>OZ007597.1:56956863-58156863 GCA_963931845.1 Maratus michaelseni
TCTTAGTTATTTCATTAATTAAAATAACAATCGTGTCCTTAAATTCTTATATTTTATTGATTTATTTATTTTGATATTCCAATGGCAACGTTCTCCCATTTTTTGGCGATAGTTTTTTGTTATGAAAAGTGGTCGACGGGATAATAGAGAAGTACCAATTTTTATCAATATGTAATATTTATTAGATGCAGATTTAAACTTCTAAAGAAAAAGCAAGGATAAAAATATCTGCAAACAACATTTAGTTGTTAGTCAAGCCAGAATATCATCTAATTTATTCCATCAAAGTTAGAGTAAAAAATTATCCAAGATTGCTAAAGGCATGCGCGAGAAAAAAAAAATAACAATCGTATTTTAACTGCATTAGAGGATGACGTCATCCGCTTCGGGAAAAACATGGCACATAGAAATATAAATCTAAACATTTCAATTTCGCTTTTTAATCATAAATATAAAATAAACCTTTGCGGTGTTTTTTATAATAATTGCTGAGCATCATATAATGTGGTATTTTATTTTTTTGGCAACAATATTTTGAGGAAAACCTTTCATTTCTTTTATGAAAACAATGCCGATTTAATTTTTAATTATCAGCAATTTTTAATCAAAAACATGTTTTAACGAAATGTTAAGTGTGCTATGTCAGAAGCCTGTTCAAAATCCTTTCATATGCTATCTCATTCGTCGTTCTGCGTTTCGTATTTTCTGAGAAAAAGGGATGTTGACAGGAGAAATAATATATATGATTGTTTTTACTTTAGTTTGATTTTATGATGGTGATTGTGATGTTTGTTGCGGTTTTGATTGTTGTTTGGGTTGCTCATGAAATAGTCTGACATTATCTGGTGAAAAATATGGTCGTAATTTAGAAACATGTACAATAACTGAATTTAGTTTCATCTCATAATTTAATTTGTCTATTTCATAGGTTACATCAGAAAGTTTTTTTATTATTTTGTATGGTCTAGAGAAAGTAGGTTCTAATTTTCGAGTGTTAGAATATTTAAATTCTTCACAAATTACATAATATTTTATTTCTAGTGGAGATTCAACACATTTTCTATCATAGAATCTTTTACTTTTAAGGTGGAATTCACGAGTTCGCGCTTTTGCAATTTTGAGTGCTTTATTAACAGGAGGAATTTGATAGGACAGGAGCAGAATTTGATAACAGGAGCAGAATTTGATAGTCCACAGAAAAATGTCTCATACATTTTATGATTATTTACTAAACCATATTGTAGAAGATATACAAAATTTCAGCTTTCAAAATCAATCAAACTCTTTCCCAACTACTGTAACAAAAAGAAGAAAATAAGAATATTTCTCGGTCTCGCTGCATTGCCTGAAGTTCGTATGTTCTGTCGATATGAATTCTATTTATCTTTAGTTATGCAGGCCTTGTCAGAGTAAGAGAGAACATCCAGGCCACGACTGCTCACTTCTAGAGCTTAGGGTAATGTCCTAGTCAGTCAGCGCATAAATAGCAATCGATTTCTTATGTCTATAACTACGTTAATTCAAAATTACAGCTAATTTCATAAAGTAGTTTTTGAGTAATGGTTAAAACACTATTCGCACTGCAATCTATTGTGCAAGGATTACAAACGAATTTAACATTAGGAATTCCTAATTTAATCCTACATAATTCTTAAACTAATTGACCGAACGTCTTTCCGTCTGATATCCTGAGGTAACGTTTACCAAAAAAACAAAATATGATGTCAATATTTGATGTAATTATTGAAAATTTCAGAGTTTAGTACAATTTCAGTATGAAGACGATTGCCTAAGCTTACTTCTTTTTAACATAACATGAAAAAGACAATTTTCAATTGAATAGAAATTTCCGTTTTTTTTTTTTTTTTTTTTTTTTTTTGTGACTATATAGAGATTAAAATTCAAGGAGTGCTTTTTTTCCTGGTGACTGTTCGTATCATGTGATCTGTAAACTTTGCAGTTGTTGGTAATGTTGAGTTTGATTGTTGATGAGTGGTGTATCATGATTAAAAATGTCATAGTTATAACAAAAAAAAAACAGGCATCCCTTACAACAGTATTTCAAAAGGATAAAGAAAACAAAATTGCACCCAATTGATTCCACCCCTCCCCCACCACCACCACCAAACTAAAAAGGCAAAAAATAATATTTTTTATAGTTAGAGAATACCAAGGATATATTGCTTTCAAATTGTAATATTTTCCTGAATTATTATTTTGAAATAAAATATACGCAAACATTAAAACGTTCTTATAATTATTATTTATTCTATAAATTATCTACTTGCATTGAAATACCAACAAAATATTACATCATAAAGATTAAAAAACATCTTTTTACATAGCCTACTTTTCCTCTTTTATGAATTTAAATATATTTAGAAAATGATAGAAATAAATAAACCATAAAACAACAGCAACCAATCATAACGTATACATTTTCTAAAGCATTTGAAGCCATAAAATTCATTTACTCATTTTTAAGTCAGGGGATAAAATATCACTTCATTTATTTTAATGCATTCTACTTTTAAACCATTAAATGCATTAGAATGTGGCATGTGCTACCATTAGTTTACTTTTATTAGTTAAAGTAAATCAAATTTTTTATGTTGTTCTTTGATTACAAATAGCTACATATTTCAAAATTGCAAGAGCTGTTAGAAAATAAATAATAGTATTTTTTTTAAAGCACTAATATACATGAATGTTTTTATGTATATTTAAAAAAAAATGAAATAGAAGAAGAAAATGAATTATCTTTTTATTTTCATTTTGACAGCATTTTAATAATGCAAGAAGCTGTAATGAGTTTTTCATTTTATGTCAAATATAATTTAAAGTTATTTATAATGAACGTTTTAATTTTTCTATTAATAAAAATGACATGGAAAATTCATATGTTAAATTAAAACTCTTGAGGGCACGTTGGTTTTCTTTATTATTTAACAATTACTGATAAAGTTAATTACATTATTTTTAAAATGCCATGTAAAATATTGATGCGCAATTCAATTAAAAAGTTTAAAGGTTCCAAATTTTTATGGTTTTATTAATTAGTTTCATATATTATATGATTATTTGAAGAAATTAAAGCATATGCACGTAATAGACGAAATTTTTTTTATTTTGCTTTGGCATCGGATGAAATGCATGTACTTTAAATAAATAAAAAAAAACAATTGCAAAACCGAAATGTAAAATATCATTAATGTACAGTATATACATGTTTTTTAAATTCTATGTAATTTTGAAATTTATTTTAGTTTTAAACACTGTAAAAAGGACGAATGTGTCTTAATCTATTGGATTGTCAGGAAAGTTCGTACCGATTGGGAAAATCAATTCGTACCGGAAAATTCTGCTTGTTAATTATTAGACATTTTATATATCAAAATCAATGTCTAATAATTAAATGATAAAACTGATATTTCGGGTTGAGAAAACTGATTAATACTCTGTAAAAACTACTCGGTAACGTTTCCGGAAATTAAGAGCTGCAAAAGGAACTTCTTTTCTAAAATAATTTTCTGCAGATAAAGGAATGATTTTCGGAATCGTTGGTAAGTAGGCAGAAGTCATATTATATTTTTATAAGCTTTTTTGCTAGATCAATAAATAATAATATATATTTTTTATAATGCAGTATTAGAACTTCAAATAGGTCATAGAAAAAAGCAATTCTGGTCTGTCTTAATAAATTAATTTTAGAACAAAATACAACAAACTTTAAGGGATTATTTACTAACTTATTGCACGTCTTTTTTCGTATTTTAGTCAGATTTGACACAAGAACAACAAAGGGGTTTTGTAGCAACTATTTATTATTATCTCCATTCACTTTTTATACAATTCTTTCCAATAGTGCTTCTGTTGGCGCACATCACAGAACATCTTACATTAAAACTTTTGTTATATTTCACTAAACAAATTATACACGGCACGAATTATATTTTAATAATAATAGTATTGCGACCCTTAACATAAAAGACGTAACCAGCCGGGCAAATTCACATCTGATTTTTCTCCCTACACTGTAAAAAATGACCGATGTTTCTTATTTTATGAAAATATGCTATAACCACGAACGAAAATATAATTTAATCTTCTGAGTTATCCGAAATTTCAACTAGCATGTTACATTGTCTTTTGAATCTCCAGAAACGAATACATCTTCAAAATTTAAAGAATAATTTATAAAAACAAATTATTTTTAGCTGCCCGAATTTTTCAGAAACGTTTCCGAAGGATTCTTATAGTGTATTAATTAGTGTCCTTAGCCTGGAATACCTGTTTTTCGAATGGTATCAATTCTGAAGTAAACATTTTCATACTCAAAAAAAATATTTAACAGACAAACATGCAAAATTAACCGCGTTAACAATAACATTAAAATTAAGATTATTTATTTACTCTTTCATGTATAAATTAACTTATGCGGCTGAAAACGTGTACTTGAGAATGGATAACATTCGAAAAACAGGTATTCCAGCCTGAGGACCCCTGTAAAAAAAACATACCTCCATACCAACTTCTTGAGGCCCTCCCAGACGTCATGTTTTTAATAATAAAATAATCTATATTATATTCACAAATTTTTAAAAAAATAATCAAAAGTTGTATGACAGGAGCAACTTTCTTTTTACTTCTGTCTAAATTAATTTATCGTTAAAGTAACAGGGAAGAAATCAAACGTGAATTAGTCCACCAAAAAAATTCGAAACGTAACGACATTCGAATATAGTATTCAGCAGGGCCTGGATGGATTGATCCCTCCGATATAATTAACGTCTCTAGTAACTTTTTGAATTCTCTCTAGATTTCATATTTTTTTAATATCTATATTACATTCAAAAATTTTAAAACTTTGTAAACAAAAGTTTTACGACAGGTACACTTTCCCTCTACTTCTGTCTCTATTCATTTATTGTTAAAGTAGCAGGGAAAAAATCAGTTGTAAATTAGCCCATCAAAAATATTCAAAGACATTCGAATATAGTATTCAGCAGGTCCTGGATTACACGATTTCAAAAACATTGTAATTGATATATAGCGCTAAGGTGCATTACAAGAAGCTTAATATGGAATAGAGTGTGCATAACACTTATAGTTACTTTACAAGGACAGTCAAAAGAATTCCGTTACATTACGTCTATGTAGAAATATCGTTTGCGTTTTAATTAAATAATGTTTCACTATTTTAAATGCATTGAAATTTATATATATCACTAAGGTGCATTACAAGAGGCTTACTACTGAATATTGTGTGTATAGCAGTAATCGTTCATTTACAGGGACACACAAAAGAATTCTCTACTGTATGTTAACAATAATTCCTGGAAGTGCGTTTTAAGTTGCTGAACGCGATTTTAAATTTAACTCACTTTTTGTCTATTACTTGGTGTGTATAAATTCTGTAGATCATATACAGGGCAGCACAAAAGTTCGCGAACACATTTCCGTTTATTGACAGAAACTCCAGAAGGAGAATTTTAAACTGTGCTACGCGTTTCCTGACTAAACTAAAATTTAGCATCCTATGTAGTATATATACAAATCTATAGATCATATACAGGGCTGAATAAAACTATTCGGATATTTTTCCGAATACTGTATATGTTGGAAATTCCTGAAATTACGTTTTTAAATATGTTATGCGTTTTCCAAATTGTTTACTTAGATGTTATCTTTTAGCGTATTAAATGGTAATGATTTGTAAAATTAATTTGGGAGCGTTGGAAAGTGTTACATAATCTATGCTTGACGCATGATTTTTCGTTCTTGTTTTAATTTGTTCTTAGAGAGCATATACATCTTATAAGTAACTACAATGCCAAATTTCAAATTTCTAGCTCCTTCAGTATAAAAAAATTGCAAATTTAGACCGTTTTTCGCCCCTGCACCTCCCCCCCCTGGGATTAGTGGCACCGACATAAAATATAACCTATATTAGAGCAGGGATTGTCACCATCAATTTGCCACCATTACTTTTGAAATAAATTCTGTAGTTCCAGAGATTCCATATAAATTGTACTTTAGAATGTTTTTAGAACGCTTTTCGCTGATTTCACCCTTTTAAATTTCGATTTTTTTAAAAATTTGTTCTTAGAGAGCATTTACCTTTTATAAGTAACTACAATGCGAAATTTCAAATTTCTAGCTTCTTCAGTATACAAAAAATCGCAATTTTATAACGTTTTTCGCTCCTGCACCCCCTAGGCTTAGTGGCACCGACATAAAAGATAGCCTATGTTGGAGCAGGGGTTGTCGCCATCAATTTGCCACCATCACTTTTGAGATCGGTTCGGTAGTTCCAGAGATTACCCCCTACAAACAAACAAACAAAAAAACAATCTTTACTTCTTTATAATATTAGTATAGATTAATATTTTTTTTCTATTCATTACATTCTGCTACTCTAACCTTCATTGCATTGGACTATGTCATGTGTTTTTGGCACATTATTTGCTAATAATATGTTTTTTAATTATATATTTTTTCTTTAATTATTTCCATCAACATTTACCATATGTTTCAAAATTACCAAATCTGTCTTTTCCTCCTTTTTTTTTTATAAGTATAAATAAAACAACTTGATACAATGTATAATTTCCCTTTGAATATTATTTTTTCTGTAACATGCAAGTTTTATCATCTTTAATTAATTACAAAGTAAATTAAGTTTTTTTCTTCCCTCTATTGACAGCATTTTCATAATACAAATTTCATAATGAGTAAGCATATTTGTTTCATTTTATTCTTTGTGATAGAGAATTTCAATATGGTTTTACGTTTTGTACGTTAATATCTTTCTTACATTAATTAAAGTTACATAGAATACTCATTTATATCAACCGATAAACAAATTAAGATCATGTGGCTGATTTAAAAAAAAAATTATATTTATTGACAGCGTTTAAAAACAAACATAAAACAAAAGAATAAAGAATCGTGTAGATATCAGAATAAGAATAAAGATATTGACACATTATTTAATTAATATTTTAATGGTTCATAAATTTTTATATTTATTAAAATAAAGCAGAATTTAAAATATTCTATAAGTGCATTAGAATCATAGCCGGCTGAATATTAGATATCTAAACATGTTAATTAATTCTTTCAAAAGAGTATATAAAACATTAAAGCATTTTTTATTAAAAAGTTTTAAAAAAATTTCGTGGCTTTAATTAAGCCGTTAAATATTGCAAAATGTAATATTATTTGAAAGAAATTAAGTGGTTTTAGATGAATAGCTCATTTAATTTCTAAAAATAAGCGATAAAAGATGAAATAATGTATTTATCTCTAATAACAAGAAATCATTAAATATATTTTTTTAAATTATACCGTTTTTCCTTTTATGACGGTAATAAATGCTCACTAGAAAATTTCAATTACTTTTATTGTATGAGACTTTAGTAAAAATATATGTTACCCTTTTTATTAAGGTTTTTTTTACAATTAAAGCATTTTCAGAATTTACTGCTAGTGAATATATTACATTCAGTTTATTGAAATGGAAATTTTGCGAAGATGAATTACGGTAAATCCAGTTTAGATAACCCATCCGGTTATTTGGCGTAGTTACTTTATTTCAGCTATTGGATGTGTGGCAGAGTTACTGACGTTGTTTTACCATCTATCGTTATAAAAGAGTGTATTAGACGAAGGTTAAGAAATTTTGCATGAAATATTTAGTGAATGCTGTTGAAACAGGTATTTAGTAATGTGATAGTTATAGATTGCAGCCATATTTGAACCTATAAGGTAAAACCAGGAGAGATGGCGCAGTCGGAGAGATTGCGCACATAGAGGTTCGGGAGGAAGGAATAGACTGAGCACGCAACGACTCCAGGTAGTTGTACAACAGCAGTAGTGGAGTGTCTACTTGAAAGTGCACGTTGATTGTTTTGAGTGTCTACGATAAAGCATTGTTGTTTTGTTTCGTTTTCCCAAAGTAAGTGCTTGAATTTTCATAGCTATTTATCAGAATTTCTATACAATGTCAATAGTACAAAATATTTTTAACTTAAACGATTTCTCATAAGCTACTAATCTAAACTAACAATGTGAACATCAACGGTTCGTTTTAGTAGCGGTAAAGTTTATATAAAAGGCCATGCAATCTCTCCTACCGAAATTGGAGAGTTTCCGCATCTGTTACTTAGGAGAGATGGCGCATCGTTTCAATTAGTTTCTATGCTAGGAGAGATTACGCAGCTTATTGGTAAATTTGCCTAAAAAAATAAAAAATGAAAATGGACTAATTTTAAGTTAAACGTGTTATCAAGTAACTTAATGTTATTTTGTAATCTTATCTGGACTTGCTTTTTCTGATCCTTTAATTTATTTTCCTTTAATTAAAATTTGTTAATCGTTTTTAAAATGTTTTCCTTTTTCTGATTCTTTAATCATTAGGTTAAAATATTCACTCCTAATACAATAATATTTGTTCACAAAAATCGTACAGCAATGTCATTTAAGTGTAATTATTATCGTTAACAATTTAATTGTAGTTATTATTAGTAACAATCTCTCCTACCCATGTACGCAATCACACCAAACCTGTAAGGACAGATTGCGCAAAATAACTTTCTTGGTTTTATTACAATTGTTCTATTAAATTTCAACATAACAACAAAATAGCAATGGAAACGTATAAAAAACAAATGAAGTAAAAATTATTCATGGATAGTTTAGCAAAAAATTAATATTTAGGTTTTTTTATTGCTATTCTTACCTAACAAGTCACGGAGCGGTGTCAGTAGTGATAAATTCTGGATTTAAGCAATGATTAAAAGAATTTAATTTGTTTCAATTTAGAAAGTTCGTTCAAAATGTTCCAATTCCCTAACATTTTTACGTGAAATTCAGTTAAGTGTTTAGTATTTATAGCTGTGCTCAGAACGCTTTTATTCACACATTCCAAACTTTCATTATCTTTATATCAGAATTTATCCCGAAGCACTAAATAAAAATTGAAATAAAAAAGAGAAATCTAAAATTCTTTAAGTAT
Organism: Maratus michaelseni; assembly: GCA_963931845.1. NCBI lineage: Eukaryota > Metazoa > Arthropoda > Arachnida > Araneae > Salticidae > Maratus > Maratus michaelseni. Next base: position 56,965,883 of record OZ007597.1, read on the forward strand.
ATAAAGCTCCCAGTAGAATTCAGAAAGAATATGCCGGCGCAGCATATTACAGGTATAACTCCTCTTTATGCTTATTTATTTATTTAAATAATATTTCTTGTTGACAATTTTCTGCCCCCCCCCCTTTACTTTACCTCTTAACAGCTGCTAGTGGTCGGATAGACCGCTGTTTTCTTCATCTTTTACAGTTTAACTGGTACTTTTCAGTTTAACTATAAATGCTAGATACATTTTGTTTCGTTTGGAGTCATACTACTATCACTAGAGACTTTTGAATAGGGAAATTTTAATAAAAATAGTTACGTAAATAAAGTTTAATACATGAGTTAATACTATCATTTACTCCAGCCTTTTATTCATCTTTCGTTCGAGCGGTCTCAGAGACAGCTCATAGTAGCTGTGCCACAGTTTCTGTCACATCATTAATTTTTAAATTACATACGTTTAACCTTCTACACAATGTATAAAATATTTTGAACTCATTTATTATGAAACATAAAAATCTAACGCATTTAATTTGATAATTTTAAATTTGCTTCCCGAATAGGTTTTTAGAGTTTATATATCTATTGTAAAACTGAGGAGAGGGGGGGGGGGTGATAGTCCTTTTAGTTTAGATAAAAAAAAATTTGCCTTCGTTAGAAATGTCCTATTGGCTTCAAATTGTGTATATATCCATTTATTCGAAGAATTCGGAATAGCAAATATCTTTTGAAGTGAGCGTGTATACAGAGTGTATACAGAGTATACAGAATCTGTAAACTGATTTTTTTCAAAAACAAATCTTAAATTTTATGCAAATAGGTTATTATGTCAAATGCAAATCCAGATTTTTAATTATAAATGTTAATTAGTTATGTTCCCTGTTCTTTTTTTATGTTGGATCTATCTCGATGAAGTGGGGTGTCTAACCCTGATGTCTGGAATATATGGCCAAAATCATTGATTCAGTTTTTTGATAAAAATATTTTATAAGATATTTTTATTAAAGTACTATTTTTTATGATGTTCTGCAATTCAATTCTCGTTTTGACTTATTCAAATTTTACTCACGAATCTAAGAATTTTCTTTTCATATAGGTTTTATTTGACGCTTGAATAGGTTTAAATGAGCAATATAGAATTTTTGGCATAAATATAGATTTGTGTTGTTTTGTTATTCTAAATAACTAACTATTCTACAATCAGAGTAAAACTTTTGGCTTTGCTGTCTAATCTTAGAACTCCCGACTTCCGAAATACCAATTAATTTTTGGTAATCACTGCGCCTTCATCTCTGTCCGAAGTTGACTTACAGAGTTATTTTTCTTTTCTTGACCTCACGAACTTTTGTTTTTATACTCGCTTTACTCTCTTAAAACGAAAGAGCCAAAATAACTCAAGTTGAGCCGAAATCCACTCATCTCACGATTTGAAAGTGAGCTTCTCATGAAGAGTTGAAACAACTCGAGTGAACGAGTTGTTTTTAAGCAACTCATGATTGAGTGATCTCTATTTTACTTATACTTGAGTGAAATCAAATCAATGAAGGTTAAATCCAGTAGCACTTGAGTGATTTATAACTAACTCATACTTGAGGAGGGGAAGGGGAATTAAAATTCATGGTAAAATGTAATATTTCATTGTAAAATAATAAATTTCATGAACAGGTAGATTATTATTTTAGAAAAAAAAAGTAATTTGCATATTGAATGTATACATATTTATGTTTACATATATGTATATATTCAACAATTAAGTAAAAAGTATCATTTTTTTGTTGTTGTTGTTTCTGAGCTGCTTGAAATATATACCCCCCTCCCGACCCAAAAAGAGTTTTAAAAGGAATATTTGAAAAAAAAAAAAAAAGAATTTCTGCTGATTGAAATATTTTAATCTTTTTTTTTTATTTTGTTATAATGATTATGTTTTCTATGCAATATTATTCGATACATTGCATGATATTTTTCAGTTTATATCAATATTATCATTAAATATGTTTTAATCCTAATACTATTTAGGAATATTCACACCGTGAATATCCGGGAATGTAGATATTTACCTTATTTTTAACAACATATGATAAAAAATATGGGATTTATACAGTTTCATAAATCAAGTATATTTTAAAATATTAGAAAAACAGCGTGCATACTAATACAGCTACTTTTCAAAAATTTTCATTAACATGAAATAGATATACTAAAGCCTTTCTTATATGTTTTAGATACATTTCAAATAATCCAACTCTCAGCAACATAAAATGACTGAAATTTATATATGAACTTTCGAAAAGCAAGGCAGGTCAATAAAAACATCCAGGAAAAAATTCTTCAGACTGAGAATAAAATAAGAAATATAATTTGTTTACTTTAAAACAATATTTTTAAAGTCAGACAAGTCAATTTTCAATTTATAGTATTATAAAAGTTAGAGTTCTCGCTAAAAATATATACTATATAAACGAACGTGCCGCCAAGATATTTTCTTTAAAAGTTTAAATTGCTACTAAATGCTATTTATATAAATCATATTTATTAAAACAACATTTAAAAAAACATAAAGGAGAGGCAAAGGATTTATTTCATTATATTTTAGAGTATTTTTTAATATTTATCCTTCCAACTTAAAAGATCTCTAAATGTTCGCTCGTATAAATAGTCCTAAATGTTAGGGTTAAGACATATTTAATAAAAATATTGATATAAACTGAAAAATATCACGCCATATATAAAATAACAATTAATATAAAACAGAATCATTATAAAAAGCATAATTAGAGTATTTAAATCAGCAGAAATTCTTACCTTTTCAAGGTATTCCTTCTTTAAAATTGTCAACAACGTGCTGTTAGCCGCGTTAAACTACACACACCACACGTCTGTCGTCTGCTCAGCGGATATGCATTGTAGAGGGGACAGTGGAAGGTCACGTCAGCTGCGTCAGCTTACTGGTATTTCGATTTCCGCCCGCCAATGAGTGCTTTTTTTATCGAGTTGAGTTGTTTAGTATTCGCTCTTCTGGAGTGCATTAGAAAATTAAAAATTCAAATCAAGATGAGTGAAACATTTAAAAATCAACTCATTCACGATCCAATAAATTAGAGCTCTTTTCTGAGAAGCAAAATCCACTCTTTCGTTTTAAGAGAGTAGTATAATTTTCAATGCGATTACTAAAACCAACATCAAGTTTATTGATATTAATGCCTCCTTACGCAGCATTTTGTTATTTTGCCATTTACAATGGCTGACTATTAAACGATGTGGTACAAATTGTTGATATTTGTTCTGTAGCCCATGGTATCAGAACCTGCAATTATCAAATGACAAATTTATCTCTGTTAATTATTTTCTCTTTCTTTCTTTTTCATACCTTGTTTCGATTCACTCTGATTTTATTTAAGGAACTAAGAATGTTCTATTCATATTCGTTTTATTTGAAGCTTGAAATGGATGAAATGAACAATATTCAACATTTTGATATGAATGTACTGTTACACAGCGTTATTGTTTAGTTAAATGTCAAACTTTTCAATGACGTGAGTAAAACTTTTAAGCTTTCTGTTAAGGGTATATAATAGCTTCTACCAACAAAACGCAAATTTATCTCTGCTAATTATTGTTCTATCTCAGTTTGAATAACTTTATATGTTTATTTATTCCTCTATTTTACCTCAAGAAGTTTCGCTTTCATCATTTGAATATGATTTATAAAAGCTACATCCGGCTTATTCATACTACACAGATTTTCGTTATTTGTCATTTACAATGTCTGGATATTCAACGATGTGGTACAAACTGTTAAGATTTATTCTGCTGCTATACTTCTATGAGATCCTGAAATCATCAAAAGGCAAATTTATATGTGTAAACTAAGTTGAAACTGATTTAAAGATGTCAGTCGTTTTATTTACAAATACACGTATTAGAATAATTAAGGATCTTAAATGAAAGTCTCCCAACAGCCCTAAAAGTTATAAATGAAAGATAAAGTTTAAAGATTGAGATTTAGGTAACATGTTACAGTAGTTTATTGTTCCATCGTCCTATATGTGATAAAGAATGGGTTACCTTTTTTTATTACGTTCGAGCGCTGGCGACTGTTTATATATTCAATATTCCCAAAATCTACAAAAATATTTCTTTGTGGCATATATCCCTTGAAAATATCCTAGTATAAGTGTGTGGCAGAGATTATTTTTCAAAAAGTGATACGAATAAAATACAAAAATAGTCGCCAGAACATATGGTGTCTCAAGTCAGTAGCTAAAAAGCTAAGAATGTTAAGTTTGCTAGAAAAAACATTATTCGTTAAGCCTTGTTACAGTGACAATAAATCAGCTACAGCAGTTTTTCATAAATTCCGATTACAAAAACATGCAAAAAGCGGAATGGGCCCTTTAAAATGCACAGGGCTTCTCCAGCTCGTCAAGTGATTTGTAGAAACAGACGAGTACATCCTTCATCTTCTTTTATGAAAGCGGATTAGCTAACAAAAAAAATAGATCTTAACGTAGGCAATTTCCATGCAGAAAATTGCTCAATAATACATACGATTCAATCGAAAAAGTGACCCACCGAGTACTCAGTCTTTTTATAGTCATTTTATTTACATACTTACGGAAGCTGCATTTACGTTAGTGCCCTCTATCGGCGAGGATTTGAACTATTATTTTTTTGCTGTTGAAAAAGTAATCCCGCATTTTGACATTGCTTTTAATGTAAACAGCACTTCTGTATCATAATTACTCTTTTTATATCAATTGTTTATACGATATACTTCCCATGTTGTATATTATTTTTAACATCGAAACATTTATGAATATATGATTCGACTACAACTTGTAAGGTAAAAGAAAATATTCTGTAAACTTTTTATGATTTTGGTCGGAGCGAAGAGGGTTAAGAATCATTAATATTATCCAAAATAGAATATTGTACATTAATTATGGATAATTTTAAGTACAAGGAAACGTTAAAAATCTTTGAATTATTGGTGATCAAGCAGCTGAGCTACCATACTCAGTCGTTAATTGTTATAGTAATAATGTTTATTTTTATATTGATATTTAAGATGAGCGAAATCTTTGACAATTTTTTTCACGAAAAAAATATTGTTCGATATTTCCATTAATTACATATAATGAAAAAAATATAACAAAACGCATTTTTAAAAAAATAATGTGACACTGTAAATCCAATGAACATATGAATATCTGAATATTACGAAATAATTCATATGATACGAAGAAAAAAATGAAAGATTGTTTTCTCCAACGCTTTGCAACAGCAAGTATATTTAGTGCATATGTATCCCTTAAAAGGCCACTAGGGAGCTGCTATAAAATACAAAATGTGTTTTCACAAAATGATCTTTGTCTGTTTAAAATGAGATATGTTAGATGTCTTCTAAATAGCAAAATCCTTATCTTTATCCTCTTATGTACTAAATGTGTAGTCCAGAACGGTTGTTACTCTATAATTTATTTGTCTGGAAACGACAACATGTATGATTGAAAATAGATATCATGGTCATATGCGAGAAAAACTTCTCGTGCTGGAACAAAAGATAAAAGAAATGTCTAGAAAAAGGAAAACACATGACATTTTATCGATAGTGATGTTAGATTTATGATGTTTTTATGTGTGCGGGAAAAACTTCAAATTTTTATTGGATTAAAGAAAGTTTCGAGAACACTCTAGTACAAATGAATCTACCTACTATTGGTTATAATGAGTCAAAATATTCCGCCAGTCCAGGGGAATACTTGCAATGAAATACTAATATTGGTTTTACATAGGAAATATTTGCAAAAAAAAACTGCTAAGTTTAAAGAAATGTTGGCATTAAATTGGAAATATTTATAATCAAACGCATATATTACAGAAATAGCAGCTTTGCATAGGAAATATTGGTAATAAAATGTCAAAATATTTCTTTCCAATATTGATGCAAGAAGAAATGAAAAAGCTTCAAAATTAAATTCCTATTTCATGACAATATGAGTATAATTGATTAAATATAACCAAAATAGTTATCATTGGTCAATATATGACCTATACAAACAATACTGGCCCAATGTTGTTTTGAACCTACGCTAAAACAGTTATTTTAAAACAGTTAAATGTTACAGAAATATTTGCTTTTCATTGGAAATATTTGGAAACAAACGCCAATACCGCAGACATATTAGTTAATTAAATTTTTCAGCAGAGCATAAATTACTTTGGAAATTAATGAATATGACAAAAGATATACATTATAAATTACTACACAGCGTGCAACCAACAGAGTGAAAAAATGTCCAGACCGAAAATCGTATCTGGAACCTATGGTACCACGCACCAATCTTCTACGTTTTGAGCTTTTCGGACGACATCCAGACTAGAATTTTCCACACTTATATTTTGGCAAGACTGCAATATTACAGTACAAGATGTAAAATTAATCATGAGCACACATCTTCAGTGGCATGCATGAGACGAATTAAATCCCAGTATCGGTGAATATATATAATCTAACCATTTTTCTCAGCAGAGCTGAAGTTACGCTTGAAATTAATGAATACTAATTTCCAACGAATAATAATGAATTTAACCGATACTGGGATTTAATTCGTCTCATGCATGCTACTGAAGATGTATGCTCATGATTGACTTTCCATCTTGTTGTGCAAAGTTGTAGCCTTGCGAACATATAAGAATGAGAAATGCTAGACTGGATGTCGTCCGTATAGCTCAAATGGTTGAGCATTGTTTTGTGATACCAAGGGTTCCGTGGTCAATTCCCGATCTGTACAATTTTTCACTCTGTTAGTGTACGCTGTGTAGTAAGCGATAATTTACATCATTTGTTATATTCATTAATTTTCAGCGTAATTTCAGCCCTGCTGAAAAATTTAATTAGATATATATTCACCGATACTGGTATTTAATTTGTCTCATGCATGCCACTGAATATGTGTGCTCATTATTGACTTTCCATCTTGTGCTGCAAAGTTCCAGCCTTGCAAACATATAAAAGTGAGAAATGCTTGACCTGATGTCGTCCGGATAGCTCAAATGGTAGAGCATTGATCCGTTATACCAAGGGTTCAGTGTTCGATCCCTGGTCACAACATTTTACAATCTGTTGGTTGTACGCTGTGTAGTAAGTGATAATTCCCATTTTTTGTTATATTCAGAAATATTAGCTTTACAATGAAAATATTGAGAATTAATTGGCGACATATTTGTTGCCAATACTGATGCAATTTTGATAAATGTTAATCTCCCGATTTTTAATGCAATTATAGTTAATACTTACCAAGTTATTACCAATGCAAACAATGTTGTAACAATACTTTTTTGCTACTAGTAGCTGGGTAACGACGACAAAATGACTGCGTCACCGAATTTTGAGATAAATTAATGATGTAGGAATAGATTAGTGATACTACCCGAAAGAATGGTTGGTCTGCCTTGGCATTCTTGGTACGATATTAGCAGCACGGGACACTAATTTGCCATTTTGGTGTGTGATATCCACGATATAAAATCTTAGGCATTAAATTTTAACATGTTATTGATGTAGAATAATTTAATACAATTATTTCAATCTGCCTTGTAATATCTTAGTACGATATTAGCGTCAATTGCTCATTTTAATGGTACTATTAGGTCACCGATCTTCGACATAAAATGTTAACATGTTATAGATATCGGTGAGTAACATACATGTATTTTAGTCTGCCTCGTGATATTTTTTTAATTCCTGACGGCAAACCGGGATGAAGGGTTTGCCTTTAAGTCCAATTCAACGTCATCAAGTTTCAAAAGGAAATTGCTAAGAAATTAAAGCTTACAGAAAGCTTTCTTTAAATATTTTCGTCTTCCTGGGTATAATGAAGAAAAATTTGCTTTCCGTTTTGTTCATATCGTACCAAAATATCCCGAGGAAGACTAAAATATTTGCATCGTGCTAATCGCTGTCGATGAAATGTTAAAATTTCATGCCAAAACTCGATGGCGTGACAGTTCCACCAAAATGAAGAATTGACGACCCGATCTGCTTATAACATACAAAGATATCACGAACGAACATGTATATTTAATTGTAATAATAGATATCTATAACGTGTTAAAATGTCGTACTGAAACTCTATGACCTGAATGACGAATTGGCGTCCCTGCTGCTCATATCGTTCTAAGATATTCTGCGGCTGATCAATCATTCGTTCATGTACTAATAATAATCTACATCAATAATTCCTACATCATTATTGCATCTCGAAACACGTTCAGTTAGTCATTTTTGTCACCGCCTCTCACTCAGTAGGTTAATTTCAAATAAATATGTAGAAATTTCTTCTCTTTCGGAATTCCTAAATTCGTGTTACAATATGAAATAGTTTTCAACAAGCATATTTATGAAAGTCCTCATAAAAAAGGAGCGCTTACAAAAGCCAAAATATCTACTTACTAAACTCTCTTTGTCTAATTTCAAAATAAATATATTCGATATCGAATATGTTGGATTTATATTTGTTATTGACGATGAAAAAAAAACAATATTCCCTATTGTATACATAGGAAAATCTATAAACCAGTAAACATTTCTCTGTTTTCAAACATACAATGTTATATATCTCCTTTACCAGTAACTACGGATGTACTAAATGTGTCGTTCGGAACAGTTTTTGCGCAAACATTTATTAGTGTGAAAACGATAGTATGTATGAGTGAAAATACACTGCTTGATAAATGCTAAGGAACAACCAATTTTTGCAAAACTGCGTTTCAGACAGCCGTGCTACCGCAGAAAAAGCAATGGTATAGTACATTGTATGACAAAGTCTCTTATCTGTATTAGAGGCAGAGCATCCACGTGGTTTTCTTCTTTGAAATTGCATGTAATAACATTTGAGCGGGAAGTCACTTTGCCGGTTTCTGAAGATAGACCTGTAAAATTATTTTTTTGGAAGACAGGTATTGACTGTTAAATGTTTGTAAGACATCATTTGATTGCATACGATCATGGTTCAGCATTTAGATGCCTCAAAGTATGGCAAAGTGTCACTCAACTTATAAAAAGAAAGAAACGTGTCAAGGAGTATAATATTGTGGTTAAAAAAGACATCTGGATGTGGAAGTGCTGTGATAAGGCAATCTGGAGGCCGTGGTAGGATGTCATAAGGCAATCTGGAGGCCGTGGTAGGATGTGATAAGGCAATTTGGAGGCCATGGTAGAATGTGATAAGGCAATTTGGAGGCCGTGGTAGGATCATCGCACCAAAAGCATTGATATGTCTGCATATTATCAAGTAGGAGCATAAATAATACTCCCTGTCGAACAGCCTCAGATCTTGTCACTTTTTCTGGTACGCCTTTTTTACGAGAACCATTTCTTTCTGATTAAATTATGTTAGGTTAGATGCAGAGAAGCTTGATATATGCATTCCACTATGAACACATCACCGTAGGAAGAGATTACTTTGGTGTAAGAATAATATTTGTTGTGGTCAGAAACAGTGGTCCAGAATCATGTTCTTTAATGAATACCGCTTTACCATAAACGGTGATTCTGGAAAAAAGCTAGTGTGGAAAAAATAGGTATTCCATTCGTATCACCAGAATGCCCAAACAATTCATAACTACGATCTAGGAGTGACTATGTCTGAGCCGGTATCAGCCAAAATGACAGAATTTAGCTTTATATATATTTGAAAACATACACTGACATCGCAGTTGTATTGCACAGGCGTTCTCCAGCGTTATATTCATTTTTTCCCGTTGTGAAGTTAGTCCAAAATTAATGTTCATGGATAACAATGACCTCTGAACAATGCCCAATGCACATAAGACAACTGAAGTGTCCCTCACACAATCAGAGGCAATATTGAGCGTATGACATGCCTTGCTTATTATTCGGACATAAATCCTATAGAATACGCATGGAATACACTCGATAGGCATATTGCACAAAGACAGAACTATCCTCGAACCGTGCAGTAACTGAAAATCGGGCTGTGAAACTAATGCTACAGAATTTCTCACGCACTCCTGGGCTCCACCGCATGTTGAATCGACCTCTGTGGTCAATTCATTAGGGAAAGGATCGAGAGGCGCAGGGGGTGTATGCCCCTGTCTCTCTCCATGGCCGAAGAGCCCACCTGTGGAGGTGCCCGGGTAAACCGGTCCTCTCTGGTGGTGTCCTCGTATGGATTCACGAGAACCTGTAATCGGCGGTGAAGTACGCCCGCCTTCGGCAGGAGTAGCTTGTCATTACCTGTTTAGTGAACAGTGTTCACTGACGATGCAAAATATGCGTCGGTGTTGGAGAAGGACATATTCCATTCTCACTGAACTGTCCGTTTAAATCTGTGGGTATTTAAATCAGAACGAGCATTTTAGGTAACTGTTCAACAGTGCTGTAGAGAGAATCTGTTTTTCTTTTGTTTCATTTGTTTTGCCGTGTGGCAATATCTGTACCACTTTGCATACTAAAGATACTTCAGAATTTCTATTAAATATGTACTAAGTCTAATTTCTTTAAACGATGTGTGTCATTAATAATGACGAAAAAGTCTATGTTCCTTAGCAATTGTCAAGCAGCGTAGCTAAAGATGGTCATATGCGAGAACCTCTCAGCGTTGTTTCGAAATGATAACAAAAGATAAAAGAAATATCTAGAAAAAGAATAAAACATGGCGTGTTATCGATATTGATATAAGGTTTATAATGGTTTTATCTGATCGTACATAAACCTGCACATTTTTATTCTATAAAAGATTCCTGAACACTCTAGTAGCAAATCCATATTGCCTCTATTTGCTATATTGACGAAAATATTGCATCAGTATTGCATTTCACTGAAATATCTCTATTGAAATACTATAATTATTTTTGGTGTTTTACATAGGAAACATTTGCAATAAAATGCTATCATTGCTAAATATTACCATTACAATGAAATTATTTACAATCAAACGTGTATATTACAGAAATGTTGTACAATAATAAAATCGGTAATAAAATGTGAAAATATTTATTTACAATATTGGTGCATCATTGCGTCTCACATATGGGCTCAATATTGATGTAATATTGCATATCTCCTTTATCTATAACTACTGATGTACCAAATGTGTTGTTCAAAACAGTTCTTGCACAGTAATTTATTTGTCTGAAAACGATAGCCTATATGATGAAAAATAGTTAACTTGGTGATTTTTGAAGAGCATTACAGCTTTATTTCGAAATAATTGCAAAAGAAAAAATAAACTTGTGGGAAAAAGGAAATACGTGTAATTTTCTCGGTACCGGTATTAGTTTATTGTGCTTTTATGTGTTTTATATAAAACTGCATTCTTTTATTGGATACCAAATTGTTTTAAAAAGAATTTTGAATAAATGTTCTGAATTTTTTTCGTCTCCTTAATACGCTTTCAAACTTTCAAACAAAACTAGAAGCAATCAAGTATTCGTTATATTTGGGCAATAATCCGCGCCAATATTGTATTAATCGGAAATACTTTCAAGGAAATACCAGGGAAATTACATACTGGCCTTACATTGAACATAATTGTAATGAAATGCAATTATTACACATGTACTGACATGTATATTACCTATATACATACATCGGAAATACTGCCAATAAAATACTAGTATTGGTTAAATACTAGCTTTATGCTGAACATACATGTAATTGAATGCAATTATTATGGATGTACTGGATTTAAATCGGAAATATTTGCTACGATATCCAATGTAACAGAAATATGGATTTTGAATTGAAAATAACAGGAATAAAATGGCGAAAGCTTCTTTACCTATATAGGTGAAGTTCTGGTAAAATGTAAGATTCGCAATTTTGGGAAAATACTCAATACCAGTATTGCCTATATTTATCAAGATATAGCCAAGATTTAGTGAATATTGGACATGAAATATACAGTACAGTCAAGTATTGATGCAATATATTATTACTGTAATAAATTGATTTTAAATGAATATTTTGGAATGTCTTCTCTTCCTAAATTAATGAACAGATTTTAAAATGTTGATTATCTTCGTTTACAAGAATGAGATCGCTTAGTAAGCTAAAGAATATATTCATGAAACGTACTCTATCCTATGTTGAAGGACAAAATGTTTGATATACACTACAAAATAAAAAAATCATATCTTGTCTTATCTTATCTATTTATGAAATAATGTTTGAAACAGGATGCTTGAGGTGATGTTTAATTCTGAAAAATGTTTTCATAAAAGTATTCTTCTATTTATTCCAAATGTTACATACATTTCTTTTTTGATTTACTGATATAGCAACTAATGTGTCGTTCAAAACAGTTGATGCACTATAATTTATTTGTTAGAAAACGACAACATATATGATTGAGAAGGGATAAACATGATTATGAGAAATCGCCCAGAATTGTTTCGAAATGATACGGAAAGATCAAAGAAATTGCTATGAAAGAGTAAACACGTGAAACTTTACCGATACCGGTGTTAGATTTATGTGGTTTTTGTGTAGAATAAATTTATTTATCCTTTTCTCAAACAAAATAAACCTATGTCACTGCATTAAAAAAAATATATTAACTATTTTAGAAATAAAGGACAGATATGTTACGACAATATTTTCTCTTTAAAAAAATTTAATGACTACATTTTAAATTAAAGATGTAATTAATGCTTAAAGTGATAAAAACATTACACAAGAAGCTTAAAAATACATTTTAATATAAAGATGTTTCATGCGCTCTAATGTCGACTTCTTCCAGATCAAAATGATAAAAAAAACTATTTTTGCAAAGTTTTAGAAAATGATAAACTTTATATTTATAATTTTCATAAAAACCTTGCGAAAATAGTTTATTTTGATCTTGAAAAAGTCGCCGTTAGACCGCATGAAACATATCATCTTTATATTAAAAGGTATTTTTAAGCCTTTTGTGTAGTGTTTTTTTCACTTTAACCATTAATTACATCTTTAATTTAACGTTAACAAGTGTGTTTTTTATATTATTTAACTATATTTTAATTTTATTTTTTCAAAAATTTAATGTACAACATATTAAAAATAATAACATTATTTAAAGATCTTGTCTTTAATCGATACAATGCATAATACTGCATTATGCAGATAAATAAATAAAATAGAGCGATGTCTAATTTTTAGAACTCTCTCCGTTGTTTTTCGGTCCTTAAGTGTATTGTCAGTGAGATCTCAAATTCCCTTCGCTAATGTAAAACTTATTGAAGTGTAATGCATTCTTATTTTTAAAACATCACCTCAGGAAATTACTATTTTTAACTTATTTTTCCTTCTACTTTCTTCAAGGATATCGTCATTTTATTAATTGTCAGAATATTTTAAATATATATATATAATTTATAATTTTACTCTTAACAAAATTGACCAGCTCCGAGTAAGATTTTAATACTTCAAATGCAATGAATTATATATTTTAGAAATTATTTAACAACGGAAATAAAAAATAAAAGTGTCTGGTTAAACTGATGGCATTTTTCACACAGTCTATTCACACTAATTGCATATTATATTTTTATTAAAAAAAATAATGCCCCTTGAAAAAAATGAAATCGACAATAAATTAAGAGGGGATTAGCGTTCCACCTTTTAGACTTAACCAATGAACCCCAAAACTAATTAGGGAAGCGCCTTATCACAATGAAACTATATACAAAATTTGAAGCAAATCGGATAATTCTGCACGAAAAACCCATTTATCTAAATTAAGGGGGAATTCGTCCCCCTTTCCTCCTTCATATTTGACCATGAACACCCAAAACTAATCAGGGAAGTGCCTTATCAGAATGAACCTATATACAAAATTTGAAACAAGTCGAATATTTCTATCAAGAGTTATCGCGTTACGTACACACATACGTATATGCGTACGTACATGCAGAACATGCGGGCACATTACCTCTCAGGCTTTGATAGCCTGTGAGCTAAAAAGAAAGAGAATTTATTTAGAACGCTTACACAGAAAAATATAAACCAAAAATATTAATTTTCTGAGGAGATATTAAAAAAATATGAATGTATTCCACGCCCATATGTTTAAACATTAGCGTAGGTAAATTGAGATTTCACTGAAGAACACCCTTAAGAGTCGTATAAAAGGTGTGTCATTCCAAAATATTGCAAGAATATGAGCATTATAATAATAAAATATTGAGTGAATGCTTTTCATATGTAATCATGAAGAATGTCTGTATAAAACAGAAATAATTTTAAATTTATCAAATGATTTATTTTTATATTAAAACCTGCCTCTTTATTGAAAATAATTAAAATATTACTTCGGGTAAAATTATTTAATTATTAATGTCCTATATTTTTTTAATAAAAAAGAAATTAGATTTAAAGAAAAACATGATTAGGTTTAAAGAAAAAAATTATTTTTATCGAAAATTTCTCATTAATTTTTCAAATTGTCTTATAAAAAATCTTTCCATTTTCTCTTTTAAAGAATTAAGTTAAAAAACAATTTTAAATATGAAAAAATATATACATTCTCATATATAATGCACTAGATATGTTTGAAAAAAAATTTAAATATTTCTCAATTGTTCTTAACTCTTTTGAATAGAAAAGAGATTTTAAAAATTAAATCAAATTCTCAAAAGAAAGATAAAATAAATAATAAAAAAGGCTCAATGTTAAGTATTTTGGAAACAAAACTTATATAAAATGCATTAAAAGAACGAGTTTTATTAAAAATTTAAACAATCAACTTTGTTTTTAAAATTACATGATATAAATTATATCATGATAAATTAGAATTAAATAATTTTCCTTAAACTTTTGGTTCGCAAAGACTTCGAATTTATCTTTTTAAAAGAAATTTGAAAAATATAAATTAAAAATAATTCTTTCTTTCACAAATATGTTGTTAAAAATTTTTATATTCTATGAATGAGAATGAGAAAATATTTTACACTATAAAATGTTAAAATATCAGCTAATACCTTACTTTTTTTAACCCAAACTTCAAAACAAATGATAATTTGTATAGAGTTTACATACACACTATTTATGTTTCAGCACTAGATACATTTAAAAATATATTTATAGATTTGTTAGGAATTAGAAAACACCACTATTAAATACAAATTTATTACATTTCCCTTTACTCAGAAAAAGCGTTAGTTTGAAAATAAAAGTTATTTTAATGTTCGTAATTGAATAAGATTTTTTTTGGTTAGGGACAGAACATGAGCATAAACTAATAATGAAATATAAAACATAAATTAATAACGCATTAATTGATTTTATTTGCCATAATTTGATAAACTTATTTTTTTCTAGTACATATATAAAAAAGGAAACTTTGTTTAACATTATGTCCACGTTTTCCTGTCTAGATTAATGAACCAAATTTTATTAGTTACGCAAATTCTACGTAATCTTTTTTATTAGACACGAATCACTTAATAAGGTTATGTTTATACATAATAATTAGTTTTTTGCAATATATATTTTTTTTAATCTAGACGTAGAATGTTTTCTGTGTAACTACAAACACAAGATTTTTTTAAAGCAAGACAGAAAATATTAAAATAAAAAATTCGTAGTAGCAAATCAATATAAACAGTAGAATTTTATATCAGCTCAATATTTTATTGCTATATAAGGTGTAACAAAGAGATTGAAACATACTTCAATTTTTTATTTGTTCGAGATATATAGGGAGGGTAATTTTTTTTTTTTTATGTTAAAATACATTGGGAATTAAGCAATTGTGTTAAGTAAATTTCCCTGCCATTAATCTTTTTGAAAGTTTGCACTTTTAAAATTTTTATACGATCCCTGTGTCCTATAAGCTATATTTAGAAACATTTTATCTATGTTCTGACAAGCAATGCAGTAAACATTTTATTCTTCTACAAGAAAACACATCCAGTACTTTGAATGTTATGAAATATATGTAACATTACACTATATGGAACATATAGGAATGACTACTAGAAAGTTTAAAACAAGATTAAAAAAAAACATATGGCAGGTATCAAATATGACAGGAGTACTACAGCATTGGCAAGACTACATGGAACCGAGATTTTAAAAATTGATTTTAAAAATCGTAAAATAATTTATCCATGAATACTTTATTTCCCATCGATTATCTGTGAATCAACAGAAATCTATATGCGTAGCGAGAACAATTGAAATGAATCAACCTCGTTTGAATTACCTAAAATTTGGCACGATCTATTTTTCAATTTTAAGCAAACAATAAAGAAGTATTAATTTTCACGTTTACAGTTGACTATTGTAAGCATCTGCTCTTGTTACATGTATGATCTCGTGATTTATGTTTTCAAGTTTATTTTCAAAAATTTACGATAAAAGTTTGTTATGATTATAGATCATGATAATGGCGCCGTTTGAGCGTTTGAAACATGTCGATCTTAAAACAATGTATTCAAATCAAATACAACATGCTAAATGGTACACACAAGAAAACAGTGCTTTTACAAACACATTTAAAATATAATTAAAATCTACGTTTCGTTTCACTTCTGCGAACGTCATCAGGATATGATGTTTCATTTTATGTGTATGTTATATGTATGTTATATGTATGTTATATGTAACATTATATCTTGATGATGTTTACAGAAGTGAAACGAAACGTAGATTTTAATTATATTTTAAATGTGTTTGTAAAATCACTGTTTTCTTGTGTGTACCATTTAGAATGTTGTATTTGATTTGAATACATTATTTTAAGTATAAATTGTGGTGCAATTGTCCAATTTTTGATTATGTCGATCTTTATATTAAAAGGTGTTTATAAGCCTTTTTGCGTTCTGTTTGTATCACTTAAGCATTTTTATCTATATTGTGATTATAGTTGTCAAAGACATTTCAGACGCTTACCACCAGTGAAAGAGAACGATTTAAAAATTTGGAAAATTAGCTATACACTTAATTTAAAAATAAATAAATAAATAAAATAAATAAATAAAGATACTTTCTTTTTAAACGAAAACTTTAGAGAACTGCTACCATATCAAGCATTCCTTGTTCCATTATTTATTCTGGTCCATTATTTATCTGTGAAACACTTTCCATAAATTTGAACAATTTGTATTTTAATAAGATCATAGAATTTGAATAGTCTAGATTAATACGCAAACAATTAGTTTACATAAGGGTATAAATAGTGGCGAGTCATTTTACAAGCATTTGTGTCAATTGATGGTTTTATGCCAATTGACATGAATCCATCATATCTACTCATATCCTAACGAAGCGAATGACGTAAAACTTTTTGAGCGGCTGAATTTTGCGATATACCTTAATAAGGATTCTGACATAAACTCAGTTTCACAAAAATCAGAATATATCTTGGCATACGTTTCCCTATCAATGTAACCAAGATGCGGTTGTTTGACTAACAACGTTTTCTCTTTGCCAGAATTTTTAATTTTAGTTTTAATCTATTACTTACAAGGGAACCACTTTTGGTGCAGTTCAAACCTAGCATAGAGATCTGGTACATTTTAAAGCGCTATATTACAAAGTTTAAGAATTGATGAAAATTTTCTGTTAAAATCCTATTTTTTATTTTATTTTACAGTAGCAAAACTTTCTGAAAATATAATTTTCGAGACCCCTTATCTCACTATTTACATAGACTTTTTTTGAAAAAAGTACTTTAACATACAAATTAGTTAATAGTAAGTATAAAATACTTAACAAAGTTTTAAAATTCCCTTAAAAACCTACGATTTTGATTTTGAAAAAAATGCAACATTGTAATTGCTTTTTGGGGGACGCGACGTTGGCTTTATTCATTACCGTAGAATTTTTCCCGGCAACCCCGGCCGAATGTCATTTTCTTCTGCTGTGTGTGAGTGAGAAGTGTTTTGGATTCGTAGCACCCTATTTGGCGACTTAGCTCAGTTTTGGCGTGAAATTAATAATTAAAAATCCAATAATAAAAAAGTAAAAGTATTAAAAAATAAAAATATATTATTTTAACACAGAAATGTTATCGGTTTTCTACCTTTTATGTATAGGGCTACAAAATGCACTAGGTCCTGATGCTAGGTGCGATCTGCACCAAAAGTGGTTCCCTTGTTAGATGACCAACACAGACTAAAATCTCTTTAGAAAGTTTTAATAAAATTTTGTAGCTTTCTTTTTTTCCCCGTTAGTTGTACCGTTAGGGGTAGTGATTTGTCCATTTCATTTTGTGTTTAGTTGTGTTGTCTATGTCCAGTAATATATGGTGTATCTGTATTGGCAACAGTGAGAGCAATATTGCATAGATATTCGTTTATTGGGCGTTGCTTAAAAGTGTGGCACATGTAATAAGTCTTAGCCCGACATCCAGATTCATTTCTTGCTATTTTTGAAACTGTATTAATGAATCAAGAGCCTGTACTTACCATAATTTTTTATCTAAACGTCTAAACATTCTGTAAGGTCTAATAAAAACCAAAAACTTTACATATATCGCCTTTATATTGAATTATAAGTAAACACACAGTTTAAAATTTCATCAACAATCCGCTTTTATTTAAAATATAATACTTTCTGGGTTAATAAAAATTTGATGGTCGATAGGATTTTCGACAAAAACCGAATTTGAGAGTCTGGCATTTTTGCTACGGTGAAAAATGACAGGACATATATCAAAAATCAATTTTGTAAAAATCAATATGTCAAGAATCAGATTTAACAGATTGGAGACATGCTGGCAATATAATCCGATTGTTCCAGACCAGCCACAACTCAACCTGTTGCCTGCGAGTCGCGCATGTAGCCAACCTACCTTATACGTGTGGCACAAGGCAAACTCTTAATAAATTTTTATAAAATTTTAGATTCACAGTAAAAAACATTTAAACCTTTACTATTGTTTTATATATATATTTATGAGAATAAAAAAAATCTGCACTTTTAGTTATAAATCATTTCATTTAAAATTATGTTAAAGTATCCTAAATGATATTTGCTTAATTAAAATGATTTTTCACGTGTATATATTTTTAAATTTTCAACGCTAATGAAACGTTATTTAAAATTAATTAAATTTACACTAAATAGTTTTATATTTTAAAAAGATAAAATGTTTTTGCACTGGATGGAAAAAAGTCGGATTTATTAAAGAAAATCTCCTGACTTTTTTCTTTAATACTTACGTTATTAAATAGATAACATTAATAATGCTAATTTTGCTATATTATTTTTGTTATCTTCCTATTTTAATTTTTCCCCTTTTTTACATTTTTCGATAACAAATGTGGCCCACTTAACGAGCTATAATGATCTCGAAGCCGCAGCGGTCGTCGGACGTCTTAAACGCCCTGGCCTACCCAGTCCCGTTGGTCGGTGTCTTAAACTTATTGAATTTAGCTTTTATTTTTTTTCGATGAGACATTCCATTTCCGGGTCTGTCTCAACCGTTCCGGGCAAGTATCGAAAGAGTACATGGACGTGTGATGGGTGCGTGACCCCCTTATCCGCGAAGTAGCGGTATCATGCTAAGTGCGGCCTACCTAATGTAGCTAACATTCGTTTGCGGCCAATCAGAAAAAAAATTGAGTGTGACTGATCTAGAAGGTTTTGGTCAAAAACTGGGCAAGGCTGCCATTATCGCTAGCTAATGATTATTAACTCTTCTCCCTCATGTAATCTAAATCTTCCATGTGATAAACATGATGTTCCAGAATTTTGGCCTCCATCTGATGCAAGAGAATATTGCTAAGATTGAAAGTTCTGTAATGGAGTTCTGTAATGGAAGTTCTGTAATTGTTATACATTGGAGATAAACTTCCATTCCGAGTATTTGCTCTGTGCGTATGACGTCACTCCAATAAAGGTACTTTAACCCTTTATCTACTGACGGTACTTTTAAGTACCACCAGAGAAAAATTTGTATAAAATTTCTTTAATCTGTCTAATAATGATCATAAGGTTTTGCTTTTATACAAAATACTTTTCTGGATCACATTTAGAAAGCACAGCAAAACAGTGAAAGCTAAATATTTTATAAAGTGGTATTTTTCTCAACCTTTTACATAAGTGTAGATCTTCTCTTTTTAAAACTTGTTATATGAAAATTTTGCAACTATAAAAACCTTTATATTTAATGATAGGATCACAATACATTTATTTACATTGTTCATTTAAAGAATTGTGATATTTCCTTAACAGCATTCTCTGTTAATTAATCTAATTATTCTTGTAAATATTTCACAAAAAGAACTATTACTACCGCATTATTAAATCAGTTTTAATGAAAAACCTTATCTAAATTTCATATTATTATAATATAAATTGTCTAATATAACTTCAGACATCAAGGAAGATAATTATTGAGATTGAACAATTTGTTGATTCATAATTCGGTAGATAAAGAGTTAACATCAAACGCACACTTATAAAAGCAAGATAACAGTTTCTGAGTTACTGTCAAAATTCTAAAAGCCCATTTAAAATCAACAATTTACCTTCCAGAATTTTCTTTATTTTCTTTATTAACTACTAGCTGACCCGCCCGGCGTTGCCCGATCCCTTGTAATAAACTTGAATCTCTTAAAAAACGGAACTCTGGCCACGGTCTACGATGGCTTCGGAACCGTATACCCGGCATGCTCGTACGCTCTAGAAAATCTTTTATTTCCCCCTACCACCGCCAGGGGAGCATTCTGTTCTAAACAAACCTCTTTCCGTACGAACTTCTGAGACAGGTTCCCGCTGCCTACGTTACTGTATGTTAGGCGCACTACAAAATTGAGTTGGTTTCGAGAAGATTGGAACATTATTAGCCCAGTTATTGCAATAAGGCACAGATAGAGAAAATAACCTTGAGTGAGGTGCCGACGGAAGGGGATGTTCGAGTGTCCTTCAGAAAATGACTAATTAGGAGGACCACTATGCATGCATAAAAATTCGTTCGTTTTGTTAAGCTAGGAACTTAATTACAAAAGTTGGCTAAAACTCTTATTTGTAAATAGTGGTAACCGCTACTCATACATTTAATTTAATGTTATAAAGGGTGACTATTAAGTTAAATATAATGTTTGGAATCACTTGCGTTGAAATCGGAAAGATAGTTGCTGATATATAGAAACGGGGCATAGTTAGAGAAAAACCTTGAAGGAGGGTTGTTCAAGTACCCTTCAGCAAATGACTAATTAAGAGGAGCACTATGCATCTTTCGAAATTCGTTCGTTTGCTTAAGCTAGGAACTTAATTACAAACTTAACTTACCCAAGTATTCGGAAATAGTGGTAACCGCTACTCATAAATTTAGTTTAATGTTATAAAGAGTGACTATAAGTTAATTATAATGTTTGGAATCACTTGCGTTGAAATCGGAAAGATAGTTGCTGAGATATGGAAACAGAGCATAGTTAGAGAAAAAACCTTGAAGGAGGTCCCGGGGGGGGAGGGGATGTTCAAGTGCCCTTTAGCAAATGACTATTTAGGAGGACCAGTATGCATCTTTCAAAATTCGTTCGTTTCCTTAAGCTTTGAATTTAATTACAAATTTGGCTTAAACTATTATTCGTAAATAGTGGTAACCGCTACTCATAAATTTTGTTTAATGTTATAAAGGATGACTATTAAATTAATTATAATGTTTGAAATCACTTGCGTTGAAATTGGAAAGGTAGTTGCTGAGATATGGAAACGGAGCAGAGTTAGAGAAAAAACCTTGAAGGACGGGCCGGTAGGGGGGCGGGGTTTGTTCAAGTGGCCTTCAGCAAATAACTAATTAGGAGGATCACAATACATCTTTAATGATTGATTCATTTGGTTAAGCTAGGAACTTAATTTGAAATTTGGCTTACACTATTATTCGGAAATTCTGGTAACTGCTTTCTAGAAATACACCTTGAAGCTTAAATGTAATTAGACCCTTGTCCCTCTTCATTCCCGCAAATATAAAAAAGAATCTGTTAAATAAAGTTTTCTGTATTAACAATCTCCACCATAATAATAAATGCCATGAAAAAAAAAAAAAAAAAAAAAAAAAAAAAAAAAAACTTAAACCCGACTAATTGTCATGAAGAAAAATGGGCCTGGAAAATATTTCAATCAGTGGGACGTATGTGTAATTTGTCATGTACAAGTGGCGCGACAATCGCATGGCTCCTCTACGCTGATAACTTCAATCCATATTGATACTATTTAGTTAGAAATCCTTATTTATGCATCAGTACTCTGGTTTATTTAATTACTTCTGTGATGAATCGATGCAACCAACCAGTGAACCAACCAACCCAAGAGGATAAAAGCGCACTTTTAATGAGAGTTCTGTGTGCATTTTATTTAATATTTCAGAAAGTAATTAAAATATTAAAATTCTGACGCTCAGGTACACCAGGAGAGGGTCTGGACTACCTAAATCTAAATTTACAGACTTCTAGGTGCGCTAAATTTTCCTAGCCATCGCCAACAGACAGACACACACACAGAGCGAAACTTTATTTTATTAGTATAGATTTATACAAAAGGCAAACGACTTTATCTATTATTAAAACTTTGCAACTAAATAAACTAACTATTATTTCCGATTCCATTCATATTTTGAAAATTATGATGCTTATTAGAAATAGAAACGGCAGTTTAATTGGTGTTGAAGTAACAGAAAAGAAAAACACTTAAAACTTATAAAGTTTTTCATATCCTTGTAGAGTTTTCTTTTTTTTTTAAATTTAATTATCATTTCATTAGAAAGATGTCTATTCGCTATTATAATTGCTCAAGCTGATCTTTTTTTTATGTCGAACAAGTGTATTTTATAATTCGTTTAATATTACAAATCGAATATACACCCGCTAAAATATTTGTCATTAATTTATTTTCTATAAATAAAACGATGTTCATTTTAAACCAATTAAATTAAACAAAAGAAGAATGATGACAAAGGAATAAATTAACCAATGACACGTTTACTTATTTTTAGATGTAGAATTTAAAAAAAAAACATTTTATTATTTAATATCAAGAAAGTTTTCAAATATTTAATTTTTTTTTATACCGATATGTAAATATTTTTTTCTTTAAATAGTTTTCATCGTTAAAGAAGCTAAATTATTTTTTTATTTATGTGAAAAAATCATTAAATTAAATTAATAAAAAATGAATTTAATTTCTTGTGCATAAAAATATTTTTAGAAAAATATTATTGATTTATGTTTCAAAGTTTTTTTTTTCTTTACAACCGCTTTTTTTAACCTGTTTTAAAAGAAAATACCAAATTGTTATTTTTAAGGAAATATGTGACTCCAGACTAAAGAACGTAAAAGGAAATACACTCGGTAAAAGTTTCTGTTAATAAGAGCAGAGAATCTTAATAATTATTGCAAATTATTTTGATTCAACATTTAATAGTGTGATAGAATTATAGTCTTATAAAATATTTTCGGATAAATAAAATATTTTAGGAAATATGAATATATATTAATGACATATAATATATATTAATGAACATATAAATAATATATTATTATAAAATATTTTAGGATAAAGATAATTATTTGAATGTGAATATTTCCTCTATTGTCTAACAAACTGTATACAACGCATCTAACTGATGCTATTTTTTACCCCCACTATTTCTTATTAGTAATCTTCATTTTCGTCAACTTCAGAAATTTGAGATTAAATAAGACGGCGGTTACAATTCGGAAAATGTGGCGACATGTATATACCAATTTTAAACTTTAAAAAAAATATATTTTTTTTTTAGGTTATTTTGTAGTTTGTTCCCAACCGATTAATTTATTATTTCAAAAGATTATTGAATAGTTATGTTTTTTAAAATGCATCATTTGAAGCATATGCAGTTATGTTTATAGTACAAGAATTTCTCTTATGAAAACAAACGCGATCATTGTCGTTTATTTAAATATTACGAAACACTTTTTGGAAAGTTCGATTGTGGAAAACTCCACAATTTAAATGCAGAGTTTATATTGTTTTTGTGTTAATGAGGATTTCTTAAAACCAAAATTATCCCGCAAATAAAAAACATTAAATAAAATGTGTTTTTCTTTAATGATGTCATACTTGTCTTCTAATTATGTCAAGTCATACTTTTGAAAACAAATATGTATATGCGTACCTCATCACAGAGAGGCAAAGTACGCCAATCATAGGAAAGTCAATCAATCAGCTTGTGAACAACATAGTTTCCAGGCAATTGACACACACTGTATGCAGCAACAGAAGAGCTACAACGCAACAATTTGAAATGCAACACAACTCTGGATTGTCGAAAGCATCTATGATCTACTAGATTGATCAATGGTACGTATCTTTAAAAAATCCACGCTGTCATTAAAGCCAGAGAAGACACGATATTATTACAACATAGCATATGGTGATTTTAATATTTTGGCTACTAAGTGTACCAGTCCGTTGTTAAAAGGTTAACAAACATATGGGTGGCCCACGAAAATTTACGAATTTAATGATATGGCCCTCGAGCATAAAAGGTTGAAGACCCCTAATTGAAAGTGTTCAATAAAAAGTCATAATCATTCGAAATAATTTTTACTAACAAAGTAAATATCAACACTATTTAAAAATCAGTTATTAGAAATAACACAAATAAAACGTTATATCTAAACAACTTTTACCTTTAATCATTATATATTTAAGGTTTCGTATAGTTATTTTGGTATGAAAATTACGTTTCAAATTGGGTTACTTGCTTCCATTTATATACATGCAGGTTGCCTTGGTTTTATGGCCAGGAGACAAAACTCTGTCTTTGTGAAAATGAGATTACCGATATCAGTATCTTCGTAGCTTTCTCTAATATTCTCATAAATAAAGGCCTAATCAGTTCTAAACGGGGCAGTTGGATGTAGCATCTAATATATCTGAACGTGGATTCATAATTAAAGGACATTAAATAAACCATAAATGCTTAAGCTTTGGGAGTACTGTGGATGCGAGGTAACTTTGCAGAAGAATGGAAATATACGACTTCTTAGTTTCACTTCTTAGAAAATGGCATTAGGATTATTGAGAAAAAAGGAAAGTTTATTCAAGTAGGTAAATCACATATTCAATTGTTGGAGTATCATAGTTGAGATTTATTCCAACAGAGCGAAAAATGCCGGGACCAGCACTCGAATCTGGGTACTTTGGCTTGCCGTGCCAATGCTCTTTCAACCAAGCTATCCAAACCATATCTTGCTGCATAAATCACTCTTATTTGTTGGACATGGCTGCTGTTACAGCGCTAATGACATCCATCCGAGCTATAACTATAGCATTTTACGTGATGAATGTGATATAACATGGAAACTCCTGTATACCATGTAATTAGGTCATAATGAAGAGAGGAAAGTTTATTGAACTAGGTAAATCATATTCAATGGCTGCAGTATCATAGTTGAGATTCACTCTAACAGAGTAAAAAATACTTGGACTAGGACACAAATCTGGGTACTTTGGCTTGCTGTGCCAATGCTCTTCCTACTGAGCTATCCCAACGCTATCCTTGCTGCCATAGTTCACTCTTATTTGTTGGACATGTCGCAAACTGCAGCGCTAATTTCAATCACCCGAGCTTTAACTATAGCAAGTTACATGATGAATGTGATATAAAATGGAAACTTCTGTATACCATGTAATTAGGTCATAATGAAAAAAGGAATGTTTATTTAACTTGGTAAATCATATTCAATGGTTGGGGTATCATAGTTGAGATTCATTCCAACAGAGCGAAAAATGCCGGCACCAGGACTTGAATCTGGATACTTTGGCTTTCCGTGCGAACGGTCTTCCTACTAAGCTACCACAAAGATCAAGGCATACAAGAGTTTCCGTGTTATATCACATTCATCATGTAAAATGCTATAGTTATAGCTCGGATGAATGAAATTAGCGATGCAGTCCTAGTCCAATAAATAAGAGTAAATTATAACCTCCCGGATATCGTTGGGATAGCTCAGTAGGAATAGCGTTGGCACGGCAAGCCAAAGTACACAGATTCGAGTCCTGGCCCCGGCTTTTTTCGCTCTGTTGGAATGAATCTCAACTATGATACTCCAACCATTAAATATGACATTAGGATATTTTAATATATTTTTAAATTAATCATATTTACTTAAGTAAGATAGATTGGAATCCAAGTATGACTGCATTTATTAGATTTATACTTTAAGAAAATATTTTACAATTTTAAGCGAACAACATTTAAAATAATAATTTTAATAAATAAAGTGCTTTGTTTTGAAATAAAAGGGAACAATTTTATTGTAACAAGGGTTTGCTTAAAACTCATAATTTTCAATAATTATGACAGAAAAAATTATTATTCAATAAAAAATAATAGAAGTTTTGGTTAAAACATCAATAAATAGTTTTATTTTTATAATTATTGAATAATTAGACGAAATTTTGAAATGCATAAGTATATTGTTCAAAAGAGTTTTACGTTTTTTAGTATGTAATTTACGAAGGATTTAAGCTTCTTGCGTTATGCATATAACTTACGTATGCATAGAACTAGTAATTAAAAAAAAAATACTAATATTCTAATATTAACCACTCTAGAAGAAAAAATCAGCCAACAAGGTAGTTTTCTTATGTATCTATATGTGCAAAGTTTAAGTTATCTTATATATTAATTTTCTTATATTTACATAAATTTCAAAGTTTTCATTATTTTTTTCAGCTTTATTGCATTAGTTATAAAAAATAGTCTAATGACTTTCTTAAACAAGATAAACTCATAATATTTAGTTACAAAACTTTTCATGTTGTAGAATAGAAAGTATTAATTATTGTAACTATAGTTAATCCGTGAAAATTAGTATTTATACCTTAGTTTTATTTTAAAAAAACAATGACAAAGTTTTTAAACAGTAATAATTAAAAATAAAGCAAATAAAGTGTTAATGTAAACAATATGTGATGCATAACTTTTACCTTTCATTATACATTTAAGGTTTCATGGAGTTATTGCAGTTTTAATGTTAGGTTTCAAACTAAGTTACTGACTCCCGTTTACAGTTAATTTGGTTTCCATGGTTTCATGACCAGCAGACAAAATTCTGCCTTTGTGAAAACTATATTATCGATATTAGCATCTTCGTATCCTTCTCTAATATTCTCATAAGTCAAAGCATAATCAGTTCTAAGTTGAACAATTGGATTTAGCATCTAATAAATCTGAACGTAGATTCTAATTAAAGGAAATTAAATCAGCCAGAAAAGCTAAAACCTCCCACAGAAGTGCGGAGGCGACCAAGTTTGGAGAAGAATGGAAATATATGAACTCTTAGTTTAAATTAATCATATTTACTTAAGAAAGTGTGATTTCTATCTAAGTTTAACTATATATGCTAGATTTTTACTTTGAGGAAATATTTGAACATTTTAAGTGAAACATATTTGGAATATTAATTTTAATAAATGAAACGCTTCATTTTGAAGTGAATGTGAAGAAATTTATCGTAATAGGAATTTGCTTAAAGCTCATAAACTGCAATGATTAACGACAAAAAATTATTCTTCCTTAAACAATCATAAGAATTTTTAGTTAAAATATCAATAAATAAAATTTACTTATAATTATTAAATAATTAGATGGAATTTTGAATGCCCTAAGTATATTGTTCAAAAGTATTTTCCGCTTTTATAGTATGTAGTTTATGCAGATTTTAAGCATATTGCATTGTGCATAGAACTTGTGTATATTCTAATGTATCTTTTTACTAAACAATTACTTTTTAAAACACTAACAAGTAATACAATCTTCCAACAAGGTAGCTTTCTTATTTCATTAATTTTTCAGTTTTATTTTGTAGGTTTAACAGAAACATAAAGGTCTAATGACTTTCTTAAGAAAGATAAAGTCACAATATTTAATTACAAAACAATTCAAATTCTAGCATAGAAAGTCTTAATTATTCTAACTATAGTTATCCATGAAAATTAATATTTATACTTTAGTTCTCTTTTTAAAATACAAGGACAAACATTTTTAAACATTAATAATTAAAAATAAAGCAACCAAATTGTTAAATGTAAACAATATGTAAGAACTTTTACCTTTAATTATATTTGTATAAGTTTTCATGGAGTTATTGCAGTTTCAAATTGAGTTACTCTCGTTTACACTTAATTTGGTTGCCATATGGTTTCATGACCAGCAGACAAATTTCCTGCCTTTGTGAAAACTATTTTATCTATATTAGCATCTTCTTAACTTTCTTTAATATTCGCATAAGTCATAGCCTAATCAGTTCTAAATGGGACAATTGGATTTAGCATCTAATAAATCTGAACGTAGATTCTAATTAAAGGAAATTAAATCAGCCAGAAAAGCTAAAACCTCCCACAGAAGTGCGGAGGCGACCAAGTTTGGAGAAGAATGGAAATATATGAACTCTTAGTTTAAATTAATCATATTTACTTAAGAAAGATAGATTGCTATCCAAGTTTAACTATATACGCTAGATTTTTACGTTAAGGAAATATTTGAAAATTTTAAGTGAAACATATTTGGAATATTAATTTTAATAAATAAAACGCTTCATTTTGAAGCGAAAGTGAAGAACTTTACCGTAATAGGAGTTTGCTTAAAACTCATAAATTGCAATGATTAACGACAAAAAATTATTCTTTCTTAAACAATCGTAAGAATTTTTGGTTAAAACATCAATAAATAAAATTGACTTATAATTAGTAAATAATTAGATGGAATTTTGAAAGGTATAAATATATTGTTCAAAAGTATTTCCGCTTTTTAATTATGCAGTTTACGCAGATTTTAAGCATATTGCATTGTGATAAACCTGTGTATATTCTCATGTATCTTTTTACTAAAAAATTACTAATTGAAAACACTAACACGTAATACAATCTTCCAACAAGGTAGTTTTCTTATATATATGTATAATTGTTTTAAATTTTCATTACTTTTTCAGTTTTATTATGCAGGTTTAACAGAAACATAAAGTTCTAATGACTTTCTTAAAAAAGATAAACTCATAATATTTAGTTACAAAACAATTCAAATTGTAGCATAGAAAGTCTTAATTATTC
This sequence comes from Maratus michaelseni, assembly GCA_963931845.1. Taxonomy (NCBI): domain Eukaryota; kingdom Metazoa; phylum Arthropoda; class Arachnida; order Araneae; family Salticidae; genus Maratus; species Maratus michaelseni. The sequence continues at coordinate 56,994,920 of OZ007597.1, forward strand.
TAACTATAGTTATCCATGAAAATTAATACTTATATTTTAGTTTTATTTTTAAAATACAATGACAAACATTTTTAAACATTAATACTTAAAAATAAAGTAACCAAATTGTGAAATGTAAATAATATGTAACTCAGAACTTTTACCTTTAATTATATTTGTATAAGGTTTGATGGAGATATTGCAGTTTCAAATTGAGTTACTCTCGTTTACACTTAATTTGGCTGCCATATGGTTTCATAACCAGCAGACAAAATTCTGACTTTGTAAAAACTATTTTATCTATATTAGCATCTTCTTAACTTTCTCTAATATTCTCATAACTCAAAGTCTAATCAGTTCTAAATGGGACAATTGAATTTAGAATGCAATGAATCTGAACGTACATTCTAATTAAAGAAAGTTAAATCAGCGAAAAAAGCTAAAGCTCCCACAGAAGTGCGGAGGTGAACCAAGAAGAATGGAAATATATGACTTTTTAGTTTAAATTAATCATATTCACTTAAGAAAGAGTGATTGCTATCTAAGTTTAACTATATATATGCTAGATTTTTACTTGAAGCAAATATTTCAAAATTTTAAGGGAAACATATTTGGAATATTAATTTTAATAAGTAAAAAGTTTCATTTTAAAATGACTGCGAAGAAATTTATCGTAGTGAGTATTCGTTTAACGCTCATAAATTGGAAAATTTTAATAACTTTAATTTTTTCTTCTCTAAGATAGAAAATGAATTTTTGGTTTAGTGCCGGTAAGAAAAATAATTATTTATGAGTTATTAATAATGAAAATAAAGCATTAACGCTTTAGGATACGATTTTTTTTTTTTTGGGGGGGGGGGGGGGAGGAAATTACTTTTTTGTAGAAAAAAAATTAAAGGTAGCTTTCCAAATGTTAAAGTTAAAGATTTTTAAAAATATAAGAAATATATCGTTTACCGAAATCTAACGGATACATTTATAGGTGTTTGAAAGATAAACTTATCCGCTGTAATTAATAATGAAAATGAAGCATTAATCCTATAAGATACGATTTTTGCTTAATTTTTGGAGGAAATTACTTTTAGGTTGAAAAAAATTAAAAGTAGTTTCCAAATGCTAAATATAAAGATTGTTAAAAATATAAGAAATATATCGTTTACCGCAAAATCTAACGACTAAATTTACGTGTTTTTGAAAGATAAACTTAACCGCTCTCACAGCTCAATGTTTCTGAAAAATTACTACAATAAACATTTTAGCTCAATTTCCATGTAAAGTTTTAAAAATAGAACAGTCAAATACTTTTTTAAAAATGCTTATTTTAGAAATATAATTATTTATGAGTATTTAATAACGGGTGTTGAAAGTTAATCCTTCAGAACATAATTTTATTTTTAGTTTTAGGTTTAAAATATCAAAAATAGCATTTCAAATGTCAAAAGTATTGATTTTAATAAATGAATAGATCATTTATCTAAATCAAACGAATAAATTTATTGTGTATTTTACAAATTAATTTTAAAATGGAGCGTAACATTAACACTTTGTATTAACATATGCTTCGCTTCTAATTCTGAAATGACTGTTCAAAGGAGAAATGCAATAAATATACCGGGTGGTTATAATATAAGTATCTCTGTTTGGAGTTGCCTGTAGCCTGAAGGAATAACTGGAATGAAACTAAAATCGGTATACTTACTATTTGAGAAGGGGGAAGAAGAATGGAACAATAAAAATAATTAATTGCAATAATCGCCGACAGATGGTTCTTTTGAGTGTGAAATCTAATGCCTAATATCGTGTACCATAGAGGTGTCGCAAACCTAAATGACTCATAAAATGTGCGTAATATCACACCTGATGCGTTACATTCCGCAATTGAGCACGTCGTGCACCGCCTGGATTGTGTCCTCTAGCACAATGGCTGTGTGGAACCTGAACATGATTGGCACTGCAATACAAAAGCGTAACCACATTCATTGTGACATTTTCCAATAAATTATGTGTTCCATGTGGTTTTACGCCTTAATTCTTTGTTTTTGTATTACCACTGGGGTTCCTGATAGATATAGGTTTTCTCCTCGTGGACTCATAGGTCTTATGCCGAGAGGTTGGCTGTCCAAGAGTGGGAGGTTTCTGTTTCTGTTTTTGTATTACACATTACATTTCACACTCAGTAGCGCCATCTGTCGAGGATTATTGAAATTTTTTTTTGTGTTGTTCCATTCTTATTCCCACTTCTCGAATAGTAAGTATGCTGATTTTGGTCTCATTCAGGTTATTCCTTCAAGCAACAGACAGCTCCAAATAGAGATACTTCCTGCAGTTATGCCTAGATAACTTTCATTTTTTCCTAAAGACCGAATATTAATTTACACCAAGGAACACATATATTTCCATTCGTCTGGAAGCTTAGTTCATAATACTGTTCGTACTAAATCAGAATTTTTCCCGCCATTTAAATATCATTTCATGAGAACTGATGTTCAGGTTTATTCGATAAGAAATCCGAATGACTAATTTAGGAGCGATTACGACCTGACTTATGAAGATTTTACAGAATGGAAATAACATGATTATGTTGTTTTCACTAAAGCGTAATTAAGTCTTTTTGTCATAGAAACCATTGCAATATTTTCACTCAGTATATACTAATAAGAAGTTCAGTTTAAAATGTTATAAGCGAAATAAAATTACTAGATAGTAAGAATTACTTAATGAACGTGCTGGGTTTATTATATAGGTTTTTGAAAGGAGACTTAAAACTCATAAATTCCTATGATTAACGACAAAAAATTAATTTTCGTTAAACAATCAAAAGACTGTTTTGTTAAAATATCAATAAAAAAATTAATTTTAATTATTAAATAATTAAATTGAAATTTGAAAGGGATAAGTATATTGTTCAAAAGTATTTTCCGCCTTTTTAGTATGTAGTTTTGCAGATTTTAAGCATATTGCATTGTGCATAGAGCTTGTGTATATTCTAATATATATTTTTATTTAAAAAATTCTAATTTTAATGATTAGCAAGTAATACAATCTGCCAACAATATAGTTTCCTTATATATATATATATATATATATAATGTTTAAATTTTTATTAATTTTTCAGTTTTATTACATAAGTTTAAAAGAAACATAAAGGTATAGTGACTTTCTTAAAAAAGGTAAACTCATAATAGTTAATTACAAAACAATTCAAATTGTACATAGAAAGCCTTTATATATATATATATATATATATATATATATAAGGTTTCATTAAAATATTGCATTTTCAAATTGTAAAAGGCTTCCTTTTTTGAAGTGAAAGTGAAGAACTTTATCGTAATAGGAATTTGCTTAAAACTCATAAATTGCAATGATTAACGACAAAAAATTATTCTTTCTTAAACAATCATAAGAATTGTTGGTTAAAATAACAATAAATAAAATTTACTTACAATTATTAAATAATTAGATGGAATTTTAAAAGGCATAAGTATATTGGTCAAATGTATTTTCAGCTTTTTTAGTATGTAGTTTTGCAGATTTTAAGCATATTGCATTATGCATAGAACTTGTGTATATTCTAATATATCTTTTTATTAAAAAATATACTAATTTTAAAGACTGACAATTAATACAATCTTCCACCAAGGTAGTTTTCATATATATATATATATATATATATATATATATATATATATATAATTTTTAAATGTTCATTATTTTTTCAGTTTTATAACGTAAGTTTAAAATAAACATAAAGATCTAATGACTTTCTTTAAAAATATAAACTCATAATATTTAGTTACAAAACAATTCAAATTTTAGCATAGAAAGTCCTAATAATTCTAACAATAGTTATCCATGAAAATTAATACTTATACTTTAGTTTTATTTTAAAAATACAATGACAAACATTTTTAAACATTAATATTTAAAAATAAAGTAACCAAATCGTGAAATGTGAACAATATGTAACTAGAACTTTTAATTATATATATATCAGGTTTCATGGAATTATTGCAGTTTCAAATTGAGTTACTCACTCCCGTTTACAGTTAATTTGGCTGCCATAGTTTCATGGCCAGCAGACAAAATTCTGCCTTTGTGAAAACTGTATTATCGGTATTAGCTTCTTCGTATGTTTCTCTAATATTCTCATAAGTCAAAGCATAATCAGTTCTAAGTGGAACAACTGTATTTAGCATCCAATAAATCTGAACGCAGATTCTAATTAAAGGAAATTAAATCAGCCAGAAAAGCTAAAACCTCCCACAGAAGTGCGGAGGCGACCAAACTTTCAGAAGAATAGAAATATATGATCTCTGTGTTTAAATTAATCATATTTGCCTAAGAAAGAGTGATTGCTATCTAAGTTTAACTATATATGCTAGATTTTTACTTTAAGGAAATGTTTGAAAATTTTAAGGGAAACATATTTGGAATATTAATTTTAATAAATAAAAATTTCCATTTTGAAGTGAAAGTGAAGAACTTTATTGTAATAGGAGTTTACTTAAAACTTATAAATTGCAATGATTAACGACAAAAAATTGTTCTTTCCTTAAGCAATCATAAGAATTTTTGATTAAAATATCAATAAATAATATTTACTTATAATTATTAAATAATTAGATGGAATTTTGAAACGGATAAGTGTATTATTCAAAAGTATTTTCCGCTTTTTTAGTTTGTAGTTATGCAGATTTTAAGCATATTACATTATGCACAGTACTTGTGTATAAAGTATACTAAATATATTATATATAAAAATAGAATATTTGTGTACTAAAGTATATTTTTATTTAAAAAAAAAAGAATTTTAAAGACTAGCAAGTAATACAATCTTCCACCGAGGTAGTTTTCATATATATATGTATATATAATTTTTAAACTCTCATTAATTTTTCAGTTTTATAACGTAAGTTTAAAATAAACATAAAGATCTAATGACTTTCTTAAAAAAAGATAAACTCATAATATTTAGCTACAAAACAATTCAAATTGTAGCATAGAAAATCTTAATAATTCTATCTATATAGTTATCCTTAAAAATTAATACCAATTAAAGTAAAATGACAAACATTTTTAAACATTAATAATTAAAAATAAATTAAATCAAATTGTTAAATGTAAACAATATGTAACGCAGAACTTTTACCTTTAATTATCTATCTATCTATATATATATAAGTTTTTATTTAGTTATTGCAGTTTCAAATTGAGTTACTCACTCCTGTTTACACTTAATCTGGGTGCCATGGTTTCATGACCAGCAGACAAAATTCCGCCTTTGTGAAAACTATATTACGGATATTAGCATCTTCGTATCTATCTCTAATATTCTCATAAGTCAAAGCATAATCAGTTCTAAATGGAACAATTGGATTTAGCATCCAATAAATCTCAACGTAGATCCTAATTAAAGGAAATTAAATCAGCCAGAAAATCTAAAACCTCCCACAGAAGTGCGGGGCGACCAAGTTTGGAGAAGAAAGGAAATATATGAACTCTTAGTTTAAATTAATCATATTTACTTAAGAAAGAGTGATTGCTATCTAAGTTTAACTATATATGCTAGATTTTTACTTTGTGGAAATGTTTAAAAATTTTAAGTGAATACTTTTTGGAATATTAATTTTAATAAATGAAACGCTTCATTTTGAAGTGAATGTGAAGAACTTTATTGTAATAGGAGTTTGCTTAAAACTCATAAATTGCAATGATTAACGACAAAAAATTATTCTTCCTTATACAATCATAAGAATTTTTGGTTAAAATATCAATAAATAATATCTACTTATAATTATTAAATAATTAGATGGAATTTTAAAAGGCATAAGTATATTCGTCAAATGTATTTTCCTGTTTTTTGGTATGTAGTTTTGCAGATTTTAAGCATATTGCATTGTGCATATAACTTGTGTATATTCTAATGTATCTTTTTACTAAAAAATTACTAATTGAAAAGACTAACAAGTAATACAATCTTCCAACAAGGTAGTTTTCTTATATATATATAATTGTTTTAAATTGTCATTAATTTTTCAGTTTTATTATGTAGGTTTAACAGAAACATAAAGGTGTAATGACTTTCTCAAAAAAAGATAAACTCATAATATTTATTTACAAAACAATTCAAATTGTAGCATAGAAAGTCTTAATTATTCTAACTATAGTTAAACCATGAAAATTAATACTTATACTTTAGTTTTATTTTTAAAATACAATGACATCCATTTTTAAACATTAATACTTAAAAATAAAGTAACCAATTTGTGACATGTAAACAATATGTAACTCAGAACTTTTACCTTTAATTATATTTGTATAAGGTTTCATGGAGTTATTGCAGTTTCAAATTGAGTTACTCTCGTTTACTCTTAATTTGGCTGTCATATGAATTCATAACCAGCAGACAAAATTCTACCTTTGTGAAAACTATTTTATCTATATTAACATCTTCCTAACTTTTCCTAATATTCTCATAACTCAAAGCCTAATCAGTTCTAACTGGGACAATTGAATTTAGCAACCAATAAATCTGAACGTACATTCTAATTAAAGAAAATTAAATCAGTGGGAAAAGCTAAAGCTCTCACAAAAGTGCGGAGGCGAACCAAGAAGAATGGAAATATATGACTTCTTAGTTTAAATTAATCATATTTACTTAAGAAAGAGTGATTGCTATCTGAGTTTAACTATATATATGCTAGATTATTACTTGAAGCAAATATTTCAAAATTTTAAGGGGAACATATTTGGAATATTAATTTTAATAAGTAAAAAGTTTCATTTTAAAATGACTGCGAAGAAATTTATCGTAGTGAGTATTCGTTTAACGCTCATAAATTGGAAAATTTTAATAACGTTAATTTATTGTTCACTAAGCTAGAAAAGGAATTTTTGGTTTAGTGCCGGAAAGAAAAATAATTATTTATGAGTTATTAATAATGAAAATAAAGCATTAACGCTTTAGGATACGATTTTTGTTTAATGTTTGGAGGGAATTACTTTTAGGTTGAAAAAAAATTAAAAGTAGCTTTCTAAATGTTAATGACAAAGATTTTTAAAAATATCAGAAATAGGTCATTTACCGAAATCTAACGAATAAATTTATAGGTTTTTGAAAGATAAACTTGTCCGCTCTAATTAATAATGAAAAAAAAGCATTAACGATTTAGGATACGATTTTTTTTTTATGTTTGGGGGGAATTACATTTAGGTTGAAAAAAATTAAAAGTAGCTTTCCAAATGTTAATGATAAAGATTTTTTAAAAATATAAGAAATATCGCGTTTAACGAAATCTAACGAATAAATTTATAGGTTTTTGAAAGATAAACTTGTCCGCTCTAATTAATAATGAAAATAAAGCATTAATCCTATAGGATACGATTTTTGCTTAATGTTTGGAGGGAATTACTTTTAGGTTGAAAAAAATTAAAAGTAGCTTTAAAATTTTAAAGATAAAGATTTTTTTTAAATATAAGAAATATCTCGTTTAACGCAATCTAACAAATAAATTTATAGGTTTTTGAAAGATAATCTTGTCCGCTCTAATTAATAATGAAAATAAAGCATTAATCCTATAGGATACGATTTTTGTTTATTGTTTGGAAGAATTACTCTTAGGTTGAAAAAAAAAATTAAAAGTAGCTTTCCAACTGTTAAAGATAAAGATTTTTTTTAATATAAGAAATATCTCGTTTAACGAAATATGACGAATAATTTTATAAGTTTTTGAAAGATAAACTTGTCCGCTCTAATTAATAATGAAAATAAAGCATTAATCCTATAGGATACGATTTTTGCTTAATTTTGAGAGGAAATTACTTTTAGGTTGAAAAAAAAAATCAAAAGTAGCTTTCCAATTGTTAAAGATATTTTCAAAAAAATATAATGATTATGTCATTTACTGAAATCTAACGAATAAATTTATAGGTTTTTGAAAGTTAAACTTGACCTGTCTCACAGCTCAATGTTTCCGAAAAATTACTACAATAAACATTTTAGCTCAATTTCCATGTAAAGTTTTAAAAGTACAACAATAAAATACTATTAATAAAATGCTTATTTTAGAAAAAATAATTATTTATGAGTATTTAATAACGGGTGTGGAAAGTTAACCCTTCCGGGCACAATTTTGTTTTTAGTTTTAGGTTTAAAAGATCAAAAGTAGCGTTCCAAATGGCAAAAGTAAAGGTTTTAAAGAATATAATGAATAGATCATTTATAACATTTAACGAATAAATTTATTGTGTATTTTACAAATTTATTTTAAAATGAAGCGTAACATTTATCAAATTTTATATTAAAATATGTTTCGCTTCTAATTTTGCAATGATTTTTCAAAGTTGAAATGCAATAAATATACCAGGTGGTTATAATATAAGTATCTCTATTTGGAGCTGCCTGTAGCTTGAAGGAATAGCTGGAATGAAACCAATATCGGTATACTTATACTATTCGAGAAAGGGGAAGAAGAATGGAACAATAAAATAATTAATTGCAATAATCGCCGACAGATGGCGCTTTCGAGTGTGAAATGTAATGCGTAATATTGTGTACTGTGGAGGTATTGCAAACTTCAATGACTTTACTGCATATCATAAAATGTGCGTAATATCACACCTGATGCGTTACATTCCGTAGTTGAGCACGTCGTGCACCACCTGGATTGTGTCCTCTAGCACAATGGCCGTGTGGAGTCTGAACATGATCGGCAATGCTATGCAAAAGCGTAACCACATTCACTGTGACATTTTCCAATAAATTATATGTTCCATGTGGTTTGACGCCTTAATTCTTTGTTCTTGTATTACACATTACATTTCACACTCAGTAGCGCCATCTGTCGGTGATTATTGTAATTATTGTTTTGTATTGTTCCATTCTTCTTCCCACTTCTCAAATAGTAAGTATGCTGATTTTGGTTTCATTCACGTTATTCCTTCAAGCTACAGACAGCTCCAAATAGAGATACTTATATTATAAACACCCTGTAGTTATGCCTAGATAACTTAAATTTTTTCCTAAAGAACAAATATTAATTTACCCCAAGTAACACACATATTTCCATTCGTCTGGAAGCTTAGTTCATATCACTGTTCGTACTAAATCAGAATTTTTCCCGCCATTTAAATATCATTTCATGAGATCTGATGTTCAGGTTTATTCGATGAGAAATCCAACTGACTAAGTTAGGAGCTATTACGAACTGACTTATGAAGATTTTACAGAATAGAAATAACATGATCATGTTGTTTTCACTAAAGCGTAATTAAGTCATTTTGTGATAGAAACAATTCTAAGAATGTTACGCAGTAAATACTAACAGCAAGTTCAGCTTAAAATGGTACATGAGAAATAAAATTACTTGATAGTAAAAATTATTTAATAAACGTACTGGGATATAAATTATAGGTTTTTGAAATATAAATTTGCTCTAACAGCAGAATATCTCCAAAAAAAGTCACTACAATAATTATTTTAGCTACATTTCCACGTAAAGCTTAAAAAATACAACAATCAAAGTACTTTTTTAAAAATGTTATCAAAATTACACGCTTTTAACTTAACTTGTATCATAGATGTAAAGATTGAATTATGTAATTTATTACAAAATTTCTAGAAAAATATCTATAGTCGTGTGTTTTCATTAACAATAAAATATTTTCAAATTTTCAAAACCTCATTATCAATTAATAGTTTAATTACTATTATTGGGACGCTACACCCAAGCGGATTAAATATATATACAGGGTATACACCAAAATCCAACGTTTAACACACAATATCGAACTGTAGCACAATAAACAGACGTACGTTTCGTGAGTAAGTTGGACTCACAACCTCAGTGTCAGTTAAAATAAAAATTATATCCCCCCAAAGACATGAAATATAATCCAAAAGCTCAAAGGACAAACAACAACACACCGACAGCCCATCACGCTCGAGCAACCAATGAGATTAAGCCGGAAGTGATGCACTACGACACAGTAACTCCGGTTTGATCTCATTGGTTGCTCGAGCGTGATGGGCTTTCGGTGTGTTGTTGTTTGTCATTTGGATTTTTGGATCGTGTTTCATGTCTTTGAGGGGATATAATTTTTATTTTATCTGACACGGAGGATGTGAGTCCTAGTTACTCACGAAACGTACGTCTGTTTATTGTGCTACAGTTCGATATTGTGTGTTAAACGTTGGATTCTGGTATCTATTTGTCCACACAAGATTTTTTTTCATAATATATACAGGGTGTCCCAAAAGTCCTTGACATACTTTAAAATTAAATAAAATATCAAGCAATTAGCGTACGAGAGTACAGTTTCGACGAAAATGCTTCTTATGATCTGAAAATTTGTTTAAGCAAATAAAAAAATAGTTCCAAAAATGTCTCATACATGGCAGTGCTTCTGTATAGTTATCGAATAGGTAGAATGCCTTTATAAATAACAATGGAGAAATACGCACAGTGCACATGCACAGTTTTTGTTCAAACTATTCCAGAATTTAACAATACTCGTGTATCCATCCTCACTTGTCTAATCGAACTCAGGAGGGCGAGTATTGTTTAGTTCTGGAATGTGGGTTTCCATAGTTTGGACAAAAACTGTGCATTACGCATTGTGCGTCTTTAGGCATCCTTAAAGACATTCTACTTATTCGCTAAATTTCCAGAAGCAGCGCCATCTATGATAAATTTTTGGAACTATATTTTATTTGTTCAGATCATAAGAAGCATTTTCGTGCAATCCACACACTCGTAATCCAATTACTTGATCTTTTATTGTATTTTTTAAAATGTGCCAAGAACATTTGGACACCCTGTATATCTTTATTATCCTTAAAACCATCAGTTTTCTTCTTTAAATGACATGGCGTGTTGTTATTATCATTTTATTACATAATTCACAATTTTTGATAAAGTTTTGGATGTATTTTTAAATGAATTGAAAATGAAATTTTAAATTATAAAATGTAAAATAAATTGCGTTATATATTTAATTTGTATGCATTTTTATAATGGTGTGTTTAAAAAATATTCTTAACTTATTGAAAATACATGTTTACAAGAATATAAGAGATATAGTATTGAAACCTTTTGTCAAAGGTTTGTTGAAGTCTTAGTGCATTAAATAAAACTAGTTTACTCTAACATAAACGCTCAAGCTAATGTTAAGTCTATGGGAGGTTCTTGGCAGATTTCTCGTTCGCATTTAATAATTTCAAATGATGTTTTTTTGCATAGGATAGCCGAGGTTCATCTCTAACGTTGTCAGTTTTTACTTTTTTGATTTTGGTTACAGTTTTTTAATTAGCGGACATTTTCAATTTTGGAACTGGTTCTGAAAGGGAAAGTACCGATATATAAAAGAAACTGGAACCAAAATCGAAAAAGTAAAAACTAACAACGTTAGAGATCGACCTCAGCTATCCTATGCAAAAAACATCATTTAAAATTATTAAATGCGAGCAAGAAATCTGCCAAGAACCTCCCATAGCTTGAGGCTTGAGCTATGGGAGCCATTGACGTGACATGGCATATGGGATGACATATGGGACATAATGACATATGGGATGAACATTAGCTTGAGCGTTTTTTCGCATGACTGATAGAGCCTACATCAATCATGCGAAAAAACGCTCAAACTAATGTTAAGTCTATGGGAAGGCTCTTGGCAGATTTCTCGCTCGCATTTTAATATTTTTAAATGATTTTTTTTGCATAGGATAGCTGAGGTCGATCTATAATATTGTCAGTTTTTACTTTTTTGATTTTGGTTACAGTTTTTTTATTAGCGGACATTTTCAATTTTGGAACCGGTTCTGAAAGTGAAAGTATCGATATATAAAAGAAACTGGAACCAGAATCGAAAAAGTAAAAACTAACGTAACAGTAAAAGTAATGTTAAATCTATGGGAAGGTTCTTTCGCGATTTCTTGCTCGCATTTTAATATTTTTAAATGATTTTTTTTTTTCATAGGAAAGCTGACGTCGATATTTAACGTTGTTAGTTTTTATTTTTTCGATTTTGGTTCCAGTTTTTTTATATAAGGGTACTTTCACTTTCAAAACCGGTTCCAATCGGTTCTAAAATAGAAAATGTCCGCTTATAAAAAATCTGTAACCAAAATCAAAAAAATTATAGCTTAATAACTACAATGAAGCTGAAAATAATAAAATAAAAAAATCGTATTATTTTAATATAGAGAGATAAAAACCAAAAATCTAACAGCCTTTTCCTATTAAATTTCATCATTTTTCGTTATAGCAGTTGCCAACAATTAAAAATCCACAATGAAATTCTTTCTACAATAATTAATTTTCTATTGAAAGATTTTCACGTGAAAAATGAAAATGAAATAAAAAGTTTCATCAATTGAAAAAAAAGATTAATATGACATCATATTGGTAAAAAACAGGGATGTAGCTAGAAGTAAACAATAGGGGTTGCTCTAGGAAATGTAGGGGGGCTCATACTATTTTTCTCTCCCATGCACGCACAAACACAGATATATATGATCAAAGTATTATATAGAAAGGTAAATTAGTGTATATTCATAGTGTAGGCACTATGTTTCTTATTAAATTGTTTATAATAACTTTATTTGATGCTAAGAAAAATGAAAGCTGCAGACAGGGATGTGATACCTTCTGGATTATTTTAAGGAATACCGAAAACCCTCTTCTCAAAACCACTATAGCATATACTTTTTAGGGTTAACCTCTGCCTCAAGCGTATGCCTATGCCCTCTGGTTTTTTTACTACTACATCACTAGCTGCAGAATGAAAATTTTCAGTGTATAATTATACTAGTGAAATAATAAGTGATGATGTCAAACAGTAAATAAAAAGCTGTTTCACCTGTTTCAAAAGAGTTACAACCTTTAATTTTTTTTTAAATATTCCCTGCCCTTCAGGATTCTAAAGTTATGTTATTATATGATAAAAAACAGAATAACCTAGGGTGTATTTTGCATTTTAAAATTATCTTTGTGTCTAGTCAAAAGCTAAAACCACTTGTACTTAAATTGGCTATAACTCATTAGAATAACTTTGTTTTATGCTAATAATGGAAAACGCTGCAAAATGAAAAACTTCAGTATATAACTAATGCAAAAATCAATGTTTGCATCAGCGAAAGGTTGCTAATTCTGAGTATGTGCAGATAGAATGTGCGTTTGTTGAAGCACTTATTTTCAGTATTTATGCAAAACTGTAAAGAGCCCCCAAAACTATAAGTTCAATTTTTGAACATAGTTTCATTTGGATTTTTGAAACATAATTTCATTTGGCGGCCTTGGCAACTTTCCCAGGGGGGCTCAAAAATTTTCAGGTGTTGCTGAGCCCCCCTGGCACCCCCCTAGCTACAGCCCTGGTCAAAAAACGGAAATTTTCAAACATATCTCAATAATACAAGGAGTATGAGTATGTGTAAGTACAGAGAGCAGGTTAATATGATATAATTAGAGAATTAAAAGAAAATTAATCTGACGTCATATTGGAAGTTTAACGGACTCTCAAATGCTTGAGAATGATAAAAAGATAGTATCAATATGAGTAATAGAGAAAGCAAGTAGATATGACGTCAGCAAGTGGTTATAACTTCATATGAGTTTGAGGAACGTATTGAATCATGATAAAAAAACGATTATGAATATATTGGCATATTTTAACATTTTAAAGGTCTCTATACAACATGTTTAATTTTGAATTTTTTTTTTTTTAATATCGCATTTAGTGCACATGACAGATATTATTATGATCGGACCGGTTCAGATTTTCGAAAAAACGAGAAAAATAGACCGGTGAATTTTTACTTTATAAAAGACCTGACTCTTTTTTTTTTTTTGAAAATGAAATTTATTTGGAATTATTAAAAAAAGGATAAACTGTTTTGAAAGGAATATTAAACGAATCTCTTTGTGCGATCTTCGATCACAGTTACCCACTTGTTTATTTAAAGTTTTCTCTTTCTTTTATTATTAATTTTTTTAACATAAAAATCCAACGATTGTTTTACAAAAACGAAATTAATCTATTCGATTAAAAAAATCACTCGAAGTGTTGTTCCCTTATACATGAATTAAAATAACTTAGTTTAATGAAACAAAAATGGCAGTATTTTTATTAACTGCAGTTTGTAAAAAAAGACACCATAAAAAAGTAATATTTATGCAATATTTCTATAAGAAGACGTTTATCTTTACTTATATTATATCAGATTTACTGTGATGTTTCAAATTAATTCTCGGTTCCCCTAACATCCAAGCTGGTTGCCATTGTCTCAAGACTAACATACAAAACTCTGTCTTTGTGAAAACGATATTACCGATATCAGCATTTTCGTAGCTTTCGTTAATATTCTCATAAGTCAAAGTCTAATCAGTTCTAAATGGGGACAATTGGATTTAGCATCCAGTAAATCTGAACGTAAATTCTAATTAGAATAAATTAAAACAGCGGGAAAAGCTTAAACTCTGAGAGAAATGAGGAGGCAAACCAAATTTCCAGAAGAATGCAAAAATACGATTTCTCAGTATAAATTAATCTTATTTATTTAAGAAAGAATGATTGCCATTTGAGTATACCTATATTTATCAAATCTAAAGCTTAAGAAATGATATTTGGAATACTAATTTTAATAAATAAAGAGCTTCATTTTAAAATGGCGGTGAAATTTTTATCTTAATGAGAATTACATTTACACTCATAAACTGAGAAAACTAACGATATTATACGAGGGAAAGTCATTAAGTAAGTCACAAAAGATAATTAAATAATAACTTACAATGATATTCAGTTCAAAACTATTTTTATTTCTCAACCTATTCGTCACAAATATTTATGCACTTTTATCATCGTTTTATCAGTGCCCCAACACCAGCTTGATCATATTCTTTGGGTTGCTGTCTCAGCCACATTAGGACTTCAAGTTGAACATCTTCATCATCTGTGAACACCATCTTGCTTCCAAGATAGTTTTTAGTGGTATAAAATGTGATACAGATGAAAATCGCTTGGAGTTAAATCGAAGCTGTATGGTGGATGTTGAAGAAGTTGCCAACCAAACTTTTGAATTGTCTCCTGAGTTCAACTTGAAGTCCTAATGTGGCTGAGGCAGCAACCCAAAGAATGCTATGCAGCTGGTGTTGGGGCACTGATAAAACGGTGATATAAGTGCATAAATATTGGTGGAGAATATGTTTAGAAATAAAAATAGTTTTGAAGTGAATATCATTGTAAGTTATTATTTAATTATCTTTTATGACTTACTTAATGACTTTCCCTCGTATTATTCTGCTATAAAAAAACAAAATAGTGTTTCGTTAAAATAGTTTTATGCCTCAAAAATTAAAATCTGCTAATAACAACAGAATAATTAAAGAAAGTTAACTAATCTTCGAAAAGAGTCATTTGCCCTACTATTATATCGTCAAAAAAATTTATTTTGCCATTTTGATTAAGTAGTATACGATAAAACACCAGTGGACCTGTGCGAAAATTATTTCTAACTGCAGTCTAATATATTTTTTTTAGCAATATCTAATATTCTTTAGATGCAGGATTAAACTTCTAAAGGAAAATTAAGGACTAAAAATATCTGCACACAAACATTAGTCAAGCAAGAATATCATCAAATTTATTCCCTCAAAGTTGCTCTAAAAACTGATCGCAGAAAGGAAAGGTAAAAAGAAAATTATCAGTCGTATTTTAACTGCATTAAAGGATGACATCTGTATTGAGGAAATAAACATGGGACAAAGAAAAATAAATTGAGCATTTGAATTTCAATTTTGCTTTTAATCATAAATATAAAATAAACCTCTGCAGCAACAATGTCCCACTTTACCTTTATTGTGTTATTTATTTATATATATATATATATATATATATCATTATTGTTGATCACAATATAATGCGATATTTTATTTTTGTGGCAACACTGATTGGAAAAAAAAACCTTTCCTTTCATTTATGAAAACAATGCCAATTTAATTTTTAATTAACAGCAATTTTTAATTAAAAAATATGTTAACGAAATGTAAGTGGAACTATGTCAGAAGCCTGTTCAAAATCCCTTCATATGGTATCTCATTTATCGTTCTGCGTTTTGTATTTGCTTAGGAAAAGGGATGTTGACAACATAAATAATATATAGGAGTATATATATCGGGTGCCCAGAATTAAAATAACCCTACTCTCACTTCTTTGTATATCGACCTACTCACAGTGTAAATCCTTCAAAATTTGTACACATACTACTAAGACATGGGGAAACGGTTTATGCGAAAAGAAATTTAGTTCTAGAAACACCGATAGATGGCGCTGTACAACACTAAATATGAAAAAAGACAAAAAAAATAATAAAAAAACTTGAGTAACGAAAATTTTCTTTTTATCTCGTTCATAATGTCATTTTTAATATAACAATTCTTTGCACTACCCATTTACACAGACATTATTTTATTTTCAAACGCATAAACAAGCAGTGTGCACGTCTAAAAGCCTTAAAAACACCTTTAAAACTACACAAACTAGTCAATCAGTTAAAAATTGTAAGTTGTGTTGTTACAATTTTTAAAAGATTGACTAGTTTTGTGTAGTTTTAAAGGTGTTTTTTAAGAATTTTAGATTTGTACACTTCTTGTTTATGGGTTTTAAAATAAAATAATGTCTGTGTCGATGTGTAGTGCAAAGAATTGTTATATGAAAATTTTCTTTTTTAATTTGTATTAACCGAATGGAAAAAAGAAAAGAAAATAAAGTAAAAAAGATTAAACTTCCATTGTAATTGCAATTCTGCAGTGAAAGCATGGAATAGTCCATAAGCCCATTGTTTGCAGCCATGTACTGTGTATAAAAGAGGATATAAACTGTAGAATGTCATTCTTTTCAGTGATGGCTATCACGCAGGCAGAACGCGCTTTGCTTGTGAAGTTCTTTTATGAAAACAAAAGAAATGTTGCAGATGCACTACAAGAGTTTTGCAGACTTAAAAATTTGCACAAAGGACTATTTCTACCACAAGCTCCCAAGAGAATGATCGCGCGATTCGAGAAAACGTGTCTTGGAGTTCATCCGGGTCGAGAACGAAAACCGATGCGTTCAAATGTCATTGAAGATGTTGCCACCACTGTTGGTGGACAGTCAATGGATAATGTTGTAGGCTCTAGTAGTGCACGTGCAGTGTTATGGCACTTGGATGTTCTCTATAGCAAAGTGTGGAACATATTGATAAAAATGGTGCATTGTTTCCAGTAAAAATCTGTTATATACATCAGTAGCTGGCCACCGACAGGAAGAAGCGACTTACCTTTGCATTGACATTTTTTGCTAGAGATGAATTAGCTGCATCGTGACCATGACAGATTCAATGGAGCGATGAGATCCATTTTTAACTCAGTGGAACAGTGAACATCCATAACTGTCGTATTTGGTACACGGAAAAGCCCCTTATCTTCTTAGCGATTTCACTCCACTCACCGAAAAATACAGTCTTTTGTGGATCTACAACCAAATTCATTCTTGGACCTTTCTTTTTCGAAGAGGCTGGTAGCAATGGTCCTGTGACATGCACTGCTTTGGCCAACAGGTACAAAATACAAAAGTATCCTCAAAATTTTTGTTGTACCCCATTTGCAACACCGGCAATGTCTTGACACT
The DNA here is from genome assembly GCA_963931845.1 of Maratus michaelseni. Taxonomy (NCBI): domain Eukaryota; kingdom Metazoa; phylum Arthropoda; class Arachnida; order Araneae; family Salticidae; genus Maratus; species Maratus michaelseni. The sequence goes on from OZ007597.1 coordinate 57,012,563, forward strand.
ATTACATTTATGCAAGATGGAACGCCTCTACACATTGAACACAATATGTACAGCAGTTTTTTCGGCAATGTTTCACTAATGACAAAGTAATCAGTCGTGCGTTTCTGACAACCTGACCATCTCGTTCTCTAGACATTAATCCATGTGATTATTGGTTGTGGGGACACTTTAAAATTCTTGTTTATCGCGGACGTCTGGTAACCTTGGCAGACTTGAAAGAAGGTATAGCTGTGCATATGAGAAACATCCCATGACCAGTTTTTATCCGCAGTTGAAAAAGCTGTCTACAGACTGCAGATTTTGCACCTTTAAGAAATGACCATATTGAGCAGCATTCCTTGCGTCGATAAGGCCGGTGTCGCTTGAACGTTTGGCATATTCATATAAAACGTGTCTAAAATGTGTTTTGTGTCGTTTCAGCATTTGTCCAGTTCTACAGCGCCATCTTTCGGTAATTTCTGGAAGTCATTTAGCTTCGCTTTAGCAGTTTTCTCATGTCATGAATAGTATGTATACTAAATATGAAGCTTATACACTGAATAGTGCAATATACAGAAAGGTCAGAGTAGGGGTGTTTTAATTCTGGCTACAGTGTATATGTTTTCTATATGCAAAACTATAAATAGTTTACGAACAAAAATAAATTCAGAACATTCAAAAGAAAATCATTCAATGAATGGTAAGCACTGTAGCATAAGTAAGCATAAGTATGCTCGAAACCTTTGTTGTACAAATATTGTTGCATAAATTAATATTAATATGTAAGTTTAACTAAAAAATAATTACAGCATTTTTGAAATAATAACGCAATAAAAATATTATATCTATATGCTATTTCTCAAATCAAATTTTTACATTTAAATATACCAGGGAATCGAACCCGGGCTTCCCGGGTTACAGAAAATTGGCGAAAACCACTTTTTTTTCAAATTCTAATAGATTTTTCATATTTAATATATATATATATATATATTAAACTGATTCATTAAGAACGTAAAAAAGAAATTTTATAAGAAAAATATTAATAATATATTCAAATAAAATTTGAAATTGAATAAAGCGATACTTTTGTATTAGCCGCATGACAGGAGCTAACGGCCAAAGGAATCGTCCACGATTTTGCTGCTTGTAGATTTTTTATTCTGAAAATTTCAACTGCTTAAGTGGGTAGTTCGAGAGCATGTCTGTTAAATTTGCATTTTATTTATATTATATTATTATTTATATTTATATTTTGATGAAGTTTAAATTTAGTTCTGTAATATTAGCCGGGAATAAATGCGAAACTATTTATATTGTTTTAAATGAAAACGGATTAATCTTTCACAATTGAACTGCACGGAATAGAGATAGATTTAAAATTAATTCATGCTGGATAAATTATTCTAAAAATCAAAAATCAGTAAATTCATATACAGTTTTCAAAGAAATTGCATTTTGTTTCTATTCGACGGTATAGAAATTGAAATTGTGCGTAGTTGCTTTTTAATAGAAGTTTAAAAAGATGCAGTGAAAGCGAAATTTATTAGTCAATTTGTTGCTACCATACAAATGACTTCAGCAATAATCAGACATGTGTTATAATATAGATTATTATTATCATTAAACCCTATTCTTGAAACATCATTTATGTGTAACTCTCCCTTGACATTGACCCGATTACGTAAGATTAGCGTCAAAATTTAATAAAAGAATTTTATCCTATATGTTTGAATCAAGGCAAAATTTGTCTAATGTCGCCAGCAAAAACAACTACTATTCCAACAAATAGCGAATCGTTATTTTTTATGTCAAGCGTACGGTCTATACATTTAAATACTAATTTACTTATCAAGGGTGCTTCATCCCAGACTATTAACTTCGTTTCTCTTATTAATTCAGTAAGGCCAGATTGCTTACTAATGGCACACGTAGATGTTTCGTTCAAATTCGGAGGTATATTGAATGTGCTATTCTACCTTGAACTAATAACAAAGCTTCGATCCCAGAAGACGCAACAGCTAACGTAACCATATAATATGACCTCATCATTTTTAAAACTGCATTAAGTAAAAATGTTTTGTCAGGCCTGGCGCTTCAATAAAATAAAACTTAGCATTTTCATTTAAAACAGCAAGCGAAACTTCATCATAAATAAATTTTTGAACGTGATAATCCTGGCGCAAACGATAAACAGCCAAATATTGTTTTGAGTTACAATTTTTACATTGAAAAATATTTTATGCATCACAAACATTCCTTTGATTTTTAAATTAAATTATTTTGATTTATAAAATTAACACTCATCAAAACGTTTATTATTATTATTATTATTTATTATTTTGTATTTTATATAAAATCAGTATTATTTTCTAACTAATAATATCCATTTCAATTCTTTAATCAACGATGATATTCGGTCACCAAGAGAGGTAAAAATACCAATGGCAACCATTAAACACGAAAAAAAAGTGAAAAATACCAATATTTTTTTATTCTAAAAGCCATAATAAATCAGCAAATTAAGATACAGTTTTTAAACAAATTGCATTTCAAAGTAGATTTTTTTCCCTGTATAACGGTGTAAAAATTAAAAATGTGAGATGTTTAGAAATTAAAAAAATTGCAATAGTAAAAATCGCAAAACCGAAATTCCATCGTCAACTGTTGCCATTCGCAAAATGACGTCAGCGTTACGCACGGACACGTTTGTCCTTTATAATATAGATAGATGATAAGTTTCATTCGATTATTCCAGTTAGTATTTTTCAAATTGAGTTATTCGCTTTCGTTTATATATAAGCTATTTGTCATGGTTTCATTACCAGTAGACAAAACTCTGCCTTTGTGAAAACTATATAACCGACAATAGCATCTTCGTAGCTTTCTCTGATATTCTTATAAGTCAAAACCTAATCAATTCTAAATGGGACAATCAGATTTAGCATCCAATAAAGCTGAACGTAGATTCTAATTAAAGGAAATTAAATCAAGGGGTGAAAGCTTAAGCTCCGAGAAGTGCGGAGGCGAACCAAGTTTGCAGGTGAATGAAAATGTATGACTTCTTAGTTTAAATTAATCTTATTTACTTAAGACAGGATGAATGCCATCTAAATATAACTATAGTTACTGGAATTTTAATTTAAGATAATGTTTCAAAATTTTAAGTGAAAAATATTTGAAATATTAATTTTAATAAATAAAGTACTTTGCTTTAAAATGAATGTGGAGACTTTTGTCGTAACGAGAATTCACTTAACGCTCGTAAATTGCGAATATTAAAGGTGATAGTTTAATCTTCGTTAAGCAAGCAAAGGAATTGTCAGTTTAGAATTTTCAAGAATAAAATTTGCTTCCATTTATTCAGTGATAAGGCGGAATTTTAAAATGAATGTTCGAAAATTATCCTCTTTTACAACTGTAACGATTTTTTTAGAAAGAAGTATGTGCCTATTTTAGTCATATTGCACTATGGATAAAACATACATATAATACAACATAAGCATACATATAATAAAACATACATATTACAATACGCATGTTACGTAAAAGTACCTCTTTTACTCTTTCATTTTTTCTTCACTCACCGCGCATATCATCCTATAAAAATGTGACGGTAACAGTCAGTCAATAATAACATCTTCAAATTGATATTATGCTTAAATTTGGTCTAGAGCATAGTATGCACGAGCAGGGAAGCCGAGCTATGCTCCGTCAAAATTAGCTTTGAGTACAAATATCACGACGCATGACCAAAATGACCCACTAATCGAAATTTCTCGAACGTGTAACCTAGCTCAACAGTCTTCTCGTTCGTTAAAACTGTAGGATACACAATTTAGTTGAAATCATCTAAGCCTTTTTAAGATAAAATAGCTTAACCAATAATGACCCATGGCCAAAATAACCCACTAATCAAATTTTCTCGGACATGTGACATAGCGTCTTCTTATTCTCTAAAACTGTAGGATACTAAATTTAGTTCAAATCCTCTGTTCTGTTTTTAATAGCTTTACCCAAAATGACCCATGACTAAAATGACCAACTAATTGAATTTTCCAGAACATTTGACTTAGCTCAATAGTCACAATAATATAGTATAATATATGTGGTTATATTATATATATATATACAGGGTGTTTCAGTTACACGTTTCAGAACTTCTAAGAGGGGTAGGGTACATCCTGACGAACCAAAATCATATACCAATGGGCAGTCAGAAATGCTTTCCTGACGCGGTAGATGGCGTTGTGCGAAAGTTCCGAGCTTTCGTGCAGGGAATCTTCATTTCGCGCAAGAACGCCAAGTTAGTAGGATGAATGATCACAGGAACGCAGAATTAGCCGATATGCATTTGGTGTACGGGGCTGCAAATTGTAGTGGGCCAGCCGCACAGCGTTTGTACGCGGAACGATATCCGACGAGGCGTATCCCAGTCATAATTTATTTGCAAGACTGCACCAGAGGTTATCTGAGATAGGTTCATTTGAAAGAGCTGACAGGGTCAGGGTAAGAACAGCACGGACTCCAGCCGTCGAACAGAATGTGCTGCAGCATGTACAGAAGAATCCAAGAACGAGTACACGAAGTCTAGCAAACGTAGTCGGGGTTTCCCCTTGCAGCGTCTGGAGGATTCTCCGAGAACAAGACATGCATCCGTTTCACGTGCAGCGTGTCCAGGCAACCGGAGGATTATGCACCTCGTATTGCTTTCGCACAGTGGTACCTTGGAAAATGTGCTACAAATCCCACTTTTCCTGCTGAAGTGTTGTTTTCCGATGAGGCATCCTTCACAAGGGAAGGAATTTTCAACTCGCATAACGACCATATCTGGGCGGTCGAGAACCCGCATGCAATACGACGTCGTGCAGCACAGATTCGATTTTCGGTCAATGTATGGGCCGGTATTATGGGAGATCACCTCATCGGACCTTACCTGTTACCGTGTCGTCTAACCGGAGATAACTATTTGCTCTTTCTGCAACAAGTATTGCCACAACTTTTGAGAGATGAACAGATAGCTGCATCAATGCAACAGACAATGTGGTTCCAACACGATGGAGTCCCTGCCCATTATAGCGGAGCTGTTCGTAACTACCTGGATGTCAGATTTGGTCAACAGTGGATCGGACGTGGTGGTCCCGTGCATTGGCCTGCTCAGTCACCCGACCTATCATGTCTTGATTTTTATTTCTGGGTTCATATGAAATCGCTAGTTTATGACACCCCTGTTAACAATGCTGAGGAGCTGGTTGCAAGAATCGCAGTAGCTGACGGAGAAATTCAAAATTCGCCTGGAGTATTCCAGAATGTTCGGATGTCCATGCGTCGGAGATGTGAGGCGTGCATTGTAGCCCGTGGAAGCAACTTCGAACACTTACTTTAATCCATGTACCTTTTGCTTCTTTTCATCTTTATTATAACGATTTTTCACTTACGGTCTCTTTTCTTTATGGTGATTCTGTGTACAACACCGCTTCAGGAAGGCATTTCCGACCCCACATTGCTATATGATTTCGAGTTGTCAGGATGTACCCTACCCCTCTTAGAAGTTCTGAAACGTTTAACTGAAACACCCTGTATATATATGTAAATTTTATCTTAAAAACGACTCAAACAATTTTGACGAAATTTTGTATCCTACCGTTTTGGGGCACCAAAAAACCATTGGGCTAGGTCACATGATCGAGAAAATTCTATTAGTGGCTCATTTTGGGTCACTATGGGTCAGGTTCAAGCTAATTTTATCTAAAAAACGGCTCAAATGATTTTGATTAAAAAGCCCGAAAACCGTAGGATGCAAAATTTAGTCTAAATAGTCTGAGCTTTTTTTAGATAAAATTAGCTAGACCCACAGTGACCCATAAATGACCCACTAATTGAATTTTCTCGGATATGTGACCTAGCCCAATGTTTTTCTCGTGCCCGAAACTCGTAGGATACAAAATTTAGTCAAAATCGTTAGAGCCGTTTTTTATATATAATTAACTCTACCCGTAATGACCCAAAAATGACCCACTAATCGAATTTTCTCGAACGTGGGACTTAACCCAAATATTTTCACGTAATCCAAAATAGTACGATACAGAATTTAATCAAAATCCAGGTGCAATACGTTAATATTAGATTTATGTAAATTGTTGAAGGTAGAATCAAATCAACGGTGATAGAGCCTTTATTAACTGTTATCCTTATTAGACCACATGTTATCATTGCATAAATTTATTATGGTCATTTATCTGACCCGTTTGAAATAGCAATAGTAGCAATCAAAGACTGTTTCAAATGCTTATTTAACTATTTTACAAGTTTCAAGGAAGTTTATCATTGGAGACAATGGAAATTACAGAACTCATTGAAATTAATATCATTAGTAACGTCTGAACATATGAGACTTGTCCGATTTAGGTTATTAGAATATAATATATTCACAATTTAATCATCATCTGCCACGATTTTAGACCTATGAATAAATTTTAAGCGGACTGACGATGTCAGAATTCCAAATTTTGCTTACATTTTCCAAATTTCACTTATCAGTTCACTGAACTGAGCTAATATTCGAGGTTGAAAAAAGGTTTTATCTTCATTTGTACATGTATTATTTGAGAAAAAAAATAATTTATTAAAGTGGTTAGTGAATTTGATTAACAAGAAATACTAGTTAATAAGGTAAAAATGAAAACGCTTGAGATTTATTAATTTTCTAATTTAGAAATTATGTTTAAATATTAGAGAAAACAATTTTAAGCTCTCTCTCTATATATATGTATATGCAAATTGTATATTAAAAATGGCTCTAAAGATTTTGACGAAAATTTTGTATCCTACCGTTTTGGGGCACTAGAAAACCGTTGGGCTAGGTCAGATGTTCGAGAAATTTCGATTAGTGGGTCATTTTGGGTCACCATGGGTCAGGGTCAAGCTAAATGTATCTAAAAAAGGTTCAAACGATTTTGACTAAATTTTGCATCTTACCATTTTCGGGCACGAGAAGACTTTGTGCTGGGTCACATGTTCGAGAACTTTCGATTAGTGGACCATTTTTTGGTCAACCCGGGTCAAGTTAATTTTATCTATAAAACGGCTCTAACGATTTTGATTAAATTTTGTATACTACGAGTTTCGGGCACGAAAATATCATAGGGCTATGTCACATGTCCGAGAAAATTCGATTAGTGGGTCATTTTTGGGTCACCGTGGGTCAAGCTAATTTTATCTAAAAAAGGGCTCAGACTATTTAGACTAAATTTTGCATCCTATAGTTTTCGGGAACGAGAAGACTTTTGTGCTAGGTCTTATGTTCGAGAAAATTTGATTAGTGGGTCATTGGGTCATTTAGGCCAAGCTATCTTAAAAACCAGCTCAGAGGATTTGAATTAAATTTAGTATCCTACAGTTTTAGGGAACGAGAAGACTATTGGGCTAGGTCACATGTTCGAGAAATTTCGATTAGTGGGTCATTTTGGTCATGGGTCGTTATGGGTCGTTATGGGTCAAGCTATTTTTATCTTAAAAATGGCTCAGATGATTTGAATTAAATTTTGCGTCCTACGGTTTTTGGGCACGAGAAAATCATTAGGCTAGGTCACAAGCTCGAGAAAATTCGATTAGTGGGTCATTTTTGGGTCACAGTGGGTTAAGCTAATTTTATCTAAAAACGGCTCAGACTAATTTTACTAAATTTTATATCCTACGGGTTTCGGGCACAAGAAGACAATTGGGCTTGGTTTCATGTTCAAGAAAATTTGATTAGTGGGTCATTTTGGCCATGGGTCATGATATTTGAACTCAAAGCTAATTTTGACAGAGCAGAGCTCGACCTTCTCTGCTCGTGATATATAATGTTTCATAATTATAAAAATAAACACACATTCTTATTTTGTAGACATCGTTTTAAAATATTTCATTGCAAAATATTAGTTATCTAATGATGTATTTTTGGTCCTATGTTCGCATTTTCTTAATGATCGATCCACTGTGTGACGGACCGCAAGGATGCGTAACAAAAATGTCAACACATTGGAAATGATAATACAACAGCCGATATTTACTTTGCAGATGACATTGTCATGTGCACTGCTCCATCTAGTCTCTTCTCTTGTCCTTGTACCAGGAGCCCGAATGATTCTTACCCACCTGCCCCCACAGATTTTGTTTCCTTGTCTGAGCAGTACCTCTTAGGCAATCAAATCAATGGCATGTTCGGTATTGAAAAGGGAGTGTGTAACATTTAGAGTTCGTTTACAGGATAGTTAAAAGAATTCGGTTATATTACTGTGTATGGGAAAAATAGTTTGCGGTGTATTTCAATAAATTTACACTACTTCAAACATATTGAATTTGATGTATATCACCGAGGATATTGTATATTACTACATAATGCTTACTATAGAATATGATGTGCATAGCATGTATATATATTTTTTTGACCGCTGACCAGGCCCCTACTTGCTAGGCTTTTGCCTAGCTTAACGAGTTGATACCTGGCAACGGGGCGAGGATTCGCCTGCTCTCCGCTTGGCAAAGATGTGTTTGTTAAATCTATAGGCCGACGTGGCTTCAGTGCGTCTTGTTGCTTGAATTGTTTTTTCTTAGTTGGCCGGTTGCTAATTGATTTTTGATGAGGTGGTTCAGCACTGCGCAGTGTAGCGAAGTCATGCCGGACGGATGTGAGATGCTGGGATATTTACTATTTTCTCGCTGCATCGCTCATCCATACGTCATGTCATCGCTACTCGAGTTGATCTCGTAATTTAGAACCTTGATCTGGTGACGAGATCTTCACCTGATTAGGCACCCCTAGAGGTGTAATTCGCAGGTAACTTGGAGGACTTTACACCCACGACGTATTTTACATGCACCAGACGCCATTAGCGTACATGATCGCTGCATCTGAAAAGGAATGGGGTTAGACATTTTATAACACTTTTAATACTAGAAACTAAGTGCTACTTTTAGACTTTAAGTACTGTTATTTTACTTGGTTGTTTGTCTTAATTTACCTATAGTTCTACCCTACGATAATTTTAACTGAAACTAAGTATTCTAGAGTTGCTTATTCCTACAGGGGGGGGGGGACATTATATGCATAATTTACTAAATTAAGAGAGGGTTTGGACCATCGGCTATATATTATCTATATATAATTTAATATTTTAAATTTATATAACTTGGATAAATATAAATATGGGAGGGTAGGGACAAATGGTTATATACTAACTAAATATAATTAATGGTATAATGTTTATAACTAGCACTAACTTAGCTTTGGAATTGCTGAAAAGCTTAATTTAAGTTAAAAATTGCTACTAAAAACTGCTTAACTAATACGTACTAAAATTAAGAGGGGATGCTAAAGTTACCTGGCAGTTTCAAGGGGGATGAACTTGGATTTTATTCCTTAAGTACAAACTTTAATTTATTTCTAATTCTAAGAAATTACTATTAACTACTTTTTTATTTATTTATACCGTCAGTTATTCTATACCTACTGACATTGTTATTTAGAATATCGCTAGTAATTTCATCTCCTTTCGTGCGACATTGCCTATATCTTGTTTACAGTGTTTGATTTTTGCCGTTTATATTGATTGGCTTGTGTCTATCATAGTGATTTGTCGTTGTCATGGTTATCGCCGCTTTTGTGGGCTAGTCACTTTTTTACATTTTTTTACATTATGTTAGGGTTTTTGCCACTTTTATTGGCTCGACCCTGTTGGGCTATGTTAATGAAATTAATCATTCATTAAGTTACAGGCACACGCAGAATAATTTAGTTACAGGACTGCCTATAAACAATAAATGCTAGAATTGCGTTTTCAGCTGTGGTACGCGTTTTTAAATTTAACTATTATTTTTGCATAGTACGTGGTGTGTATAAATTGTGCTGATCCTAATGCAGGGCTGTGTACAAAAGATCTGGAAAATATTTCCGTTTAATCACCGAAATTGCTGCAGGGGAATTTTCAAGTGTACTATGCGTTTCTAACTGAACTAAATTTTAGCATAGTGTGTACTATATATAGAAATCTATAGATTTTATACAGGGTTGTGCGGAAGAATTCGAATTTTTTTTACTATTGATTTTAATTGCTGAAATTGTGTTTTCAAAAGTGCTATGCGTTTTCAAATTGCATACTTAGACACCACAACACCTTTCACTTTATCAAACTCTGAAGTTGGAATGTGTTGGAAAGTGTTTCAAAATGTATGATTGGCGCCTGACTTTTAATTCTTGTTTTTATCTGATGTCGGAGACAAAATAAAATTACGAACATTCTTTAGAAACCGGTCCGCTAGAGTCAAAATCCAACCTGAAATAATGAAATTTACCCGACCCGCAACAAAAAGGTCTAGAACCGTGTGAGGGTAACTCGACCCGATGCAGGACTCTAAACGGTATAAAACTAAAAACCTAATCTTTAAATATGCTTTAAAAATGGTTGCGGTTTCAAAAGTTCCTTTTATAACGATACACTTTGTTTTACGCAATTAGCCATCTGCCTTTAGTTTATCAGCAGTTATTATTTTGAAAATTTTCCCGTCTAACATACTGCATCGTGTAGCATCACAATTAAATTATTCACTTGATACATTTTCAACGGGAGTTCTAGAAGTATTAAATTCGTTTCTGGAAGTTAATATAAACATACTTTTCTAACTACTGGTACTATAAGGATTATAATGAACCCTGCACTGCTGAAGCATTTTTGCTGATTAATTAGAATTCTAATGTTCTGTAAGTCTTGATACTTCTTACTTTGTTATGACAAACATCTAATGTGTGATATACAGGAAGGACCATTTAGAGTTTTGCTGTGCGTATTGTATTTTTAAAATACGATAAAAATGTAATGCAGTTTGTTATTTCGAAGTCTTGTGAAAGGATGACTAAAGACAAAACAGACAGGCACACATTTTACTTTTGTGAAACTTTGATCTGCGTTATATATAGGCTTTTAACGTGAAAAAATATGTTCCACATTCTTTTAAAAAATCGGGTCAACCCGAACCCGACACGCAAGAATAAAAAAGCCAACCCGAAACCGACCCGAACTCCAAGCAATAAAATCCAAACCGACCCGCAACAAAAAAATTTAAAGTCAACCCGACCCGACCCGCAACGGGAAAATATAGTGCCAACCCAACCCGACCCGCAACAAAAATATTTAAAGTCAACCCGACCCGACCCGCAACGGGGAAATATAGCGCCGACCCAAACGGCGGGTCGGGTCGGGTTCGGGTAAAAGCGGGTAACCCGACCCGATGCAGGACTTTGCTCCACGCCTAAAGTTGGGGAACATCTTACTTGGCAGTGGAGAGAAAGGCTAGCTAGCCTCTTTACGCAGTTTCACCTTAGTAGGATTACCATATCGGGGGATTATCATTGATTTGGCGCGTAGGAAATTACTTTTGGGATTTAGCATATATATTCTGCAGATTTTTTTTTCGCATTCTTTTAAAACTTTAAATGTACTACTAAATCGGTTATTTACAGCCTAACATGAATACATGACTTAAAGTAACTTTCCTTTTGAAAAATTCTAGATTTTTTACCTTTATTAACAACTATAACAAGTTTACTAAATGAGAGGAGGCAAAACAATGATTAATACCAATTATTTCAATTCGAAAACGATTTACAAAAAGCTTTAAAAAGACACAAGAAAAAATGATGTACAAATATGGGGCCTCTCCAAAAAAGTTTAAAACAGGATAAAACAATACAAAATGTTAGAGAATGTATTTATTACAAAATTTAGTGAAAATCGTTTGAACCGTTTTTTAGATACAATTAGCTTGACCCTGACCCATAGTGACCCAAAATGGCCCACTAATCGAATTTTTTTGAACATGTAACCTAGCCCAATGATTTTCTGGTGCCCCAAAACGGTAAGATACAAAATTTCGTCAAATTCGTTAGAGCCGTTTATAACATAAATTTGCATATATATATAATCACACACACAAACACCCAAGTTTTGTTCGTATTAGAATATGTGATGTATATTTAACTTCGAAAATACATTTTCCAGTAGTGAATTTCTTTTATGAATTTGAGTGACTTTTAAATGCCTTCGGAAATGGCACCGATGTAAACTATACAAATAACCACTTTAAAATGTCATTAATAATGTCCTAAAACGCAGATTAAATCAATACTGATTACATTTTGTTTGACCTTTACATATGATCATATTATGAATCACACCTATTAGTTGAAGTGCTACACGACAAAAATAAGGTGAAAACTGCACATCGTGATACAGTTATACCGTTTGGTCAGTATCTACTCTGTATTAATACAAAGCATATAAGAAGGGGAGGCATCGCGAAAAGTGCGGGGAATTCAAGAAGGCGGCCGTTATTCAAAATGGCGTCATTTTCGGGAATTAGTGCAATTTCGTTTCTATTCATCGTATAAAAGAATGATCAGATATTATGAATCACACCTATTATATAGAAATAACGGCATCATAAAATTCAAAATTGCATAATATAATTGTTTTAAGTTGTTTGACATTTTGAACACATGTTAGTACTCGTGTGAGCCTGTACTTTAATGTCATAAAAAGGATTTTTTGCGGAAACCTTCACTTTTTTAATATAAATGGAGTTTAAAATTTCTAAGCAGCTGCCCATATTTTTCTGTTTCCATAAAATGAGTTAAACAGGTTGCAGATAAAAATATTTTATTAGAAAATTATAATTTAACATTTATACAGGATGTAAAGATATTAAAATATAATTTAGCATTTAATTGTGAAATGAAATTTAATGTATTTTGGGTTTTATAATCCTTTACATGAAAATGCAGGAAAACTCGCTGACGCTCAGAGGGTTAAGTTTACTATAATAAATAGGTGCCTTGATATGTCTGTCATAAAGTGTTATACTTTAAAGTAAAAGTTCCAGTGTTTCTTGAAACTTTCTGTTTCTTTGCACGTTTGTTATTTTCTGTAAAGAAAGGGAAATCAAGGAGTCAGAAGTTAATAATAACTCCAGGAATAAGGCTTCGACATATGCCCTTCGACATATTTTTCTCGTATGAGACTCCTGGTATTTCCGAAACTCTTTATTTTGAGCTCAGCGTGCTTCTTCTGACAATTGACCAATTGGAACAGGGAATTTTGTAATTACACCTTTTCCATTAACAGCAATTTATGTACAGAAGCTGTCATATAATGCCACCCATATATTCGAGGCACATTGTTTAGCTGTTTACAGAGTGAAATTGTCAATTATTTCTGCATTAATTTCTTCTTCACAGCAGAACACTTGCATTAAAAATGAAAAATGTTTAATATGTTCTTTGTTCAATGCAGTAATCTCATCTGTCTTTTCGAAATTCATCAAAAAAGGTTTTCGCAATTTTTCCATTATGTGTCAACACACATCCATGTTTAATGACATCAATTAGAATCCCTAAATATTTTCTGGATTCTGTTCGTATTTCTCTTCTTTATTCATCTTTTTCATTCTTTTGAACCTCAGTTCTATTACTCCTCCTCTAATATACATAATATAAATTTACATGACAAATTGTAAGAAATATAAAGTAAATACTCCATAGACTGTATTCTTAAATGGAGATTGAGACACCAAAGCCGTATGAGGCTGCGTTTATATTTGTTTTAACAATTTTATCAATGTTATTCATTTGTGAAAGTTTTTGCACCGAAAATCTATACTTATAAAAGAGTAGCTAGATTTTCTCATAATCAACGTCGAGCCTCAACCGTTTGTCCTAGAACAATGAAATTTGAAAGACATGTTCTTTACACAATGTAGGCACCCACTAAGAAAGGATTTTTGAAAATTCACACCTTAAGGGGGTTAAATGGGAGGTCGAAAGTTTTAGATAATTTCATCTTTTCCGCATATCTCAGCAGGAGTTTAAAATAGGAGTGTGGAATTCGGGATAACAATTCTACTAAAGAATAGTTAAACATGCATTTCAGGCGATTTTAAAAATTCAACCATTAAGTGGGTTAAATGGGGGTCGTAAATTTTCGGTGATTTTACATTTTCACCATATTTCATCAGCAGTTTTAGGTAAGAACGTGAAATTCAAGATAACAAATCTACTAAAAAAATAATTAAACACATATTTCAGCGATTTTAGAAATTCAACCAGTAAGGGGGTTAAATGGGGGTGTAAAGTTTTAGGTCATTTTGCCTTTTTGCCATATCTCAGCAGCATTTTTAGTTAGGAGCTCGGAATTCGGAATAACAAATCTACAAAAAATATAGATAAAAATGTACTTCAGCAATTTTAGAAATTCAGCAACAAACGGGTGTTAAATAAGAAGTCGAATATTTTAGGTCATTTTGTCATAGCTCAGTGGAAATTATAGGTAGAATTATGAAACTCAGGATAACAAATCTACTAAAGAATAGTTAAACATGCATTTCAGTCGATTTTAGAAATTCAACTACAAAGGGCGTTAAACGGTCGAAATTTTTCGGTGATTTCACTTTTTCACCCTATTTAATCAGCAGTTTTAGTAAAAAGCATGAAATTCAGGATAACAAATCTCCTTAAAAAAATAGTTATACAAGTATTTCAGTGATTTTAGAAATTCGGTGGATCGAATGTTTTATGTCATTTTGCCATTTCTGAATAGATGTTATAATTAGGAGCGTGAATTTGGGGATAACAAATCTACTAAAGAATAGTTAAACATGTATTTTAGGCGACTTTAGAAATTCAACTACTAAGTGGGTTAAAATGTCTGCTTCTTATCGGTAGTTTTGGATAAGAGCGTGAAATTCAGGATAACAAATCTGCTATAAAAATAATTAAACACATGTTTCAGCGATTTTGTAAATTCGCCCATTAAGGGGGCTAAATGGGGGTCGAAATTTTTAGGTCATTGCAAATGTTCGCCATATCTCAGCAGCAGTTTTAGTTAGGAGCTTGCAATCACAGATTCAGGATGACAAATCTACTGAAAAAAGTTAAACATGTATTTCCGCGATTTAAAAAATTCAGCGACTAAAAGGAGTTAAATGGGAGTCGAATTTTTTATGTAATTTTGACATATCTCAGTAATAGGTAGGAGCGTGAAATTTGGGGTAACAAATGTACTAAAAAATAGATAAATATGTATTTCAGCAACTTTAGATAATAATCCATCAAGGGGGGTCACACTGTGTGTCGAAAGTTTTAGGTAATTGTGCCATATCTCAGCAGCAGTTTTAAGTAAGAATATGAAACTCTGCTTTACAAATCTACAAAAAAGAGTAGTTAATCATATATTTCCCAGCGATTTTAGAACTAACGAGTTTGTGGGCAACATCGGCTGTGAACCCGATTGCGGAAGATTAGACGGAAAAGAGAACTATTGCTGATTTTTTATTATATATTTTGTGTGACATTTTTTACAAGGAATATGTTTTTTAATTTCCCATTTTAAATATTTTTTTTTTCGAATTTCGTCGTTTAGCGATCGGATTTAAAATTTTAAACAAAATATTACACTTTCACCTTTTTTAAAATACATTTTGTGAAAGCAAAAAATTTCCATTTAAATACTGATTGGCATATTTATAGGCTAGGGTATGCAGAAGGATGCCTTAAGGTGATTACCGTATAGTCAAATTACAAGCGTGCAACCGAATGGGTCCTGTTAAAATTATTTCATTTTAATGATTTATGCACGCAAATTAACTGAACCATGTTATAGTGACCACTGCATTAACAGTGTATGGCTGAGAAATACACAGAGCCCCGTTATTTTGATCACCTCAATAATAATTTATGGTCGTGACAGTACCCATTTTCAATGATCGCCATTTATCTTAGGCATTCCCATTTTCATTTATTTCATCTGAAAGCTCTCCGCTCATCTTAGATAAATACGCACAGGGTCAGTAGTATTTTGTCAGAGGGATTATCGAAAAAAATATTATTAATGTCACGCAATATTTATTTACGTGCTTATATATATATATATATTATTTAGTTATTTTCGTATAGTTTAAAATTAAGTATTTTGCTTAAATTTCTCTGTTTGCATGTAAAATGCAATTTCTGGGCCCAAAGGGAAGTCAAGACAGTACGCTGCAGAATGTATTTGGGCCCGACTCAGAAGCGACCGGCTAGTACAATATATGTTGAATATGATGATGTATTTAATATTGCCGTATTAACTTTACCATTAATCAGATTGAATTCATCTCCTGATCAACGGTCATATTTTCAATTTCTGTAGGCTTTAAATTGTTTACTACTTCTTCCATTTGCTGATACTCCTGTTATTTATATCTCCCTATTGTCATAACTTCAGTGCCGCGTAATAATCAGGACAAAACTAGTAATAAAAATTGAACTATGTGATTGTAATGAGCGTTCCTCATCAAATTTTGTTCATACATGCTTTGGCTTGAGGCACGATCAAAACAACAGTTACATATTTATGGTATAATGCTTTCCCCAAAATATTTACTAAATTTCAACACAGGTTCGAAACAAAATAGCTTTGAAGGTAGTTCTGAGGGAACCGAAGGCAAACTTCTTAATTTATAGTAAAAATGTATAAAATTTTCAGTGTTCAATTTTTCTGGTTGCGAAAGCTAGGCTGTGACAATCTCATTTCGTAGATAGCCTGGAGGAGCTCCACCTCGGTCAGAAATGCGAGAAATGGTAAATGCTTAAACATAAAAAAAAATATATTTTTATTTGTCTTCGACATCAGATAAAGAGTTGTAACCCGTGTTTTGCATATTGATAGGATATTTTCCATGCCACTTAATTTTAATCAAGTTTTGTACCATAATTTTTGGACAAAAATTTTGCTTTTATTACTTTGGTGAAAAAAGAAAGGTAATTTTGGGTTACAGCTGGCTCTCGACAATGAATCGCTAAGTGACAGTGATATATAGCTAAGTTAGGAGTAAAATCTCGTCAAATGTTTGCGGTAATAAAAAGCGACTAGTGTTTATGATATTATCATGTTAATTTTTGTTTGATGTTCCAGAATATATTTCACATGTTTGATTGTTTTTTAAGTTGTATATTGCAACCTTTTTTCTTTAATCCTCAGCATTTATTTTTATTAATATGGAAACAATCTTTTATTTACCGAATACTGAGATGGATGCAATCTCACTTTTGCAGAAGCTATGGCTTTTATCCA
This sequence comes from Maratus michaelseni, assembly GCA_963931845.1. Classification (NCBI taxonomy): domain Eukaryota; kingdom Metazoa; phylum Arthropoda; class Arachnida; order Araneae; family Salticidae; genus Maratus; species Maratus michaelseni. The sequence continues at coordinate 57,029,686 of OZ007597.1, forward strand.
ACAAATATCTATGCGAAAATGGCCACGATATAAAACTGTATATTAGCAATGATGAAGCTATGTGTAGTTCCAATGTTAAAGGTCTTTTTATAAAAGCCTCCGTGTTGGAAATGGATTTCTTATTTCACGAATACAGTTCGTAACTGCTTTAAGGTTTATGTATTATTGAGAATAAAAATTAGCATCCGTAAAATAGCGTAAGAAACAGATACATATGAGTGATAATGCAACTGTTGATTGGAACATTTATATCTCTATTGTACGTGCTTGCTTCGTTCGCGCTTCACCAACTTGGCTACGTTCTTGGTGAAATTGATTGAAACATAGCGTAATCATAATTATGAGGGAAGCTATAACCCAAAAGTACCATAAAATCTGTGAAATTACATTTCCTTATTTTTTTATTGAAATGTCTGGTATGAATTCAACATTACAGTAGCACAATTACTGGCTATAAAAAGCCATTAAAAATACCATAAAAAGCTGTAAAATTACATTTCTTTTTTGTTTCGAAAATTCCGGTATAAATTCAACATTACATCAACACAATTATTGGCTCTTGAAAGGGTTAAAAGAAGGGATAGTATTATTGAAAATACCAAGTATAGAGAGATTATTAAACAAGAGTATTACACTAGGAAACACAGTCGGATTTTCATGACAAAAAGAAAGGAAATTGGGAGACACTCTCAGAAAAATTTTCGCACCCTTTCCAATTCTTCGTTCAAATTGCCCACCTGGTAGACGGGACGTAATTAAACCAAGGGCGAGATGGTGGAAACAATGGACTGCGTAAAATTTAAGACTGAATACATAAAACAGACGAATCTTGTATAACAAAAACTACTTAATTTTTTATATAGAAATGCTGTATTTGTGTTACCTGATCGGAAGACCTCCCCAATTCACAAAAATATGCGTTTTGATTCATTTTAGCACAATTTAACGACAAAATCTTAGACGTTGTAAAAATACTACCATCAAAGATCAAAATCGGTTAAAGATTCAAAGAATACGTCTCCTTCAGTATTACTTATTATGTTATTTCATTGTTGAAATCATTGTTTAAAATATGTTTATATTCATTTTTTTGTTTTGTTGATATCATTGTTAAAGAATTGTTGTTCCCGAAACAAAAAAAAAGTCTCATTTTCACAACAATAGAAATGACCATTGTTGCACATTCTGTTTATTATATGTTACAATGAAGCTGAGATAGATGGACAGGAGGGTAAAACTCAATCCAGCCCCCAGTACAAAGACTGATAGACCCATGTACCGCGTCTCGTACTAAATCAGTAATCACTCAAGTTTACGGTCTATCGAACAAGTTTATTAAAAGTCAAAATTTTGCTTTGCTGTCAGTGGAGCTTACAAGATGGCTTCTATGAACATTCGCGGCCTACTTCACTTGTAACCAAATCCACAATTCCTGAAATGTAACTTATAAACTAGAGGCCCGTATCCTCCGGAAATGTATTTCATTTGCAAACTACGATGAAATGCACTCTTACCAATCTGGATATTATCTACACTATAGCTGAGCCTAAAGCGTGTGTAAGTTTAAGCTAGTCTGGTTGTTGAAGCACTAAATATGAGATGCAATTCTCGACTTCTTAATGAAAGGCAGGATCCTACTTTAAATTTACTAATACCAACTTTAGTTCACGTATTTATAGTTCGCTGACTGACAAGCTTAAGTCTAATTAACATAAAATGCTTGAAATAACCGCAAAACGTAGATTCAGGGAGGCCGATACGCGTACATGAAAATTACAGAAGAGCAGATGTCGCTTTCACACACACACAGATTAACATCGCACAAAACGGTCGCACTAAAAAATTAGACTTCTCTAATAGGAGAGTAGCTACAAGACAAGGAGTTAGATCGAGAAGGGAACCTGATAATATCATTTGCTCAGTTAAGTGCCGCCTATTACATTGTCAGTTCGAACATGCTGAATTCTTTTACATAATATAAGAACCATAAAGCATAAATGAAAAGTTTTTTTTTTTCTGATCCTGCACTAATTAATAAAAAAACCAATAAATTAAATAACTTTTTTCGCAAATTAACAGGATGCGGATAAAAAAGTTAAGAAAAGCATTAAGAAACGTTCTTTATGCGCACTTTCATCAGTATTTTTGAAATGTTAACGATAATTTCGAAGTTGATATGTACGAAAATACATTAAATTTGCATCGGCGGTTCCGAGAGAGTTATGAAAATTAAAATACCAGATAATATCTACATTAGTTCCCTTTTCGACAACTGCAATCGTTTTTTCTAAAATACAAATATTAATCCTTCGAAAAAAATTTCGCTCGCAGGACTCACTTTTGCGAATTTCGATTTTCTACGATATGTAAAATCGCGCATCGGCTCACAAAATGACCAAACAAAATAAAAAAAGAAAAGAAAGGAAAACACCTAAGACTATCTACGTTCCATCGGGTTCAGGCAGAAACCTTTAGTTTAAAAAAAAAATTAACGTTAACCCTTTCAAAAACTTTTTTACCATAAGTCAATTTCGCATTTTTAACGATTTCTCCTATCTTTAAAAATTCAAATCTGCTTTAATAAATAATACGAAAACAAAACAATTGTAATGTTATTTAGACAAAACAAATTCCAATAAAAAAAATTACATTTTAAGCTTCACCCGTAGTGTTTTATAAATGTTATATATAGAGAGAATAAAGGAATTTTCAAATAACGACAAATTTATGTTCCTAATAAAAGTACAAAACCCGTATTCACTTGATGCATACCAACAATCAAAGTACGTGATTTGTTTCTGTGCACTTGACCAAGCGCCCCTGGTGGGCAGTCCTACAAGGTTTTTTTCTCTAACTGTGCAGTCTTATATCGGGTTATATGGGTCCGATCACAACGGGGTTTGGATGATTCGACTTGGTTTTGATTCGTGTTAGAGATTTTAGTTTCACCTTCCACCGCCAGGGGGTCCATTGTCCCAATTTCGACGGCAATTTTTTCATTCAACTCCCTTAATACAACGGGTATCCATGTCGGATGTTCGTATAAAACAAATTGCGCCCCCTGGTGGTAGGACATGGAACAAAATGAGTTTGAAACGAGTGCGCAGCTCGCCTGTTATACGTTGTCGGATGCAGCGGGATCAGTTTCATATGGAAGGTGGTTTGTTGAAAACAGAGTGCGCCCTCTGGCGGTGAAAGGTGGAACAAGAAGACTTTGCAACGCGTGCGAGGCACGCCTACCATACAGTGCCACAGGCAGCGGGAACACATTTCGTTTAGAATAGAACGCGCCCTCTGTCGGCAGAAGTTGGAAATAGAGAATTTTCTGTTGCGTGAGCAGCACTTAAAAAAATAATTTCACACAAAATCGAGTTAAAGATATGAAATCATACAAACTTCAGGTTTGTTTAATTTTATCACGGGCTAGGCAACGGTTGGCTGGCCATCTAGTATAATATAAAAAACTTTTATATCAATTTAATTTTTTAAATGTTGAAGGTGTGTCATAATCATCAATGTCAGTTTGTTCATTGTCACTGTCCTCCAGTTGCACGAGTACGCACTCTGCCACCAATAAGTCAACTTCTTCTGAAATTACCTTCTCCATCAAGATATCGATTTATGCCTCTAATCTAAAAGTGATGTCATCAACCTCCGGAAAATTGGTGCATCTTACCCTTTGCAGTGGTAAAAAACCATAGAATAAAATGTTCACAACTTGTTCCAGTACATTAGTGTCGAGAACTTTCACAATTTATTTCTTCCCCAGTCTAAAATAAGCTTATGTAGTATCGCAGCAACTGAATGCATGGAGACACAGAAGGTTGTCTCTTATGTGTGGAACAATGCTCAGAGTTAGTGGACAGTATAAATCATCTTCTGTCTTACCTCTTCCAGTCTTCAATAAGAAAATATTTTTGGAAGTACTGGATGCTGCCAATTATTACCAAGAGGTCAATATCTTCGCCAGCTACCACAAAACATTATGATACCTTTTCCATTTCCAAAGCACTTTTAATTATTAGACAGTCAGGTTGCTTTACAACAAAACATTATTTTAAAACTGCACACATAACATTCTTATAAGCTGTTAATTCTTCTTATCATTTGGTAGAATTTTTTCTTGAGACATAGTGGATGACATCGACTCATCACACATAACATGACCAGCTATGTATAACTGTGTTCGTCTGATACATTCTGTGGATTTTGTACTTTTTGCTGCAATAGCTTCAAAATAACTACCAAGAATTATTGTGTCAACCGCATTGAAGAGCCTTTTGCCGTAATCAACATATTTTTGCAGGATGGAGGAAAATGAATTATTTCACTGCCACATCACACGCTGCGACAGAACCCCACCGTCAATCACATGACAAGCTCAATTGAAATGTACAAGATCAGTCGTAGTAGAAAATATAAAATACTAACTTGAGGATCCTGCGTAGGCCTCGTTCATCAAATTAACACTTTTAAATTGCTTTTATTTTTAAATTAAATTATTTGTTATATTTAAAAAAAAGAAATTTTATTTCAGATTTTAAATTTGTAGAAAGTGCAGTACACTTTGTTGAATAAGACTTCCAGATTTAAAACTTCCATAAGTGATCAAAACTTAATGACATAACCATGTTCATTTTTCAGTGATTAATTTATAAATTGATCGTTTCTGAAAGAAAAAATAAAAAAGTCAACAATTAAGCGATTTTGAAAACAAATTTGGTTTTTCGTCTAAAATTAACACATCAATTGCATTTTCAATTTTTATTTTTGGCCAAACGATCAATTGAATGTATAGTATAGCTCCTGTCAAAACTGCTACAAAAAGTATTGAAATTACTTCAATAGCTATCGAGTAAAATATACATGAATATCAGCTGTTTTATGTGTCATTATGCAATTGTTATCACAATCCTCAGATCTTAGTTTTGAAAGAACAAAGATATATAAATACTTTTCTTCAATATTCTGAAGCTTTTAAACTTTTATGAATTAAACATATAAGGGTCGTATATCCGTGTATTATAATCTGTTAAAATTATAAAACCATCTTAGCCCTTTCCGTAACATACTGTAATTTAAAATCGTGCCATTTGTTGACCTTGAATTACCATTAGAATCAAGACTCCCGCACTCTTCTTTGTTCGATCTTCCACCTCTCCCACCCCCGATAGTGTTGCCCCATTATTTTAAACTTCTTAAACTGTAATATGTACATAGTTTTATTCACTATAAATAATAATACTACGTCATATTAAATACTACTCGAAATTTCAAACACAATATCGAAAAAAGCAAACAATATTCCCCTTCATTTATTAATCATTTTTTAAATATGCTTAAAATCATGAAAAAATGCATTACTTTAGTTATTAATTTGCTCGTAGCGGCTAAAAAACAAAATAAAGCCCTAAAATAATTACAAAAAAATCATGAAAGCCTCAGTAAATAAATAACAAAAACATGTAAAAAAAACATGTATATAAAAATTGGAGATAGGGTGAACTGATAACTTAGTCTGTTCTGGTTTCAAGCTCTTGATTAGCGATTTAAGCAAAACTTTGATATAGAGTTGTGAGCTTAATGTTCAACAAAGTATGCATACTCATTTTACTCAAAATTTTAATCTCTACAAGATTTGCATAGACAATGATTTTGATAGAGCTGGTTATTTTGAGATACTATTATGGTAATGTAATAAAACGTGTTTTCCTATTATAAATCGGTACATAATGGCTAAAGCTAACCTAGTGTCAGGGGGGAAACTTAGTATGTTCATTACAGATCTGAACTAAAGGGATTAAAACAATTTCCAGCTTTGCCCCAATTAATTCCGAATTTAACCACCTAACCACAGGACTATTTCTATTTAGTAGAACAAATAATTCAAGTCAATCAATTAATGTCTCAATACCATGCCCTGAAATTACGAAAATAGCCAGAAAATTGTGACGTATCATGTAAAAAGGATTTTCATAATTTCGAAATACAATAGTCATCAAAATTTGCCTTTTCACTTACAATTTAACAACAACAAAAAAATTTTCGGGTCAATCAATTAATGTCTTGAGCCCTCTACCAGACACTGAAATTACGACAATTGCCAGAAAATTGTGACGTATCATGTAAAAAGGATTTTCATAATTTCGAAATACAATAGTAATCAAAATTTGCCTTTTCACTTACAATTTAACAACAACAAAAAAATTTTCGGGTCAATCAATTAATGTCTTGAGTCCTCTACCAGACACTGAAATTACGACAATTGCCAGAAAATTGTGACGTATCATGTAAAAAGGATTTTCATAATTTCGAAATACAATAGTCATCAAAATTTGCCTTTTCACTTACAATTTAACAACAACAAAAAAATTTTCGGGTCAATCAATTAATGTCTTGAGCCCTCTACCAGACACTGAAATTACGACAATTGCCAGAAAATTGTGACGTATCATGTAAAAAGGATTTTCATAATTTCGAAATACAATAGTCATCAAAATTTGCCTTTTCACTTACAATTTAACAACAACAAAAAATTTTTCGGGTCAATCAATTAATGTCTTGAGTCCTCTACCAGACACTGAAATTACGACAATTGCCAGAAAATTGTGACGTATCATGTAAAAAGGATTTTCATAATTTCGAAATACAATAGTCATCAAAATTTGCCTTTTCACTTACAATTTAACAACAACAAAAAAATTTTCGGGTCAATCAATTAATGTCTTGAGCCCTCTACCAGACACTGAAATTACGACAATTGCCAGAAAATTGTGACGTATCATGTAAAAAGGATTTTCATAATTTCGAAATACAATAGTCATCAAAATTTGCCTTTTCACTTACAATTTAACAACAACAACAAAATTTTCGGGTCAATCAATTAATGTCTTGAGCCCTCTACCAGACACTGAATTTACGACAATTGCCAGAAAATTGTGACGTATTATGCAAAAAGGAAGTTAACACGGGTGGTTAACACGAATTTCAATGTGATCCTCTTGTCTAAATTCTGTTGAATGGAAATTGGAGAATTGGAATTAAAGTTTATTAAACTCCAATTTGGTTTATGATTGGCTCAAAAATTTATGAAACAAAAACAATATCTGGAAGTTATTGAAAAGGGAAAATTTTTAGATGTAAGCAAAAATGCTGATGATAAAATTATGGCCACTTGGAATTTAATTTCATACCTATTTAAATAATTTGGCGTTTGCCACTTTAAAAATTATTTCTCTATTTATGTGTGCAAATCTTTTTTTTTTTTTTTTTTTTTTTTTTTTTTTTTTTTTTTTTTTTTACAAATAATATAGAAAATTTAAATATAAATCACTTGTAAGAAAAGTTCAGTTCAATTTGCATTCAGTTAAAATTAACTTAATATAAATTTGATATTAATTATTTGTCATCCACGATCCAACAGTAGTATCTTGAACATTTAATCACATTCATATTTTGTTTCCAAAGTATATTTGGTGTTCAGTAATTATTCTACCGTAATACCTAACATGTATATTAACCATATATATATAAATCCTAATAAAACAAATCAAGTACTTCTAGTTCAATAGCTTTAGATTCATAAAATTTGATTTTCAGTTGACATGTCATACTCCATTTAAAAGTTTTTGAAAACATTTGGTACACGGATATGAAACGGTTCGCAACCCCAGTTATAGCAGTATTATAATCCATGGCACTGCAATCTTCTGATTTCCTTCTATATTAAAATATTTAGTTTCATATTTACTTCTTTATTTAAGTATAATAACAACATTACTGAGTAAGATCTGCGTTATTAAATGTTTTCACTTTTGTCTATATATAAATAAGATGCTACTTTTTTTGATTCTTTGTATACTATGTCTTAGAGATATATAAAAAAAAATTACTAACAGGAAAAATATACTTATACATAAAACATTTGCAAAATATTTAAGGCCCTCGATATTTACGCATTGAAAATATTCTTTAAAATAAAAAAATAAAAAAAAATAAAGTAACAATAAATAAATAAAATAATATAAATATCGCGATACATTTATTTCAAAGCTTTCGTTTAGAGATTCAAGTGAGAAAAAAAAAAAATTCTTACTAATATGTTTTGTTTTCTTTCAGATTTGATTAAATTCTTAAGGTTACCTTTTAAATCACTAATAGTGATTTGTATTTTTACTCATATTGAAAAAGAAGAATATAAACACAATCTTAAAGTAGTAACACAAAGAAAAGACATGTGAACTATTGTAAGATTTTATTGTTACTATTGTTTTTGTGGTTTTGTTTTGTCATAACTATTATAATATATGTTTTTTGGTTACAACTATTTAAAGTTTTATAAATCATGGAGGTTGATATAAAGTTTTCTTCATATATGTGGAGGTCTGGTAAGGCTATTTAATATTATACTTCTGCTTACGGAGGCTTTTTGGAGCAGCAAAATAATCTGGAGAAGAATCTTCTCCCTCCTTTGAACCTCTTTTTAGGCTGCTTTGGTTCAATGTTTGGTGATACATCTTCAGTGCTACTTTGATCCACTGGATCTTCCTCACCATCAACATTCAATATTTCTTCATTTACCTCGACAGTATCTTCTTCAGTTTCATCTATTATTGGAAGATAATCAACAAGATACTCCTCTTTCCTCCTCACATTCCTAAAAGGTTAAACAATAACGTTATCCAAATATTTAATTTATATTTAAACAAATATTTTAGTTAATTTTCAGATAGAACTAACATCTATACATCATTCCCTTTTTAGGCTGCTTTGGTTCAATGTTTGGTGATACATCTTCAGTGCTACTTTGATCCACTGGATCTTCCTCACCATCAACATTCAATATTTCTTCATTTACCTCGACAGTATCTTCTTCAGTTTCATCTATTATTGGAAGATAATCAACAAGATACTCCTCTTTCCTCCTCACATTCCTAAAAGGTTAAACAATAACGTTATCCAAATATTTAATTTATATTTAAACAAATATTTTAGTTAATTTTCAGATAGAACTAACATCTATACATCATTCCCTTTTTAGGCTGCTTTGGTTCAATGTTTGGTGATACATCTTCAGTGCTACTTTGATCCACTGGATCTTCCTCACCATCAACATTCAATATTTCTTCATTTACCTCGACAGTATCTTCTTCAGTTTCATCTATTATTGGAAGATAATCAACAAGATACTCCTCTTTCCTCCTCACATTCCTAAAAGGTTAAACAATAACGTTATCCAAATATTTAATTTATATTTAAACAAATATTTTAGTTAATTTTCAGATAGAACTAACATCTATACATCATTCCCTTTTAAATACATTAAAATTAAAACGTCCGTTGTGAATACGAGGGGAGACTCAAAAGTAACCTGAATGCTTATAAATGCATCCAGCTATGGGCAGGGCTTGCATAGCAAAAATTCTTCTCGCCAGGTCCTCCTCCCGAGCGTAACGCATCTCGTTCTGAGTTTAGTGCACTCAGTGCTGTCGCCAGGGGAAACAGTTTTTTATGTTGCAAAAAGCGTACAAAGATGACACTATAGGAAAAATTCAAATGTACTTGCGGTTTATTTGTTTGAAAAAGGGTAAAATGTATGTCCATTACAAACTCCCTTCTGCACTACCTTCAATTTCTAGAACGTACGAAAATGTGGAGAAAGTTCGTGCAATTGTGCTTTAACACCGAAGATGGACCATTGAAGTAATTGCAGAGTTATTTGGCCCGATTTGTGGCTGACGGGGGACTGGCATTTCCACCATGACATTGCATCAGATCACGCATTCTTATCAGTTCGGCAGTTATCTGCTATAAACGGCATGACTACATGCCCACACCCATTGCTGACCTGACTTTGCTCCGTGTGATATATATATTTTGTTTGTTTGTTTCTACGGATGAAAAGAGACATGAAAGGATATCGTTTTAACGACGTGGAATAGGAGAAGAAAAAAACGAGGCTTGTAGTCATACTGACAGACGAGTGTGAACAATGTTTTCAACAATGGAATCATCGACTAGAAAAGTGTATGAAGTTATATGGCGAGTATATTGAAGGTGTTAAGGTTGCTTTGTGAAAAAAAAAAAGAAAAGAAAAGAAAAGAAAATACTGGATTTTATAAAGATAATTCGGTTATTTTTGGGTCCTCCTCGTACATTGAAGCTCATAGAGTATATATATATATATATATATATATTTTCAAATAAGAAGTAAACCGCATTACAAATAAAACTAGGAAGCTAATTTTATTAAATTCTATTACTGCTACAAATGTCCGATTACATCGACATTTTTGGAAAAATATTAAGAAAATAAAACTCCTACATCTTTCAATTTATTCAAATATATATATTTTTTTAATTTTTATATACTGTAAAATACATGGGAAAATTATTTATTTCCCTCCAGGAATTATACTTCGTTTATAAATACAGTTTCAATCCTTCAATAGGCTCTGTCATTAATGAAAAGAATATGAATATCAGAAATCGTATTCAATTTTAAAATGTATTTTTAAATGTACCTTCATTACTAAAGGCTTATTAATTCTTAAGTAATGGATATTATTTTTTTTTACATTTTAATGTTTACCAAGGTATAAAATCTGAATTTCCCGGTTAATGAAACATACTGCCCAGTGTTCAGAACATAGGTAAAAAGTCTTTGTGATAGAAAACGCTGATAATTATTTTACGTTTTATATTTTTTTATATTCCCATTAACAACACCAAAAAGCAAATGTAAGCATGCTAATCTTGCATAACGGTGTTACACTCAATAGAGTTAGATATTTTTAAAAAACCATGCTTGAAAATTATGTTAAAAAGCATAAAAAAATCATTAAATTAATATATACTTTTCAAACACATTGCATTTGAAAGTACATTGTTTTTCTGTATTTGGCGATGTAAAATTTGAAATTGTGTAATGTTTAGAAGTTTATAAATTCGTAAAAAATCAAAATTATTCATCCAGTAATTGCAACCGTCGATAATACGTCGGCGTTACCCATGTTTTTCCTTTATAATATAGATAGATATACAACTCAATAAAATAACATTGCATGGGCAACTGTTTTAGTGTTTCATGAAGTACACATTTTCATTTAATGTTACTTTTTTTCTTTGTGTTTATTGTTTAATTTTAAAAATAATGTTATTTTTTAACATTAAAATAATTTATTTGTGAAATAAACTGTTCTTATTTACAAATTAGAAATCTAGAGAACATAGAATTTCTAGCTAACGTTTCTCATAGTATTCTGTAAAATAATTTTAGATGACAGAAAAATTCTCCTAAATGAAATGTTGTACGTATGCCAGGGAATACAAGTGCAGAAAATTATGGTAACCATAATTACCAGCCTATGCGTACTTAGATTTCACAATCAAAGGCATGGAACTATGTACCTAATGTTAATAAATTGAATAAAGATATTTTGGTATCGTTGTTGTTGTTGTTGTTAGAATATGTGGATACAGATGACAAAATTATCTGTTATTTTTATTTATTTTAAAATGGAAATTGATTTATTCCATAAAAATGTTTTATGTCATACCACTACAATACACATGCACAATAAAATTACTTAGTTTTAAAAACGAATAATTTTTTTTGCACTTTTTCTTAAAAATGTAACCGTCATAGCTTGAAATATATATATATATATATATATATATAAACATGGAACGTTTTAAATTCCAAGTAAAATTATTTAAATTTAAATTTTATAAAAAATAGTTTAAAATATTCTTCACTTGATGAATGTAAAAATGAAATAAGAAAATTTCTTACCCTTTTAACAGTGAAGTATATATGCATCGTTTGATATAATCTGTGTATTCTTCTGTCTCTTTAATTCTTTTATATTCTGGACACGTTACTATATCCTGAAAAGAAATAAAAAATTAGCTCAGACACGGACAAAAATGAACAAAAAATCTATGATATATTTTAAATATGCATTTTAATTGAAATGACTCTTGCAATATACGGTATTTCCGCAAAACATTTAAAGCGCACATTGTATTTACTATAAGTTAATATATCTGTTTCGATACCTTATAAAATATTTTATACGATGCAGATGAAGAATATCAACCATTTTTAATTTTAATTGTTTAAAGATTTTCAATTGTTTTGAAGTAGTTATCTTCGATCATTTCACAAATGATTCCTGTAATTTGAAACACAAGTTTAAATGTACAGTACGCTAAAAATTGTGAAAATAATTGAAATTTTAATTATTTAATCAATTTAATGTTATTTATATTATATTCAAATATTTGTTATTTATATTCAAATTATTGAAATATATATTTTTTACAAAAAGACAGAATAAAAAAAATCTCATTTTAAAAATATTCTATCCTTAATCATTTTGCATCATTCTACATTACACATACACAGCGTGTCTCAAAATTTTTCGGACTGATCCTATAAGAGAAAAATTAAGAATTGAAATGAAAATTTTTACCTATGTTTATTCGAAACAATCTCCGCTGAACTCGATGCACTTTTTACAACGAAAGTAATTTTAACACATCAAAACACTTCTGAAAGTCCGCCTTTGCAATGTACGTCAAATAGTCATTCGCAGTCGCTTTGTGATGGTCACATTTACGTGCAATTGTAACTTGGGGAACATAAAACAGTCACAGGGAGGATAAATCTGGGGAGTACAATATGCAAAATTCAGAAGCAAAATGCAGGTAAAACTTGTACAATCGATACTGTCAGCCTTTAGCTTGTTGAAAAAGTTATTAATTTAGTCTCCAATATTGCTTTGTCAAATAACTCTATTGTTAGACGAATTAGTGATATAGCTGATGGAGTAAAAGGAAACATCAATCACCTAAGATTTATCAAATTCGCACCACAAATGGATAAATTGACTAATGTAGATAGATTAGCGTTTTTGATAGCATTTCTACGTTATGTTTATTAACAAACTATTTGAAAGAACTCCACTTTTACAGACCTCATTAAATCAACACAACAAGGAAATAAATATTCAGTGTTTTGGTTGAATTGTTATCGTCAAATGAAATATCATAGAAAAACTGTGCAGATATACTCATGACGCAAAGTGCAACATCACAGTGCTGAAGTCATTGCTAAATTTAAAAATTAAATAAACAGCTCTAGAATCAGCTGTTGTGTACTTTATAGATACACGCTAGCCTTGCGAAAAAGGACTTCTGATCTTCTGAAGTTGTGATAGAGTTGAACGATGCCATCAAATTAACAAATGAAATTATTATTTCTTAAAAGCAAACGTTTGAAACTAATGTTCGAATATATAGAAAGCGACTATCAGTCCCTCCTGCTGCATAATGAAGTAAGGCAATTATCTAGTGGAAGAGGTTTGCCTTTTCACGGAACTGCTTGCAAAGGTAGAAGAAGAAGTAGACCATAATGACCAAAGGTTTTAAATGATGAAGACTGGCTGTATCAAATTGGCGTAATTAGCCGACATATGTTTAGAAAAATGAACATAATGCCTCTATCATTTTACGGAATAATTTTATTAATTCGCCAAAGTGTCTTCTTTTAAGAAGAAATTTATGTATTCTTTCGAGTATATAGGAAAATAAAATATCGATTGCTTTTCTCTTGAAGAAAGGTCTTTGAATAATAACAACATCTAATTGTTAAAAAATATACATACAAACATTCAGGAGCACCTCGAAGCTCTGAAAGTCTCGATTTAACTATATTTTCCAACATCTAACGTTAAGATGCTGGAAGACTTTAAATGGGTATTAAATGTTTTTAGCATCTACAAGAAACCAATGAGATTAAACTAAGCTGAATACTATTTTTTCAATAACTTGACGTCTCACAGTGAACTAAAAATCGTATTATAATAATAGAGTCTACCAGAGTTGTATGTTATTTGACAGATGAATTCAAAATCATGTCTGAGAAAGAAAAAGCAATTTTGCTACGTTTCTCAACGATATATTTCTGTGAAAATTGAGAACCAAATGTCCGCATACAAGTGCCAGAAATTGGACATTTTATCAGAAACCTTTGCAAAACAATGTATCCACTAATTTCAGATTAAAAGTTAAGCGTTCTTGCTCGTCACACTATCAATGTAATATAAATTATAGGAAAATTTTCTTGATTTTGAAGAGATTGGCGCTGGAGGGATTTGAATCAGGGATGTCATGAACAGTAGGCGAGAACGTCAGCGTCAAGCAAAAGGCCAATCCAGTTACTCTAAACTAGTAATCCGCTTTATAATGTTCAAGTGAGACGAGATCGCTACACATTCTTGTAGCATTTCTCTCATGCAGAAAATACGTTTATGTTTTTATGAATGTGTGATGAAGTTTTCTAAGATGTACATTTATACAAGCTGTATGGCAACAAGCTGTATCTCTTACTTTTAAATTTTTCATGCTCCATTATTGTGTGTTGTGAATGTTATATTGAATGTTGCTAGTGAAAATAAAATGGTTGGTTATTTAACACATTATATTCACGCATAAAATGTATTGAAATTTGGAGAATTTTTTTATATTCCCAACTTTTGACAATATCATATGTATTCATGGTAATTAAGAGTAATTCAGCATTACAATAAAATTTCTAAAGTAGGATTTCATTGCTTGGATAATACAGAATTGTATAGATTTCAATCTGCACCCTCTTTCTCCACTCAGTAGCAATTTACCTAAACACCATTAATTTAAAAACATAGGAAATGGTAGGCTTAAGAGACTCCGTCTTGAAAATTCATTTTAAAAAGAGTTTCGCTACTAAAAAAGGTTGGGAACTTACATTCTTATAGATAATGAATTTGCAATCCAATATTCTCTGTAACAACTACGATGCTAGGCCTACTACTACTTCTACTACTCTAATTACTACCCATTTTCAGCCAGATCATTAAAAGTCTTGCAGAAACTTGTTTGAGGCAGCTTTTTATTATATTTTTTCTTGTGGGGCTGTACGGGAATCGGCTTTTTAAAGAGGCGAGAAGTGACAGGAAAGAAGATTTAAGTGTAGTCTATGATAAGATAACAAATTATAATACCTTGTATTAATATACTCCTTTTAATTTCTAAAAAGCATAAAATAAAAACTTTATAAACAGTAAAATAAGTTTTAGTAGGCTGTTTTGATGATGGCTCCGATGGAGCCGAAACATGTCAACAGTCTAACACAACTTAGTTTACTTTTATAAAGTTTTTATTCTACGCCTTTTATCAAATTAAAGGAATATAATATATGATATCGAAATAGACATTTTTAAGGCAAAACTCACACAGAAACAGAAGGAAAATACAAAACCGATTGTATGATATGGAATAATGAATTGCCAACAAAGGACGTCCAATATAATCGTTAAACTACTGTAGATTTAGTAATTGTTGCAGTGAAGTTATTTTTAAACTTGTAAAAAAAATTTTAAATGAATTTTCTAAAAAAGGAATGATTAAATCTTCTACAAAGACGTGTTTTAATTTTGAGCTTGTGTATAAAGTGTAGTTCGTGTATAAATAATTATTTTAACCCTCTAAGCGTGTGGAACGTAATATTCTGTTCACTAAGCTCCAGGTTTCACTGCAATATATGCAATGTTTAAGATAATATAATTCTATAGATTTAATGAATTTTCAAAACATTGAAGAATGATTAATACTCTCAAGGGTTACATTCATATTTGTAATTAAGTTTTATTTATAATGCTGAAAGAATCATATTTTTTTTAGCAATTAAAACAAAATACAGAGAAAACAACAGTACAATTTTACCCTTTTTCAAAACGCTCAAAGGGTTAAATAAAAATGTATTATGCATATCGTCTTTGAAAATATTGAAGTAAAATATTAAATATATTTTCTATATAAAAATCCTTAAAACAGAGAAATCTTATTCTGAATTAAAATTTATAGATTTCTTCATCATACGATGCATGTGTCAGACTGGTCTGGAATTGAAATTAATTATTCTTACATTTGTGGAGCTTGTATGTAAACTATTCCTGATTAAGGAAATGATTATTTTACTTTTCAAATCTAGATCTTTACAAAAAACAATATATTTCAAATAATTTTATTATTTAAAAAGATTTATTTGACTTGTATGCATAGAGTATAAGAATACAAAAAGAATAACTTCGTGTTTAACTTTTTAATACAGGAACTTGAAACGTATGCATGAAGCATAAAACAAAAATAGCCTCACTTTTATTTTGTAGTACCAGTAAACAAACAAAAAAATGTTTGCCCTCATAATACAGTTTGATTTTCCCCGATAGTTCAGTGATATCCATTCCGAATTAAAAAATTAAATATATTTGCTAAAAAAAATTTAGCAATATTAATGTTGTACTTACATTCTTAAAACTTTCACTTTCACTTAATTTTGCTCCTTCTTTATAGCAATCACAGCAGTTGGACTTTGATACTGCGTTGAAGAACCACAGTCTGTTCTCAAGTTTTTTAGACAGTTCTTCAAAACTATCAGGAGACTCTTTAGCATTATCTGTGTCCCCAAGACCTACAACTTTCTTATCATCAGAGCAAAAAACACTTGAAAACTCACGTGATGATGATTTATTTTTACCACCTAACGAGAAACTCTGGTATAAGCTGTAAAATAAATTAAAAATTATATTAAATAAAGGTCGCATCTGAAAATGATTCTTATATAATCAATCCAAAAAATGATAACTTTTATTCGAATTACTAACTAAAATTTAATATTGTAGAGATATAAAATTAGCATCATGTATGAATTTGTTTTGTCATAAATTTCATACATAAATATTTAATCAAAGGAAATTTCTAATTTCTATTTCTTAAGACAATCTAGACCTTAAATGAAAGAGAATGAAAAGACCTTTAAAAACTGGCTTTTTAGATTATAATAAAATGTAACTGATAACAATTGCCGTACAGTCAAAAATTGGCGGATTGTAGAGTTAGGAATTTCTACACTTTCGAAGGATAATGACCTATGCGAATATCATTCCTTAAAATGCAATAAACATATTTATAAAATAAGAATTCTAAACGTCTCATGCCGCAGATACTATATAAGTTACCACCAATGTTGCCAATTTAGGCGAATTATCTTACTCAGAAATTACGAATTCGAACCAAAAATTTGGAATAGTAATTTTTTCTTTATTTATAAACAGACATTTCATGGTTAAATAAAACAGAAATTACTTTTTCAAAATCTCTGGTATGAATGCGGAATTTCTGAATTTTTAGCATATGTTTTACCAGGGGCATTAGAGTGTTAATAAAATATGAAATTTCACTCAATAGAATACATATATATATATATATATATGTGTGTGTCTTTGAATGTGAAAACGAGACAGATGACAGAAATACCTACAATGGAATGAATTTTGATACGGAAAAACTAAGATACCAGGTATAGAAACAAATGATTTTTGATCTAGGAAAAGTAAAGAAAAATGATTTTATGATAGGAATAAACAAGTTAATGGAAAAAGATTATAGAAATTAAAACTGTATATAAGCATGTGATTGCGCTTGTATTGACTTCAATAATTAACCGTAAATTTGAAAACAAAATAAATTTAATATTATCGCTTTTATATCTATATATAGAGAGAAAATACAGTAATTTTTGTATATGCATTTATTAACTTTAATTTTTTAACTGTAAGTTTAAAAACAAAAAATAATAATCTTAAATTATCGATAGTTATATATATATATATATATATATATATATATATATATTATACATATATATATATATATAAGACAGTAACTAATTTCAGATACTCTAAATGGATTTTGAAATTTGGAATCAATGCGCTTACCTTTGGTCGCTATCTACAGAAAGGTCTTCAAACATATGTGATCTTTTCAAAGCTCCAGGCATTTCAGTATCCGAATCGGAAGACTCCGAAGACGTATCTTCAATGTTTGTGTCATCAGTGGCAGATGACATACAATTTCTCCCTTCAACATAATCAAAACTAAGACTTCTTCTCAGAGATTTTGCTTCAACACACGACTCAGAAGTTGAGCAGTCGTTATCATTTGAGTCTTCTTCTATAATATTAGATTCAGCAAATGAATCATCAGGTGCGCATTCGTTAGCATTAGTATGTTCATGAAATATATTAGATTCTTGAGTTTCACGAAGTGTATTATCAGTAAAAGTGGATTCTTCTTCCATATTAAGAGACAGAAGCGACTCAGAACTTGAGTACTCATTATGATTTGAATCAACATTTTCACTGCAAAGGAAAGTAATTTGTTAATTATATCTCCATGTAATATACATAAAAAGATATCAAATATAATTCCGAACAATAATTCTTATCTAAGTGTTTGTTTTTAATGATAATTTAGCATTAGAGATGCAGTTGAGTCTGCTTATATTAGCTATTATCACAAGTTAAATTGTTAAAGCTAAATTAATCAGAATAAATTTTACAAATATATATAAAACTTCTTCTGAAAATTTTATCCACATAAACTTTTTGTAACTTAAAATGATATAGAAATGAATAATTTAATCTATTAAACTTTAAATACGTGTAGATCTACTTCTTTCTACTTATGAACAGTAAAATACTGAAAAATTCAATTGATTTATATTCTCAAGCATTAAAATGTAAATGCAGATTTAACCCCTTCGCGACGAGCGTCCTTTACAGAATTTTTAATCTTTCACCACCGGTTTTTCAGTACAGAAATTTTCGCCTATTTGAATCGCAGAAATGCTATGATTAAATAAGGCAAAGCTTGCAATAAAAAATAACTGGTGGGAATAATCGAGAATGCTGAGCATTTTATGCGTCACTTATACGTGTCGCTCGTCCCCAACGGGTTAATTTATTGTGAAACAATTTTTTCCCTTTATTATTCAAAAATATAAAATTATTAAGTATTACATGATTTATTATTATTATTATTATTATTACTTTTTCTGAAAAAGAATTTGGATATTTAATTTATCCTACATTACAACGAGGTTCATAGTTTGTTTCTTAGTGATATATTCTAATTTAGAATTTATTCATAAAATCACCAGATAAATATTGCGTAGCTATTCTAAAAAATATTATCCGCTCACAAATTTTAATATTCGATAGCACACGATGTAAGACTATTTAAACAATGAATGTTCTTCACTTATACAACGATGACAAGGATTTTTATAATTAAAGTAGGATATCGTATTACTGTTTATTTTCACAAACACACTGCACTAGATTCTGCAATATATTATATGATTCTAAACTTTCTGTAAACCGATCATTTCTATCAATACTGTCAGTGCATTTCCAAGACATGATCAACCTAACAGAGGTACAGCTCTTTTAAAATTCTCAACCGGTCCTACACTAAGATTTTGCTGATAATGCATATTAGTGCCAATAAAGCTTAAATCTGTTCTCAAATCAAAACAAGCTACTTCCTAATACAAGAGTTCTTCAATGTTTAGTTACCATGGGACGCTTTTCGTACATCCTCTGTATTCATGGAAACACAGGATTCGAGAGTGAAATTATTGATATTCTTTAGAATACTGAATGCAGGAAATACGAGTATAAAGTAATAGAAATACATAAACTAATGAAACTGTATATTTTAACAGTATTTTTTAATTTTTCCTTTGAATTTACTCGTTCTAGATAAGTAGAAAACTTTACATTTCAAGAGACATTAAAGCGAGATATTTGCGCACCCCCTATAGGTACATTGCAATGGGCTTGGGGTCTGCTGTTCTAATACATTCACAAACTTATTGTTATCTGTAAGCGCATGGCATTTTCAGATTTTCTTCTGTAGGCAACACGAAATTCAATGGGGTTTCTAATTTTCCTGTAATGGTAAAGCATAGCAGCCAACTTTTACGCTTTTTCGTTACCACTAAAATGTAATAGAAATTTTTTCCTTATGCAATCGCACGATTTTGTCGATTTAACAAGATAAAATTTACTATCAAATTTTAGTGGTAGGAAAAAATTGTAAAATTGACAGCTATGGTAAAGGGTCTTCCATCAAATAGTGTCGATTATAATTAAAGATTTATGTTATTAAAAAATAAAGAATATTCTGAATTTTGCTATTCGAAACTAAAACAATAAAATCTGCAAATTTTATGCTTTTATATCTAATAATGACTTGGTGAACATGTTAGAAATATTCGCATATTTGAGCGAGATAAAGGAAAGTTTTGAGAACAGCATTAAATAAATTACAAATGAATAACAAAACTACTAAACTAGTACATAAAACAAAAATAAACAAAAAATACACTGATTTGCCTGTCGTTCTGCCCAAACATGTGCATTCAAATTCTTGTGTAAAAGTGTTCGACAGTAGCCATCGTAAAATATTCTATATGGACTCAGATGTACTCCTTACTATAGGATGAGCCAGGAGAAAGCCCATTAATGGGCCCATGAGACCACGAACTGGCTATTGTTTTAATTGATAGTATAGCCCAACCTTATTTTTCTAAACTTTATTAATTTACTGTGGATTTACAGTCTAATAGACTGACATACGTACACGAACTGATTCATATATCAATTGAACTTATAATTCTTCTTCAAAAACCGTTATCTTGACAAAGATCGTTTTATATATCAACTTTTTTCCCTTTCAAAAGGGAATAAATTTACTGTACTTAAATTTCATCATCGTACTTATATATATATATATTTACATGTAAATATTTTAAACCATCAAAATATATTACATTCGTGAAGTTTTGTGCACGTCTAATTATAATATTTTATGAAAAAAACAAATTGAGTGCTCTGCAGTTATGTAAATAAAATTATTTTGAATATTTAAAATACGAAAGCAGTTCATAAAAGAAAACGAAATCATTATATCTGTTTCTTAAATCATAAACTTAATAAAAGTTTCAATACACGGCGTGCTCTTAGACTGGTATAAAGTAAAAAGAAAAGTATTACAATTTAACATTATTTCTCGGAGTATTTTTAATTTAGCTTACGTTAAGATTAATAATTACTTTTCTCTTAGTGCTTGAAAAAATATTTTTCCATATAAATTTTCAGCTTCCACTTAGACAAAAAATAGATCGATTACTCTCAACGTGGCATTTTCCTGCAAATTGATTAAACGTGTCCATAGAGGCCGAGTATTTCGGATTTTGAATACCACTGTTTCTAAATAATAATTTTCAACCTATTTAAACGCAGAATTTCTGTTATTTAAATAACGCGAATATTACTATACGAAAAAAAGTAGTAAATAAAATCCGAAATCCATGAGATCTATGCATATCTAATTCATTTTTACTTATGCAACTCTGACACGATCATTTTGTTAGTTAGCTGGAACATGCAATTCGAAATAGCACAGGTACATTATAGAAATATTTATCTGAAATATTAGGATGGGGTAAATTTACGAAAATTCTATCACTGCCAAATGTATTTGGATTTTTGTTACTACTTTTAAGTAACCCGTTATCAGGGAGTATTGAAATTGAATCCTAACTCGTTCTTAGATATTTGTTAGGCGTTCGAAATAAATTTTATGCTGACGTTTGCTGAATAATTAGCACTGGTGTATATATAAAACCTGGAGCTCTGCAAGTATGCCCAACCAGAAAATTTCGGAATTCGTGAATCTGGTCCTAACGAATCTTAGAAATTAAAAACATGGCATAATATATCTATATTCAATATTGTAACTATTTTGCTAGGATCTTAAAAATTTTCCAGAAACATCCGTATTCAGTTTATAAAGAAATATAAAGTAATTATATAATTTTACTTACTAATGTGGCACATAATGCACACTGTTTTCAGCACAAAAACTCTGCTGTTCCTCATCTGAAAAATATTTTTCGTATTCTTCACTACATGATGACATATCAGGGGTACTGCATGGTGTATAATAAGTTGAATCATCAACATCAGATAAGCAGTCTTCATACTCATCACTGCACGATGACTGTACAGGAGAGCTGCATGGTGTATGGTACACAGACTCCTCAACAGAGCTATAAAAAAGAATTGATATTTAATTTTATATTTAAATAAATTGTCTTTTTTTTAGTTATTGACATTTTGCAACAGTTTAAAGTGTAGTCTTATAACAGTTAACAGAAAATTTAACATTTCTACAGGGTTATCCGGCAACACAGTTTTAACATGCAATATTATCTCAGTATCACCCAAGAGTATCTATAACCCATATTGTGCAAGATAAATATGCCATCACACCAAATTAAAATTCACTCACAAGTGGTTATAGCAATTTAAATTTTTTTCAAGGAAACTAAATTTAAGTTTCAGTAAATTTAAGTTTGAAGGCGCTTTATAAATATATAATTTTTATTCAACCCATATCAGGCTATTTACATAGTAAAATTGTGCCTCTATTTTTTAAAAGTTTAATAGCAACTCTATAACTTCACAGTCGCATCCCGCATATAAATTCGACATGCAAATAATTATAAATTCTTTAAATAATAAAAAAAAAGACTTCAAATACTTGATTTTATGTTAAATTAAAAAATTTGCCTCGGACATTTGGCCCTCTCTGTATTAACATACAAATTCCTCCACCGTAAAAATATAGTTTTTCAAATGAAGCGAGAGTTCCGCAAATATCTTGAGTAAATTTAAACGCTTTACAAATTTGACATTTTTTATTTATTTTATTTTTTTTTATGACTGTTTACGCTATAAAAGTTTTCAATGATTAAAACGTTGCTTTTTGGTTTTCCCGACAACAATACAAGAAACAAAACCGTATAAATAAGGGAAGAAAATTGCCGGTTAAAGACTTTCTCACCAAAGAGCTTGATAAAAATCGTTAAAAATGAAATATTTTAAAGATTTTTATTTTAAGGGGGGGGGGGGGGTTGTTGAATTTCTAAGAAGTACTGAACCAATTTCAATGAAATTTAAATGGGATTCGAGAGTATCCTCTTTCAATTAAAAAAAATCACGTGAATCGGTCGCGTAGTTTTGGAGCATTCGTGAACAAACATAAAATAGAAAATACATACACAACAAATTGAGAACATCCTTTTTTTTTTTTTTTTTTTTTTTTTTTTTTTTTTTTTTTTTTTTTTGAAGTCGGTTAAAAAATATCAGAATACAAATTTTAATTAATGTTAAATGCGTGATTAGTGAAATGCAAAAAAAAAAAAAAAAAAAAAAAAAAGAACCAATCATTGTCATGTTTCTGTTTTGAATGATACTTCGAAATAAAATATTCAGGCATATTCTACACAAGCGGTTCCCAACATTTTTTCTCTCACGTACCCCTTGCTTAGACTTTCCATTTATGCGTACCCCTTCTCACATGAACCCATCCCAAATATTTTTCTTTCGTTCATTAGTAATGCAAGTTACCAATGTTATATACAGTTCTCTTAGGAATTCCAATTTTTAACCACTTACCCATTTTGAACCACAACGCAATATTAACATAAAATCAATCAAAACGCTAAATATTACCTAAAGATTACTCACAAAGAAGTAATGATGCTACATCCATTAATACACGTTAATGAGTTTATGCTAATGCTGTCCAGTCGAACTCTAAAGTGGTAACATGTTTTCAAATGGGTTTTAAATGAAATCCTCGAGACCAGGAGCCAAAAAACGAATCATGTTTTTTCTAGATATTTCTATAATTATTAGAAAGAAAATAACAACAATTGAAAAAAAGAACACATACAAAATTGCAAGATATTATTAGGAGTGATCAGAGATAATGGTAACAAATGATCAACCAATTACTAAGTTTAGATATTTTTCTTCACTTTATGCGAATAGGCTATAGTACTTATACACAAGTCTCTCTTTCTTGGAGAAAATTTTAGAGTTTCGTTTATCTCTTTTCATTATAATTTTTTGTATTATCCGCAGTTACCAATGTAATTTTCATGTACCCCCGACTGTTCTACAACGTGCCCCAGGTTGGGAACCGCTGTTCTACATTAAACTTTTTTACACATGTAAATTAAAAATACAACTATTAACTCATATCTATGAAGATTAGAAAAATAAATAAAATATAATAGTGAACATGTGGTCCCAGAGCAGGTGCTTATTTATAAATCCAATAAGGCTTCTTTTTAAAATTTTAATTAAGTAATCGCTCAGAAATGAACTCTGAATATTTGAGTTAAGAGAGAAAACAAATTCAGTTTTGAAAGAAATCTTCGTAAAGAAGATTTTGTTAAATATTGTTTCTTCTTCATAAAAAAATCATTAAGTTTTATCGACACACCGGAGTTTCAGACACTGCACTTCCCCTATTATAGATTAACACTTGATAATCACAAACATTTAACATAAGCTCTGTCAATGACAGTGAAATGATAGTGACGTGGCCAAGCAGCATACTTAGAATCAGACTGGAATCGTTTTCAGCTACTTTATTTTATGCCCTGCCTAACAGCAAACGCATGTGTGGTGATAATGCTGAAAAACGGATTATGTCCTTACTATCGCCCTTAAACGTGTTTTTATGATATGAGGTGCAATTCTCCGGTAGGCCACGAGACAGAGTGTGATATTTTCAGCTCTTACGGGATCAACATAGGATGGTTTTCACCAATAGTCCATCTGCATTTTAGCCAACTTTAATCCCGTGATATTTTTGTATCGTTGCCGGTCTTTCTTGTTAGCTGCAAATTCTCCATAACAGCCAAGTTCCTCTAATAGCACCCCCCGAAGCCGTCCGTATGCGATACGGTGAAATATTCTTTGCTGTATCCGTTCCAATCACAGCACCCATGTTTTAGAACATGATAAAATAGTGTGCAAGCACAACGAAAAAAATTTTCAAATAGTATCATTTACATCTCATACCAACTGTGTACTATCAACATAAATATGCTTAAACTATAAAATATAACGCTATAGCATTATGTTATATGTTATTATGCATTATGCCATATCAAATGTGTTGTTCATTACTACGTTGTTAGTACCACCACACAACATCAGACTCAATTGTTGGAGAGGACTTATTCTTTTGCAAATCAATTTGATTTTTGATTTATAAAATGTTTGTGTTAAAAATAATTGTACAGAAAGCACTAATGCCGTCTTACCTGTAAGTTGTCAAAATCGGGACAGGATAATAGTAAACAAATCCATGGTAAAATACGGTATTTGGATACAGAGGATCGTAGTGTGACACTGGATAATAAGTAACTCCACTGTAGTAAGGTGTTGTTTCAATAACTGGATAATATAAGTAATATACAAAAGGACAAAACTGCCCAAACTCTTCACTATAATAAAAAGACTGCTGGTAACTAAAAAATAAAAAAAGAGAAAGAAATCAAACATTTTTTAAATACATTTGTAAGAACACTGTTTTAGAATAATAGGAATAGATTTTAAGAAAAATTTGTGTCATTATAAAATATGTTTACTATATAAAGAAGATCCGACTTTTCTTATTTTCATGAAAAGAAAAAAAATTAAGCATTATCCATACACACTAAAATGTTAACTTTTGTTTTATTTATTTAAAAAATAATAGTTATTATTTCACAGAAAAAAAAGTCAACTAAGTTTAAAAGTACATATGCACAATTATTTGTAGTTAACTGGAAAAGCTTTTATGCAAATTTAGCACGTTTTAGAATGCTTTATTTTTAACAAAACAGTATCTTGTCAATCTCAAGCAGTTAAACAAGAATGTAAAGAAGAAATTTATAATATATTTTATTTAAAATCAATTTATGTAAATTTTACTCGACGTAAATCACGATGGACATAGTTGCTCATAACTATTGAAATCTATATTGATTGGAACGCTAGATACGATTCAGTTTTTCACATGATTCTCGAAAGATTTTACATTAATAAAAAAATAAGTGTTATTTTTTCAAAAAAAAAAAAAAATGAACAACACAGGTTCTTTGTGCAACAGCAGCAGGGATCAATGAGTAAAATAATAATGGTTTTTTCTCTGTTTGATAAAATCAGCATTTATGCTGGAAATGATTCATTTTACCCTTTGCATCACCGCGTTGCATATATGCAACATACACAAAAGTCACTGTACCTTTTACAGAGGGTTTCAAAAGACGATTTTATTTATTTCTGCTATCTTTCAACACAGCAGTTAATATAAATTATTCCTAGCAATCTCAACAGTTGACGATACTGAGTAAATGTATGATGCCAAAATTTTATTTATCATTTGAGCACTTTAACATCGTTATTGCTCAAATGAACTTCGTAAATTTTGTCAAATTAAAACAGCTGAAGACGTACAAAAATAGATTTTTTTACAAAGGTATATTCGTATACTTTACAACTTTGTATTACAAAATTTAAAATATTTATGAGAAGTCTGTATTTTTATGTTTATTGCAGATGTGAAAAAAGTGCCTTCCAGTCAATATTTTTTTAATTTTATGTTCTACATTGTTTATATTTCCCCTACATCCCTATATATCAGGTCTACCAGAAAGTTCTGTTCGATAATGTTATTTCAAGTTTCAACACGCATGCACGTGTTCATTTGAGAAATCTAAGGCTTTCTCTCTTTCTCATTGTATTTATGCGCATGTGCCCTTCTAAATTAACTGAAGCAAATGTATCTCATGTCATTATTAAGTGAGATAAGATCGTGTAAACATGACTGCTGATAAAGTTCATTGACAGCACTGTAATTTTTACAAATTCAAACAAGAAAGAAATTCTACAGAAGCGTATGAAAATTTAGTGAACGTTTTTGGTGGAGATGCAGTTTGGGAACGTGCAGAAGATGATTCAAATTATTTGAAGCAGATGATTTCGACCTAAATGATAGGCAAGGCTCTGGGCGGTTATCTTTGATCGATGATGATATTGTCAAGACCATCACAGAGCTAAAAAGCTTCACGAAGGGGCCTCCGTGGCCAAGTGGTTAAGGCACCACTCCGCTAATCGCTTCATTGCGTAGGAAGCAAGGCCGGCGGTGTTCGACTCCCGCCAGCTCCATTGCACAAACTTTGTGGAGCTCCCGGGTGTAACTTTTGGTGTTGTAAAATTTCATTGTACTTTCTCGTCCAGATTTATGTGATTGTTGAAGTCATGTATGTGTTTCTGTGATTAAAAGTAAATGTATATGGATCATTCGAGACGACAGCCTTGTAGCTATAGGTCTCAAAGCCCACCTCCCTTCAAAGCTTCACGCAGCCCAAAAAAACATTTCGGACCATATTCGGAAGCATGAAAAATTAATCGTTTTCTTTCGCTTCCCAAACAGACAGAATTTTCCGGTAGACTTAATATATATATAAATATAAATATATATATCCCACTATGCTCCAATATATAAGTTTCCAATTGCTCTTTGTAATAATTTTCACTCGAATATTGAATTTTTTTCTACATATCTTTAAGTATTTTTCCATTTATTCTAATTTTGAGAATCTAAAATTTTTTAATATATTTATGCATTGTATTGTAATTATAGGTTTATCTATTGTCGATTATTTATGTAGTTCAATGGTTATTATTTACAAAGTTTTATTACATATATATATATAGGTGTCCCAAAAACATTGACTTCGGGGGGTTTTTCTTACGTAAAAAGGTACAGAATTTTATAAAATGGATTTAAATTTTCAGGGAATTAAATTTAAATAAATACAAAATTTAAATTTTTATGCGGCACCGTACAAAAAAGTTCCCAATCGGTAAAATTTGTCCATACACTTATAAGGTTATGTATAAAATTTAAGGGACCGAATAAAAATTTTAATTTTGTATTTCTCAAATTTAATCCCCTGAAAACTTTACTCGATTTTATAAAATTCTGTACCTTTTTTTACGTAACTTTGAAATGTATAATGTATGTCCTCCTCTGATATAACATTCCAAAATATAAAATAGTAAGTTTAAAGTATTCTTTCAGTGTGACTTTAAAAAAATAACTCTATTCTTAACGCAATCGTACCACCGCAACCTGAAACGTTTGTTCTTCAATAAACTTTCGAAATTCATTTACGAAAAATTGATTGATTTAATGATATGTATACTTTGAATGTGTGCAGAACCAGAGCTTCGGCGAAATTGCTCAGTATGCAGCATGTGCGGAAAACATAGAGCAATGAAACCTGATAGACACATATACGATTCATATCGTGCTAGCAGCATTAAATGATTTCAAATACAAATTTTTAAGAAAATTCTTAAAGTCTCATAAATTTTCGTGAACCCCGTAATCATCTGTGATTTCGTGTGCGATTCTGATTCATAAATTTAAAAATTCTACCCCGAAAAACGTTATACTGAAAAACATTATTTAATAACATTATGCACGCCAATTTGTTTAGACATACGTTTAAAATTAAGATGAAAATTTCCACATTGTGAAATGTATTTAGTAAAATACTGCTTACCCATAGCCTGTTTCATCAACGAAACTCGACACGCCTTCCTACAAAAAATAACAAAAAATAATCATTAATTAAATACAGAAATACATTCATAAAATATAAGAGAGACTTGGGTTGTTTGACCCAAATTTTACTGAAAGATTCATAAGGTTTTAGGTAATTGTGCCATATTTCAGCAGCAGTTTTAAGTAAGAGTGTGAAACTCCGCTTTACAAATCTACAAAAAAAAAAAAAAAAATAGTGAATCATGTATTTCAGGGATTTTAGAGCTAGCGAGTTTGTGGCCAACATCGGCCTTGAACCCGATTATGAAAGACTACCCAGTCGCTTCCAAGTGGGACCCAGCTACAGAGTACTACTTGGGCCCCACCTCTAGATAATAACGGGTAGGGCCCAGTAGAACTTTGTCAGGGGGATCATGCAAAAATAAATATTTATATCGCGAAGTTTTTATTTAAGTGTTTTCTTTATATTTTTATTAATTATTTTTATATTTTTTTTAATTCAAAGTATTTTATTTATATTTGTCTGGTTGCACATAAAATGAACTTTCTGGGCCCCCCGCGAAGTCAGGGCGGTACGCCGCACTATGTATCTGGGCCCCACTCGGAAGCGACCGGCTAGACGTGTGAAGACCGAATAGGATCTTTATAAAGAGTATTGAACTAGGATAATAAATATTGTATAAATGTATACGCTAATGTGTGCTGTATGAAAGCATTACACTAATAAACTTGGTGAGATTTTTAAGAAAAATTAGAGTGAAGAGAACAACAGTTTTAACTGTCTTATACAGTCTGTTCAATTCCTAAGGCAAATGCACAACCTGTAGACATAAGGTACATAAACTAAGAGAGAGATGGCAACAACAATGGACTATGTAAAATCTAAGACTGCAGAACGTCAAACTGACGAAATTTGAAATAAAAAAAGAAACAACTTAAAATTTATATAGAAATGATGTATTTGAGTTATCTGAGCGAATGACCTCCAAAACTCACAAAAATATGTGTTTTGATTCATTTTAATTCGATTTAAGAATATTCTGATAAATTTCATTAATTCGGATAAATTACATTGTGATTGATCTATAAATATGGAAAGGTTTTAATTCCTAGTATGTGGAGGCACCTACAAAATGACTCAAAATTTTCACCTACAAAATGACTTAAAAAAGCGAATACCCAAACAAAAAAAAAAGTATAATTTTATTTCTCTCGTACATTCAATTAAAAAAATTATTTAGATTTACGAAGATTGAAGATGCCAAGTGGAAATGTACAACTCTAGAAAATTTCGCGAGATTATAATAAAAAAGAACGAAAAATCATGCGTCAAGCATAGATTATGTAACACTTTCCAACAACTCCAAAATAATTTTACAAATCATTACCGTTTAAGGGGCTACTTCACTCAGACGAAAACACCCGCTCGCTAATGTTAATCCTATGGAGGAAACTTTTGAAGATATCTAGTTTGATTTCAATATTTTTAAATGATATTTTTTGCATTCGATAGCTGAGGTCAATCTCTATGCACGCTCCTTTCTACTTTTTCTATTAAGAAGGTTTTTTTATTAAGATACTTTCAATTTCGAAACCGGTTTTGAAAGTGAAAGTATCCTCATTAAAAAAAAACTGCAACAAAAATCGAAAAAGTAGAAGGGAGCGTGCATAGAGATTGACCTCAGCTATCGAATGCAAAAAAAAATCATTTAAAAATATTGAAATGCGAACGAGATATCTTCAAAAGTTCCCTCCATAGGAATAACATTAGCGAGCGGGTATTTTCGTCTGAGTGAAGTAGCCCCTTAATAAGCTGAAAGATTACATCCAAGTAAAGAATTTGGAAAACGCATAACATATTTTAAAAACGTAATTTCCGGAATTTCCAACATATACAATATTCGGAAAAATATCCGAATACTTTTATTCAGCCCTGAATATGATCTATAGATTTGTATATATACTACATAGGATGCTAAATTTTAGTTTAGTTAGGAAACGCATAGCACTGTTTAAAATTCTCCTTCTGGAGTTTCTGTCAATAAACGGAAATGTGTTCGCGAACTTTTGTGCTGCCCTGTATATGATCTACAGAATTTATACACACCAAGTAATAGACAAAAAGTGAGTTAAATTTAAAATCGCGTTCAGCAACTTAAAACGCCCTTCCAGGAATTATTGTTAACAGACAGTAGAGAATTTTTTTGTGTGTCCCTGTAAATGAACGATGACTGCTATACACACAATATTTTGTAGTAAACCTCTTGTAATGCACCTTAGTGATATATATAAATTTCAATGTGTTTAAAATAGTGAAACATTATTTAATTAAACCGCAAATTGACAGTCCTGTAAAGTAACTATAAGTACTATGCACACCCTATTCCATATTAAGCTTCTTGTAATGCACCTTAGTGATATATATCAATTACAATGTGTTTGAAATTCTGTAATATCATTAAAATAAACAGCAAATGATTTTTCCCCATAGACCGTAATGTAACGGAATTATTTTGAGTATCCCTGTAAAAAAACTATTAATGCTACACACTTCAGTTGAAATTGGGAACATGCTATAGATAACGAAAATAACATATAAAAATTGCAGGGCAATCCGAGCATATTTCGGGTCAGACGGTAGACGGCCAGACAAACCGACGTCATAAACACTTTTCAACTAGGTTGGAAAGTGTTAACAAAAATGGAGGAAAAATGAAAGATAACCTAATAAACGCCTTTTTTGCAATCTTTTCAATTCTTCCTGCAAATGCCCAGTTTTTAGACATGGCGTAATTACGATATGAGAAAGATAATGTCAACAATTGACCTCATGAACTCTAAGCTGTTATATACATGAAACTGACGAAATTTAATATAACAGAAAAATAATATTTAATTTACATAGAAATGCTGTATTTGTGTTACCTGAGCGAAAGATCTCCCAAACTCACAAAAAGTTGCGTTTTGATGCATTTTAACTCGATTTAAGAATAAATTCTTCGACGAAGTAAAAATACGACCATCAAAGTCTAAAATCGGAAAAGATTCAAAGAATATTTCCTTTTCAACAACGATTACTATGTTATTTCATTGTTGCAACCATTGTTTAAATAATATTGTTCACGAAACTTTACGGAAAACAACAATTTTCACAACAATAGATAAGAGCATTGTTGACTGCACTGTTTAATAATTGATACATATTGAATATGAAAAAAAAAGCCACTTTAACTGTTTCATGAAATGAGATAGAGGGTCTTCTTATTCCGTTGGTTAATGGTCGGACCATATATAAGTGGTTTGGTGCCGACAGGGAGGAAGCGCCTCCAAGCTTCATAGAAAGTTTGGGTTTGGCCCTTCTCGGACAAAATGGTCAGAAACAGGCGATACTTAATCACCCAAAAATGTATATTTTATTTGTCTTCGTCCATTAAATAAACGGAAGGATATTTTTTATACTACTTAATTTTAATGAAGTTTTGTAATGTATTTTGTTGATAAAGTTCATTCTGACTGATCGATAAATAGGGGAAACTTTTACTTCCTAAGTTCGTGGAGGTACTTTCTCACCTTCAAAATGACTAAGAAAAGCTAATACCCAAACAGCAACAAAAATGTATAATTTGATTTCTGTCTTACATCCTATTAAAATAATTATTTAGATTTAGGAAAACTGTAGACGTCAAATAGAAATGCATAACACTAGAAACTTCCTTAACATTATAATGAAAAAAAAATTAAGGAAAATTGGGAGACAATATCGTAAAACACCTCTTTTGTAACCTTTTCAATTTTCGTGCAAATGCCCAGCTTTTAGACATGACGTAATTACACCATGAGAACGATAGTGGCAACAATCGACCACTCAAAATCTAAGATGGTATATATGTTACAGTCAATATGATTAATCCGGTCATTATTAATAATAACCGGTTATTATTAATAATGACCGTGGTTATTATTAATAATAACCATCCTTTATGTCCGGTCAATATTAATAATAACCGGTTATTATTAATAATGACCAAATTAATCATATTGACCGTAACAAATACATCAAACCGACGAAATTTGATAGAACAGAATTTTTTTTTTTAATTTATATAGAAATGCTGTATTTGAGTTACCTGAGCGAAAGACCTTCCAAACTCACAAAAGTGTGCGTTTTGATTCATTTTAACTCGATTTAAAAATAAATTCTTCGACGATGTAAAAATACGAACATCAAAGAGTAAAATCGGTAAAAGATTCAAATAATATTTTTCTTTCAACAGCTATTATTATGTTATTTCATTGTTGAAACCATTGTTTAAATAATATTGTTTAC
Organism: Maratus michaelseni; assembly: GCA_963931845.1. NCBI lineage: Eukaryota > Metazoa > Arthropoda > Arachnida > Araneae > Salticidae > Maratus > Maratus michaelseni. Next base: position 57,062,387 of record OZ007597.1, read on the forward strand.
GAAACATTACTTAAAAGTACGATTTTCTCAACAATAGATGCGACCATTGTTGGATGCCCTGTTTACTAATTGTGATGCATATAATATTAAAAAATGTCACTTTAACTGTTTCATGAAATGTGATAGAGGGTCTTTTTATCTCATTGGTTATTGGGCTGATCATATATGAGTGGTTTAGCGCGCACGAGAAGGGAGCGCCATGGAATGTCTGTGTTTGTACCCCCTCGGTCAAAATGCCCAAAAAACAGCCTATGCTTAATCACCCAAAAATGTATAATTTTATTTGTCTTTGTCCATTGCTCAATTCACTAAGTATAATTTAGTAATGATCGCTATAATTAGGTAAACAAATCTGCGAAGCTAGTTGAGCTTAAGCTGAAAGGTAGACCTCTCCGCACGGTTTGATCTTTACCTTGTTTACTTATATATCATATTTCATATTATTAAACTGTAAAGTTTCATTACATTATCTAAATTGAAAAGTGCTTCAAAATCTATGCTTGATGCTTGATTTTTCTTTCTCTTTTCTATCTGATGTTGGAGATACAAATAAATAAATAAATAAATAAATAAAAATGTTCTTGATGCTTAATCATCGAGCAACTGTGGCCATTTCGGCCGAGGAGGAGACCTCCAAACTTTCTATGAAGACTATTACAAACTTGATTAAAATTAAGTGGTATAAAAAATATCTCACCGCCTTTCATAGATTTAAACAATTTTATGCAATGCTGAAATACAAATTCTGAATATACAAGATTCCGAAAATTCAATTTACTAATCCTTCTGAGCAGTACTAACTATTATACTATGGGATGCTGAGCAATAATACTACCATGTAATAAACTGTAAGATACTGAAGTAGATAAGAATATTGGATAGAAGTAATTACTAAATGAACAATAATGAATGAATAATAATACTAGAGTAAACAAATATAAAATACAAGCAAATTAAAATGTTCAAGAAATTTCAATATAGCTGGGACCTGACTTAATACTTAAATGACATTTCATATGAATACGCGAACAAAGTTAGAACAATTTGGAGAAGATTTTAACTTAATATAAGGTATAAAGAAAATTACCTGTGCTATTGCCTGCCCAACTGGAAATATATGTAATTACAGAATAACAAAAGGAAATATTTAAATGTAAACAAAATAGTTTCAATACAAAATGAATGTACACAAATTTACTTTTAGACCTGTTACTGATTTTAAATTTCAATTTAGTCCTACTAAATATTTCTGAATTCTTCATACTTACAAATTTTATAGTTGATTTAAGTTACAGCTTACTTTACTAAATTTTATTAATTTATTTTTGAAGAATAACTCCTCACACTGATCTAAAACAATTTGGAAATCGCATAACACACTTGAAAACTCAATTAAAAAAATTACCATCAATAGTCATAAAAATATCCAAAATCCGTTTGTGAAAGTCCCGTTTAAAATCTATACATTTATATATATATTACATAATATGCTGAAATTTATTTCAGTTACGAAACGCACAGCACAGTTGTAAATTCCAGTCATCAACACAGTTGTAAATTCGCGCCGTTGTAAATTTCCGCCACTGAACGGAAATGCCTCGAGATCTTTTGTATAGCCTGATATGTCATCTATAGAATTTATACATACCAAGTAATAGACAAAAAATTAGTTAAATTTAAAAACGCGTACCACAGCGGAAAATGCACTTCCAGAAAATATTGTTCATATAGAAAACTCCTTTAATAGAATTCTACTGTGTGTGCATGTAAATGAATAATACGTGTTATGCACACCCTATTCTATAGTGAGCATCTTTTAGCGCACCTCAGTGATATATTCTAATTTCAATATATTTGAAATAGTGTAACATCATTAAAATACACCCCAAACGATTTCTTTCCAAGGATAGCGTAATGTAACGAAAATATTTTGAGTGTTTTAAACATACTATAAATACATTTAACTTAACTTTCGATACCAAACATGTTATAGTAAACTTCAATTGCATGGCTATCCGAATATATTTACGTGTGTTAGAGCACGGAAAGACATACAACACACGAACAAACTAAATTAATAATACTTTTCAACAACGTTGGAAAGTGTAACAACTATGTTGTAAAATGATAAAAAGATATGTTTGTGCTTTAAAAGAAGGAATTAAATTTATGAAGAGCCCATTTAAAAATGAAATACGCGAGGAAACTTCATAATATTATGATAAAAAATGAAATGATGGGCAACAATTTTAAGAAAACTTGTTTTCGCAACCTTTCCAATTGTTCTGATCAATGCGCAATTTGTAGATATGGCAGAGTTCTGGTGGCAAGAATAAACTGACAACAGTTTTTTTTTTTTTTTTATCTTAATGAGAAGATATTTAAGAGTTACCTCAGCGTAGCAATTCGTTAATGAATTTCTTAATTACTGTTTCTTTACTTTTAAATATAATTATGTTTAATAAAGTAAATAAATTTCTACATTCTTTTAATTTATGTTTTATCTTTATTTAGCATTCCGTGTTTCTGTTTATCTTAAACCTGGGTGAGTTAGTAATTTTACTTCCAGCAATTGTTTTTAATAGCTTTATACTTGCTATTAAGTTGGATTTCGCCCATAATAAACGTTTCTTCGAAAAATTAGAACCACACCGCAGTTTTCAAACTTTAATGAAAACTAGCATATTTTAGGAATTTTGATGTTTAATAATAGTAGTTTAACGCTCTCGAATTCCTATTATTTTTTCCCAGAGCGCTTTAAGTTAAATTAAAAAAACTATAGATCACCTATGCTCCGTCGGTGTCGAACTAACTGCTCGCAAAAGCTCTTGGTATCTTGTATGTTCCCGAAATTATACAAGCGTAACCTAATTTTTCTCTTGTGCAAACGTTCGGTCCAACATACGGCCAAAAGAGTAAATGTCGCCCTGTCAAGCAACATTATTCTTATAAATAATTTTAAATTAACGAACGTATTGAGAAATGGTAAATTGGTTTCGTGACCACTTCTCTGTAGTAATTATTTATAATTACTTCATTTTGGGGAAAGTGGACAGCAATTTAATCAACGCCGTGACAGACAGCAAGATTAAAAGGCCAATGACAGAAATCTTGCATCATTCGCATTGTAAACGTAGCTCCAATAATAGACCGGGAGGCGGCAGCACAAACAATCACCTCATCGAGTTCACGGCTGAAATTCCAGAATTAGTTAAAACTCGATTCGCATATTAAAACGCAATCGGTCTGCCAAGTCATATCTTGGTGGAAAACACCTTAAAACACGATTTTAGCGGTTGACTCGTAGGTTTACCATTGTGTTTTCCTGCACCCAAAAGTATGAAAACATGGAGGACTGGGAGCAGGAACACACAATAGTAAACCTACGAGCCAACCGCTAAAATCGTGTTTTAAGTTGTTTTCCACCAAGATATGACTTGGCAGACCGATTGCGTTTTAATATGCGAATCAAGTTTTAACTAATTCTGGAATTTCAGTCGTGAACTCGATGAGGTGATTGTCTGTGCTGCCGCCTCCCGGTCTATAAGAGTTTCATTGCTTTCCTTTACTGCAAAGTAGGATTCATTCGTTTGGGCAGCAAGTACGGCCCCAAGAGATAATTACCGAGGAATCCTGCTCACATGTTGGCACTAAACCTCTGTTGAGATTTTCTTGAGACACTGGCATTGGCATTATCCATCCATCGCATATGTGCTTTACGTGTTTTGATAACGCCTTCTCGCGAAAAGCTTGCCTCATCAGTAAATAAAACAGTGGCATGAAATTGAGGATTGGAATGTGTGATGATGTCAAGCATTCAGCACACGAACTGTTCACGACGAGGATATTCGTCTTCGGCTAGAAGTTGTACCTTCCGGATGTAAAAGGGATACATCTATGCAATATGCAAAACATTCCAGACCACCGTGTGCGAGACATCGAGTCCAGCTGCAACTACTTTTGGGAAAATCGGCAAATCACTGCAGCACGGTTTCTTCCATTTGAGGAGTACGTGGCGTACGCGGTCTCCCTGCATCAGCCAGTGTTGAGTAGAAGTTCCTCGTCTCCCGTAACACTCGGTCGATTGTGGCGAAGGTAGTATGGTGCGGACAACGCTTCCTCGGATATTGCTGGTTGTACAATCACTGCGTTAAACGCCCATTGCCTTCTGCTCTACCGTACATGAAATGCATATCACCGTATTCCTGGTTCGTGTAGTCAGCCATTACCATACTCATTGAAACAGACGATTAAATGCTACACATGCTTACTACCTCAATAGCGCTAATTTACGTCGTCCGTGTTGGATCAGTTATTTATTACCAGTTAACACAGTTAACTTACCAGTTAAGTCATAGACATTTACATATCTCTGCTTAGAGTGAAAAACAAAAACCATGGAGTCAGGGACAGACACTTCAACAGTCTGCAATACGTGGATTCAGTGATCGACTGACATACACCTTTCGTCTCCTCTGGATTCAGAGCCAGCATGCGTTTTTCGCGATTTGCATGCTCTCAACGTGATTTGCGACCCCAAGTTCTATAAATAAGTTTTCATCCTCTTGATGCCTTCTATCATCCCTCTTAATTTGTCTTGAATTTTGGAGCACCCTGTATATTCAATGTCTGAGGGAGTCATAAGTAAAAAAAGGAAGAGTATTAATATTGTTTAATGTATTTTTTAAATAATAATAAAATTAATGTTAAATAATGGAATGAATAAATTTTTCCTTTTTAAAACATTTTTGTAGTAGAAAAATAAATTATTCTAAGTTAATAAATAATTCTAAACTAAGTACACTAACATAAATTTATGTTTAGCAAAATATACTTAAGAGTGATATGTTAATGAATTTCTTAATTAGTGTTTTCTTTTCTCTTGTACATAATTATATTTAATATTGTAAATAAATTTATCTATTCATTTAACTTATGTTTTATCTTTATTTAGCTCTCCATGTTTCAGTTTATCTCACAAGGAGAGTGCCAAGCTTGGTAATTACAGATTTTGATTATCCTAATAATATTATAAATCTGATTGTGTGCAAATGTTAGGCTGAAGCCAGTGTCAAAATGGAGCATTTAATGATGCTGTATCTTTGAATATAGGTGGATTATAACCCGGAAATGAACATAGACTGGTTTTTGTTTATTTTATGCAAATTTATTTCTTAATAATTCAAAATTTGATTATTTTCATAGAGAATCAATGGACATTTTTAGATAAAATTTAACCATTTTACTTTATCGTTGCTAGGGCTTTGATCGTTGCCAATAAATAAAATTGCGGAAAAATAATTTTTCCTCAAGTTACAATTGAGCGATTTTCACGTGAAAAATGAAAATAATTCAAAAGAAGATGAATTTATCTGATATTTGAAACAGCAATATGGAGTATTTCTTATTATACATGAAGTATGAATATCGGTTACATCAAAAAGGTCTTTTTCTGTCAAAAGCTGCGTTATAATTATAAAAAAGAATTAACAATAATTATATTACTAAGAAAAAGATTTCGCTTGAACCATGGAACTGTGAAAAGGATCCTCCTTGGCTTGAACAAATATGACGTCATAAATAAATCATGTATTTTCAAATATTCGTAATATTACAAAGAGCATGACTATCAGTGTATAATAAAAGTATATACATAATGGACGTCATATTTAAGATGAATAACTGAAATATTTTTTTGATACTAATTAATAATTTGCTTGAATATCAGTTACAAACACATGTGAGTTTTCTTCTAAAATTCACGTCATTATTGCCAGGAAAAGAAAATTATCAAGAATTATATCATTGAAAAGAGATTTCTCTGGGATCAAAGTGACGTCATAATAAAACGGGATTTTTTTAAATATGTTTCAAACGGAGCGTGTACCAATTTCATACATTAATAATCACTAAGTACAGTGAAAGAATAGAGAGGTAATGAACCGTAAAATCGGCTTGCAATATGAAGCCGGTGATCGCTCAAATCATTAGGCCCAAGGGCTGACTTCATTGGATGGAGAGAGGCTGCACGTGGAACAAGGACTGGATTCATTGGACGGGGAGAGGTTTTCCAAGCAAGCCGCCAGTTGTTTGGGCCGACTGTAGGGTTGCATTTTCAGCATCACGCCAAACATGAACATTTCATCTCTATTTATTCTCTGAACTCTGTGATTAATAATACAAGCATCAGTAAGATTATTAGGAAAAGAAACCTGAACACAAGTCTATTAAGTTAAAATCTGACTGTGTGTATTTCGCAACTACTCCTCTTAATGCAACGCGATTTACTTAATACCGGTTATCATTGATTCGAGGATGTCATATAAACTCTGAGAATTTAAAATTTTGAATTAGATTTCGAGATATTATTATTATTATTTTTTTTTTTTGTAAATTTTAACGAAATTTCTCTAAAAACGATACTTAAATTACTTCATTTTTGTGGATAAAAAAGGGAGAAATAAAACGGATTAATATATTTTTATGCCATTTTCTCATTAAAACTGAAAAAAATTATTTTATTTTCAATTTGAATAGTTGGTGAAAAAAAAAATCTTGATTACAGTAAAATTTCCGAAAAATAAAAACATATTTCCACATATTCAAACTTTATGAATCAATTTATTCTGCAGAGCAAAAAATCGCCTGTCAGCATATTGTCAAAAAATCAAGATTTGTTTCAGATATAGATAAAACCAAGGACACAAATTTGCTGTTACATGCAAACGTAACACTGGCAATTGCAAAGCTTTTTGCAACCCCAAATTACATGCAAACGTAACATTTACATGTAATTTGCACCCAAATTAATTTTAATTTGAACCGCAATAAATGTTAATTTGCAATGAAAATTACATGCGAAAGTAATGTTTACATATAATTTTGGGATGCAAAAAGCTTTGCAATTGAAGCTCCGTGAATTTAGGTGTAGAATTATTCCTCCTTATTCACAAGAATTGAATTTAAAGAAAAAGCATATACTATTTCCAATGAATTATTTTTAAATGATGGCTGTTAAGACGTTTCTCAAAGTCGTTAGAAGTAAAATGGTTTATCAGGTAAAATTGACATTTCTTTTTACTCAATTCGTCGATTTACACGATTTTATTTGGCCGTCCTTTTTTCATTGGTTGTAGTTTCCTTTTCGCGGTTATTTGGCACAAAATTTTACTTTTTTTAAACTGATTTAAGTCAAGGCCCCTATAACAAAGAAATATCGTATTTTCTTCTATGAAATGTGATAAAGAGTTAGTTAATTATTTACGTTTTTAATTATCGGGAGTGAAATATTTTGCTTGATTAGTACATTTATTTTTCTTTTAATGTTACATGAACGAAGTCACGGGTAACAGCTAGTTTTGATATATGTTGTAGGGTACAAGCTCCTTAGTCTCATGTTCAACGGATTTTATATAACGCTTCTTGGTTCTCGAGAAATAGGTGGTCTAACATTATAACACAGCGTAAATGCCGTAATTTCTTGCCTATAATCCGCGGATCAAACAATCATGTTTTAAACCGGGAATTTTATTTTATAAAACGTAACATATTAAATCGCTGTAAATATTTGACTTCAATTACTGAATAAAATTTCTGGGTAAAAACATGATCCTATGATCAGTGAATTACAGGCCGAAAATGGCCGTATTTAAGTTGTGATGTAATTTTAAACCTCCTATTTCTGGAGAACTAAGGAGCGTTGTATAAAATCCGTTGAACATGAGACTAAGGGTCTTCTACCCTACAACACACATATAAATAATCGAAATCTGTGATTACCAAGCTTCGCCCTCTCCTTGGTAAACATAGATGGGTTTGTATTTTTACATCTATTAATTATTACAATAGATTTATAATCATAATGAAAGATTCTTTGAAAACTTAAAACCACAGCGTAATTTTTTTAATTTAATGGAAATTATATTTTAATAATTTAAATGTTTAATAATAGTAGTTTATGGCTCTCTAAATCTGATCAACTTTTTCCAGAACACTTTAAGTTAAATTTAAACCACTGTAATACCTTTGATTACATCGTGGTCGATTATTAACACCCTACAAAAGCGCTTGGTATCTAGTTTGTTCCCGAAATCATCAATACGTAAACTAACTTTCCTCAGGTGCGACTTCGGTCCAATAAAGTTGTACGAAGATACGTAAGTAAACTGTTTAGAAAACATATACAACATTAGAAAATCCAGTTTTTGAAATTACATTCTATAGTAAAAAATGTAGTCGAATTATTTTCAGCTACACTAATTATTATTATGCATTTTAAGCTATCATATTGAACTAAAATTTAATTCTGGAAAAAAACACATAATCTATACTAATATTATAAAGGAGTAAAGATTGTTTGTTTGTTTGTTTGTTTGTTTGTTTGTTTGTTTGTAAGGGCTAATCTCTGGAACTACCGAACCGATTTCAAAAGTGATGGTGGCAAATTGATGGTAACAACCCCTGCTCCAACATAGGCTATATTTTATGTCGGTGCCACTGACCCCAGGTGGGTGCAGGAGCGAAAAATGTTCTAAAATTGCGATTTTTTGTATACCGAAGGAGCTAGAAATTTGAAATTTGGCATTGTAGCTATTTATAAGATGTAAATGCTCTCTAAGAACAAAAAACAAAAATCGAAATTTAAAAGGGTGAAATAAGCGAAAAGCGTTCTAAAAACATTCTACATTACAATTTCTATGGAATCTCTGGAACTACAGAACCGATTTCAAAAGTGATAGAGGCAAATTGATGGTGACAATCCCTGCTCCAACATAGGCTGTATTTTATGTCGGTGCCACTAATCCCAGGGGGGTGCAAGAGCAAAAAATGTTCGAAAATTGCAATTTTTTTTAATACTGAAAATGCTAGAAATTTGAAATTTGACATTGTAGTTACTTATAAGATGTAAATGCTCTCTAAGAATAATTTTAAAAAATCGAAATTTAAAAGGCTGAAATGAGCGAAAGCGTTCTAAAATCATTCTAAATTACAATTTCTGTGGAATATCTGGAACTACAGAACCATTTTCAAAAGTGATGGTGACAATCCCTGCTCCAACAGCCTCTTTAATAAAAAGCTATGCGTTGCTGACGACTGGGTTTTTCGCTAATTGTTGCCACAGATTAATCTTGGAAAATGGAATATTTGAAGTTACTGAAAAAAATAATAGCTCGAAAAGTATTTGTCAGAAATTTGTCAGACAAACTACGTTTGAAAGATAAAAAGTGGTATTTTTCTTGATATAAATTTCAAATCTAATGTGATTATGCCGTTTTTCAAATATTAAATTTCAAAAATGACCAAACTTCACAATGGAGTACCATAGCGAAACCTTCATGCGTAAAAAGATAATGATAAGGGCGACGTGTCCTGGCGTGTATATTGGCTGTAGCACGAGTCACAAATTATAGTAGCCTTACTATTCTGTTAAAATATAAAAGTGAATTTTGAAATGTCAATGTTTTGTTTGATTAAAATTTCGTTAAGAGAAATTGATCAGCGTAGCGGGCGTAGCTTGCTAGTACAACATAAAACGCGCTTCCAGCAATTACCAACGATAAACGGCAATGTATCTTGTTCTTCGGGTACACGTGTACGTGAATTTATTTATAATGCACAAACTTCTATTAGTATACTAAATATACTTCAGCAGGAAAATGCGTAACACAATTAAAAATTACCTTAAACAATTCACTCACATAGTCGGTTACGTCAAAATTCCTTTCTGTAACTCTGCATATTATCAACATAATTTATACACAACACGTACTGTGCAAAAATTTAGTTAAACTTAAAAACGCAAACCAAAGCTGAAAAGGCACTTCCAGCAATTATCGCTTGTAGCCAGTACTGTAACCGAATTATTTTCTGTGTCCCTGTAAATGACCGATAAATGCAATGCATACCATACTTTTCTTTAAGCAACATATAGTGCCTCTCGGTAATGCATATAAAAGTCATTATGTTTAAAATAGTGTAACATCATTAAAATACACCGAAAACGATTTTTCCCCAAGGTCCATTATGTTACAGAGTTCTTTTGTGTGACCCTGTAAATGAATAATAAATTCTTTGCAACCCATATTTTACAGAAAACATGTTTTAGTGCATTTCATAAATGCATATGGAATTTCATTATGTTTAAAATGCTTAACATCATCAAAAGTGCACTTTAAACAATTTTTTTCCTTTCACCGTAATGTAACAGAAAAAATATGACTGTGCCTGTAAACGAACTATAAATGCTACACACTTTATTTTCAATTCAAATCGTGCTATACTAAACGTCAATTATATATAAAAATTACAGGTCAATCCGATTATTTTGACGAGAGTTAGAGAACGGAAATACCAACCAAAATCATAAACACTTTTTCAACTATGATGCGAGGTGTCAAAAAATCAATTAGTTTTAATTCAATATTTTTCGATCCACGAAATTTGATTTTGCGTTGACAGGTCATAGTTATGGAGGAAAAAATGAACAAATTTCGCACGCGAATGTAAAAAGGTTCACCACCACCTGTAATTGTAATTTAGTCGATGGTAATGCAATCGACATTAATGCTTCGACATTAAAATATTTAGTTTCAAATTAACTTCCTTGTTTAAGTATAACTACATTATTGAGTCATGTATAAACATTATTGAAGTTTATTTTTTACTTTTGCCTGCATCTAATTACTATTCTCTTGTGAATTCTTTCCTTGGTCTACTAAGCCTTAGAAATAAAAAAATATTAACAGAATATAATTACCTTATGCATAAAACAATTGCCAAAAAATTAAAAGCTTCGAAATTTGCCCGTATAAAATGTTATATAAAACAAAACAAGAAAAAAAAGTAGAAGTAGAAGAAGAAGAAGAAGAAGAAGTAGAAGAAGAAACTGTAGATAAATCTCACAATACATTTTTACTTCAAACCTTTCGTTCAGAGATTCAGAAATATATATTTGTATGTTTTTTTTTTTTTTTTTTTTTTTTTTTTTTTTTTTTTTTTTTTTTTTACTTGCGTATTTTTTCTTACAGATTTAATGAAATCCCTAAGGTTAAACTTTAAAACACGATTAATTAGTTTTAGTTTTACACATATTTAAAAAGAATAATCATTGAAAAAAAAGTAGAAGAAGTGGAAGTAGAAGAAAAAGGAACTGTAGATAAATCTCTCAATATATTTTTACTTCAAACGCTTTCGCTCAAAGATTCAGAAAAATATATTTTTATGGTTTTTTTTTCTCACTTGTGTATTTTTTCTTATAGATTTACGGAAATCCCTAAGGTTACCTTTTAAAACACGATTAATGATTTGTATGTTTACACATATTTAAAAAGAAGAACCTCTGAAAAAAAAGGAAGTACTCAAAAATGAGTAAATTGATGCACTCATATCGAATTAAGTATGTTTAGATCGAAAATGAACCTATTCTTTCTCAAATTTGAAACATCACATTATATCAAACTCAAGCGAAACAATAATTTTGTACTTTGTAATGATTTATTTCAATCATGGTGGCGTAAAATAGGTTCATTAATAGGTGTTTCCTCCGTGTCTAGAAATTAGTTTAATAGAGGGCGCAAACAGAGCGCATAAGAATTGTAATGATGAGCGGTAAGATATCCCGTCAGATCTGTGATCAACGTTGGACGTAAGCTCCGCGCACCAACCGCTTCCTGTCACTTAATCTTTAATTTGTAAATAAAGTTGTTGAGTTTAACAAGAATTTTGATTAACTAAATTCACTAACATAAAAGTACAGTCCGCTAGAATTTCGCCGGATCAAATTTTGGTCATTAGAGACGCGGTGCTCATATTTGTTTGAACATTGTTACGAATCAGGACCTTTAGATTAAAAAAAAGGCGTGATATCCACTCATCTAGCTTAAAGATGGCAACTACAATTTCTGGAGCTGTGGTGCTGAACAGGAAAAAATGACACATACGAGGACAAATAACAAGAATCGCAAATGCGTTGAAGTCAAAAGTGAGTGAAAAAGAACTGGAACTGAAGATGAATTCAATTCAAAATTTAAAGAAGAAAACCGATGAGTGCAGAAATGAGCGTACGTCATAATATCTGAAGAACAGTTGGAAGAATTCGAAAATTCGTTAACGGATATTGATGAACAACTGGAATCTATCGAGGTGAGTCTTCTCCATCTAATAAAACCTTGTAGTTCTAATATTAATCAAAATTCTACTGACGATAGAATAAGTTCTAGTGATTCAAATATGAAATTGCCATCAATAACTTTACCCCAGTTTTCTGGTCGTTATACAGAGGGGATGAATTTTAACTCACAGTTAATCACTTTAATTGACAATAACGATCAGTTAAATGATTCAACAAAAATTGTATTACTAGCAGTCAGCCTTGACAGGCCCAGTGAAACTTCTTCAAAATATCGATGATTATTATGAGTCTGTTAGAGTACCGTCGGTAGCATAATTAATTTTCTATCTTTGTTAATTCTTATATCAGTCTTCTATATTTTAATATACATTTTCATCTTTTGATAATGGTAAAAAAGATTGGTTCAGCTTACCTGAAATTTTCCTTTTTGAGCAGAGAATAATCCACAGTAATCCAAATATTTATTCATTTGAATATTCATCGTGTCACTGTATTTGAATAAGAAATAATAGTGGGAGTAATGCATTTGCGTGCAGTAAGTAAGTATCCATTTTTCGTTTGAATATAATATTATTATTGAAAATTCTTGGCTTTATATACACATTTAAATCGCGATTGGAGGCTGCTTAAAAGTGCTCCAATTTTACATTATATTTGGGATATTTACAAGGGCGTCTTAACTGTTCGGTAACATTTTAGATTCTGAGGGATTGTTATTGAGTTCAACGCGCGGGGCATCACGTTGTATGTTGAAGGAGAGAGTCTGGAAAATTTCTCAGCTGATTAGTTTCGACAGTCTCTGGTTTTATTCACTATGGTTTGCAGCTGCGGTTATCACTTGAAGTACTTATAGTTAATTGGGGTCTGGTTTTTAACATGTTCTAAGTGTTCTTTCGATCGTTCACAACACGTGGAGATTATTAACGGCATAAAAAGGTTTCTCCGTCACTCCCCCGTAATCTCCTGTGTGGGGAATGGTTGAAGGTTCAGTTTCTTACGGTGTTTTACGTACACAAGTTTGGGAGTGGGTTTGGTGAGGGTGTCGGCTATCATTTCTTCAGTGTGGCAGTATTGTAAATCAATTTTTCCTTCTTCTTTCACCAGTTTGAAGTTGTGGAAACGTATGTCGATGTGTTTGGATCGCTTAGTATCTTTCTCATTTTTAGTCATTTTTATACAGGACATATTATCCTCAAATATCGTGATTGGTAGTTTTTGTGGAATGTTGAGATCGTTAAGCAAGTTTGTTATCCAAGTTAATTCTTGTGCTGCGTTGCTAGCTGAAACGTATTCAGCTTCGGATGACGAAAGTGCAATGCAATTCTGCCTTTTTGTGATCCAGTAAATCGGCGATTTTCCTATTATGAATAGATTTCCTGACGTTGATTTACGTGTCTTCAAGTCACCAGCCCAGTCTGCATTGGCTCATGCTGTTAGGATGGGCTTGCTGTTTGCGTTAAGAGTTAAATTCAAATTTTCTGTAGTTTTAAGGTATGAAATGATTCTTTTCAGTGCTGTCCAGTCTTTTTGGCGTGGTGTTTCGTTTCTACGACATAATATGTTGACTGCTGCAGATATGTCAGGACGCGTGATTGTTAATATGTAAAGTAATGTGCCTGTGGCTTATTAGGTAAAAGATTATCATCGTCCTCAAGTCTGCTGAATCCAGCAATCATGGGTGTGTAATGAGGTTTCATGTCGTTCAGATTCAGTTTTTTCACTAGTTCGTGTATTTTATTGTTTTGATTTAGGTAATATGTATCGTTGATTTTATTAATGTTTCTGCCTAGGTAATTATTCACCTCTCCTAAGTTTTTCAGTTCATATTCTTTCTCAAGTTGGTTTATTGTTTCTTCGATATCACTGTCCTTTCCTGCTATCAGGATATCATCTACGTAAATGATGATATATATCGGATTTTCTTGATTTGGTTTAAAGTACAGACATGGATGATTTTTGCTCTGTATGAAATTATTGTTTGTGAGTGTTTCCTATATTTTGGTGTACCAGGCCTTTGTGGCTTGCTTAAGACCGTAGATGGCTTTTTGAACTTTACAAACTTTTCTTTCATCGCCGGGTTTAATATACCCGTCTGGTTGACTCATATAAACAGTTTCGTTTAATTCACCATGCAGGAATGCTGCGGTGATGTCAACATGTTTCACGTTCAAATTTTTGTGCAATGCGGAGATGAGAAATTCACGTATTGTAGCGTGCGAAACTACAGGTGCGAAGGTTTGATCATAGTCAATCCCGAATCTTTGACTATATCCTTGTGCTACTAAACTTGTGCTTTATAGCTCTCAACATTTCCTAAATTGTCCTTTTTTAGTTTAATAATCCATTTGAAACCGATAATTTTTGTTCCGGGTGGTGGATCTGTTAAAGTACAAGTGTTATTTTTTCTTAGGCATTGGATTTCATTTTGTGTTGTTTTTATCCAGTTTTGTTTATCATTAGTATTTTCCATTTTTTCGAAATTTTCCCAATTTTCGGGAATGTTTTCAGATGAACTATTTATGAGACAAACATATCTGTCAGGAGGAACGCCTCTATTTGTCCTATTAGACCTTCTTGGTTCAATTGGTTGCTGTTTGGGCTCGGGTGGTTTCTCCTCGCTGTCAAGTTTTATTTCTAAGTAATTTTTATGTCTATCCGGTAATTGTGTATTGTCATCTGATGTTTTTGTGGTGTTTTGTATCTTCTCAATGTTATCTGAGTGTACATTTTCATTTTCAAGAAATTTCACCGTTCTCGCTATTATAATTTGTTTTCCTTGTGTGTGAATTCTATAACCAGTCGATCGTGTGTCATAACCTACGAACGTTTCGGTTTGAGCCCTGTTATCAAGTTTTCCTCTATTTACTTTATCGACGTAAAATAGCGCTTTACAACCGAATGTTCTTAAGTGTTTTAAATTCGGTTTAACTCCTTTCCATAATTCGTAAGGTGTTCTGTTGTTATTTGCTTTGGTTGGGAGTCGGTTTTGTAAGTATGTTGCGGTGTTTATGGCTTCACCCCAAAAATGTTTGCTTAATTTTGCTTGTGGTAGCATACTTCTAGTCATATCTAATAAACTTTTCTTTTTTCTCTCCGCAACTCCATTCTGGCTCGGATTATGCGGGACAGTCAATTGGTGTAAAATTCCGTTCTGTCTTAAGTATTCATCTATCTCTTGATTTACATATTCACGACCATTATCCGATCTAATTTCCTTAGGTTTTTTACCGAACTGATTGTCTATCATCGTTATATACTCTTTTATCTTTTCAGCAACTTCGCTCTTTTTAGATAATAAATATATCGTAGTATATCGGGAATAATCATCAATAAGAGTCATAAAATATATTTTTCGCCTAAAGTCGGTGTATCTAAACGACCACATACGTCACTGTGGATCAAATCCACGATATTAGTAGCTCGGTTTGTTGCTGATTTAGGATACGGCATGTTAGTTAATTTAGTTTCGATACAAGTTACGCATGTTTTATTTTGATGTTTACAATTTCCTATCCTTATTCCGTCCGCAAGTTGATTTGTTATTATTGATTTAATCGCGTCATAATCTCTGTGACCGAGTCTGCGATGCCAGAGATCAATGCATTGTTTGCTGTCACAGTTATACGTTATCCTAATAATATTATAAATCTGATTGTGCGCAAAAGTTAGGCTGAAGCCAGCGTCAAAATGGAGCCTTTAATGATCCTGTATTTTTGCATACAGATTGATTATAACCCTCATTTGAACATAGGCTGGTTTTTGTTTATTTTATTCAAGTATTTTTCTTAATAATTCAAAATTTCGTTTTTTCATAGAGAGTAAATGGACATTTTTTTCGTATAATATTTTAACATGGTTAAATTTGCTTTACCGTTGCTAAAACTTTATCGTTGCCAAAACTAATTCAAATTCCAGAATAATAATTTCTAGTAAACAATTTAGTTTTAATTGAAAAATGTTCACGTGAAAAATAAAAATGAAATAAAAAAATTAAAGAATTAAAAAGATTAAATAATATTATTAGAAATAAAACGTACTTTTTTTTAGTTTTTGATAATAATACAAGGTTTCAATATGAGTAACCATAGGAAACAGGCGAATATGACGCCATACATCAAAAATAAAGCGGATATCTTTGATTGGTGAAATAAAATGATCTTGGGTTTTTTTTTTCCTCGCTTTTTTCTTTTGTATGGTAATAATTCTTCGCGTTTTATCGTCTGCGCAGGGCTGATATAACTATACCGTATTTTTTATTTAAATTTTAAAAAAGTAAAAAGAAGTTTCAAAAGAAAATGGTCAGCAAATGTCAATAATATGCTCCGCAAAATTATCCATATCGAAAATGATGTCATGGATAGCGAGAAATATTTATTTTCATTCTTAAAACTAAAAGAAATAACTCGATTACCTAAAAAAAATGACGAATGTTAATAGTTCCATTTTTGTTAATAAAAACTAAAGATTCAATATTATTTCGTTAAAGCAACATAATTTCCCCTATGCCAGTACTGAAATTAATTGCCTGGAAAAGAAAATTAACAAGAATTATGTCATTAAAAAGGGATTTCTCTGCGGGAAAAAGAAGCGTCATATTTGAAATAAAACGGGAATTTTCCAATGTGTTTTAAAATGAGTGTGAATCAATTCCTTACATTAATAATACAAGGATCAGTAAGTATAGAAAGTAGATGAGTTTCACGCCATATTTATAACGAAAAATTTAAATGTTTTTTTATCTATACTGATTATTAAGCATGAATATCCGTTATATACAGATGAGAATTTTCTGCTAAAATCGCATCATAATTTTAAGAAAAGGAAAATGAACACGAATCTATGTGTGTTTTTCGCAACTACTCCTCACTGTAAAAAATTGCTGCAGTAAAATTACTGCAGCAGAGATTCCAGGCAATGTCCATAAGAAAACCGGTTTTGTGACTAGATAAACGAGCTTTGTTATTAGATAAACTAGCCGCCACTGGCGACCAGTTTGGTCTCCCTTAAATGTATGTTAAGCACTGTAACACGTTACTTTTATTCATAATTTATTTTTTTTCCGTAATCCTTCGCCAAACCGGAAGATTCTAATAGACAAATCAAAAACTTTTTCGATCATGGTAGCATTTCGCATATTTTTTGTTGTTATGTATTTCATCTTTCTTGACAAAAACCGCTTAACCAACTTAAGCATTTATGCTTCATATCCGTTTGCTTACCAGTTGCAATATGCTTGCTAATGAGGAGATTCTTAAACATATTAAGTAGTTTTCCGTAATTGGATCCATTTCCAAATGGCGTATTTTAGTTAATACGATTTGGTGCAATGAAGTCTATTTTGTGAAAGTCTTTAATGATATCCACCATTTACACTGAACCATATTGTTGCCAATATTTTTTTGTTTGTTTGTTTGTTTCTCGCTAACTTTGGCTGTAGACTTCTTTACGGGAGAATCAAGAAGAAAATCTATCATTATTCTCATTTAAAACGTCTTGAATAATGTGACATAATCGGAGTGCATATTATAACACGTAATTTTCGAGTATGGTTTGGTGAAACATTGAACTTTTGGAAGCCAGTTTTGATAATCACGTAAATATGTCACACCAACATTACCGCCTATAATTCTAATTACAGCAACCCGTTTTTTCTCTCTATATTGCAACTCTATAGTTAATATAGTGCCCCAGTGCGTCTACGACAGCTGTTCCATCGGAACATTTGATTTCAAAATAAAAGTATCGTTTCTAATTTGCACACGCGAAAAATAAAAGCTGGTATTGGCGATTTTAAAAATTCTATTGGCGAGATTTGCGCCCAAATAACACAAAAGTGTTTAATGATGTTATGTATTTTGTAAATGTATATTAAATTACTGTTTTGAAAGCGATTGGTCATTAATAATGGTAAATATGATTGGTGATTAACAATCATTTTCGGTGGTCTCTCTTCCTTTCACGTATAATACACAAATACCAAATTAACTGACAATTTGTTTCGAAATTTGATTCATTAAATATCATTACATGAGTTGTATTTGTTTACATTCAGCTTACATCAAGAAAAGATAAAGAATGAAGTTGAGTTGTATAGCACATAATTATGGTAAACTTTGATTGTGTCACTGGTACGAATTATTTTTTTGACACCAGGCAGCGCTCCAAAAAATCTTTTATGGAAAACTAACTTTACGAACGATTATCTCCATGGTTTAATGGTTTAATATTTTAAACCTTCACGACGAATGAATCTTTTTTTTTTTTGTTTACTTTCATGGATAGAGAATTTGAACTGCGAAGCTAATTTCAACTGAAGTTATTGGAGAATATATACATAATTGAACGTAAGTCATCTCTCAAATATTAATTTATTTTGAACGATCTTTCTAAAAATGTCACATTTATGAAGTTTTATTCGAAAAAATAATTTTTAATAAAAATGGCCGCCTGGCATATGAAAAAGTGAAACGGACATTCCGGAACTGTTGATGACAGTCACATGACTTACGGTTTTATTATAGAGATGGTTTTTGCCCGTAAAAACATGAAATTTACTGAAATGGACCGTTTACCTTGAAAAGGGGGCATTTCCCGTAAAATTACGGCTGCAATTCACGGAGAATGCCCGTGAATTTACAATTTTCATTTACAGTGCCAGAATATCGAACGCAACGTGATTTACTTCATACCGGTTATCATTGATCCGAGGATGTTACACAAACTGTCAGAATTTAAAAAATTAAATTAGATGCCAAGACTTTTTTTTCTTTTTTGTTAATTTTAACGAAGTTTCTCTAAAAACGGAAAGTAAATTACTCCATATTTGTGTATAAAAAAAGGAGAAATAAAATAGATCAGTATATTTTTTACACCATTTTCTCATTAAAACTGAAAAACAGAATTGATTTTCACTTTGAATAGATGGTGAAAACAAAATCTTGATTTCAGTAAATTATCCGAAAAATAAAAACATATTTTCACATATTCAAACTTCATGAATCAATTTATTCTGGAGAACAAAAATTGCCTGTCAACATACTGTCATTTAGAAAATAAGATTTGTTTCAGCTATACATTAAACCAAGGAGGCAGAACAGAATTAAAAAAAAAAGCATGTACTATTTCCAGTTAATGTTTTTTTGAAGGATGGCTGTTAAAACGTTTCACAAAGGCGTTAAAAGTAAAATTGTTTATCAGGTTAAATTGACATTTGTTTTTACCCAATTCGCCTATTTCCACGATTTTATTTGGCCCTCCTTTTTGCATTGGTTGCAATTTCATTTTCGCGATTATTTGGCACAAAATTTCACTTTTTAAAGACTGAGTTATATCAAGGTCCCTATAACAAAAAAATACCGTATTGTCGCCTATGAAATGTGATAAATAGTTAGTTAATTTTAACGTTTTTAATTATCGGGAGTGAAATATTTTCTTAATTAATGTATTTATTCTTCTTTTAATGTTGCGCGAACGAAGTCACGGGTAACAGCTAGTGTTTATATAATTTTGTGGTTCTTCCACATCGTCCATTTCCTCAATAATGTATAATTTTTTCTTATTTTTCGCCCTAATATATATTTCTTCATCAAAGATCAAATCGTATTTATTATCGTCGAAGATTAGTTTACACCCGTTTTTAGCGGCTTTACTAACCGAAATTAGGTTCGACTCTAAGTCTGGGACATAAAGCACTTCACGTAATTTCGTTAGTTTTTCTTTTCCTTCGGGGGTTAAAGTTTTTATAAAAACTTCTCCTGAACCTAACGCTGTCAGTTTATTACCATTCGCGATCGTTACTGAAGTTTTATTATAATCAATAAATTTACTAAATAGGCTTTTATCGTTACAAATGTGCGAAGTAGATCCTGAATCGAGAATCCAGTTATTTTTGCCTACTTTTTCAGTGATTAATGCTTTATTTCGCGTCTGATCATTTGCGTATTTTCTTTCGTTTGGAATTTTGTTTTCCCTATGAGTTTCGGTCTTTTCATAGCATAATGAAGATGAGAAATTCTTTTTACTTTTGAATTGATTGTTACGAGGATTTCCGGATTGTACCGTGTTTTTGCTCTTGTAGTGCCAGCATTCGTAAGTGGAATGATTTTTCATTTTACAGTTGTTGCAATATTTTTGTTCTCTTCTATTTTCAGTGTGTGTATATCTCCTATTTGTTTTAAATGCTCTCTCATTGTTGTTATATCCGCCATGTCATTGTTCTGACATTTGATGTCTACGATTATATTCGTCCGTTAATTTGTTTTTGATAAAATCAGGGGTGAGCTCATTTTCCGGTCTCGCCTCCAACGTAGTTATCAAAGTATTGTAACTGGGGGGAAGAGAACACAGAAATAGCGCGGAAATATGTGAATCGCTAATATTTTCTCCAATGAAATTAAGTTTATCTATAATTTGTAAGATATTAGTGATATGCGTGATCATGTTTCCACCCTCCGCTAATTTAGTACTGTATAATTTCTGTAACAGGTAAAGCTTACTAGATAAATTGCTTCTCTCATGTATATTTTTCAGAGCTTCCCACGTTAATTTGGCGGTATCTAAGTTTTTTACATTTACGATTTGAGAATCATCGATGCTTAAGTTTATTAAAGCTCTAGTCTTTCGATTTTTTTGGGCCATGCGGTGTCGGGTAGATCTGGTGGATCTTGTGCTATAATATCATCGAGTTCCTCTTTAATCAGGAACATCTGCATCTTGAACTGCCATGTACTGTAATTTGTAGAATTGAGTTTTTCAATAAATTGAGTATTTTCTTTTATCGCATTCATTATTTCTTTTTTAGTGTTCTTTTATTTATTATTATATTTTTAGAAATTTGGTTCAATTATCGTTTTTAATACTGGGATATTCTTTACTCAGTCTTTCATAAACTTTGTTAGAGTACCGTCGTCGGTAGCATAATTAATTTTCTATTTTTGTTAATTCTTATATCAGTCTTCTATATTTTAATATACATTTTCATCTTTTGATAATGGTAAAAAAGATTGGTTCAGCTTACATGAAATTTTCCTTTTTGCGCAGAGAATAATCCACAGTAATCCAAATATTTATTCCTTTGAATATTCATCGTGTCACTGTATTTGAATAAGAAATAATAGTGGGAGTAATGCATTTGCGTGAAGTAAGTAAGTATCCATTTTTCGTTTGAATATAATATTATTATTGAAAATTCTTGGCTTTATATACACATTTAAATCGCGATTGGAGGCTGCTTAAAAGTGCTCCAATTTTACATTATATTTGGGATATTTACAAGGGCGTCTTAACTGTTCGGTAACATTTTAGATTCTGAGGGATTGTTATTGAGTTCAACGCGCGGGGCATCATGTTGTAGGTTGAAGGAGAGAGTCTGGAAAATTTCTCAGCTGATTAGTTTCGACAGTCTCTGGTTTTATTCACTATGGTTTGCAGCTGCGGTTATCACTTGAAGTACTTATAGTTAATTGGGCTCTGGTTTTTAACATGTTCTAAGTGTTCTTTCGATCGTTCACAACACTTGGAGATTATTAACGGCATAAAACGGTTTCTCCGTCACTTATCCGAAACCTTAAAAAAAAGGTTTGATAACAAAAGACTGATTGTTAACGGACATGTGGCAGAGCTACTAAATATGAAAATTCGAAAGACATAAGCAATTTGGTAAGCAATTTACTTAGCCATTTAAGGGTGCTTAAGCAATTACGATTAGAAAAAAATAATTTGTCTGAAGCAATTTTAATGCATTTTGTGTTGCAACGCATAGATGACGAGTCAAGAAGGTTTTTGAAATCACTTTAAACTGTAATGAATTGCCTCATGGGAAGTTTTCATTGATTTTCTACTAAAAAGAATACAAACGTTAGAAAATATACAGAGAAATGTGTCAGCTACAAGGCCCAAAACGGAATTCTCTCATAATCAAAAAAGTTTCGTTTTGCAAAATGATAGACTCGTATGTCCTATGTATGATCAATCTCATTTAATTTTCAGGTGTAAGGATTACCAAGATTTATCGGTTCAGGATATATTAAATCTTGTGCGGAAATTAATGCTTTGTTTCAATTGTTTAAATAAACATGTAGTTTCTTGTTGCCCGAAATTAAATAATAAATGTAAATTATGTTTTTTGAATCATCATAGTACATTATGTGGAGCTAATTTTTCGAAATATAAACAAACTCAAAGTATTCAAATGAATGAGTCGAATAGAAACCAAACGCAATCAGATAAAACCGAAAGACGCGTAAATTCGGAGCTTTCAACTAGTGAAAAAAATAGGTCAACTTCTTTAATGCTTAGTCGTCAGAAAAAAAGCAAAATGTATTTTCCATCTGGTGTTTTTTATAATGCGTTATTATCCACTGCAATAGTTTATATTAAGGGTATTAATGATTATTTTTTTTCTGTTTCTTGCAATTTTAGATTCAGCAAGCAGTATTTCCTTAATTACTTATTCTGCTTTAGAAATTTTGGGATTGAAAAAACATAATGTAAATTCCTTAATTAGCGGGTTAAACGGGTCGATTTGTAAAATTAAAAATGGAATAAAAACGGAAATATCTAATAAAAACAAAGATTTTCAGAAATCAGTTAATATGTGTGTAGTTCCCAAAATTACTGATTTAACCCCTTCAAGTCCGATCGAAATTTCTAATCTCCATTTGCCTGAGAATATAGCCTATGCGAATCTGAATTTTTTTAACCTCATAGGGTTGACATCTTATTAGGAATATATATATTTTATGAATTACTATTGTCCGGTCAGATAAAATTACCGGATAGTTCGGTCATTTTACAGAATTCCTGTTTTGAATGGATTGTAGCTGGGACATTGCATGATAAAAATAACAGAGAATTTCAAAGAAGTTTTATATATTTAAGAGCTTATGACCCAAACAGTGTTAAAAAGGAGAAAAATTTAGAAAAGTTTCATGAAACTGTGTGTTTTGAAAATAACAGATATGAAATCAGTCTCCCGTAGACAATGGATTGGAATCATTTAGAAAATAATTATGAAATCACCGAAGTGCGACTCACAGGTCTTGTAAAAAGAATGAAACGTGATACAAAGTTATATGAACAATAATATTTTGAATGAATATTTAGAGATGAAAATAATTGAAAATGTACCTAATTTAGAAAACCCTTCTGATAAACCAGTTTTTTACTTACCACACCATACAGTATTTAGACAAGACAGTGTTTATACTAAAAGTCGCATAGTTTTTGACGCAAATTCCCATAAAGCAGAACAATTATCTTTGAATGACTGTCTCGATGCAGGAACTAATTTAAACCCTAATATTTTTCATTTATTGATTTTCTTCAGACTTCAGACTAACCAAAAGTGATTTTCTAGCAGATATAGAGAAGGATTTTCTACAAATTTACATAAACGAAAAGGACAGGGGTGTTTTGAGATTCCTGTTTAAAAATAAGAATCCTGTCGACAATGAGGCATTTAATGATATCGTCTACAGATTTTTACGCCTAACGTTTGGCTTGAACTCAAGCCTATTTTTTCTATCTGCTACAATTAAGCAACATCTTAGTAAATTTGAAACGGAATATCGGGTAGCGACAGAAGTACTTCACAATTGTATTTATGTGGACGATTCGATAACCGGGACAGACACTGTCGAAGATGCGGTGAATATTTCGGAACAATCAAATAAAATAATGAAGGAAGCTAAGCATGAATTTACGGAAGTGGATTTCGAATAACAAACTGTTAATGGAAATTTGAGATAATCGTGGATTGAGTACTATGCCTCAACCTTTTGAGGATAGTACAATACATAATGTATTGGGGATATCGTGGCAACCTAAACAAGATATACTTCTGATAGATATTGATAATTTGCTCGAATTTTTGCGTAACGCAAAAAATACAAAACGTTTTGTATTACAAGTTACAGGTAGAATATTTGACCCTCTGGGTATAATATCTCCGTACATAATAATAAAATGTTTATTACAAGAGCTTTGGAGTAGAAAGTTGTCTTGGGATAAAGAATTGCCTCCCGAGATTAGAAAGACGTGGGAATAGTGGAGTTCCGAACTTCCCCAGTTGAGAAACCTAACATTTGTAAAGGAACCTAAAGGAACCTAATAGAACCCTACAAACCTAAAGGAACATTTTTCAGTTTCCCGATGGCTCTAATTACACCCTAACATTGCACACCTTTGCCGATGCCAGTCCAAGGACTTACGGTGCTTCCGTGTATTTACAAATTAATTCACTACGTGAATCTTCCATAAATTTGGTTACATCTAAATCCAGAGTAGTACCACTGAAAAAAGTGTCACTTCCCAGACTAGAATTATTGGGTGCATTACTTGCTGCACGCTTACCCTATGAAGTAAAAAAGGTACCAGATCGTAAGGGATCGTCTTCTATGTATTTGTGGACAGATTCGCAGCTTGTCTTGTACTGAATCAAAGGCTCTGCAGATAGGTGGAAATCGTTTGTGTCTGATAGAGTGTGAGAAATTCAATCACTCACAGATCCATCAAGATGGTTTTATTGTGTAGGGTCCGAGAATCCTGTAGATTTGCTAACAAGAGGTATCAAGTTTCACCTTTTCGTTCAGAATTCCAAATGGTGGACTGGACCAGAGTTTTTGAAAGACTTAGATCTGTGTAACAACGACCAGACTTTAGTTATTCCAACCAAGGACATATATATAAATGAACTTAAGAAAAACTGTAATAACACTGAAAACAGAGACTTAACAACGTTGACACTCTCACCTGAAGTTCCTATGATGGAACATATTTTTTCTTTATCCAATAACCTTGTTAAATTAATTCGTATAATTAGTTTTATTTTTAGGTTCATATTTAATTGCTCTCACGCGCGTGAAAAGAAAATTGGTCCATTAAGTGTGATTAAGATAAAAGAAGCCGAAATCTTTCTAATAAGGTCAGCGCAAAGGGGTAAGTTTAGTAAAGAAATCGACTGTCTTGAAAAGGGTAAGCCTATCAAAGGTAAGAGCAAACTTTCATCGCTAAATGTATTTTTGGATGATGATGGTTTAATTAGAGTTGGTAGACGTTTGTCCCATGTAGATTTACCATTTAACTCCAAATTTCCAATAATTTTGCCTGAAAAGCATAAATTAACCGATATTGTATTGAAATATTTTCACTTAAAATATTTACACTTGGGCCCACAAACCTTGCTTTTCCAGGTTAGGCAAAAATTCTGGACACTGAATGGCAAAAATAACTGCCGTAAGATTGTTCATAAATGTATTACTTGTTTCAAAAATAAACCTGTAATCAATTCACAATTAATGGCCGACCCGCCAAAGGAACGTAGCATAGATTATTGCGGCCCATTTTTTGTAAAATTTAAACACCAAAGGAAGGGTGTATTAAACAAGGTACATGTTGTGGTGTATGTATGTTTATGTACGAAGGCAATACACCTGGACTTTGTGTCAGATTTGACAACTCAGGCCTTCATAGCCAGTTTAAAACGTTTCTTTGGCAGAAGAGGCAAATGTTCCAAAATTATGTCTGACAATGCAAAACCATTCATTGGAGCGGACATTGAATTGAAAACATTACAAAAATTGATCAGTTCTCCAGATGAGGAATTGTGTAATTTTTTAACCCATCAAACAATCGAATGGGAGTTAATTCCCTTAAAATCCCTAAATTTTAGCGACATCTGGGAAGCGGGGATAAAATCCTTCAAGTTACTTTTGAAGCGGGTAATAGGGAATCAAAATTTAGAAGAATTCTTGACGATACTAGCCGAAATTGGAGGAGTTTTAAACTCACGGCCACTCACCCCGTTATCCCCAGAATTTGAAAATTTCGAGACTTTAACCACTTCTCATTTCCTGATCGGAAGAGCTATCACTTCGATCGCAGAACCACAATTAGATAATATTAATGAGAACAGACGAGGTAAATGACAGCAAATGCAAAAATTTAGTCAGAGAATTTGGAAACTCTGGAAACGAGATTATTTGAATAATCTACAAGAGAGGGGTAAATGGAAGTTAAAAAAAGATGATGTACAGAAAGGAACTTTGGTACTGTTGAGGCAGGAAAATTTACCTTCTATCATATGGTTGGTTGGTAGAATAGTTGAGGTTTATAAAGGAAGAGATAAAATAATCAGAATTGTAAATTTACGACTGCCAGATGGACGAATTTTGAAGCAAAATGTCAGAAATGTATGCATTTTACCAGTTGAGTAACAAACTTCCTTTCTTCTTTTAAGTATAACTGTACGGTACAATAATTCAGTATTTAATCTAGTGAATTTAATGTTGTATCTATTTTGTGTGTAACTTTATAATTATCTTTTGTGTAATAATTTTTGAAAATTTATGTATTGACTTTATATTGAAATTTGGATTTCAATCGCCGGAGTGTCTCCTCCTTGTCTATAAATTAGTTTAATAGAGGGGGCAACAGAGCGCATAAGAACTGTAATGATGAGCGGGTAGATATTCCGCCAAATCTGTGATCAGCTTTGGACGTAAATGCAGCGAACCAACCGCTGCCTGTCACTTAATCTTTAATTCGTAAATATAGTTGTTGAGTTTAACAAGAATTTTGATTAACTAAATTCACTAACATAAAAGTACAGTCTGTTGAATTTTGCCGGATCAATAGGAAAACAATGTAATAGACCCGGGAAATAAGGGAATAATATTACATTTTTATTACTCGCAAGGAACTATATCGTGCGCCTCCATTATAAGACGTAAGGTTACATTGCGTTGTTGTTAGGAGTGTCTCGTAGTTTCATAGGCAGTCGGTCCAGTCTGTGCGCTGTGTGACAAGGATATTTGTGAAAAGAAATTAGATCCAAGATTTCTCCGACTACTTTAAAAGTAAGTGCTTTCTGTTAAATATTCAAGACATTTTTTTCTTTTTTTATGTAATCAGCTGTACCTCCTGTAATAATTAAATAAATGTAAATACTAAATTATGCACAGTATTTTAAAATACTTTAAAAGTGCTTGAAAACAATACTCTTCATAAAAATATTTCATTTGGGTATCTTGATAATAATTTTCCATTTTTCCTAAATAAATAATCAGTTAAATATGTTTCTTGATAATACTTTTGAGTGTGAAATAAATGTCAGTACATTTTTACTGTTATTTGTAATTAACAGGGAGAGCGCTACGGCGCAGAGCTCCTTGACAAGAAAAATGTATTTTTGCATTTAACTTATTTTAGTTTTTTAAGTGTTTTATTAAATGTCTTTTAGCCCATCTTTTTACCTAAATGTTGGTTTTCAACATGCTGCTAATCGGCAACCTTGAACGCAGTCTTCTTTTACTTCATTTTTTTATGCACAAGAGCATAGTATCTATGCATTTTTAAATTATTTAAAAATATTGTGCATAATTTAATATTTACAGAAGGTACTGCTGATTACATAAAATAAGAACAAATTGCAATGAATATTTAACAGACAGCACACAGAATTCATATTTGAATACATCCATCGGATAAAAAATGACTGCATCACAGCTCCCATTTGAATACATCTATGATATCAAAAATGAGTACATAACGGTTGATATTTAAACACATCCATGAAATGAAAAATGAGTACATGTGTATCTCAATTTTGAGTACATTTGGGTAGGAGCATTTTTAAGTATGTGCCGTATTAAAAATTGAGTAATTTTTACTCAATTTTGAGAACTTATTTTTTCAATGTAAACACAAAAAAAGACACATGGAATATTATGCATTTTATTGTTACTATTGGTTTGTGTTTTCGTTATAACTATTGTCATAACTATTTAGATATATGTTTTATTTTAAAAGGCAATTACGTTAACAAAATATATAACAAAATACATTAATAAAAAAGAATTACACATAAAACACTGGCAAAAAAATTAAGAGCTTCAAAATTTGCGCATGTCAAATTTCATATAAACCAAAAAATAAAAAATAAAAAAAATGAAGGAAAAGAAAACAAACTGTTGATAAATCTCACAATACATTTTTATTTCAAAATCTTGCGTTCAGATATTCAGAAAAAAAAAATTATGTACTTTTTTTTTTACTTGTGTACTTTTTTCTTACAGATTTAATAAAATCCCTAAGGTTACCCTTTAAAACACCATTAGTGATTTCTATTTTCACTCATATTTAAAAAGAAGAATATAAGCACAATCTTAAAGTAATAACACAATGAAAAGACACGTGTTCTATTGTGAGGTTTTATTGTTACTATTGTTTTGTATTTTTGTTATAACTATTGTCATAACTATTGAAATTTTTCATGGTTACAATGCAATTAATGTTTTATAAATCATAGAGGTTATTAAAAATATTTGAAATGGTGGTAAAGTTGTTTGTTTTTCTTTATATATTTGGAAGTCTTGTAAGGCTATTTTATATTATACAGCTGCCTAAGGTGGCTTTTTAGAGCAGCAAAATAGTCGGGAGAAAAATTTTCTCAACCCTTTGAACTTCTTCTTCGGACGCTTGGGTTCCATTTCTGGTGCGGCAGCTTAACTGCTATTTTGATCATCTAGATCTTCTTCACTATCGACAATCAATGTTTCTCTATTTGCCTCTAAAGAATCTTCATTTGTCTCTAAAGTATCTGCCTTGACATCTAAAGTATCTTCATTTACCTCTACAGCATCTTCCTCTACTTCATCTATTTTTGGTAAATAATTTAATAGATGTTCTTCGTTTTTTCTCACATTCCTAGAAAATTAAACAATAACGTTATCAAATTATTTAATTTACATTTAAACAAATATTTTAGTTAAATTTCAGATAGAGCTAATATCCATACATCATTCCCTTGTGAATATATTGAAACGTCCCTTGTTTGAATTACGTTAAAATTAATAAGAATTTATTTTTTCAAATACGAAAAAATTTCATTACAAATAAAACCTAGACATTTAATTTTATTAAATTGTAATGCTGTTACAAAGTTTAGTTACATCGACATTTGTCGAAAATTATTAAGGAATTAAGACATATATACATTTAAGTAATTCGAACCGAGTTTTATAAATACTTTTAAATGTCATGAAATAGAAAAACTATCTATTTCCTTACAGAAATGATACTTGGCCTATAGATACAAGTTTCAACACTTTGAATATATCGTTAATGCAACACAATATATGAAATCGTATTCACATTTCAAAAGTATTTTTAAAGGTGCATTCATTACTGAAAGTATTCCTTCTTACGTAATAATGTTTTTTTTTTTTCATTCACTGCACTCTAAAAACGACATTTTCTAAACTGAGCAAAAATACTCAAATCTGAGTATGTCGCATAGTCCAAATGGCTCCGAATCAAAATTACTCAAGTTTGAAACGTGTATATATACGCATTTCTAAAAACATGCACACACTCAAGAATAAAACATCATGTGCTCTTATTTGAGTATGTCCGTGTTTCAAAAATGAGTATGAAATGACTTCTATGTGCTTATTTTTGAGTATGTCCATGTTTCAAAAATGTATTTAAGCTGACCCTAATCCGTTTTGAGTATGACCATGTTTCAAAAATGAGTATGAACTGACCTCTATGTGCTCAGTTTTGAGTATGTACATGTTTCAGCATTCTAAGTATTTCTGGTATTTCAGAACTGAAAGCATTGGGTCGTCATATTTGAAACAAAAAATTCATAACAAAATGAAAACATATATTACTCAGATTTGAAAGTGTCATTTTTCTGAGTGTGATTACCAGGATCAAATAAAGAATTATTTTTGATTGAAAACTCTAATAATTTTGTTATATTTGATAGATATATTTTAGATATCCCCCTAACAACACCAAAAAGCATTTTATGGAAGCAATATGTGAAAAATTTGTATGTGAATTTTTAATATTGTTATGGAATATTAGTCGGAAACAAATACTTAACTATTCACATTGTTTTAAATGCAAGTGTGTTAATCCTCCGTAATGGGTCTACACTCGATAGGGATTGATTTTTCAAAATATCATGCTTGAAATTTATTTTTAAAACATAAAAATCCATAAATTAAGGTATAATTTTCAAAGAAATTTCAGTTGAAAGTACATCTTTTTCTCTATTCGACGGTATAAAATTTGAAACTATGCGATATTTAGAAGTTAATATATTTTGAAAAAAGAAAAATTGCCTACTCAGGTCATTGCTATCGTTAATATGACGTCAGCGCTACTCCCTGACATGTTGTTCCTTTGTAATATACATAGATGCTTCAAGAAAATAATGTTGCATAGGTTTCATAGGTTTTAGTGTTTCATGGAGTACATATTTGCATTTCACGTTTTGTTTTTCCTTGTGTATATTGTTCAATTTTAAAAATAATAATGTTTTTTTAGATTAAATATTTTATCTTTGAAATAAACTGTGTTTATTTACAATTAATATATTTGAAAAGTACAAACTGGAAATTTACAGAACATAGAATTTCTAGTTGATATTTCTCATAGTAATGCGTTAATAAGTAATTTTTGATTCTAGGAAAAACATCTTAAAAGAAATGTTGTTTGTGTGCCAGGAAAACAAAATGCAGAAAATTATGTTAACCATTTTTACCAGTCTAGACGTATTTACATTTCACAATCAAAGACTTAGAAATTTGTTCCTAATCTTAATAAATACAATCAAGATACTTTGTTTTTGTTGTTGTTGTAAGAAGAAATTAGTAGATATGTCATCATTTTCTATGTTTTTTCTTTTTTTTTTAATGTAACTTGTTTTATTCCATAAAAATATTTTATGTCATATCACTACAATACATTTGCAAAATAAAGGTAACTTGTTTTTAAATTCAAATAAAATTTTAAATACTTTTTTTTTTACAAATATAATTTTCATATCTTGAAATATTAAAAAACAGGGAAATATTTAAATTGTAAGTAAAATTATTTAAATATAAAAAATCTATAAATGTTCTTCATTTAATGAATGCAAAAATAAAATAAGAATTTTCTTACCCTTTTAAAACTGAGGTGTAAGATGCATCCTTTGATATAATCAGTGTATTCCTCTGTTTCTTTAATCCTTTTATACTCAGGACAGGAAACTATATCCTGAAAAAAAAGCGAAAATTAGCATCTACACGGACAAAAATGGACAAAAAATCTATGACACCTCATATTTTCAATATGTCTTTCAATCGAAATGTTTCCATCAATATATATTTCTCCAAGCATTTATTGCACACTGCACACATTATATTTTCTACAGGTTAAGATAACTACTTTGGCACATTTAATACGATGCAGGTCAAGAAAATCGACCGTTTTTAATTTTCTTAAAGATAGGGATTTTAATTAAGTAATTTTCTCCGATTATTGCATAAATCATACTTGTATTTTGAAACATCGCTTAAACCACTGCACGATACGTTAAAAATTGTACAATAATTGAAATTTTCTTTTACCTAAATTTAATAATCTATTTCAGTAAAAGAAAATTTCTTAATTAATTTATTTTGCCTAAATTTACTAATTTAATATTATTTATATTATAATTAAGTTATTTAATTGAATACTTTTGCATAAACAGACAAAAGGAAAAAACTGGAGCCTTAATTATTTTGCATTATTCTACGCAGACATATATTTTTTAAAGAGACTATGTGGACCTAGCTTAACGAGTTAGTACCTCGGAGCAGGGCGGAAATCGAATGATCACATCATGGCTGTGATCCATCTGAGAATAGCTTTGTTGGCATCGCTGCAGTGCTCTCTAGTGGTTTGCTACAGTTCTCTTTGTTTGCCGGTTCAAGATTTCTATTTAACTTTGTTGAAATGGCAGATTTAATAAAACAAGTGGGTAAGTGTAATCGAAGATCTCTCAAAGGGTTTCGTTTAATATTCCTTTCAAAACACTTTATCCTTTCTTTAATAAATCCAAATAAATTTCATCTAGCAACCAAAAAAAAAAGTCATGTTTTTTATAAAGTAAAAATTTACCGGTCTATTTTTCTCGTTTTTTCGAATATCTAAACCAACCCCAGCTATTATATTCTATAATAATAATATCTGTCATGTGGACTAAATGCGATATTTAAAAAAAATTAATTTCAAAATTAAACATGATGTACACCTTCAAAATGTTAAAATATGCTAATATTTCCATAATCGGGTTTTTATCATGATTCAATACGTTCCTCAAACTCATATATTTACTATTCTCTATTACTCATATTGTATATCGCTTTGTATTATTCTGAAATATTTGAAAAATCCGTTAAACTTCCGATATGATGTCAGATTTTCTTTTTAATTTTCTAATGACGTGATATTAATCTGCTATGTGTACATACACATATTCATACTCCTTGTATTATTGAGAAATCTTTCCGCTTTATTATCACTATGACGTCAATCAATTTTATTTCATATTAATCTTTTTTTCAATTGGTGAAACTTTTTATTTCATTTTCATTTTTCATCATTTCATTTTCATTTTTGGAAATCATCTCATAGAAAATTAATTGTAGAAAGAATTTCATCGTGGATTTTTAATTTTGGCATCTGCTATAACGGAAAATGTTTAAATTTAATAGGAAAAGGCTGTTAGAATTTTGGTTTTTTATCTCTATTTATTAAAATAATACGAATTTTTCAAATTTTAATATTTTGAGCTCTTCATAGCTGGTATTCATCTATATACACAAAGTTTCAACTCTGTAAGTTATATAGTTTTTGAGCATGGGTCTGTGACAGACAGGCAACGGAGTGGGAGTAATGGTGTTTCGTGAGATGAACGAAACCCTAAAAAGCAAAAATTAAGGAAGAGAAAGTAATTGGTCTAAAAGGAAGAGAAGTGGCAGGAAAGTAAATTTAAGTATAATCTATGATATCGAAATCGAAATTTCAAAGCAGAAATGACACAAAGAAAGAATGAAAATGCAAAACTGATTGCATGATGTGGGCCAATGGATGTTGACAAATTTAATCGTTAAAATATTATAGCTTTAGCATTAGTTGAAGTCAAGCAATTATTTAACTTTTGTAAAATTCTTTAATGCTTTTTCTAAAATGGGAATGAATATTTCTTCTAGTAGGATAGATATAAATTTTGAGCTGGTGTTTAAAATGTAGTTAATATATAAATAATTATTTTAAATGAAAACGTATTAAAAATAACAATGTCTTCGAAAAGATTGAACTAATATCCTTATATATTATTTCTCCTGTCAACATCCCTTTTACTCAGAAAATATGAAACGCAGAACAACGAATGAGGTACCATATGAAAGGTTTTAGAACAGGCTTCTGACATAGCCCACTTAAAAATTCGTTAAAACATGTTTTTGATTAAAATTTGCTGAAATTAAAAAATTAAATCGGCATTGATTTCATGAAAGAAATGAAAGGTTTTCCTGAAATTATTGTTGCCAAAAAAATAAAATACTACATTATATGATGCTCATAGCAATTATTCTAAAAAAAAAACACCGCACGGGTTTATTTTATACTTATGATTGAAAAGCGAAATTGAAATTGAAATGTTTAGATTTATATTTCTAAGTCCCATGTTTTTCCCGATCACGTCATCCTCTAATGCAGTCAAAATACGATTGTTAATTTTTTTTCTCGCGCGTGACTTTAGCAATCTTGGATCAGTTTTTAGTCTAACTTAGATGGAATAAATTAGATGATATTCTGGCTTGACTAACAACTAAATGTTGTTTGCAGATATTTTTATCCTTGCTTTTTCTTTAGAAGTTTAAACCTGCATCTAATAAATATTACATATTGATAAAAAATGATACTTCTCTATTATCCCGTCGACCACTTCTCATAACAAAAAACTATCGCCAAATAAACGGGAGAACGT
Organism: Maratus michaelseni; assembly: GCA_963931845.1. Lineage (NCBI taxonomy): Eukaryota > Metazoa > Arthropoda > Arachnida > Araneae > Salticidae > Maratus > Maratus michaelseni. The sequence continues at coordinate 57,096,328 of OZ007597.1, forward strand.
TGCCATTGGAATATCAAAAAATAAATAAAATATAAGAATTTAAGGACACAATTGTTATTTTAATTAATAAAATAACTACTAAATCAGTAAAACATAATGAAAAATACACGCAAATGTCGAATTAAAAACCACTTGATGATTTAACAAACACGTATAATGCTTCTGACATCAAGTAAATGGGACTGCATTTTTGGCGTTTAATCTTACAGTTTGGCGGTAGTTTTTTGTTATGAAAAGCGGTCGACGGGTTAATAAATAAGTACCTAAAAAATTTTAGATTTCAGTGCGAAATCTTCGCACGGGCCCTCTGGTATTAAATAAATTTCGAAAAAAAAAATGCTTAAAACAAAGAAACTTTATTCTGAATAAATATTTATAGACTTATTAGTCATACAATGCATGTGTCAGACAGCTGTGCAATTGACAGATATTATTTTTACATTTGTTGAGCTTGTACGTATGCTATTCCTGATGAAGAAAGCGATTATTTTACTCTGTCAACTTTAGATCTTTAGAAAAACAAGGTATTTCAAGTATCGCTATATTGTTTTTAAAAGTTTATTTGTCTTGTATGCATGAAGCATAAGAATATAAAAATAATAACCTCGTGTTTAAATTTTAAATACAGAAACTTGAAACGCATGCATGAAACTTAAAAGAAGAATAATCTCGTGTTTTATTTTGTAGTACTGGAAAACAAAAAATATATTTGTCGTTGTAATAGAGTTTTTTCCCTAAGGTAGGGTGAGTCCCCGGTTATTGACACCTAACCAGTAGCTGACACTTGAGCAAAACTCTAACTGAAATAAGCATTTTGTTGTAAAATTCTGCTAAGTAATGTCATCTAGTGGTAAATAAGACACTTATTTTTATTTTGGAGATAATTCATTCACCACTAGAGTATCAAGAAAATATTCATTGAGGAAGAAGTGTCATTTTGTAGCAACCATCTTATTTCTAAAATTAAGGATGTGTTTTTCTAATCTATTTATAATCCTAACCTTTTTTCTTAAAGTCATACTAGTAGAAATTAGTTTAAATATGGATATGATATATTAGAGCCATGATTTAGGGTTTATAGTTATTTAATTTAGCTTAATGGAGGGTGCCAGTTATTGGTGCCCAGAATTTTAGTTCATCAGTCTCTGACAAAGGTGTTAATTATTGGTTATATTAAAGAAATTTGAAATATATTATTTAAACTGTTTAAAAATGCACAGTAATAAATTAAACTTATCTTGCAGTAAACACCATTAAAATTTAAGTTGATTTACCTGTGTCTGACACCACATGTCAGTTACTGGTTCATAAATGTCAGCTCTTCGATATCTGTATTACTAATAAAGCAGTACTAAATATTACTCCTACATACTTTTACTATACAGGGTGGTTCAAAACTATCTGTCAAAAATGTAAAGATAGGTAGAGGTGACCTAAATAAGAAGATTTCGTATAGGAATATGGGTCGGAAATGCAGCGTGGGGCAGTAGAGGGCGCTGTTGAGTTCGTCTGATGAAATTGCTTCGCAGGCTTGAATCGTTATTTCCCGCACGGAATTCGTGTAATATGCATCGTTACATCAATACGGAGCTTACTGGCATGCATTTCTTGTATGGGTTTGCGCAAGGAAATGCTTCACACCCAATGCACGCCCTAAAGCTCTTAAGCTTGTTGAAGGACTATCCTCTACTGTTCAAATTACTGCTTCTTCCACTCCAGGAATTCTGCGATATCTTTCTCTGCCCGTATCACGTCTGAAAGCATAAAAAGGTCCTTTCGTGCACAACTTCTCATAAAGACGCTCAAATATTCGGCGATCCGGCAGATTCCTACCCGGGAATCATTCCATGTACTTGTACATCCTTTGAGTAACTGCTCCATTTCCTTGCGCAGCCCCATACATGAAACACATGTCGCAAGTTCCGCATTGGTGTAACAATGCATGTTGCTCGAAATCCGTGCGGGGAATGACGATTCATCCGACGCTTTCATCCGGCGAACTCAACAACGCCCTCTGCTACGAAATCTTCTTATCTAGGTCCCCTCTACCTACGTTTACATTTTTTACATATAGTTTTGAACAACCCTGTATACTCTGCATAACTAAAAATGCAGTACAACTTACTAAATCCCACTTTTTATAATAAATATTAATGTATTTTGTTTTTGTAATAAAGAATAAAATTTTCTTAAAGCATTTTAATCTTTTAAAACAAAGTGTCAGTTATTGGTTCGCTTTGTGTCAGTTATTGGTGTTTCTAAATAGGGATGGTATCAGTGACTGGAGTTTCTGACCCTATTTATGAATAAAATTAATTTTTAATAATAAAATGTATAATTTTTCATAATTTTGCCAACAATATTTTTCTGAGACATCTCTACTATCCTTTCAGAAACAAAGGTAAGTATAAAATAGATTTAAATTTTTGTAATTGTGATTTGAACAAGAAAGAATCCTTAAAGCGTCAGTTACTGGGATTTCACTGTATTTTAACCATTCCGAAGTAATGGTTTCAATGGCTAATTTGGTTTCTCCCGACAATTGAACTGTATCTATCCCACATTAAAATATTAAATATATTTGAAAAAAAAAGAAGAAAAATCAATAACAACACTAATTTTCGACTTACCTCCTTAATAGTTTCACTTTCACTTAATTTCTCACCTTCTTTATAACAAGCACAGCAGTTTGATTTTGACACGGCATTGAAGTACCATAATCGGGATACAAGCTTTTTTGATATCTCATCATCTGTATCAGCGGGTTCTGTAGCATCATCTGCTTCCACAACAATTGAAACCTCCTTATCTTCAGGACAAATAGCCTTTGGAAATTCACGTGATGATTGTTTTTTTTTACCCGCTATAGAAAAACTCTGGTACAAGCTGTAAAGTAAATTAAAAATTATATTAAATAAATTTAGAATTTAAAATAATTGCTATAATCAGCGCAAAATATATATGTAATTTTGCTCGAATTATTGACTAAAATCTAATGTTCTAGAAGGATATATAAAATTATTTTCATGAGTTTTTCTTTATAAATTTCATGCAAACATATCTCGTTAAAGGAAATTGCTGATTTATCTTTCTTAAAACATTTAAATTCATTTATTATTTTTCTTTTTGATAAACCATAACAAAAATGGCATTTTATATGATAATAAATTGGAATTCATAATAATTGCCGTACAGTCATTATTATTGATTATATATATATATATATATATATATATATACCGGATGTTTATAATATGAGTATCTCCATTTGGAGCTGTCTGTAGCCTGAAGGAATAACCCGAATGAAACCAAAATCGGTACAGTTACTATTCGAGAAAGGAAAAGAAGAATGGAACAATAAAAAAAATAATTGCAATAATCACTGACAGATGGCACTATTGAGTGTGAAATGTAATGTGTAATACAAGAATAAAGAATTAAGGCGTAAAACAGGATGGCGTACCTAATTTATTGGAAAATGTCACAGTGAATGTGATTACGCTTTCGCATGGCGGTGCCGTTCATATTCAGGTTCCATATGGCCATTGTGCTGCAGGACACAATCTAGGCGGTGCACGACGTGCTCACCTGTGGAATGTAACGCATCAGGAGTGTTGTTTCGCACATGTGATATGCGGTAAAGTCATTGAGGTTTGTGACACCTCCACGTTACACAATATTACACATTACATGTCACACCATCTGTCGGCGATTATTACAATTAATTTTTTTTTATTGTCCCATTCTTCTTCCCCCTCCTCGAATAATAAGTGTACCGATTTTGGTTTCATTCCTGTTCTTGTTTCAAGCTACAGACAGCTCCAAATAGAGAGACTTATATTATAAAATCCTGTACATATATATACAAAATATAGTAACTATTTTTAGAAAAAATTACGAATGGATTTTTAAATTTACGATCGATGGGCTTACCTTTGGTCGGAATCCACAGAAAGATCTTGGAACATAAATGTTCTCTTCAAAGCTCCACATACTTCGGTATCGGAATCGGAAGATTCGGACTCATGCTCCTCGTCGGTGTTTATAGAAAACTCTTCATCAATAAGGGATTCGCACGACTCATCTGGAGCGTACTCATCATCATTTGCAATTGTTTGAATAATATTACAATCACACGACTCATCAAAGGTGTAATCATTAATAGTGGATCCTTCTTCAATTTCAACAGACTCAAGTAACTCAGAAGTTGGGTACTCATTTTCATTTGTATTTAAAGTTTCGCTGTAAAGGAAAATCATTCATTAATTAAATCTCCTTACAATATTTACAATAAGAAATCAAATATAATTCCTAATGTTAATTCTTATGTAAATGCTGATTCTTAATGATAATTCAGCATTCTAAATGCAGTTCAGTCTGCTTGTAATAGCTATTAAGTTAAATCATTAAAATTACATTAACCAGGATCCGAAATTTTACAAATATAGGTATCTGGGTAGATGGCGCTGTTGACTGCAACTGCGCAGTCACTGCAACAGCGCCATCTGCTTGATCGCGGTCGACCTCTACTCAATGGTATCGGTGTCTTGCACGTTCGCGTTCACCTGCTGTGTCGTCTTTCGCCCATAGCCATTCAACGTTTCGTCCGTATGCAAAGCCCTGATTTTTTCCTGGAGGGCTTTTTGAAGCTTATAAAGCGGTATGACAAATGTCTCAATGTACTTGGTACTTATGTGGAAAAATAAAGTTATGTTTTATCTTTAATGTCTCATTACATTTTTTGTCTTTCATACACACCTCTGTCCACAGTCGCCAGGGGAAACTTATTTTCCGACTGCCCCTCGTAAATCAAGATTTATGATATTGAAAAGAAAAGAACTACACTAAATCTCGTTATTCGAACTCCAACAGCAATAGTATCTACAAATCTTTTATATTTAATAATTACTTCGGTGAAGTGTTAGAAATATTTGCATATTTCAGTTGTACTCGATCCGAACCCGAAAATTCCATTTGAATTCAATCCTCAACCAGAGATAAACCAGACAAAAAAAATTTAATGACTCACACCCTTATTTTAGTCGACCCGCTACCTGACCCGAACCCGAAATTAATGTTCATTTTTAATGCAATTATGTCTCTAATATTAATTTTATCTTTTATATAGAAAAATAGATATATCTATATTCTTTACTTTTGAAATATAGTAAAACCTCCGATTAGAAGTCATTTTGGTGTCGTTAAATAGAGTCCTTCATCGGGTCGGGTTGTCCTTGCTTTTCGTTTTCCGGGTGACTCGAATTATTTTTTTGCGTGTTGTGTTCATGTGAAGCTTTGAGTGTCAGATTTAGGTTTTTGGAAGTCGGGTGGGAGAGATTCTCACAAAAAATCGAGGAGAACTATGTTTCAGACGAAATTAAATACCTATTTGAATATGAATAAATAAATATATATATATATCTATTCAATTTCCGGCATGATAAATATAATGTATATAAGAAAAATTATCGGAGATTATTCTTTCTGTATGGTACAATTAAGAACCCCTTTTTCTTCTGTCGGAATATGAAAAATGTTACGAACATTGCTTTTTTGATACTCACAAAAACCCTTTAAACGTATCTGTGATAGTTTATACACACACACACACATGTTACGTGTGTGTAGATTCTGTTGTGTCCACTATTTAGAGGTAAAAATGTACAAATATATAAATGTTAGTAATGAAAATAATGTGTTTGCTGAATAGAATGTCCGCTATTTAGGAGAGTCAATTATGGAGATTGTACGTAGATTTTTCACCTGGAAATATAAGTTGGATATTCTTTTGAAAAATTGGGGCAACCCCACACCAACCACAAGATACAAAACCTATCCAGAAATCGAACAAAATCTTAAACCATGAAAGTCAACCCAACCCGAACCTGACCCGAACCCAACTCCCAAATGAAAAGGGACACTCCGCCCCGACCCGAAAGGTTCGATGCAGAACCCTACTAGAGGGGGAGTCAGGACAGTGCTTGGTAAAGGGTCGTTGTTATAATTGATGTAAATGTTTCCACCATTTTTTTCCCTGAAATTTACTGTTGATTTATGGCCTAATAGACTGACATAAATACACGAACTGATGCATATATGAACTGCATTCATAATCGTTCTTCTAGACCTGCAACCTTTTGACAAATATATTTTCATATATATAAATTTTTAATCTTTAAAAAGGAAAAAGTTACTGTACTTTGATTTCATCATTATAATTATATGTCAATGTTTCAGATCATCAAGATACATTACATTCGTTCAATTTTTACGAATACAATTCGTGCAATATATCATCGAGAATAAATTGGCTGTTATAGTCTTATATAAATTAATTTCTATCGAATGTGTAAAATACAAAAGCAGTGCAGAAACGAACGCGAAATTTTTATATATGTTTCTTAAATCACGAAGTTATTAATAACATTCACAGAGGTGATCTGATTTTCTTCAAACGTATATAACTATTTGCATCTGTTTGAATCATTCCTACACCTTTTCTTACTGGTCAGTCGTGTATACTATTTTTGGAGTTATTAACTATTGCTTATGGATAATCAATTACTTTTTTTATTTCTTTTTGCTTTAATATTTCTTGGATTTCATTTTGATATGTTATAAGGGGCATAAAATTATCATTTTTAGGCGTAATGCTCACGATATTTGAGGAAATAACATATCTTTACTGTAAATTATACTTATGATGCTCCTCTGAAGAATCCATAAGTTATTCATAGTGTTTCATATTTTATTTTCATCTTATTGGGTTTAATTTTGTACTATAATTTCACTTGAATTTTATACTGTCTCTTTCTTTGTTTTTCACAAATGTGATTTAATTTTAACTATATATATTATAGGAGTATAACGAGAATTTTTTAAATTGATGAACAAAAAAATTAGACTAAGCATAATCACCCATTATCTATTAAAGTTGCAATTATATTCATGCATTTTTACTAGTATAAAGTAAAAAAATAAAAGTATTACACATTAGCATCTTTCCTCGGATTTTTTTTTTCAGTTGAAATTTGGGTTACGATAAATAATTACCCTTCTCATAGTGCGTGATATTAATTATTTCCAAATAAACTTTCGGTTTCTACTTAGAAATAAAATATGGATTATACTCAGTGTGGATTTTTCTTAAAAATTTATCATTAATCATATTCATAGAGATCGCGTATTTTGGCTTTTTAATACCACTTTTACCAAATAGTTATTTTCAACTTATTTAAACGCAGAATAAATAATAATGACAAATAACCACTTATTAAATGACAGATTTTCTGTCATTTAATAATATGAATATTACAACCAAAAAAAGTGGTAATTAAAATTTCGAATCAATGAATGTATGCATACCTAACTCGTAGTTAACTTTGCAACTATGTCAAGATCCTTTTCGTTCATTAGCTAAAACATTAAACTCGAAATAACACAGACGCATTGTATAAGCAATTACATAAATATAAAGTGGGATAAATTTAAAAACTTTCAATCACTGGCAAATGTATTTGGGTTCTTGTTCCTAACTTTTGGTTAAAGCAGAACCTGTAATCAAGTAGTACCTCGTACCGAGGTCTAATTCTAACTTAGAATTATATATTTATTAGTAGCTCGAAAGCAACTTAAGCTCAAGTTTGCTGTATAATTAGCTCTGGCGTATATAAAACACCTGTGGCTCCTCAAGTACTTCTAACAAGAAAATTTCGCAATTTGTTAGTCTGTTACTGTCGAAAATGCGATTAAAATTGAAATAAAATCCAGGTGTTTCTGCTAAATTACACTACTCACAAATGAAGTGAACTGAAATGATCTCAGTACTGAGACTGAACCAACAATGCAATGTTGTTGATGTTTGTGTTAAAAGCTTTTAAAAGCAAAAGCTGAAATCAAAATGTGCATGTGGCATATGTTTTTATTGAAGGAGTGATCCTTATAATACCGTGTAGGTATATGAAATAAATATTTGTTGTTTAGTATGATGAAAATAATTACTTTATTCTTTTAAGTCTTTCGCTATGGTTCAATTTGAAGTTTTGAAACCCGGCGTAAAGAAATTGGAATCATGCCAGAGTTTTCTATAGTTCCCTAACGAATCTTAGAATTTGAGAACTTTAAATCATGTGTTCCCTACTGAAATAAATATAAAAGAATCTTAAATTTTATGAGAGATCTCGTTATTCAATATACAAATATATATAAAAGGATTCATTAATTTTTCTTACAAGTATGGAATATAATCATCAGTGTTGTCAGCATGAAAACTCTGCTCATCCGAAAAATATTCTTCACATTCCTCAATGGACGATGACAGTTCCGGAGAACTGCATGGTGTATAGTAAGGTGATTCACTAACATCAGAATAGTAACTGTCATATTCCCCAATAGAAGATGATATTTCCGGAGAACTGCATGGTGTATAGTAAGGTGATTCACTAACATCAGAATAGTAACTGTCATATTCCCCAATAGAAGATGATATTTCCGGAGAACTGCATGGTGTATAGTAAGGTGATTCACTAACATCAGAATAGTAACTGTCATATTCCCCAATAGAAGATGATATTTCCGGAGAACTGCATGGTGTATAGTAAGGTGATTCACTAACATCAGAATAGTAACTGTCATATTCCCCAATAGAAGATGATATTTCCGGATAACTGCATGGTGTATAGTAAGGTGAGTCACTAACATCAGAATAGTAACTGTCATAATCTCCACTTGACGTTGACTGTGCTGGAGAACTGCATGGAGTATAAAATTGAGACTCCCCAAGATAACTATAAAGAAAATGTTCATGCAATTTTATATTTAAATAACTATAGGCCAATAATAAACTTTTTAAAATTATTGATATCTTGCAGCAGTTTCAAATATAGTCTCATAAGAGTTAATCTGAAATTAATATTTTTTCAAGGTTATGCACCAACACATCTTAAACGCTGCAAAACGAGAATATTATAAACGAGTAAGACAGAATCACTCAAGAATCATATAATCTACTACCTATACTTTTCAAGAGAAATTTGGCGTCACATCGTATTAAAAATCAATCACTAACGGTGATATTAGTTCAAGTCTTCAAAAAAGGAAAATAAATTAAGGAAAATAAATTAAGTCAAGGAAAATAAACTAAGTCAAGGAAAATAAATTAAGTTTCAATAAATTGAAGTTTGAAGGGGTTTTACAAATTTATAAATTTTATTGAGCCATTTGAGTTTATTGAATTCATAAAATTCAGTGTAACTTTTTAAAGATAAATAGCCTTTAAGTAAAAAATCGTATCCCACATACACATTCAGCGTGGGAGATAATACCAAAATGCAACTTTCATTAATCTTAAATACGTGATTAGTGAAATGAATTTTTTTTAAATGAGCCAATCAATGTCATTTTTTTTTCTTTTGTATGACACTGCCAAATATAAAGTTCAGGCATATTTTATATTAAACAATTTTTCACATACAAATTAATAATACAATTATTAACCCATGACCATGATGATAAAACATAACTGGAAACGTATGGTCTCACAGACCGTGTTTAGTTATGGATCCAAAAGGCTCATATTTTAAATATTAGTAGGAAATCGCACAAAAGTGGGCTTTGAATATTTAATAGACAAAAAAGGCCTGTTTTAAAGGAAGTTTTCGCACAGAAGACATTTTTAAAATATGGTTTCTACTTCATAGAAAAAGCATTAAGTTTAATCGACACACTGGGGTCTCAGAGACTACACTATTATAGGTAAGCACTTAATAAACACTTCACAAATACTTAACGTAGTGATACTCCCTCAGTGATGCTTATATGATGGTGGCATAGTTAGAGTCAGACTAGAATCGATCGTTTTCAGCAATTTTATTTTATGCCCTGCCTTACAGCGAACACATGTGTGATGATATGCTGATCAACGGAATGATTATGTCCTTACTACCTATCGGAAAACAGCCCATCCACTTTTTTATGATTGCATTGTGCAAATCTCTGGTAGACAAAGAGACAGGCAGTGATATTTTTACTCTCACGTGATCGACATAGTCTGGCTTCCACTAATAGTCGAACTGCATTTCAGCCAACTTTAATCACGTGACATTTCAGTATGGTAGCTCATCTTTGTCATTAGCTGCGAATTTTCCGTAACAGCCGAGCTTCTTTGATAGCACTCCGAAGGCGTCCGCACACCATACGGCGAAATATTCGGTGCTGCTGCCAGTGGCGTAGCCGATAGGGTCGGGGTCCAGATGCTCTGGATACCACTAATATTGTAAAGTTTTATTTTCCATATCTAATCGGAGAACTTTCTGCGATAATTAAGGAGAAGAAAACTTTACAATATTACAGGTATCCATCATTCGGACCCCCTCCTTGGCAACGCCACTGGCTGCTGCCGTTCCAATCACAGCACCTACGTTTTCGAACGAGATAGAATAGTGTGCAAACCCAATGAAAAATTTGATTTTTAAATAGTATCACTTATATGTAATACCAATTGTATACTATCAACATAAGTATATATAACCACTTGCCTGACATGCCAGAGTCAGGCACAAGCAACCATTTTTTATTGGTCAAATGTGTTGTTTCGAATTGGACATCAATATTTTTGCACAAAAAATTTCGCCTTATATAATCTAAAAAATTCCAGCAATTAATTACTACAAAAAAAAAATCTTTGTCAAAAAATGTGATATTAGGACAATAATAATTCGAAACAACACATTAAAAAATATAAATCCCATCAGGCAATTGGTTAAACTATATAACGTAACAGTTGTATGTTATTGTATGATGTTATATATTAGTCATACCAAATGAGTTAGTCATTACTAGCCTGTCACACCACATAAGGCTCCAGTGTTTGGGAAAAGCTTGATAGTTTGAGAATCTATTTGATTGTTAATTTTAAAACTGTTTGTGTTAAAAATAATTGTACAGAATTTCTACAAAAAGCAGTAATGTCGTCTTACCTATTTGGGATAAAATCCTGGACGGGATAATAGTATACTGGATAATATATGTAATACAAAACTGGATAAAACTGTTGCGATTCTTAACAATAATAAGGCTCATAACTAGAGAAAGAAGGAGATCATAAAGGTTTTACAAAAGCATTTATAAGAACAATCAAAATAAAATAACTGGTTTATAACCCTTTAAGACCTGAAGAGTTTTGGTTGAAATTAAAAGCATATAAAAATCATATTTGATTGAAAAGAAATATTTAAAAAAAAATTACGTTGTCCGGATATGTCAAGGAGGATCTACACAATTTTGTGGTGCAGGCTAAGCTTTAAATCACAGGGAAAGAGGAAATTAATTTTTTTTCCTTAGGATCACCTACACAATTGTGTAGGTTAGGTCTTAAAGATATAGAATAAAAACAATAGAATTTAAGAAATCGCGACAAATTTATGTCCTTAGGAAAATATATTTATTATGTAAAGAATATCCATTATTTATTATTCTAAAAAAAGAAGCATATAAAAATTATCCATACGTGCTAAAATGCTAAGTTTTGTTTCATATATTTAAAAAATGTTAATAATTATTCCACACACATATAAAACACTCAACGAAAAAGAAAAATACATATAAACTACTATTTATACACAGTTGGTTAACTGAAAAAGATGTTTGCATTTTTGCGAATTTTGAAGTTTTAGAATGCTTTTCTTTTGTAACAAAACAAAATCTTGTCAATCTCAAGAAGTTAAACAAGAATGCAAAGAACAAATATGTAACATATTTTAATAAAAAATAATTTATGCAAATTTTATTGGACGTAAATCATGATGCCATAGTTGCCCATAACTATTGAGACCTATCTTGATTAAAACGCTGGCTATGATTCGGTATTACACATGATTTTCGAAATACGTGAAATTAATCAAAAGTAAGTGTTATAGTTTTTCAGAAAAAAATGCAACAACAAAGACCCTTTGTGCAACACCACTATCCACTTCTATGTCCCAGTAACACGTTGAGCAATGCACCATGGTGAAGTTTCTTTTCTAATCATAGCAACCGGGTTGATTTTCAAACACGGTAACGTCCGTCCATAACTATGTCCATATAACTATAACGTCCGTCCATAACCTGTCAACTTCACACACACTATGGGAGGTTTGCAAATGTCTGGGACATTTTCTACACCAACATATTCACGAGATCTATTTGCCATAGGAACCATCGAATTTCAATGTCTCTTTAAAGCAGGTTTTACTTCACTTTCTTTCTTTTCTTGTACGTGACATATTTTAAAAAGGAAAAACTAGACATAAAAAAAATAATTCATACAGAGTTCATATGAAAATCCATTTATCGTGAAAACTTTGAGAACGGAGAGAGATACAACTATGCTAGGATAATACTGTCTATATCACTCTGTATATATATATCATATATTGTAATATTTCTAAAACAATTCGCCATCTATTTTACTATATTTTGTCTAAATTATTTTTCTTCCCTTTCCTTTTTCAAAATTCTAATGTCCTTTAATGCATTGCACTTTTTTTTCTATCCCGTCTCAAATACAACTGATTTCAAAAACATTCCATTTGATTAAGCCTAGTGCATTCTTCTTCGGGAGACGTTTGTAATATTAATTAGCTAGTTTTTGAGAACCCAATTTCTCCAGTTTTCTGCCTCCACGAACTCAGCACCAAACGAAGCCCCTGATTCGATTAGTAATTTATCTGCATGGCGTATTTATATTCCATCACGCTCGCTTTTATGTACACCTGCATATACTTAGGAGGTAGCTTTTCCTTTCATTTTCAGTTGTTTTAATAGCGTGTAGACATCAGCGAAAAGTGACCTGCTTTATTTTACTCAAATAATAAAAAAATGGGATATAGTTTATAATAAATTTTACGGGAGTGATGGAATATCTTCTATAGCTGTTGACAGAATGTTTGGAGAATATAACTCTGGATATGATATATAGTTTATAGAACGAACTGCTTAAATAAAATGTCGTTCAACATGATGAATGATTTATTTATGTTGTACGGGGAACATTCAAGTATTTTAGTATCCATTAATGCCTGAACTCTTCTCGCTGACTGTAGAAATATGATCTTGCAATGATCGCTTGAGCTGGTGTTCGTTATTATAATCGTAACACGATCGCTGTAAATTAAAATATTATGGTTGATTTTTATCAAATTGATGCATGTTTCAGCATCTCTACAACCATGTAATCACCGTATTTTTGTGTTGTATTTAAAAAGTCGCTGTAGCAAATGATAAATGCTACATATATATATATATATATATATATATATATATATATATATATATATATATAGAGAGAGAGAGAGAGAGAGAGAGAGAGAGAGAAAGAGAGAGAGAGAAAGAGAGAGAGAGATAAATAACGTTTAACGAAAATATAAATGAAAAATTTGCAAAGTGAGATATTTTGCCAGTGGCCATCCATCATCTACGCTTTAGAAGCAAATAGTAACACACCAGTAATTTCTGAATTATGAAAAATGGTTTTCTCAAAAAATATTTTACATGGGTGCCCAATTACATATCAAGACAAATATGTGAAAAAAAATGCAGCAGGGTCGTAACCAGCTGGCAAAGTCAGGGGATGCTAAGAAACAATTTTTGACCCCAATTCACGTCTGATCATTTTTTCCTCCACATTAATAATAAATATAGTCAAAATAGAGGGCAATTCGTCTGTCATAAAAACTTTGATTACAAAGTTAAAATAAATTTTAAATGCAATACGGATGTTATTTATTATTAAAAGATTTTTATGTCCAGAGGGGGGGGGGGGGCTCAAGAAGTTGTAAGGGAGATGCTCAGCTTGCCCTGATTCTATCTGGTTATGGCCCTGAAATGCAGTGATAGGTCATTCACGTACATTCAGATAGGGGTTGTCGGAAGAAATCATACCCAGAATTGTGGCCGCAGTCAGCTACAACTTCGCACTCGACAAGTATAAACATTTTTTGAACGTTCGAAACTAAAATATTATTTTCATTTTTGGTGTAAATTTCGCCATCAAATTTCGTATTTAAAATCATCAAGCAGGGCGGTCGCTCTGCCAAGCGAAGCTTTAAAAAAAAAAAAAAACGCCACACAAACAACGCCAAGAACTGAACTAGACCGCTACTGCTTATTTACAGGAATCAACTTCACAATGTTAAATCGACAAAACATGCCAGATTAAAATATCAGATATCAAATAAACCAAGCGTCGCAGAAAAAAAAAACGAAAACTAGAAGAATCTAATGAAGAATTTCTTTAATTTAAGACCAAACTCATCTTGATAAGTGATTTATAAACAGAGATATAGATTTTTTTTTTAAACGTCGAGATACTTAAAATGATCACTTTTTTCTTCGTCAATCTTTTTTTTTTTCAAACAACCTACAGACCTTAATATTCGGCAGAATAAAAAAAGGATTGCATTTTTGGACAAGTAATTACGCAATCTATGTGCTTTTATAAAATTCAGTGTAAAAAAATATTATTTTCTATCCTTAATTAGCAAAAAACTGTTAATTAACTTGGTGATTAAAAAATTATGCCAAAACAGAGATAAAACATGCCAACGACCATGTACCATCTCTATAATAAAACCGTAAGTCATGTGACTGTCATCAACAGTTCCGGGATGCCCGTATCGCTTTTTCATATGCCAGGAGGCCATTTTTATTCAAAATTATTTTTTCGAATAAAACTGCATAAAAGTTACATTTTTAGAAAGATCGTTCAAAATAAATTAATATTTGAGAGATGACTTACGTTCAATCCTAATCTATATATATAAAAGAAAGTCCTTTCTGGCTAGATGATCAACGCACAGCCAAAACTACTGAACCTACAAAGACGAAACTTGCAGGAAAAATATTTCTTAGTATGTAGAGGCGCACTAAGACGGGATTTTCAAAAACTCCACCCCTAAGGGGGGTAAAAAAAGGAATAAACTTAAAAAAAATTCCTTAAAAATCGGGTATTATAGTTACGTTACAAATGATAACATATTTTAATGTATTTTTGTATGCTGAATCGAATGGTATCAATTAAATGCTCATAAGTCAAATAGTTCGTGAGATATTGCACATTTTTCTAATTTGGCGAAGTCTTTGACGTCAAAATCTAACAATTCTAACAATACAAGTGATAATTTCTAAAAATAAGTCCGTTACTATAGCAATGGAAGAAATTCGAGTTAAATCTTTTTGTTTATTTTTGCAGATAGAAACATTAACTGCTCAATTGGGAATTGAATATTATTCTTACGGATATTTATGTAATTGTGTATTATTATTATTATTTCTACAAACGCCACTATTTAAAATAAAATGTGATTGCTAAAATATAGGGTAAAATTCAATTATACCGTCGACCACTTTTCATTAAAAAAAAAAAAAAAAAAAAAAAAAAAAAAAAAAATCATCGCCAAACATGAACTCCAAATAAACAAATGGAAGAATGTTGCCATTGGAACATCAAAATAAATAAATAAAATAAAATAAATTCGAAAAAGCCCCACTCACCAAAGTGTCCAGTAAGTTTTAACGCAAACAAATTACAATACATTAATGAAAATAGAAAAAAAAATCTTGGATATTTATTTATTTACATTATTTTTCTTAATTATCCTTCTCGGCTGGTGAATAAATGTTTGTGACGTCAGTTGAAATCGAACTATTGCACTTAACTATGAAACGCAACATTTTTACAATGCATTTCTCTTTTAATGTCATGGCACAGCCGTTTAAGGACGCAATTTTTATTTTAGTTAACGAAATAACTAAAATATCAGAAAAACAAAATGAAAAATACAGGTAAATGTCGAATTAAAAACCGCTTCATGACATAACAAACACGTTTAATACTTCTGACGTCAAGTGAATGGGACTGCATTTGTGGCGTTAAATCTTATAGTTTGGCGATAGTTTCTTTTTTAATGAAAAGTGGGCGACGGGATAATGGAGAAGTACCATATAAAATGTCGAAGGTCTGATTGGTATTATGTATTACTTCTTTATTTGTTTTCAGTCTTCAGCCATGTTTCTCTTTTTCTTTGGGTAGTTATTCATACGATTTCGGGCTAATTTTCCGCAATCGGATACCTCGCCAATTTGCGTATTAGCCACAATGTTGAAAGCATCGTTTATGTTTGAAGCAAAATCTTCAGGTAATTCTTTTTGAAAGGTTTTAGCGTATAGCTATTCTACGATGCTTTGTTAAAGAGCTAAAGAGGAAAGCTCTAAAATTATGTGAACCCGATTATTAAAGATTACTTTAAAAAATTCTACTGAACAAATTTTAATGGAAGTGATTTTTCAGGTATGGTTAAATGACCCTATAACATATCATTCTATGTTGCTTAGTGATAGAGCTAATGGGAAAGTGATTGGGAAATCTGAATGCAATTATGAAAGATATATCTACTATGTATTTAAAATGCAAATTCGTATTTCATTCCGACCGTTTATAATTTGAGTTCTGCTGTACGGACTTTGGTGCGATTTACACTGTTAGTTAGGCAATTTTGTGGGGATGGTTGGTACTTCTCTGGAGCAAAGTTTTCGTCTGCGTTGTGTTTTCTGAAGAGAAAGCTTGACAACGAATCCGATTACAAAAATCATATCACAATCATCTATAATATTTATAAAACGCAAATTCTTATTCCATTCCGATCGGTTAAAACTCAGGTTCTACCAAACATATTTTTATATGATTTCACTATTAGTTAGGTAATTTGTTTTAAAATGAAGCACATTGTTCTACATTGCTTATTTATAGAGCCACGGGAGGAAGTTATAGATAAAATTAGGTGAACCCGATTATGAAAGATTACCTTTTTTAAAGTTCTACTGGACGGATTTTGATGAGGAGTTTCGCAGTGTGATAATATTTCAGGAATTGATTTTCTACATTGTTTAGTTATGGAGCTATGGGAGAAAGTTGTCAGTGCTGTAGTCGTAAAAAAACAGTGCATATGCTCTATAGACAGAGGATATATACTAGAGAGTATATATTATAGCTACGGACGGTGTGCAGAATTTCGTCTTAAAAACTCCAGAAGGTTTTGACGGCGTATACCAGCATATACTTTCTACAAAATCCCTGAGAGTTCTATCAACAGGTGAAGATGATTATAAAAAATACATTTATATGTCTACTGTATATGTATAATGCAAAGGGAATTTCGATCCTGCCGCTTGTACTTTGAATTCTGCTGAATGGATTTTGCTGGAACTTGCACTGTTAGTTAGCTAAATTTTGAGGGGAAGTTTTAGTGCATAACATATCGTTCTATGTTGCTTAGTTAAAGACTTAGGGGGTGGGGGGCATTTCTATAATCAGTTGAACCCAATTATGAAACATTGAACTTTTTTAAAAATTCTGCTGAATGGATTTCTATGGAACTTGCATTGTTAATTTTCCAGGGATTATTTTAGTATATTGCATATCGTTATATCGTTCTTTAGAAAATCATACTGTAAAGGATTAAATAAACGAGTTGGTCTTTAACAGCCTAAATTTCGTGTAACACATTAGAAAATATAACAGCGTAATGGCTTTCGTATCGTTTTACACCAATGCGGAAGGACATGAAGGTAAAAGTTCATGTTTCTTTAAAACACACAATCAAATTCACCGATATATTTCGTTTGATTCAAGTTTTTTTTTTCGAGAAACCGACCAGCGTAGCGAGCAAAGCCTGCTAGGTAATAATAATGGTTAATTTTATCTGTATATAAAATTCTATATTATGTAAAAGAAAGTCCTGACTTGGGAGATCATCAACGCACAGTCCAAACTACTGAAGCTACAAACACGAAAATTGCGAGGAAAATACTTCTTAGGATGTAGAGGCGCAATAAGAAAGTTTTCCTAAAATTCCATCCCTAAAGGGGTTAAAATGGGAACAAACAATAAAAAGAATTCTTAAAAATCGGGTCTTATATTTATTTGTCATATGATAACATATTTCAATGTATTTTTACATGCTGAATCGAATGGTACCAAATAAAAATATTCTAACTCCAGCAATTCGTGAGATATTGCACATTTTCGAATTTTCGTTGCCTTTGGCGACAAAACCTTAAAATTTATTGCATTGATCGCCAAGTGATATTTTCTAAAATACATTCGTCATTGTTAAAGATCAAACAATACTTGGCGATTTATAAGATTTTGGATAAGAAAGAAATCACCTGATATTTTGATTAGATGAAATCTCAATAATGCCAGTTTTCGGGCTCTTTGTTTTAACTTTTGTGTTTGCTTCGGGAATTTGGAATTGAATATTATTCGGTATTTTTATGTTAGCTGGGTGCCAGTGATTGCCAAAAAATTTTCAATCTCGCCAATTATCCTTTTTTTTTTTTGCTAATCTTTTAACGTTAGCTAATAACAACTAGCCATTATTTTAACATTGCAATATAATATCTTAAAAAACTTATTTAAAATAACTAAAATATAATCATAATAAAATACATAAACACAAACATATCAAAACAAATAAAATACCACGCAAAATATTCCAATTCAAATGATGCCAATTGAAACAATATTTGGTCAGTTTTTACTGGCGCCCAGGAATATAAAAGTACCTATTATTCTTACGGATATTTATGTAATTGTGATTTTTGCATAAAATATGTCTGCTGAAGTAAAGTTTCGAAGGTCTGTACGGTTTCGATATTGCACATTTTCTATAATTTGGTGGTGCCTTTAGTGCCAACTCATCAATATTTCTAACATTACAAGTTATAATTTCTAAACATGCATCCATTACTATATCTTCTTTACTATCGCCACTGCAACATATCCAGAGGAGTCTCATCCTGCCACTTCAAGGCACGGCACGAGGTGCAGGGTAACTGAGATCCGAGATCAACAGCATTATTCCTGAAATAATCAATATGAGGATCATAATTAAAGCCAGACAAATACTTAGTAGTTTAAGGCAATAATTTTATATGCGATCTCTTTTCATATTTTCCTGTAGCTGTCTGACCAAAAGCGTACTCTGTTGGATGAATGCAATTCACCGGTATATTTAGTTTGATTCAAAATTCGTTTGGAGAAACCGACCAGCGTAGCGGGCGCAACTTGCTAGTAATATTATAAATCTGATTGTGTGCAAATGTTATTAGGCTGAAGCCAGCGTCAAAATGAAGCATTTAATTATCCTGTATCTTTGCATATAAGTTGATTATAACCCTCAAATGAATATAGGCTGGTTTTCGTTTATTTTATTTCAATATTTTTCTTAAAAATTAAAATTTTCATTATTTTCATACAGAATAAATGGACATTTTTTCGTATATTTTACAATGGTTGGTTGGTTTGGTTGGTTTGGCCCAAAGGGCCCGGTTTTGCAGCTTTTTTAAAATGGTTAAATTTATTTTACCGTTGCTAATACTTTATCGTTGTCAATCTCTATAATAAAACCGTAAGTCATGTGACTGTCATCAACAATTCCGGAATGCCCGCTTCACGTTTTCATATGCCAGGCGGCCATTTTTATTCAAAATTATATTTTCGAATAAAACTTAATAAATGTTACATTTTTAGAAAGATCGTTCAAAATAAATTAATATTTGAGAGATGACTTACGTTCAATTATGTATATATTCTTCATAACTTCAGTTGAAATTAGCCTCGCAATTCAAATTCTCTATCCATGAAAGTAAACAAAAAAAAAAAAAAAAAAAGATTCATTCGTCGTGAAGGTTTAAAATATTAAACCATTAAACCACGGAGATAATCGTTCGTAAAGTAAGTTTTCCGTGAAAGATTTTTTGGAGCGCTGCCTGGTGTCAAAAACATAATTCGTACCAGTGACACAATCAAAGTTTACCATAATTATGTGCTATACAACTGACCTTCATTATTTATCTTTTCTTAGCTGAATGTAAACAAATACAACTCCTGTAATGATATTTAATGAATCAAATTTCGAAACAAATTGTCAGTTAATTTGGTATTTATGTATTATACGTGCAAGGAAAAGAGACCACTGAAAATGATTGTTAATCACCAATCATATTTACCATTATTAATGACCAATCGCTTTCAAAACAGTAATTTAATATACATTTACAAAATACATAACATCTTAAGTACTTTTGTGTTATTTGGGCGCAAATCTCGCCAATAGCATATTTAAAATCGCCAATACCAGCTTTTATTTTTCGCGTGTGCTAATTAGAAACGATACTTTGATTTTGAAATCAAATGTTCTGATGGAACAGCTGTCGTAGACGCACCGGGGCACTATATTAACTATAGAGTTGCAATATAGAGAGAAAAAACGGATTGCTGTAATTAGAATTATAGGCGGTAATGTTGGCGTGGCGTATTTACAAGTTACGGATCTTAATAGTCAGTAGACATTAAGCAGAAATGCCAAAGTAAGGGAATTATGCAGTTATGAAAACTCCTGAACTATATCAAAATAGGAGAGCAGAGAAAAACAGAGTCGAACAGAGATCGGCATCTAGAAGGAAGTTCGTGAATTTTAATGAGATTCTACGCCACGGGTCAAAAGTGCTGACAGCAAATATGGTTTAAAAGAAATGGGATTATCAAAACTGGCTTCCAAAAGTTCAATGTTTCACCAAACCATACTCGAAAATTACGTGTTATAATATGCACCCCGATTATGTCACATTATTCAAGACGTTTTAAATGAGAATAATGATAGATTTTCTAATCTCCCGTAATCAAGTCTAGAGCCAAAGGTAGCGAGAAACAAACAAACAAACAAAAAAATATTGGCAACAATATGGTTCAGTGTAAATGTGGATATCATTAAAGACTTTCACAAAATAGACTTCAATGCACCAAATCGTATTAACTAAAATACGCCATTTGGCAATGGATCCAATTACGGAAAACTACTTAATATGTTTAAGAATCTCCTCATTAGCAAACATATTGCTTTTGTCAAGAAAGATGAAATACATAACAACAAAAAATATGCGAAATGCTACCATGATCGCAAAAGTTTTTGATTTGTCTATTAGAATATTCCGGTTTGGCGAAGGATTACGGAAAAAAAATAAATTATGAATAAAAGTAACGTGTTATAGTGCTTTTAACATACATTTAAGGGAGACCAAACTGGTCGCCAGTGGCGGCTAGTATAAAATAAAACCCCTGAATAATAATTTTTAATCAACAATTTATTTTCAAGTGAAAATTTTCCACGTGAAAAATGAAAAGAAAATGAATTATTTAAGAATTAAACAGAATATGAAATGATGTCATATTAGAAATAAAACGTGCGTTTTCAAATATTTGATAATAATACAAAGTGCATAAATACGAGTAAGTATGGAAAGCAAGCGAATATGATGTCATATATAGAAAAATAAAACAGATTTGTTTTGATGTTGAAATAAAATGATCTTCGGTTATCAAATTATTTGTGATTAATTTCTCTTTTTTTCTTTTTCTTTTTCACATGAAAGGAATTATTTTAAATGTACATAATATATGTATTTTAAATGTATGTGTTGTAAATTAAAGTTCTGAGTTTTAAATGAAATGAGTGAAAGATTTATATTTTTAATGAATTCAATACGAATGATGGGATAGGTTGGCGATTTATCGTCTGCACACTGCTAACATAAAGATACCATATTTTTAATTTAAATTATAAAAAGTAAAAAAAAAAATGGATGGCAAATGTCAATGATATGCATCGCAAAATTATCCGTATCGAAAATCAGAAAATCTTAATAAAAATAACTATATTTTTTAAAAGAAAGTTGCTTTTCTCATAAAAGCTAAAGATTTAATATGATTGTGTCGAAGTAACAGCATTTTTCCTCTATCATTTTCCCACAATCGAAAACACATTTGTAAATCGTCGTTTCGAACCGGAATTTAATTTTACATTTCTTTTAGTTTTAAAATAGGAAAAACTTTGTTGTCTTTTTTAAATATAGCTTTTTTTAAAGTTGTTTCATAATAGATTTTTGTAAAGTCTTGCAGGATAAGAAAAATTGCATAGATATTAAAGCAATGTTTAAGTAAAATTACAATATTTTTTAAACTTAAAAAACAACAATGTTATCGAAAAGAAAATCGATTTTACCAACAAATTCGCGTAATGCAAAAGCAAAGAAGAAATAAAAAAGTAATGAATATTTTCTTCCAGCCGAATTGTGTAAACTTGAACAAGCCGATCGTGCCAATTCATAACATTATAAACGTGAAAGCGCGTTCTATACAGTAGAATTTTTTTTTTACATATAGGTAGAACATTTGTGAGAATAGGAAGATTAGGGGTCTGTAATTAGGTCCATAGTCAATTTGATTTTTTTTTTAATCAAGTGAAATTTGGCGCAAAATTAAATACATTGTTGTAACCAGATTTGTTTTTTGCGTGGTAAACACTTAATGATATTTTAGATGATCATTTCCCCGCTCACCTTTGATGCCAACTATGACTGTAAAACATATTAAAAAATATTAGCCGATAATTTTCTAATTTTATTATTGCTTCATGATGTAAATATACTTCCTGGTTCATACTTTAAACCTGAATCGGTCATGCCATTGTCGTTCAATTTTTATTCCTAATCCTAACCATAATCGAATCCTATCCTAATCCTGATAATAACTTTAAAGAATATTCTTTGACACGAATATGTAAATGAAATCAATATCCATAAATGGAACGAATGGGAAAAAGAATAAATAGAAATGGCAAAATAAAATAACAAGAAAGTACATTTATTCGACACCTAACCCTAAAGAAATCGTAAAAAATTTCAAGCGCGTGAAATAAATCAAAATAATCCTATATATACTAACAAAAATATGTAAATTTAGATTATCAGATTTGTGTCGTCGGTATTTATTTGCCTATAGTGTTCTTGACGCGATAGAGAAAATATCGAGGTTAAATTGGGCAGAATTTAAAGTACTTTCTAGCAACCTTTATTTACATTTTAGAATCGCATCAGATTGTTATATCTTTGTGAAATATCTATCAATTTATAAAATCCACAAGCAGTTTGTTCACTATTTACACCACTTAGCGTGAAGCACTTAATTTAATATATACATAAACAGGATAATGTAGTAAGAAATATATAACATGTCTATGCAAATAAACAATATAATAATGCCCATTTAGCAATGCACACATATACAAATTGTACACCAAATACAACCTAAAATGCACTGTTGTATAGAAGAATTCTGCCAGTATTGTTTTTCGTTTTACGAAGAGGAATTGCTCGATTTTCACGATTTTACTTGGTCCTCCTTTTTTCATTTGTTGCAGTTTCATTTTCGCGATTGTATATATTATTTGGCATGAAATTTCCCTTTTTTAAGACTGGGTTATGTCAAGGCCCCTATAGCAAAGAAATACCGTATGGTCTCCTATAAAAGGTGATAAAGCTTTGATTAATTATATATGTTGTTAATTATTAAGTGAAATGTTTTACTAAGTTAATGCATTTATTCTTTTTTTAATGTTACGTGAACGAAGTCACGGGTAACAGCTAGTTAGGTATATATTCTGCAATAACTTCAGTTGAAATTAGCTTCGCAGTTCAAATTCTCTATCCATGAAAGTAAACAAAAAAAAAAAAAGATCATTCGTCGTGAAGTTTTAAAATATTAAACCATTAAACCATGGAGATAATCGTACGTAAAATAAGTTTTCCATGAATGATTTTTTGGAGCGCTGCCTGGTGTCAAAAAAGTAATTTGCACCAGGACCTGTAAGACCATCAAAGATTACCATAATTCTGCTTGATGAAGTGCTTTACAACTCAACTTCCTTCGGAAGCTTTTCTTGACAAAGTTGAATGTAAACAAATACAAGTCATGTAATAATATTTAATGAATCAAATTTCGAAACGAATTGTCAGTTAAATTGATATTTATGTATTATACGTGGCAGGAAGAGAGATCACCTAAAATGATTGTTAATTGCCAATCATATTTACCATTGTTAATGACCAATCGCGTTCCAAATAGTAATTTAATATACATTTATAAAATACATAACATGATTAAGTACTTTTATGTTATTTGGGTGCAAATCTCGCCAATATCATTTTTAAAATCGCCAATACCAGCTTTTATTCTTCACGTGTTCGAATTAGAAACGATACTTTGATTCTGAAATCAAATGTTTTGATTTATGATATTATTTTTTGGTACTTTTCCTTTATACGGACACCATTGTCGCCAAGCATACATTTACATACATTATGCATTAGCATACATTTTGGCATGGTGTCCGTATAACGGAAAAGTACCTATTTTTTATTTATCTATTTTCTATTTTGAATGAAAAATGTGAACGGCATGCATTTTAAATTGGAAAAGCTGTCACAGAAGCTCCGGGGTTGGCGCGATTTTTGTTTTGCGCCATCTTGGCGAGAAAATCCCATTTTCAGACACCTGTTAGAGATTGCTAAAACAGCATGTTACTTTTATTTTATTATGAAATAAGTCATTTTATATTTAAAAAAAACACACAATTTTATTTAAAAACACACACAATCATTAATTTGTTATAAAACACACAATATTCAATTTATTATAAAGCATGCGGAATCTGCTCTACCAGGTTGCCATACGAAGCAAAATCTAGCCTAAAACGCCAGGTTGGCCAGGCATAAAATCGCCATTTTGGCACCAAAATGATACCCCGATGCGTCTGCGACAACTGTACCCAAAAGGACCCATCATTAAAAATGGTTAATAATATAGAATTAAAGTAAAATAATGCAGAAAATTCTTTTTGCATACACTTACTAAACACATAAAATCATATTGATGGTTTTTAGATTAGACATTTACGATGGAAATTTTATTTGGGGTATGTTATCCAACGGAATGAATATGAGATATATATATTCTAATCACATATTATATACCCATGAATATACCCGCTCGCTCCTCCGAGTGTTCTGGAATCGACCCTTTGAGTAGGGGAGAAGACCCGGAGCTCGGCATTGCGCGCAGTAGCGTCGACACGACGGGAGCCGGTGACTGACGAATCTCCACCTCAACGTTGGTGAGCGGGTGGTAGCGCGGTAGCGGAATAGCCAACTTCGCTGGGTGGTGGGTCGACTGGCGGCCCACAGAACCTGGGTTGTTCCCCCTTTGGGCCGGTTCTCGGCTGCAGGGGCTTGAGGCCTTCGGGCGGCAAAAAACTACCGCATAGGCTGAATTCTCGCACCTAGTTGGTTGACTGTGTGTTGCCGACTTGGATGGTGATGTGAGAGCAAAGGCTAGCGAACGGAGATTCACCACCTTTGTCTAGGGCAAGATGGAGGGGAGGTCGGACTCTGTATGACAAGGGAACGCAGGTGGTTTCGTAGTGACGCTTGTCAGTGTGCGAGGCGGCATGCAGCAATCCTCGGTACTGAGCAGGCGGCGGAACGTAGGCGAAAGGTGTAGTTGTGGCTCGTACTATTCGCGATCATAGGAGTCTCTGCACCCCATGTGCCTACTGTGTTCTACCTTGTAGCTGGAGTAGTTGTGTGCCGCCCTCAGGGTCGTTCAGGAAAGAGAACGTTCAATCCGTACCAAGAGCGTGGGCGGTCTTCGAGGTGCGGCTTGGTGCGCACGCCCCAACATGACCCAAGCGCCTTCTCTGGTAGGAGTCTGAACCATTCTCGGAACTGCTCGACTGCGAGGAACCGGGCTGGTGGCTCGTCTTTTGATGGCGACAGAACCTCTCACCGAGCCTGGGGCCGAAACCAGTCCAGCGCGTCTATGCGTAGTCAGAGCTTTCTGCGCCTGACAAGGTTGGGACTAGCAGAACTCTCATAACAATACCTTCTTTTACTCACCTCCAGCCGGGTCCGTCTCTTTGGCGCACTTGAGGGGATTTACCACGTCCTTCAGAGTCCGGCAGTGGTCCTACATTCTTCCGTTATAGTGCATTTTTATGAGCGTGATCTCCCGGGAGTACCATGTCGCTTGGATCTCGATGCCTCGCGGGTGCTCCGTGATGAGGGACAGCCCAGCCAGACGTGTCTATGCGTTGGGACCAGTTTTCTTCGAGGTTCCGGGTTGGCGAGAAGAACCTCCTGCTCTTTTGTAGTGATATGATATGTGCATGACCCGTTGAATGGTTCGCCATTCGGCGGTGACAACCCAGCCAGGCGTGCTTATGCGCTAGGGAGCGAGTTTCTTCGAGGTTCCGGGTTGGCGAGAAGCACCTCCTGCTAGCCGCCCCAAATGAACTAGTCGCTTCCTCCTTCCCTAGGATTTGATATTCGAAAGGGGCGGTTAATTAATGGGAAGTGAGAGTGCTCACCAATAGGCTGAGGACCCGTTTTCCCTTATGGGATTTCGGCAACGAGGCTGGGGTTCACTCTCGCTATCCGCCCAAGTAAAAAGTTAGTGGGCCTTAGAGGGAAGGTTCCACTAATGTCGCTTCGACCTATATGTCATCAAATCACTTGGGAAAGAGAGCTTGAAGTGCAGGTAGGCGTACGTCCCCGCTTCGCTCTCCGGCCGAAGAGCACCACCTAGGGGGTCCCCGGGTAAACCGGATCCTCCATGGTCGTGACTCGTATGGGCTCACACGAGCCTGGAATCGGCGGATGATGCACGCCTGCCGTCGGCAGGCGCGACCTCTGTCTTATACCCATGAATATACTATACATATCTATATCTACTATATCAATAGAACCGTCTTCAATAGTCTTTTATATTTCTACTACGTAATATTAACTATAGAGTTACAATATAGAGAGCGCGGCGTATTTTACCTCTTACGAATCTTAATAGTCAGTAGACATTAAGCAGACATGCCGAAATAAGATAATTACGCTATTATAAAAACTCCCGAACTATATCAAGAAAGGGGAGCAGAGAAAAACAAAGTCGTACTAGGCATCTAAAAGGAAGTTCGTGAATTTTAATCAGATTGTACGTCATGGGAAAAAAGTCCTGACAGAAAATATGGTTTAAAGGGAATGCGATTATCAAAACTGGCCTTCAAAAGTTCAATTTTCCACCAAACTATACTCGAAAATTACGTGTAATAATATGTAGCCCGATTATGGCACATTACTCAAGACGTTTTAGATGAGAATAATGATAGATTTTATAATCTTTCGCAATCGAGTCTACAGCCAAAGTTAACGAAAAACAAAAACAAATATTAGAAACAATATGGTTCAGTGTAAATGTGGATATCATTAAAGACTTTCACAAAATAGACTTCATTGCATCAAATCGTATTAACTAAAATACGCCAATTGGCAATGGACCCAATTACGAAAAATTACTTAATATGTTTAAGAATCTCCGCCTTAGCGAACATATTGCAACTGATAAGCAAACGGACATGAAGGACAAATGCTTAAGTGGGTTAAGCGGTTTTTATCATGGAAGATGAAATACATAACAACAAAAAATATGCAAAATGCTACCATGATCACAAAAGTTCTTGATTTGTCTATTAGAATCTTTCGGTTTGGCGAAGGATTAAGGAAAAAAATTTAATTATGAATAAAAGTAACGTGTTACAATGCTTAACATACATTTAAGGGAGACCAAACTGGTCGCCAGTGGCGGATATTCTGTATTATAATAGCACAAATCAGTTACAAGTTATAACAACATCAAATTTCATCTGCAAGTCAGCCATTTTCTTCTGAAGATATTTAAAAAAAAATAAAACTTCATAATTATAAGAACACACATTTTATCAAACAATTAAATATGACTGCAAACTGTGGCAGATGACTGTTTCCAACAAGAATAAGTATGAGAAATTCCCGTCAAGCGTATCGATCTGGGTGGCTCAGTCGCAGAGCGGCGGCACGGTATGCGTAAGGTCCCAGGTTCGAGTTCTGGCCCAGGTGAAATTTTTCATTCGTGTTTGTTTAGTGCATTTAATTGTCTGATAAAATGCGTGTTCTTAAAATATTGTAAAATAAAGTAATCAGACGTAGTGTTTATGCTTTAAAAAATATTTTAAATATATAATATACGTTTTTGAAAGATCTTTAAAAATAAAATAGTTTTTGAGGGAAGATGTACCTTCTAAAATGTATACATTAAGAGTTATCGGCATTTAAAATTTCTTTCCAAACGTAAACAAAATTTTTGAAATGAATTAAATGTGATTCATTTATTTCTAAAAGAAAAGCAAAAAAAAACACGGTAAAGGATAGGCATTTCGTTCGCAGGAATACCTTTCACGTCATTTTTCTATAAATTAATGAAATCCAGTTGTTAAATTATTTTTGTTTTAGAAGTGAAGTTTCCGTTTAAATTTATTGTAACAGTACAATGTTTAATTGAATAAAATAATGTAAATCTAAGAAATTGCTAAGAAATTCCAAACATGCACAGGGCAGTGCAAAAAAAATAAATAAATAAATAAATAAATAAATAAAAATAAATAAATAAATAAACAAAAAATAAATAAATAAATAAATAAATCTCTATCTCTATAAAAGAGTAAGTGTCTGTCTGCCTGCCCGCGGATTTCTCCGTAATTATACCACCTAGGACTCAGAAATTTTTGTCATGTGTAGATGTTATCACCGGACAGTATACCTCACGGTCGAATTTTTAAATTTTGATTTAGATTTAAAAAAAAAAAAATGAAAACGTGTATATGGAATTTTGGGTTCGAGGCTATTTCAAGCTCCTCCCATGAAATAGCCTCGGCAACACCATCCGTGGTAACGAAGCAGCCAGCCAATGAGAGCAGGTGCAGCATCCAGGATCTAGCCACAGATTAAAGATATTCCATTACTCTATGGATCTAGCTACCAGCGACGATTTATTTACTTTCTGTTCAGTGAAGTGTAAGATGAAATTGGCCTAAACCCAGTGACAGAACTATCTTCGTGTGTCTGCAACGCTAATAATATTTCAAAAATAGTTTGAAATATGCAATATATATCATATTAAGTTCCCGATAGTTAGTTTTGTCACTGGGATTTAGGCCTATTTCATCTTTCACTTCACTGAACAGAAAGTATATCTTCATGTATCTGCAACGCTTATAATATTTAAAAAAACTATTATTGACTGTATTTTTAGTTAGTTTGTTTCATTTTTTAACATTTTTAGTATGAAAATATTCAGTAAATAATTTGTGCAACGCTTATAATATTTTAAAAAACTGTTTTTGACTGTATTTTTAGTTAGTTTGTTTCATTTTTTTAGCATTTTTAGTATGAAAATATTCAGTAAATAATTTGAGTTCTTGGGCGGTTAGGAATCCATTGTGATTTTTTTTTTTACCTCATACTTACAAATTAAATATTTTTGATGGAAACAAACAATTTACATTAAATTTTTGAGTAATTTATTGTTTACAATTTTTTTCCTGTAATTGTTTTGGACTACATTTTTAGTTCCCGAGATTGATGAATTCATAACATGCGATAAATTGTTAAGATGTATGTTCTCATTCAGATTTGTTATTGAACTCCATTTAAGAACCATTTTTAACTCCATTTAAGAAGTTTCATTTAAGAACTTTTTTAGTCGCCCAAGAAAAATATTCTTAATGAAACAGATTTTCTGAGCTGTTTCTATATATTCATGATTTTTTTGTTGGGGCGTTTTTGAGTGATGTTTATGATTTAAGAACTTTTTTAGTCGTCCAAGAATCTAATGTTTTTCTTGAACTTTACTTTGAATAAAATGAAAACATTCAGTAAATAATTATTAAATCTTAATCACCTGAGAACGGATTTTTTTTTTCCAAATTTGTTTCTTTTGTCACTTTATAGAATGCATACTTTAC
This sequence comes from Maratus michaelseni, assembly GCA_963931845.1. Lineage (NCBI taxonomy): Eukaryota > Metazoa > Arthropoda > Arachnida > Araneae > Salticidae > Maratus > Maratus michaelseni. The sequence continues at coordinate 57,126,090 of OZ007597.1, forward strand.
GACGATCGGCCGGTAGCATCCAACCACCACCACCATCCATAAATGTCATATAATACAATTCTAATACCGTGCAAGCGCCCCCCCCCCTGGTTATTTTACGATTTTCCGTCGCATTTAGGCGGCGGATTAACGAGATTTGGTAATTATTAAATTGTTTTGATGAACTGATTATAAATTCCCAGTCCGTGAAATATTTATGATGTGCATTTTGTGACATGAGTTTCATGAGAATCACTCACATATAGGACAAAATTAGCATTCACCAATCTGCAAGTAATACTAAAAATTTGTCAATTGACTGTTTTGCCACCACTGGCCATCTTAATAGTCACACTCGCCAATTGTGATGATTGATTGAAAAAAGATTTTTTACCCCTGCTGTCGTTTGATTATTTTCAAAACCATTTGGTACATTTCACAATTACCCCCCCCCCCAAATCTTTTGACAAATTGTGATTTTTTTAAAAGCTATTTGCCGATATTTGCATCCCCCCCCCCGGAGACCATTTGATGATTTTTGAGATTTTTTTCAACTATTGATTGATCAATTTTGTGATTTTCCGTTTTCTCACATTATGAGTTTCATCAGAAAGTAAAACAATAAATAAATATGAATGATTTGCGGAGCTGTTTCAAAATAATTATAAAGAATAAGTCTTTAAAAATGTAAAATCAATGTTATTTCTGGCCGAGTTTTTTTTTTAAATAATTATAAACCATTTTATTTTGAAAGCATGTTGTAAAAAAATCACCATTTGTGACAAATTTTGTGTTTTATAAGAATCGCCCAAGAACGGACATGCAAATTTATGTTGTCATCGCACTCTTTATAATTATTTTTGTTGAGGGTTTTTGGGCGATGTGATTGAATTTTTGATAGAAACAGCTCCGCAAATCATTCATATTTACTTAATGTTTTAACTTGGCTAATTTTTTTTTTTTAACTTCATATTTACAAATTAAATTGTGGAAGACAGAATAGGTTTGTTTGTGTAGAGGTTTGTGTGTGTGCTATTTTTAATAAAGACAGTTGCATTTTTCCCGCGACCCTTTCACGAAAGTTTTTTCTGTTAACCTTTCACAAAATCTGCATTTTTTCCACAATCCTTTGACGAATTTCGTATTTTTTCTGCGATCCTTCGATGAAATTCAAGTTTTTCCTGCAATCATTTGACGAAATTTGCTTTTTTTGTGATCCTTTAACGAAATTCGTGTTTTTCCACATACTTATGTCGAGATTCATGTTTTTTCAGTGATCCTACGACGTAATTCGTGTTTTTTTTTTCAGCGATCCTTTGACGAAATTCACATTTTTCCTGTGATCCTTTGGCAAAATTTGCGTTTTCTCCGCAATCCTTTGATGAAATTCGCATTTTCCGTGATCCTTTGATGAAATTTGCTTTTTTAATGATCGTTTGACAATATTCGTGTTTTCTCTGCTGCCTTTTGACGAGATTCATGTTTTTTTAGCGATCCTTTTACGAAATTCATGTTTTCTCAGCGATTATTTGATAAAATTCGTGTTTTTCTTGCGAAACTTTGACGAAATTTGCGTTTGCCAGCGATTCTTTGATAAAATATGCTTTTTTCTATTATGATAGGGAAAAGCGGATTAGGATAGGTAGATAGGGAAACCCCATTATCAGATCGGGACATTAGATGTAATTAAGAAACATTTGTATATTTGTAATAATTAGCGAAAATGGCAAGATAAAGGGGGTGGGGTGGGAACGACTTTTTATTAAATATCACATTTATTCTATATCAACTTCCTCTCACCACCAGGGGGTGCTTTGCTATCTCTGTTTCTATGGGCTGTATCACAACGGGGTATGGCTTTTTCCACCCGACATCAATAGAGCTTACTGATTTTAGTTTGGATTTTCACCACAGGGGGGCGCTTTCGTATCTTTGGTTCTATGGGCTGGATCATGACGGGTATGCCTCATTCGACTCGACATCGATAACCTTAATGAATTCAGTTATGTTCGTATAGAACATATTGTGCTCCCTGGCGGTGGAAGGTGTAACTAAAGGATTTTGCAGCTAACTCGGGTTCTATGGGTCACATCACGACACGGTTTGGCTCATTCGACACAACATCAATAGAGCTTACCTATTTTAGTTCTGAATTTCACCACCAAGGGGTGCTTTCCTATCTCTGTTTCTATGGGCTGGATCACAATGGGGTATGGCTCTTTTCACTTGACATCGATAGAGCTGACTGATTTTAGTTCGGATTTTCACCACAAGGGGTGCTTTCCTATATCTGGTTCTATAGGCTGGATCACGACGGGGTATGGCTCATTCGACTCTACATAGATAGAGCTTTTCGATTTTCACCACCAGGGGTGCTTTTCTATCTCTGGTTCTATGGGCTGGATCATGAAGGGGTATGGCTCTTTTGACTCGACTTACAGTAATATATGAGAGTGGGTATGGCACGCCCAGTGTTTGCTGTCTAAGGTAGTGGGGCCCCCAACATTAGATTTGTTTAATAATAAAAAAATGTTCAACACTGATTTCAGGTACATTTAAGGTTGTGTTGGCACGGGCAACGCCGGGCGGGTAAGCTAGTAAATAAATAAAAATCAGCTTTCATAAATTCTAAAAATTGTTCATATATCTCAATTACAATCTAAAGGAGGGTTTATTTCTATATTATCCTACATATAATAGTAATTTCAGCAAATATATTAAATTCCAATGCGATCTGTTTTAAACTTTAAGATGGTTTATAACACATGATAAAAAAATTATAAAAAAGAATGGCCCGTCACAGTTCGGGGAGAGGATGGGGAATAGCGTGAACAAAATTAGGAAGTATAATAAGGCTATCTGTTTGAAACTTTACGATATTTTATAACACATAGCATAAATTTTAAAAATAAAGCTGCGTCAAAAATTATAGGGAGGGGCGGTGCGCGTTTTGCCTACACAAGGGGGGGGGGCACTTTTCTAAATTTTAACGATATCCGTCATGTCACATATCGTTACAAAAGGCTGTGACAACTTATTCATGTTATGCACCACAGGTGAAACCCCCACATTTTGCGCCCCCCCCCGACACTACTCATGTGATATATTGTTCGAAAGGCCTGTGGCCGCTTATTCATATTATGTATCTTCGGGGTCCATCTTCCCGCTTTCACCCCCCCCGCAAAGGGGGCAATTTTCTAAATTTTGCTGACACCTCTCATGTGATATATCGTTGGAAAGGTCTGTGAACGCTTAATCAAATTATGCAGGTAGGGGGGGGGGGGTATTTTCTGAATTTTGCACATATCCCTCATGTGATACATCGTTGGAAAAGTCTGTGACCGCCTAATCTTATTATGCATCTCCGGTGTTCATCCCCCCACTTTGCCCCCCAAACGCGATTAGCTTTCACCACCAGTGGGTGACCACCACCGCTTTCCTATCTCTGTTTCTATGGGTCGGATCACGACGGGGTATGGCTCATTCGACTCGACATCTATAGAGCTTTCCGATTTTAGTTCGTTTTTCACCACCAGGGGGCACTTTCTTATCTCTGGTTCTATGGGCTAGATCACGACGGGGTATAGCTCATTCGACTCGACATCTATAGCCTTAACGATTTCAGTGCCCGAGGTTCGTATAGAACAGATTGCGCTACCTGGTGGTGGAAGATAGAACTTGAGCGTGCGCAGCACGACTGCTATATAGTGCCGAAGGCAGCGGGGACCCGTGTCGGAAGTTCGTTTGTTTACAGGTTTATACAATTCGATGTGCAAATTAAGGGATTATCCGGTGCCGAAGGCAGCGTGGAACCAGGTCGGAGGTTCGTGGTTTATCTTATTCGAGGTTTTAAAAGGATTGAGGCCCCGGTGTAAATTAGGGTCCCGCTAGCGGGCAAGCCAGCTAGTGCTAATAATAAAAGAGCGTGATATCACGTTTGATTTCAAATGCAGCGCTGACACGCTATGTACATATTCCCTTTTTATTCATTTAATGGATTAGTCAGTGATATTTTTTAACGGAGGATAACAAGTATTATAACAAGCCGCATTTAGTATGTTGTTTTTAAGAGTGTAATTAATTTAATTGAAAAATCTACTGGTATTTCTAGTTAACCCTTTAAACAATGACTGAAAGTAAAATGTATTTTTAAATTATTTCTCATGTTTAGATTATTTAAATTATGTTCAACATATTTAAAAAAAAAGAAATGATATCTACAAAAAACAACTTTTCAAAAGTAAAAAAAGGCCAAGCGTAAAAAAAAAAAAAAAAGTTGCGGCTAAAAAATGGTGTGATATCAAATTTCCAAGCTATTATATTGCTTATTTAACTTTTTTCCATTAAATAAGTTATCATATATATAAGTCGAGTGCCTACGTATATGTTAATAGAAATCGTTTTCTCCTGTACTAAATACATCCTAATGAGTTTCTGAAAATTCAATTTTTTTCAAATTATGCATCATGGGCTTGGCGGCCATCTTTGCATATTATTCACAAAATTCTAACCACCCAAATCCGTAGTTAAAATCCGAAGTTCAAAATTGTTATTTAAGCAAATATTTAAGAGTTTCATTTATAGACTTGTATGCTCTGAAAATTGTGTCTTAAGATAATGATGACTTATCTGAAAGATTCATCTTATGATTTATTTTTTAGAGTAATTATTAATTTCAAACTAGTAAAAATCAATTTATCAAAATATCAGTCTTATCTAATTTATCTCTCCGTAGTTAGAATCTGAAGTTCGAAATTTTTATAAACATATTACATTGCAAACATATTACGCTTTTACTTTAGAAATTTGGGTGCTTAGAAATATGGAAAGATGGCCGCCAAGCCCATCATGCATAATTTGAAAAAAATTGAATTTTCAGAAACTCATTAGGATGTATTTAGTACAGGAGAAAACGATTTCTATTAACATATACGTAGGCACTCCACTTTTATATATAATAACTTATTTAATGAAAAAAAGTTAAATAAGCAATATAATAGCTTGGAAATTTGATATCACACCATTTTTTAGCCACAACTTTTTTTTTTTACGCTAGGCCTTTTTTTACTTTTGAAAAGTTGTTTTTGTAGATAAATAAGTACAGGAATATATAATAAGAATATATAATTCATAATTTACTAACGCTTGTAATTTTATTTACTTGTTTGATACTTAAATGTAAAAAATGCATTGATTTAAAAAGAGTAACTTGAAGCACATTGATGCAGTAATCAAAAGGCTACATTGATATCAATACATATTAATCTACCTTGTCTGGTCTATGATTTTTAACATTAGTACTGCTGCTAGATTTTGACTTTAGGCGAAGGGTGGGTTGTTGATAGTTAGTTCAATCATCGCCGCTTATTTAAATAACTAGATAATTGAATCAGTTATTTTATTGTACAAAATCATAATGTTATTTTTTCCATATGAAAAAATCAGCATTTATTCTGGAATTCATTTAAACTGCGTAATGATTCATTTAAATTCTACCGTATTAGAATTTCAGCTTCAACAATAATAAAGTTTTAACGTACTTATTTTCAGTGGATTTAATTTGTCAAACGTAAATATAATGGTCAAACGTAACTACGTCAAACGTTCGTCTTACCCATTTTTACAGTAATTTCTGTGCTAACTACGTCGTACGAAGCTGAGTGTTCCTTATATAAGCAACTCTGCGTTCTTACATCATTCAACGTCACTGCCTGACTGGTTTACATTCAAATAAGAGGTGTCTAATTTTTTGGCCACTCAGTGAATATATATGGAGAGATTGAGTGTGCTCTCTGATGCATCATTCCGACAGGTAAACTAGTATGTTTATTAATGCATTTTTTAACGGTTATTGAAAAATATAACTTTTTTCTCCCTCCCAATCGTACCATCAACACCTGAAACGTTTATTCCAACATAAACTTGCCAACCTTCATTTATGAAAAAATTATTGCTTTTACGATAGGTACACTTTGAATGTGTCTAAAACAAAGCTTTAGTGAAATTGCACAATCCTCGTATGCAGCATGTGCGAAAAACATACATCACTCAAGTCTGATAGGAAATTATACGATTCATATCGCGTTCCATTTTGAATTTATTTTATATTTTTAAATTTAAGAAAAGCTTTTAAGACCCCAAAAAATTTCGCCAACCCCATAATCAATTATGCCTCGACGTAGATCCTGACCTACAATTCAAAAGTTCTACACCGAAAGTTAATAACGTTATACAGATCAAGTGTACACATACATTTAAATTTAAGATTCAAATTTGAGGAATGCAAAAAATATTTAGTAAAATACTGCTTACCCATAGGTTCTTTCATCAACAAAGCTCCTACTCGACACGACTTCCTACAAAAAAATAACAAAGAAAAATAACTAATCAAATACAGAAGTATATTTATTAAATATGGGGTTGACTTGACTTATTTGACCCAATTTTTACTAAAATACTCATATGTTGTGTTTTAGCTAGAGTAACGTCTCAGTTTTAATCATATAAATAATTTATTTGTATCTTTTTACGGTGTCAATACCTTGAAAAGGCATTAATATATATATATATATATATATATATATATACAGGGTGTAACTGAAATGCTTCAACAAACTTTGAGGGATGATAGTACTCATGAAGATGAACAAAAAATGCAATAAAACACAGGGTCGCAAATGACATTTAACCCTTTCACGGACAGTGGTATGTCTAAAAAACCACTTAATTTTAATTCCAAAACACCACAGTGGCACCAGAATTTTGCTAAAATATTTTCCATTTAATATTTATGTGAAATATAGCCTTTTTCTTATTTACAAACAATTTTTTTTGTAAATTCCGGTGCCAGTCCATTTTCAGACGCATTTTCTCTATTTTTATCCTTTAAGCCTTTTAGGGGCAAACTACTTTTAATACTAAAATGTTGAAATAAATGACTGGCACCGGAATTTATAAAAAAATTGTTTGTAAATAAAAAAAGGCTATATTTCACATACATATTAAATGGAAAAGATTTTAGCAAAATTCTGGTGCCACTGTGGCGTTTTGGAATTAAAATTAAGCGCTTTCATAAACATACCACTACCCCTGAAGGGGTTAAACGTCATTTGCGACCCCATGTTCCATTGCATTTTTTGTTCGTCTTCATGAGTACTATCATCCCTCAAAGTTTGTTGAAGCATTTCAGTTACACCCTGTATATATATATACAGGGTCATTCATAATTCCCTCCGGGATTTCCCCATACTCCGGGCCTCCCATACTCCGTTTCTTTAAATTTCCGGTACCACACATGAATTGTTTTGTCAGTTGGTCCCTGTTTTCGATATTTATTACGAAAGGCCCGTTGAACTGACACCACTGATTCAGATTTAAAGAAACGGAGTATGGCAGGAACTGGACTATCGCATGGATGTATGCCGTGTGACCAAGGGTTCACACATAGAACACTTGTAATGTATGTAAGTAAAACTTGAATAGTTTCGGAATAATTTCATATGTTTCTTTTTTTCATATTCGTCTTCGTTTTTTTACTATAACGTTTCGAAACCCAGGAGGGAATTATGAATATATATATATATATATATATATATATATATATTACCCTCTAAATCTATGTAAACTGAGTCAACAACATCTTCAATTCGCAAAAGTTTGACCCACAGTGAGAGAGATTTGAGCCACTAAATCAAAAACAAGTACATATCCAATAGAAATTTTATTTTTTTTAATGTAACTTTTGTCTGCACAGTACTTTTTTTTAACTTATTTTATTTCATAAAATTTCTTTTTAAAAACATGTTTATTTGACGTAACCACTGTAGTAAAGCTATTGATATTTAATATTTTAATATCTCATATTCTAAATTTTACATAACAAAGAAAATTATCATAACCAAACAATTCAAGCACTCATTTTTAAACTTACTCTTTATGAGCAAGTATGAATGAATGAATTTGACACCTTAAACAGATCCTTAGAAAAAACTAACGCAGTATCATAAACGCTGATATATTCATACTATACATACAATATACATATCAAATAGAATTTATGTAGTCGTATTTTCAAAAGAAAAAAAAATCCGTCATTTATTAATTGGCATATGTGCATTAAGCATTGCATTATAGTTTCTATTTTTAAATTTATATAAATTATGCTACATTTGTTACTCAAATAAGTTTATTAATAGTCTTTAATAAATTATAATTCAGTTATAATAAACTTAAAATGCGATCAATGTTACTTGATAAAAAAAAATATTTGAGTTTTAACTCGGATCAAACATTTCACAAGTACAGTAGGTGTAACATAGCACAGCTACGTTTTAGAAAAACTTATAAAAACACATGGCATTAAGTGCTAATTAATTATCGTATCTTTTAAATCCTTATAACACTTAAATTACAGTTTTAAACACAAATTCTTCATTAAAATTTTTTTCGATTTGCATAAAGCATTACGGTTCGCAAATGGTATCTTTTTTGAAAAAAAGTGGAGAATTCCACGTTTCTTTTTTATTATCATCACTGAAATGGATGAAAATAACATTAAAGTACCGTAACTTTGGGTTACATGAACTCAAACATAAAATGTTTTAAATTAGTCCCGTGCCTACTTTTAAAAAAAAATAGGGCTGTTATTTTTAGAGTATTGGTGAACGACGCCATTACTCTTAAAACAGTACACACAGAACTTATTAAAAGTAAAATTTTTAAATAATATCTTTGAATATTAAAGTACCTTTGAATTAATTTTGAAATTAGTGTTACATATTATATTGTTAAGATTTTTAAATTCAGAAGTGTTACCGGTGAAACGCGGGATGTTTGACCATAAGGAAGGTTTTATGACCCACTTGCCTTTATTTTATTTTTTAAATATTTTGATAATTAGCAAAAAAATGGAAGGATAGTACAAGCCTTTCAATATTTAAAAAACAGGACATAAAAAAATATTAAAAAAAGGTAAAAAGGTGGCAGAAACATCGAAAAGATTTAATACAGTAGCCCCTCGTTATATCGTGTTTTGCCATTTTGTTCATTCGGATGTATCGCTCTTTTTTCCACGTCTCCTAAAAAGAAGAAGAAAATATTCCTGGCAAGTTTGCGAAACGTTTTACGTAGTATGAACATGTAGGTAGATATCAATAAATAAATATCGTTCTCTATATTCATTTTAATGATTAGATTGTAATGTGCATACGAACTAACATTTGGAGATAAATATAAAATATTTGCTTAAAATTGTAACCTTTCTTAACTTTTTAGTTGACCTCGGATACGCCACTATATTTCCCTGTCACCCGAGAAACACTCTATAACAGATACGATAGAAATGTGACAACCACCAGTAACAGAAGTTACAATGGGCCAACCACCAGTAACAAAAGTTACAATGTGACAACTACCAGTAACAAAAGTTACAATGTGACAACCACCAGTAACAAAAGTTACAATGTGACAACCACCAGTAACAAAAGTTACAATGTGTCAACCACCAGTAACAAAAGTTACAACGTGACAAAACCCATGATAGTGACATAATAACCAGTGAAACTCTCGAAACAAGAACAAGATTCAAAATGTGAAAACCAGCTCAAGCACAAGCTAGAGGTAAAAATATATCAAGAAAGAGACAAAAAACAACCCACAACACTCACCACAACAGGGGTGAGCATATAAAAACGCCAAAAAGCCTTGACAGAGACAAATACAACAAGAAGTGAAATCAGCCCATAAAAGAGGCGATAAACACTACAGCGACAACCCACCATGATCGTGACAAGCCAACAGACATGGTAAATATGTAAATCTATGTACGCTAATGGCACCTGGTGCATGTAAAATCCGTCGTGGGTGCAAAGCCCTCCAAGTTACCTGTGAATAATACCTCTGGGGGTGCCTGGTCAGGTGAGGGTCTCGTCACCTGATCAAGGTTCTAAATTACGAGACCTATTAAATCTGTCAATTCAACAAAGTTAAACAGAAACCTTGAACCGGCAAACAAAGATAACAGTAGCAAATCACAAGAGAGCAAGCACAGCAGCGATGTAAACAAATCAATAGTCAGGTGGATCACAGCCATGCTGTGATCAGGCGATTTCCGCCCCGCACCCAGGTACTAACCCGTTAAGCTAGGCATTCATGCCGGGCAGGTAGGGGCCTGGTTAGCGGTATAAAAAAAAACACTCTATAACGATGGGTTATTGTAATTAATAAATAAGTGTCATTTATTTAAAACGTTTTCATTAAAATTTTCAGGATATTACTATTAAAAGCACTTTTTTTGAACGATCAGTTAGAGTTCGCAAAACTTTACTTAAAATTAACTGTATTTTTAAATTGCACCACGATAGATATATTCGTTATAAACTTTTATTTATATCTTTATAAAGAGTACTGAAATAGGATCAGAAATGCTGTATAATTGTACACACTAATATATGCTGTATAAATTCATTACGCTAATACATTTTGTGAGATTTTCATGAAAAATTAAAATAAAGAGAATGACATTTTTAAAACTTTTACACAATCTTTTAAATTCCTAAGGCTGTGGAGATGTGGTACATAAATCAAGAGAAAGATTGTGACAAAAATAGACCATGTAAAATCTGAGATTGTATACATCAAATCGACGAAATTGTATATAAAAGAAAAACAACTGAAGATTTATATAGAAATGTTATATTTGAGTTACCTCGTTGGAAGACCTCCCCAATTCCGAAAAATGTTCGTTTTGATACATTTTAAGACGATTTAACGATAAATTCTTAGATAGTGCAAAAATACGACCATCAAAGACAAAATCGGTTAAAGATTCAAAGAATATTTCTCCCTCAACAACGGTTATTATGTTATTTCATTGTTGAAATCATTGTTTAAAATATATTTAGATTCTGTTTTTCTTTTTGTTGAAATCATTGTTAAAAAATTGTTGTTCCCGAAACAAAACGAAAAAATATCAGTTTCACAACAATAGAAATGACCATTGTTGCACACTCCGTTTATTATATGTTACAATTAAGCTGAGATAAAAGGGAAAGGTGAGTAAAAATCAATCGAACCCCCAGTACAAAAACTGTGATGGACCTGTGTACCTCATCCCGTACTAAATCAGTATTAACTCACGTTTACAGTTCAACGAGAAAGTTTATTAAAAGTCAAAGGTATATTGGACTGCCGGTGGAGCTGGAAAAGCTAAACTATGCCGATCAAAATTTAAACTCAACTGAACATCAATTCACAGTCAAATCAGTTAGATGCAAAGTTACTAATGAAAACTAAATAACACGCAACAAGACGGCTTTGATGACGAAGAAATTACACTTCTCAAAATACTTCACTATTAATCAAAACAACAATTCCTAAAATGTATCATGTAAACAAGAGACCCTTGGTCTCCAGAGATGTATTTTATTTGCAAACTACAATGAAATGCACTCTTACTAAGTTGGATATCATCTATGCCTGAACTGCGCGCAAGCGACGTGCACGTTTAAGCTAGGCTGGCTGTTGTAGCACTAAATATGAGATGCAAGTCTCGACGTCCTATTCAAAGGCAGCATCTGAATTTAAATCCACCGATACCAACTTTCGTTCATGTATTTGTAGTCTAACTGACCACTGAAACCTAACTAACATAATATGCTTGAAATACCTGCGAAACCCATATTCAGGGAGGCAGATATGTTCAAGTGAAATTAATAAAAAAATAAAGGACGGAGGTCGCTTTCACGCATATACACTATGTAAAAACAAACTCCTGAAAAAAACGGAAAAGGTACTGGCAGCAGAGTTGCCGTAAGTTTTCCGTTTTTTCACAGACATTCACTTTCGTGGTTTTTTTCAGTTTTCAAAACTGAGAAGTTCCGTTTTTGAAACTGAGAAGTTCCGTTTTCGAAACTGAAAAGTTCCTTTTTGGAAACTGAAAAGTTCCGTTTTAGGAACTGAAATGTTTTGTTTTAAAAACTGAAATTTTCAGTTTTTGAAACTGAAATTTTCAGTTTTAGGATTGAAATGTTCTGTTTCAGAAACTGACATTTTCAGTTTTCAGGACGGTTATTTTCCGTTTTACAAAACTGATATTTTCAGTTTTTATTATCTGTTCGATATTTCTCCCATAAAGGGGAAAGTGATATCTCAAATTCCCCACACTTATGTTAAACCTATCTGTGGCAGTTATAATTTTTTATTTTTTTTTTATTCTTAGGAATTAAATATGTTTAACTTTTTTTTTCTTTGTACTCTACTTAAAGGATGTCTCTTTTGTAGTGGTCAAAATATTTCTGAAATATACATTTTATTTATAATTTTATGTGTTAAAATCCTAGCAAAATCAAGTAATATTTTAAAACTTCAGATAAAATTAAATGTATATTTTAGAAATATTTTGACAACAAAAGGAAAAGAGACATTCTGTAAGAATTGTACACAGAAAAAAGAAATTTAAAATGTTAATTTCTTAGGACATATTATTAGGAGACTTATACTTAATATACAAAATTTTATAAAAGCCAATAAATGTGATTTAATTTAGAAATGAAAAAAAAAAATCTTTATTAAAGAATTAAATATATTTATACGAAAAAATATTTGTAGGAAAAATCTGAAGCTTAATTATAAGAATATTGCAAATTTTCCATAAAGTATGCTAAAATTTGCAATTTTAATTATTATTTAAATAGCATTCAAACCCTGGAGCTAAATTCTTTAACATGACTAAAATTTGATGATCTAGAAATAAAAATCAGGGGTCTGTCCAGATTTTTCTACCAGTGTCCTGTTTTTATGAAATTGTAGAGTTTTTTTTTTTAATATTTGTGAAAATTCTAGTTATAATTTTGTAAATTATCGTTATATACGGGTTCCTGTATATCCTTTACACATGAAAAAGCTAAGTAATATGTTCTGTGATCAGTTCAGTTGTTTTGTGGCAGATCAGATTTTATTTTTAAATGATTAAACTTGTGAAAGGTTCTGTTTGAGGTGGAAAAAATTTGTGAACAGTCCTTTAAGTAGGCAAAATTTTCCTAAACTGATATCTGAAAATACAGAAAAGAATGTACTAAAAAATACATTGTGGGAAAAATTTTGAAAGAAAAAAGAAAAAATATGTAATCGCAGCATTTTAAAATATATATATAATTATTTTTCAAAGATATCCATAGCTTTCATTTCCTAACAGTATAACTGTAAAATTTTTAGCACTTGTTATTAATATATATATTTCAATTTTTACCCCTCCCCCCTCACTGTTTATATATTTTATTTTTTTCTTATTTCATACTGAGACATATTTTAAAGACTTGGGGCACTAATTGTTATCTCTTATTTATTTATATCATTGTTTTAATATTATTAGTATGTATAATCAATTCTGTTATACATATGTAAGATAGAAATCTCGTTTTTTGAAGACAAAAATTGGACTCACTTGCCTAGAGAGAGAATGAAAATGTATTTCAGTAAATCATAAAAGAAAAATGTTACTTGTTTTTTAGCTTTTAATTCGTTTATCCGTTAGTTTGTATTAGAAAATACTTGCTAATTTAAATCATATATATATATATACTAGGGGGCCTACCCCCTGCGAGCTACGCTCGTCAACCCCCGCTCAGACTTCGAGGCCTCTAAAAACATGACAGCGTGCTTTGTTTTAAAAATATTGGTAAATCTGTAATTGGGTTGCCATGCTTTTAACGTTTTAATGGGGCATTTTTTTATTATCATGGCCTCATATACAACTGTTGTGACAACTGACGACTGTTTTCGGGATTGATAAGTATAATCAATTACACCTTGAAAACCAGCTTGTATAAAATGGTTAGGTTTAAATTGTGGCTACCTCTCGGACTTTTATAACAACGATCTGTATTCTATTCTTCCTTTGCGTTTAAGGATGAAAAAAAATTACATCTGTTTGTGAATAACATTAAGAACCACGGTATTGAAAAGTACTATGTTATAGACATTTTCAGTAACAGGTTTTAATTTTCTCTCTATTTTAGTGCACCATCATGCATATTTTCATGTTATTTTAAATATGTAAATTATTTATTTTAATTAATATCTATATATATGAATTTTCTAATAATTATTTATCATACAAAATTAATTAAATATTTTGTGCATGCATGCCTGCATTTATTCGGCATCAATTGAGATATTTAAACAAATTTGCTATCCGCGATAATTTTACACCATGTTATGTCACTTGAATATTGTCCATAAGAAAATCGGGTACTTTTCCAGTATAGGATCCTTTGCTTTTAGGTTTGGCGTAATTCGAGTTTCAAAAACGGATAGATTCGTTAATATACATACATTTGTTGCCAAAAGTTATAAAAACAAACTCAATGAACTTTTGGTGTTTTTCTATTATAGGGGGTCTTGACGCTTTTTTAAAAAGCTTGGCGCAATTCGGCATCAGAAAGTGAGATTTGGTGCCAAATGACATAAACAGCCATGGAAACAAATTCGATGATTTTTTTGTTTATATGCGTATTTTAATTATACGTACATTATTATTGTTTTTTCTATACAAATTACTTCTGATTATATAAAAAATAGGATAAATGGCATTCTACGCTAAACAAATTGTATAAATATTGAAAAAAATGCTTCTGTATACGAAATGACAAAGTGAATAGGTTGACGGAAAGTATGTTGCCAAATTTCCTTTTCCGCCAAGGCTATTTTCTCTGTTTCGTCAAGGCCCCATATACTGGAAAAGCACCGAACTTTTATGCTTGTTTATACATGTATTTATATGTATATATACAATTTATTTATAATTGTCTTTCAATTTACCTCTTTTTGTACATAAAAATAAATAAATTCTTTTAATTAAATTTTACAAAAAAATAACAAAATGATATCAATAAATAATAATTACTATTAATTCCTTTCCTCCCCTTTCTTTTGCGTTTACATAAATGACGTCATTTGGACGAATTTATTCAAAATATTTTCAATTTATAAATTAAATTAAATGCTGACAGGCGATTGAATCCTGACGATAGAAATGTGATTTTTTTTTTTTCAAATTTTCCTGAAAAACATAATTTAATCACAATCTTGTCTTCATTATCGATTGAAATAAAAGATAAATTCAATTTCAATTTGAAAATGACGATTAAAAAGAAATCAATAATCCCTATCGGGATCCTTTTCGATTTTTTTCCCTTTTTGTCACAAAAAAATTGAGTAATTAGTTGCCATCATTACAGAAATGTCATTAAAATTAGAAAAAAATTAATATCTCGAAAACTAATTCCAATTTCAAAATTCTATTACCAGTTTTGACATCCGCGGATTTTTATGGACAATTGGTATTAATTTCACCATCAAGCGTTTAATATTTTATTAAAAATAGCCCTGAAACATAATCAGTCGTTTAATCAGTCGTTTCATAAAATAGTTTCATAAATTCGTTTCATTAGGATTTTATATATATAGGGTAGATATATATATACATATATTTATATACGTTAAATCATTTTCTTTACCTATTTAAAGTTTTTTTTATTTAATGTAGTCATTATCCCCCCACCCCCTTACGCGGATGTAAACACTTTCTGGTATTTAAACCAACAAATATAAATAATTAATAACGAGCCCTTATTGTACTCAAATTGTTCATATCGAAACTATTTTAATAATAAAAAAAAAGAAAAAAAATATGCTACAATAATTTTACAAATCAACCTATAACTCTATAAATATCGCTAGGTGCTATTGAAAAATATATGTGAGAAAAAGAAAAAAAACACTTATAAGATCAAACAACTATCAGCATTCTCTAATCATAAAGAAAATAATTAATAATAATAATCTGCCCCCATAAAATCAACTTTAAAATTAAGAGTAAAAACAAAAAAAAAAAAAAAAAAAAAAACAGTGCATCCATATTACTCATAGTAAATGATTAGAAACTGTTAGAAAGTAAAATAATTATATGATTTACAAAGTATATTCGAATACAAACGGACAAATTGGAATTAAAAAAAAATATATAATAACGAAAAAAAGCACAGCTAAAGAACGGGGATCTTTTTTTCCTTTTTAAATCTGCATGAATAAAGATTATCTTTAGACACATATTACACATAAATTAATAGCAAAGTCCGGTTAGGAAATAGTGAGTTGAAGTAAAATAAACATCATATAAAATGCGAAATCATCCTTTTTTTATGACTTAAGATAAAATACTTATTCTAGGAAAATGATTGAAAGCTATTGTCGTATCGTAATATACACGTGGTTTAAAAACTAAATTTATATCTTACAAACATATAAAGAAATTATACATATAATGTTATTGAAACAATGATATAAAAAACAAAGATAAAACTTACTTTTATTCTGTAAAATATGTCTACATCCAAAGTTGTACTTATTATTACAATTGTAAATTCTAAAAAGCACGTGCTATCATCGCAAGTTACTTCGGACTACCGTATCGGCCATATTGCTTCTTCCGCAGTTCTGTGGGGCTGGGGGTTTTGACACAGGACACAGACTGACAAACTAATATATCCTCCAATCAGCGTCGGAACAGAACGTGTCTCGCCGGAAAAGCTCCGTTTCCCGAGACCTACGGAAACTTTCAGTTATATCTCTAGCAGTAAATTGAAAATTTCCGTTAATTCCAGGAAATGTTACACTTTTTACCTAAAACGGAATTTTTCAGTTAAAAAAAGGAAAATTCACAGAATAACACCTGTTAATTTCAGGACATATTTTTACAGTGGTTAACATCAGACAACACGCTCACACTCAAAAATTAGACTCCCTTTACAGGAAAGTAGCTAGTCCTGCTACAAGACAAGTGGCTAGATCGAGAGGGGCACCTGACAATTTCATTTATTAAACAAATACCACCTATTGCATTGTCATTTCCAACGTGCTGAAATATTTTGCATAACATAGGCTCTATAAAGCATAAATGAATAGTTTTTCCCCCTGATACTGCATTTATTAATTAAAAAAGAAAACTGCCCAGTTAAACTGAGGGCATTGAGCTCACAGGCTATTCACACTAATTGTATATTATGCTATTTTTTCAAAAAATAATGCCACTTGAAAAATAAAGAAATCGACAATATATTAAATGGGGGGGGGGATAAGCACCGGTTCCCACCATTTATACTTAACCAATAAACCCCCAAAATCTAATCATGTAAGCGCCTTACCACAATGAACTTATACACAAAGTTTGAAAAAAATCGGATAATTTTGCTTGAAAAACCCATTTATCTAAATTAAGGGGGATTAGCCCCCCGTTTACCCCCCTTTATACTTACTCAATGAACACCCAAGACTAATTAGGGAAGTGCCTTATCACAATGACCCTATATACAAAGTTTAAATAAAATCGGATAATTCTGCATGAAAAACCCATTTATCTAAATTAAGGGGGGGGGGTAGCCCCCCGTTTCCACCCTTTATACTTATCCAGTGAACCCCCAAAACTCATCAGGGAAGTGCCTTATCACAATGAGCCTATATACAAAATTCGAAGAAAATCGGATAAATCTGCATGAAAAACCCATTTATCTAAATTAAGGGGGTTATCCCCACGTTTCCACCCTTTATACTTAACTAATGAACTCCCAAAAATAATCAGGGAAGCACCTTATCACAATGAACCTATATACGAAATTTGAAGAAAAACGGATACTTCTGCATGAAAAACCCATTTATCTAAATTAAGGGGGAGTTACCCCCCCCCCCCTTTATACTGAGACACTGAGACACCAAAGCCGTATGAGGGTGCGTTTATATTTGTTTTAACAATTTTATCAATGTTATTCATTTGTGAAAGTTTTTGCACCGAAAATCTATACTTATAAAAGAGTATAGCTAGATTTTCTCATAATTAACGCAGAGCCTCAACCGTTTGTCCTAGAACAATGAAATTGGAAAGACAGGTTCTTTACACAATGTAATTAACGCAGAGCCTCAACCGTTTGTCCTAGAACAGTGAAATTGGAAAGACAGGTTCTTTACACAATGTAAGCACCCACTCAGAAAGGATTTTTGAAAATTCACACCCTAAGGGGGTTAAGTGGGGGGTCGAAAGTTTAAGATAATTTCGTCTTTTCCGCATATCTCAGAAGGAGTTTTAAGTAGGAGCGTGGAATTCGGGATAATAATTCTACTAAAGAATAGTTAAACATGTATTTCAGGCTATTTTAAAAATTCAACCACTAAGTGGGTTAAAAGGGGGTCGAAAATTTTCGGTGATTTTACATTTTCACCATATTTTATCAGCAGTTTTAGGTAAGAACGTAAAATTCAAGATAACAAATCTACTAAAAAAATTATTAAACACATATTTCAACGATTTTAGAAATTCATCCATTAAGGGGGTTAAATGGGGGGTCGAAAGTTTTAGGTCATTTTGCCTGTCCGTCATATCTCAGCAGCGTTTTTAGTTAGGAGTTCGGAATTCGGAATAACAAATCTACAAAAAATATAGATAAAAATGTACTTCAGCAATTTTAGAAATTCAGCAACAAACGAGGGTTAAATAGGAGGTCAAATATTTTAGGTCATTTTGTCATATCTCAGTAGAAATTATAGGTAGAATTATGAAATTCAGGATAACAAATCTACTAAAAAATAGTTAAACACGTATTTCAGCGATTTTAGAAATTCAGACACTATGGGGGGGGGGGGGGGGTGTTAAATGGGGGTCGAATGTTTTACGCCATTTTGCCACATCTCAGTAGAAGTTATAGTTAGGAGCGTAAAGTTCGGGATAACAAATCTACTAGTCTAAGAGCTAGCAACGTTTTCGTCACATGATTTTAGCATGGCTCATTTTTCTATATATTCTCCGTCTTTATTGTGTAGTACGAATGCGGCCGGTCTGGCTGGTGGAAGTGGTTGCGTTTACCTGTGGGGGAGGGGCAATGCAGGTAAAAAAGTGACAAAATTACGTCATTTTAGCATGGATTTTGTTTATAAAACTTGAATCTGCTAACTATTTGTGATATTAAGTTATTAGTCTGGCACCGTTTTAACGTTGCCAACACCGTGCCAGACCCTCATTTATAGGCAAAATGAGGTGTCAAATTCACGTCATTTTAGCATAGCTGAAATTTTAGTATGTTATACTTTGGCTATCAGATAAGCCATAATTAATTTGCCAGACCGAAATTCGGTTGCTAAATTACTGCCAGACGCCAATTTAAATCTGGCAGAGAAAGCACCTATTATGAGAGTTTGCAGCTTTTGTAGTGCTTTGGCTACTTTAAATACACATTAAAGCCGTAATTGTTGCCAAAGCAACGATCTTTGCTTTAGATAAAAGTATCTATCTCTCTCTCTCTCTCTCTATATATATATATATATGAATAGCCGGACGTCCCGACTTCGCGTGGGTGCACAATGTGTCGACTACAATGCAGGGTAGGTGGTAGGTAATTAAACATTATTCTAAATAATATTCTAAAATAATTCTAAATAGGATAGAAGTGGAGGTGAGAAAAAACTGCAGTACTTACAAATTTTAAACTTTAAATAAAAGCTTGTAAAAATGTGATAAGTAATGTTTTTTTATTTATGTACATAATGACAATAATAAATTAGTTTTAATATAGCAGAACCACCAGGCTTCACCCGAGTTAACCTTGGCCGACCAGGTAACATAAGTAAAAATTCAATATTCTAAAAATACGCCGATCACAATAACGCATCCGCGTCCATAAACCGTCAAAATGACATTCAGAAAAAACATATGTTATTTTGACGCAATCATGCTAAATCCCTCAGCTTTATAATTGATTAAATGAATTTCTTTTAAAAAATGTCTTACGCAAAATATCTAATAAAAAATCAGCAGTAGTTGTCTTATTCGTCTAATCTTCCATAATCGAGTTCATATCCTTTGTTTAACCCCCTTAGTGGGTGAATTTCTAAAATTGCTTTAAACACGTGTTTAACTATTATTCTTTATTAGAATTATTATCCTAAATTTCATACTCCTACCTGAAACTGCTGCTGAGATATGGTGAAATGACCTAAAATGTTTGACAATCCATTTAACCCCCTTAGTAGTTGAATTTCTAAAATCGCTGAAATACGTGTTTAACTATTTTTTTTTGGTAGATTTGTTATCCTGAATTTTGTGCTCCTATCTAAAACTGCTGCTGAGATATGGTGAAATGACCTAAAACGTTCGAACCTGCATTTAACCCCCTTAGTGAATTAACTTTTTTTAATATTCTCTCTTAACTTTTAAATAATTTAGTAAATATTTTCTATTAATTATCTGAATAAACTTATATAACCTTATTTGACGGTCTGGCTGGCAGAAAATGTTGTGTTTACTTGTGAGAGTAAGGGCAATGCAGGTGAAAAAATTACAACATTAAATTTTGATAACATGAGTTTTGTTTATAACATTTGTTTCTGCAAACTATTTGTGATATTAAGCCATTAATGCCAGACGGTTTCAACGTTTTTTTAGACCGTGCCAGACTCTGATTTATAGGTAAAAAATAAATCATCTACACGTCAAACACGTCATCTACACATAGTTCAAATTTAAATATGTTATTCTTTGGGTATCAGACAAACCATAATTAATTAGCCAGACACCAATTCCGTTGCTAAATTAATGCTAACATCTAGAAAGAAGTAAGCAAGCAATAAAATTAAGTATGAAAATACGTCGTAGTTGATAATAATAAATAATTAAAAATAATATAATAATAGGCATAAATTAGCAATAACAGGTCAGCGAACTGTAGCAAACAGGTAAACGAAAGAAAAAGTGAATACATTCCATTTTGAGTTTCCAAAAAATATATTATAATGAAAAGTAAGTGCTATACATAAGTGCTATATATAATAATGAAAAATAAGTGCTATATATAATAATAAAAATAAGTGCTGAATATAATGAAAAATAAGTGCTAAAAAGTACATTAACTTAAAATATTATTTCAAAATTATTTCGCCTTGTGCATTTTCAAGGTCTTCATCTTCGTCACTGCTGTCATCATTATAAGAATTATTATCATCTTTATCATCATTAACATTGCCTATTTCTTTCTAACCACTATAAGTTTATTTAGAAAATTAAGAGAAAAAAATATATGTTGTATAGTTTAAAATTAACAGCGAATATTAATAAAGATTAATTATAATATTACTTAAAAATTAAGACAGAATTTAAATAAATGGTTGACAATTTACGGTGGAGTTTCAGTTTTGCTCTTTTTTCGCTCCTTTGGCGATTTTATACATCTCTATACTTATAAAAGAGCATGTCCTCATGACTCAGAATCAACGCTGAGTCTCAACCGCTGCTCCTAGGACTACGAAATTTGGAAGATATGTACCCACTAAGAAAGTATTTTTGAAAATTCAGCCCTACGGGGGTTAAATGGGAGGTTCGAAAGATTTAGGTCATTTCTCCATATCTCTGCAGCAGTTTTACGTAGGAGTATGACATTCAGGATAACAAATCTACTAAAAAAATAGTTAAACATTTATTTCATGGATTTTAGAAATTCAATCACTAAGGGAGTTAAATGGGGGTGGTTCAGAGTTTAGGTCGTTTCCCCGCCATATCTGAAAAGCAGCTTTAGATAGGAGTGTGAAATTCAGCATACCAATTCTACTAAAAAAGGAGTTAAACATATATTTCAGCGATTTTGGAACAAGCGATTTTAGAACAAGCGATTTTAGAGTCAGCGATTTTAGAGCCAACATCGACTATGAACTCGGTTATGAAAGACTAAACGAATAAGACATCTATTGCTAATTTTTTATTAGATATTTTGCGCGGCATTTTTCAAATCATAAATATATGTACTTTTATAGAAAGCAACAATCGTTGCTTTGGCGACAATCACGGCTTGGCTGTGTATTGATAGTAACCCACACGAAGTCGGGACGGGCGGCTATTCATATATATATATATAGAGAGAGAGAGAGAGAGAAAGAGAGAGATATATACTTTTATCTAAAGCAAGGATCGTTGCTTTGGCAACAATTACGGCTTTATTGTGTATTGAAAATAAACAAAGCACTACAAAAGCTGCAAACTCTCATAATAGGCGCTTTCTCTACCAGATTTAAATCGGCGTCTGGCAGTAATTTAGCAACCGAATTTCAGTCTGGCAAATTAACTATGGCTTATCTGATAGCCAAAGTATAACATACTAAAATTTCAGCTATGCTAAAATGACGTGAATTTGATACCTCATTTTGCCTATAAATGAGGGTCTGGCACGGTGTTGGCAACGTTAAAACGGTGCCAGATTAATAACTTAATATCACAAATAGTTAGCAGATTCAAGTTTTATAAACAAAATTCATGCTAAAATGACGTAATTTTGTCACTTTTTTACCTGCATTGTCCCTCCCCCCACAGATAAACGCAACCACTTTCACCAGCCAGACCGGCCGCATTCGTACTACACAATAAAGACGGAGAATATATAGAAAAATGAGCCTTGCTAAAATCACGTGTTTTCTGACGTTGCTAGCTCTTAGACTATACTAAAGAATAGTTAAACATGCATTTCAGGCGATTTTAGAAATTCAACTACAAAGGGGGTTAAACGGTCGAAAATTTTCGGTGATATCACTTTTTAACCCTATTTCATCAGCAGTTTTAGTAAAAAGCGTGAAATTCAGGATAACAAATCTCCTTGAAAAAATAGTTAAACAAGTATTTCAGAGATTTTAGAAATTCGGTGGATCAAATGTTTTATGTCATTTTGCCATTTCTGAATAGAAGTTATAGGTAGGAGCGTGAATTTCGGGATAACAAATCTACTAAAGAATAGTTAAACATGTATTTTAGGCGATTTTAGAAATTCAACTACTAAGTGGATTAAACTGTCTGCTTCTCATCAGTCGTTTTGGATAAGAGCGTGAAATTCAGGATAACAAATCTGCTATAAAAATAATTAAACACATAATTCAGCGATTTTGGAAATTCACCCATTAAGGGGGCTAAATGGGGGTTGAAAATTTTAGGTCATTGCGAATGTTCGCCATATCTCAGCAGCAGTTTTAGTTAGGAGCTTGAAATCGCAGATTCTGGATAACAAATCTACTAAAAAATAGTTAAACATGTATTTCTGCGATTTTAAAAATTCAGCCACTAAAAGGGGTTAAATGGGGGTCGAATTTTTTATGTCATTTTGACATAGTAATAAGTAGGAGCGTGAAATTTAGGGTTACAAATGTACTAAAAAATAGATAAATATGTATTTCAGCAATTTTAGATAATAATCCATCAAGGGGGGTCACACTGTGTGTCGAAAGTTTTAGGCAATTATTGTGCCATATCTCAGCAGCAGTTTTAAGTAAGAATGTGAAACTCCGCTTTACAAATCTACAAAAAAAAAAGTAGTTAATCATGTATTTCCCAGCTATTTTAGAGCTAGCGAGTTTGTGGGCAACATCGGCTGTGAACCCGATTGCGGAAGATTAGACGGAAAAGAGAACTATTGCTGATTTTTTATTATATATTTTGTGTGACATTTTTTACAAGGAATATGTTTTTTAATTTCCCATTTTAAATATTTTTTTTCTATTTGCGTCTTTTAGCGATCGGATTTAAAATTTTAAACAAAATATTACACTTCCACCTTTTTTAAAATACATTTTGTGAAAGCAAAAAATTTCGATTTAAATACTGATTGCCATATTTATAGGTTAGTGTATGCATAAGGCAGCCTTATGGTGATTACCGTATATTCAGATTACAAGCGTGCATACGAATGGGTCCTGTTAAAATTATTTCATTTTAATGATTTATGCACGCAAATTAACTGAACCATGTTATAGTGATCGCTGCATTAACAGTGTATGGCTGAGAAATACACAGAGCCCCATTATTTTGATCACCTCATTAATAATTTATGGCCGTGACAGTACCCATTTTCAATGATCGTCTTTTATGCTAGGCAATCCCATTTTCATTTATTTCATCTGAAAGTTCTCCGCTCATCTTAGACAAATACACACAGGGTCAGTAGTATTTTGTCAGAGGGATTATGGAAAAAAATATTATGAATGTCACGAAATATTTACTTACGTGCTTTTATGAATATATATATATATATATATATATATATATATATATATATATATATATATATATATACCCTATATATATAAAATCCTAATGAAACGAATTTGTGAAATGATTTTATGAAACGAATTTATGAAACGATTTTATGAAACGACTGATTATGTTTCAGGTCTATCTACCCTATATATATAAAATCCTAATGAAACGAATTTGTGAAACAATTTTATGAAACGAATTTATGAAATAATTTTATGAAACGACTGATTATGTTTCAGGGCTATCTACCCTATATATATAAAATCCTAATGAAACGAATTTGTGGAACGATTTTATGAAACGAATTTATGAAACGATTTTATGAACCGACTGATTATGTTTCAGGGCTATTTTTTATAAAATATTAAACGCTTGATAGTGAAATTAATACCAATTGTCCATAAAAATCCGCGGATGTCAAAACTGGTAATTTTAAGTATGTTTAATGTTTAGACATTTCGGAAGAAAAAATGTTTTTCAAAGAAAATTAAGGTGTTTTAAACACAAACTAGCTTATTTTAACCAGTTTAAAAGAAGTTTGACGAATCAAAGCTGTAATTAAAAATTGGTCTCTCTACTTTTTCAAAAAATCAACTAAAGCTGCTGCCGCTACCGTAAATGATTTTTTTGTGTGACTTGCGGTCTTTTTTGCCTTATATTAAGAAAACTATTGCATATAAAATGTGAAACTTGGTAGTTTTATAGAGAAATGTTGAATAAGCACGCTGAGATAGAGTTTTGAAATCTAAAGGTTATTTTAAACGCTATTTAAGGTTGAAATTAGACAAAATAGTTCCATTACATAAATTTTATAAGTATCGAAATCAACGCTTTGCAATTTAACTATCAACCCCAGGCACATACTTGGCGAGTTTGCGGTATGCAGTGTGCAATCATTTTTTTTAAATTTCAATTATTTTTTTGGTGTCATAATCAATTTTTTATTTAAAATTTCATCATCTGAATAGAGATTTATTTCACATTTCAAAACTCATTTTTTTTTACCTATTGTTGCCAAATTTTAAAACAGTGCAAAAAATAAGATTTATTTTCAATTAAAAATGTATTTTTAAAAAGCGAAAGTAAACTTTTAAATAATAATTAATTCCATGTTAAAAGCAGTAGATGGAAAAAATGAAGTCGTATTTAAAAGGCCCAAATAAGAATATTGCCAAAAATTTTCAAATTAAAAGTAGATTTACACGAGAGATTTATTTCATATTTCGAAAAAGTCATTTATTTTAACATATTGTTGCCAAATTTTAAAACAGCACAAATAACAATATTTCGTTTTCATAAAAAATATATTTAAATAGGAATATTAAAAACAGAAGAAACCTTTGTTGAAAATTACGTCATCTTTAAAACGATACATTTAAAACGTCTTATTTAAAGCAATTTTGCATCGTTAAAAAAATTCGCTTGTTTTTAAATGTTTAATTGATCTTATTTAAACAAGGACAAATGTGAAGACAGCAGTTGATTCGGCCTTAAGAACCGAAAAATCCCTAATGATTTTTAACCCGAATACAGAAAATCAGCACTGGTCGTTTAATTATAATTCAATCTTCCGTAACATTTTTAAAATCGAACAAATTAGTGCCCTGTGGTGTCTGAACAGGGGTTAGCAAACCTAGCTCGTAGGGCGGGGGGCAGAGGCCCCTATTACATAAAATAAAATTTAATGAAGCACATTTACACCACTCAAAACCCACTGATTTCACCAAAATTAACAATTTACTAAAGAATTCACCAACATATTTCAAATTCCTCTTGATTTCGTATTTTTCAAACAAAACTCATAAACAATGTCCACAACCCCTTACTGCCTATGAATTCTTAACTTCGCCATATTATGGGCAAAAAAAAAAAAAAAAAAAAAAAAAAAAAAAACAGACTATCAGAATATATTCACACAACCTCTATTACCGTCTACAAACGACATCGAAGCTCATTATCAATAAATTCATAGCTTTGCCTAAAAAATTATAGAGTACATTTATATTTCAGAGTAGGATCCAAACAGCTCACTATCGGCTAAAAACGATGTGGAAGTTGACATTTTATGAAACAACCAACTGACAACATTCTAATCTTACAAACATATTAGGTAGAATTTATAGTGCAGATGTAGACTTAAACATAAAGGTTTACGTAATTCTGTTCAGAATTGTCATTTTTATGGTTTCGTTCATCTCACGAAATTCTATTACTCCCGCTGCGTTGTTTGTCTGTCACAGAGCCATTCTCAAAAACTGTATCACTTACAGAGTTGAAACGATGTGTATAATTCTGAATACCAGCTATAAAGAGCTCAAAATATTAAAATTTGAAAATTTCGTATTATTTTAATAAATAGAGATAAAAAACCAAAATTCTATCAGCCTTTTCATATTAAATTTAAACATTTTTCATTATAGCAGATGACAAAAATTAAAAATCCACGATGAAATTCTTTCCACAGTAATTAATTTTCTATCAGACGATTTCCACGTGAAAAATGAAAATGAAAAAAAAATTTCACCAATTGAAAAAAAAGATAAATATGAAATAAAAATGATTGACGTCATAGTGGTAATAAAACGGAAAATGTCTAAGTGTTTTAAATAATGCAAGGAGTATGAGTATGTGTATGTACACAAAGCAGATTAATATCACGTCATTAGAGAATTAAAAAGAAAATCTGACGTCATATTGGAAGTTTAACGAATCTTTCAGATGTTTGAGAATAATACAAAGCAAGTATCAAAATGAGTAATAGAGAATAGTAAATATATGAGTTTGAGAAACATATTGAATCGAGATAAAAATTCGATTATGGAAATATTCGCATATTTTACATTTTGAACATATACAATTTGTTTAATTTTGAAATTATTTTTTAAATATTGCATTCAGTCCGCATGATAGATATTATTATGACAGAATATAATAGCGGGCTTAGCCCGCTATCGGGCTGGTTTAGATATTCGAAAAAAACGAAAAAATAGACCGGTAAATTTTTACTTTATAAAAAACATGACTTTTTTTTTCCTTCTGCTAAATGAAATGTATTTGAATTTATTAAAGAAAGGAAAAAGTGTTTTGAAAGGAATATTAAACGAAACTCTTTGAGAGATCTTCGATCACACTTACCCACTTGTTTATAGTAGTTTTAAATGTAAAAAAATACAGTACTAGTTTGTAGCAAAAAGTTTAAAGCTGAGTCACAAAAAAGTATAAACGAAAATTCATTAACAAGAAAAAAAACTAATGAAATACCTTAATATTAATTTTAATTTAAAAAAACCTTCACGTTTTTCGTATACACTCATACACTCTAAAGAAAAATCCGTGCATTGATTTTTTTCCTTGCTCTTTTTCTCGATAAAACACGAACATTTCTGCTTTCATTTGAACATTTCCCCCAAATATAGCAAATTTACCAGTTTAACGTAAAAACTATCTCAGATTCTCCAATCTGAAAAGTTGAATATTCATCAAACCATAGGAATTGTCCCGCATTTGTGCTGCCTGTTAGTTTTTCGTATTAACAATGGAAATTCTACGCATGTACGTAGCTTTTTCCTCTTACCACAAAAAATTAGCAAACTGAAATTCAAAAGGTCCTGCATTTCTTGGGTTTAAAGACGAAAAATTCTTGAAATAATAGCAAAATCTCGTAAGAGAGGGTTCTTGCAACTTGTCTGTAGAGTTTTTACGAAATTTTTTTACGAAATTTTTTTACAAAATTTTTTGAAATTTTTTGTCTGTTTCCTTACATGAACAATCTGACTTCGTCAATACATTATTTTGATGTTTATTTTTAATTCACTAAAATTTTTGGCGTTACTTAACTGTTCAGTTTTTTTCATAAAATATTTGATAATATAATAAAATATCCATTGTTAATCTTTATCTAAATTATTTAAAGACAGATTCAAATCAAAGGCGTTAGAATATTTATTATCCACAATCCTTCTCTTACCTTTATTGGCGTTGTTGAAATTTATTACAGTCAGTTAAGGAACCCGTTTAAATTACTATAATAACAATCAAACACAGTTACGAATATTCTGTCAACTATTTTGAAAGTTAAGTGGAAGTTTACCGCCAGAGATATTTAATTAATTTAAAAAAAAAATTAATTTTTTAAATAATAATTTTACTTATTTCTTTTTTACAGAATATGGCAAAATGAAAGAAAAAAAAACATTTTTATATTACTGCAAATTACAAATGTTACGTTATTATAACAATCAAATATATATTGTCGTGTCATGTGATAATAGATTAAAAATGATGTATTTTTTAAATTGTTTTTTGATAGATAATCATAATTTAATTAAAATTAACCCATTAATTTATAGTCAATTGAAACACATCAGTTGTATAGACTAACACATCATGAAAGGTGAAAAATAAATTACAAAGTTCCGTCTTTACGTATGTGATCCAAATTAAGTTAAAAGGGTGTAATTAAAATGATTTCATAGCATTTTTGAAAAGTATTTTGAGTATTATAAAAATATTGGTTAACTATAATTTTCGGGCGTCATGTTCACTTTAATTATCAAATGAAATACATAAGACTTGAAACTTATGATTTATTTTACTAAAAAGGTGCTAAAATACATAAAAGCTTTTTAAACAAAACAACCGTCAAAAGATGTTAAAAGATAAATAATATAATACAATCACTTGTTAACATTAAATTAATGTCCCATAATGCTTAAAGTGATTAAAAACAAAAACATAACACAGAATATATAAAATACCTGTTTTTAATGTAGATATGTAGATAACATATGTTTCATGCACAACTACCGGTGAAATCTTCAGATCTTAATGATAAATACAAAATTCTCGCATATTTGAAAATAGTAAAACATATACCACGAGATCGCATGTCCAAAGTTAGTAGGTGCTTAATTTGGCTAAAACTGGGAAACGTGAAAATTATTAAACATATATATTAACATATTAACACTATATTAAATACAAATGACTATAAAAATAAAATGATGGAATGTATTAATAATATGAAATGTATAGAATAAATGGAAAAGCAATTAAAAAAAAAATTTAAAAAAAATAAAAATAATTTTTTTCACGTTTCCCAGTTTTAGCCAAATTAAGCACCTACTAACTTTGGACATGCGATCTCGTGGTATATGTTTTACTATTTTCAAATATGCGAGAATTTTGTATTTATCATTAAGATCTGAAGATGTCACCGGTAGTTGTGCATGAAACATATGTTATCTACATATCTACATTAAAAACAGGTATTTTAAATATTCTGTGTTATGTTTTTATTTTTAATCACTTTAAGCATTATGGAACATTAATTTAATGTTAAAAGATGTTAAAAACTTCAAGCGCTTTCAACTGCTACAAAACAGCCTTCATCAGGGGAATTTCAGAGGTGTGAATGCCCATGAATGTTCGATGGTTAAATAGTTGGAGATGTTTGAGTTTGACTGTCGTATGTTTAAAACTTTACATGGAAATTTAACTAAAATGTATATTGTAGTGATTTTTGGGAAAAGTTATCTTTCAAAAACCTATAATTTATAATAAAACCAACATTTTTAGTAAGTAATTTTTACTATCTAGTTATTTATTTTCGGATATAATGTTTGAAATCGAAATTACAATCATTTCAGAATAAGAAGCACGTTTTATACAATGTTTGATAGAGAGATGCTACGCTTTACTTAATTTGTAAAATAGAAAATAACTTTATTCGTTAGATTTCAGTAAAGGACCTATCTACTAAATTTAAAAAAAAGCTTTACTTTTGGCATTTGAAATGCTACTTTTGATCTTTTAAACCTAAAAATAATTTCCCCCAAAAAACTAAAAAAAAAAAAAAAAAAAAGGGTTTTAAAAGGTTAATTTTCTACATCCATTATTAAATACTCGTGAATAATTATTTTTCTGAAAAATAAGAATTCTTTAAAGTATTTGATTGTTTAATTTTTAAAACTTCACATGGCAATTTAGCTAAAATGTTTTACTGTACTGATTTTTCGAAAACGTTCTGCTGTTAGAGCGGGCAAGCTTATCTTTCAAAAAAATAT
This sequence comes from Maratus michaelseni, assembly GCA_963931845.1. Taxonomy (NCBI): domain Eukaryota; kingdom Metazoa; phylum Arthropoda; class Arachnida; order Araneae; family Salticidae; genus Maratus; species Maratus michaelseni. The sequence continues at coordinate 57,156,243 of OZ007597.1, forward strand.
AATTTATAATAAATACCTCACTTATATTAAGTAATTTTTCCTGTCTAGTAATTTTAGTTCGGATATAACATTTTAAACCGAAATACTTGCTAACATTAACTGCTGAACGATCTTGCAATAGATTCTATGGCCGAATGGTGAAATTACGCTTTAGTGAAAACAACATAATCATGTCATGGCGGTTTCTTTTTATGTTACTTTTTTATTTCCTAATGTTGTGGTTGAGGGGGCTTTAGAAAGCCTCAAGAAAAGGCTTTGCGAATTTAATTTCTGTTATTTTTAAATCGAAAAGCTTACCTTTCTTACTCGTGCTTGCCTGTTGCAAAATACTTTTGTTTTTAATGGGAATTTCTTTCGTATGACTGACGGTTTCGCTATGGGCAATCCTCTTAGTCCAAATTTATGCGATATTTACATATATTATTTTGAAGTCAAATTGTTTGAAATGTTAAAGTTTCCATTTTATGTCCGTTTTGTTGATGATAGTTGTGTTCTAATTGAAATGAATTCGGATATTAGTCATATTATCTTTGTTATGAATTCCATTGATTGTTGCATTCAATTTACTTTTGAAATTGAGACCAACAATTGTTTTGTTTTCCTAGATATTTTTGTTGTTCGCTGTGAAGATAGCTTTCAGATTACCGTCTTTCGTAAACCTTTTGCTGTCAGTCTACCACCTCAAAGGTATTCATCTCATCCAACTAAAGAGAAATTTGCTGCTTTCATTAATTTTGTTTTTTTAGGCTTCCAATATTTGTTCCACCCTTCAGTTACTTAGTGCGGAACTTAATTATGTCAAAGCTAATTCTGTTGATCGCGGTTATTCCTCTAATATTGTAGATTATATTTATAAGAAATTGATGAAATCATTCCATTACGAAAATAATTTTAATTCCAACTCTAATACTTCAGTTGTTTTGCCGTTTTTTCCTAAAATCAGTCAGCAAATTCATACAATTTTAAGAAGGTTCGAATTCAATGCTATTTTTTTCCTGTTAATAAAATCTCTTTTTCAAATCTCAAACATCCTATTGATCGTATAGATAACTGGGGTATTTACCGAATCTCTTGCCAGTGTGGTTTCTCTTATAGTGGTCAGACTAAACGTGCTCTTAGGTTTCGTTTAAAAGAGCACGAAGGTTATATTAAAAATCCGGAGCTTAAACCTTCTTCTATTGCTTCACATTGTTGGTTTTTTCAACATAGGTTCAAATTTTTCTCAGCCACCATTATTCAAAACTGTTCATCTAACCCTGATCTTGATTTTTGGGAAGCTTACCACATCATTAAAAATTCTCACTTCTTAGTCAATGACTTATCTAGTACTCCTGATTTTCCAAATATTTGGAAAACATTATCTTAATTTCCCTTTTTTTTTGTTTCTCTTTTGTTTCTTTAGTTCTCTGGTAGATATCGTTACTTGTCTACTCAGTTGTTTCTTGCTGCTTTGTTCTCTTTGGTTTCTTTTTAGCGTTCTATACCCACATCGGGTATATAAGCCACCGCCTCTCTGTCGTTTTGGACAGTCTTGCTTTTTCTAGCACGCTGTGCTTTGCTCTTTGTAGCACTGAAGAAGAATCTCGCTTGTGGATTCAAAACAGCTGTTTTCTGCTTTTTGTGTATTATTCGTGCATTTTTAAAGTTGGTATTATTTTTTTAACATAATAATGTTCTTTACATTCTGTAAAATCCTCATAAGTCAAGTCTTAATCACTCCTAAATTAGACAGTAGGATTTCACATCGAAGAAACCTGAACATCAATTCGCATGAAAGGAATTTTAAATGGGGGGGGGGGAAGTCCTAGTTTAGTTAGAAGAGTGATATGAACTAAGTTTCCAGACGAATGGAAATACGTTCTCCTTGGAGTAAATTAATATTCCCCAGTTAGAATAATATGACATTTAGATAGGCATAACTATATTTATTGCATAAATCAGGCCGTAATAACTCTTAGACATCTGGATTTCACATCGAATGAACCTGATACATGAATTCTCATGAAATAAAATTTAAATGGCGGGAAAAGTCCTGATTTATTTAGAAGAGTGATATGAATTAAGATTCAGACGATTGAAAATGTATTCTCCTTGGAGTAAAGTAATATTCCTTAGTTAAGATAATATAAATGTTAGCTACGCATAACTATATTTATTGCATTTCTCCTTTGAGCAATCATTTAAAAATAAGAAGCGAACCTTATTTTAACATAAAGTTTGATAAATATAACGCTTTATTTCAAAACTAATTTGTGAAATAGGCGTGTATTAAATATATATTTAGCTATAGATATTTCATATAGCGGAAAAGCAAATTATTTTTGTTTATCTTCAAAAGTAAACTGTAAAATATGTGAAAATATACTTTTGTGAAGACCATTAATAGTTATTGGAATAATAAATAATTGACTTAATTAAACACAATTGAAAAAATTTAATATTGTGCTGTTATATTAATATTGTACATATCATATCCATGAGAATATTTTTTATTTTACATAACGACTACGTTTTTCCAAAACATGACCTTTACAATATGTGAATTTAGCAGGGGCATCGATTATGGAAAATTCATCGATTTTATTTATGTTAACCCGAAAGTGGAAAATAGTGCAATTAATTAATAAAATAATTTTTATTCATTTCATTTTAAAATTTGGCAACAGGAAAGAATAAAACAAAAATTACTGCAAATGTTATGTTAATGTAATAAACAAATATATATTCTTGAGTCATGTTGTAATAGAATAATTTTTTTAGTTTATTTTCTAGATATGGCAACATATTTAAACAATCTAATTGGGATTTCTAAATTGTTTCCTCAACGTATAATCATAATTTAATTAAAATCAATCGATTAAATGATAATTAAGTTCTGAAAATCTGAATATTTGTATTGACAAAGGAAACACACACCTGTATATATTTTCTCGAAATCCAGCACATGAAGAAGTGGTTAAAAAATAAATTGCAAAATTCTATCGTTTTCACATATAATCCAAGTTAATTTAAATAAAAGCGTGTAATTAAAATATTTAGGTAGCATCTTTAAAAAGTATTTTTATTGTTGATTTTTTTTAATGCAAATTTCACACACCTGTGCATATTTTCTTGAAATCAGACACATCAAGAAGTGTTTAAAAAATAAATTACAAAATTCTGTCTTTACACATATTATCCAAGTTAAGTTAAATAAAAGCGTGTAATTAAAATATTTAGGTACCATTTTAAAAAGTAGTTTGTTTGCTGAATTTTTTAAAAAAATGAAAATTTCACACACCTGTACATGTTTTCTTGAAATCCAGCACACCAATAAGTGTTTAAAAAATAATAAATTACAAAAAATTTTCTTTACACATATAATCCAAGTTAAGATAAATAAAAGCGTGGAATTAAAACATTTAGGTAGCATTTTTAAAAAGTAGTTTGATTGTTTCATTTTTAAAAAATGGAAATTTATCTAAAATGTTTATTCAACAGTGATTTTCTGAAGATATTCTTTTGTTAGTGTGAATAAGATTATCTTTAAAAATTCTCTAACTTACAATAAATCCAGCACTTTTAGTTACTAACTCTAGTAATTTTAGTAATATCTAGTAACATCTTGTAATATCTAGAAATTTAAGTAATTTATTTTTACTATCTTGTAATTTTAGTAAGTAATGTTTACTATCTTGTAAATTTAGTTCGGATATAACATTTGAAACCGAAATTCTTGCTAACATTTACTGCTGAACTTTCTTGCCAGAGTTTCTATAAACGAATGGCGAAATTACGCTTTAGTGAAAACAGCAAAATCATGTTATTTCCATTTTGTATAATCCTTATAATTCAGGTCGTAATCACTCCTAAGTTAGACAGTTGAATTTCACATGGAATAAACCTGAACATCAATTCCCATGAAATGAAATATAAATGGCGGGGAATGTCTTGATTCAGTTAGAAGAATGATATGAACTAAGTTTACAGACGAACGGAAATACATTCTCCTTTGTGTTAATTAATATTCCTCAGTTAGGGTAATATGATTGTTACCTAAGCATAACTATATTTATTGCATTTATCCTTTGAGGAATCATTTCAGAATAAGAAGAGAAACATATTTCAATACAAAGTTAGATAAATGTTCCGCTTGCATTTCAAAATTAGTTTGTAAGAGAGGCGTGTACTAATTAAATATTTAGCTATAGATAATTCATATAGCTGAAAAGAAGATTATTTTTGTTTATCTTCAAAAGTAAATTGTAAAATATTCTTTTGTGAAGACAATTTCTTAATATTTATAATTGAAATAACAACACCTTTGAAAAATGCATAGTGTGCTATTAATTCGTTTTTCTACACATGATATAGAAAAGAATATTTTTAAAATGAGTATAAATGAATATTTTTAAATTTTTGCTGCAACTGATTTTCGGAAATGTTTCTGAGTAGACTTTATATTGTACTATTCAGTTGTCTCAAACAAGAAGTATCTGTTTTCAAAATGCTATTAATTCTCAACTGGAGTAATTCCGGGTGAGATGCCGCATATATATTTTTTTAATTTGTGTATAAAATCCAATGGTGCATACAAACAAAAAGCATCATGCTACGCTATTTAATGTTAAATATACAACATGTGTACTGCGACTAAAATATATAAAAAATAATTAATAATTTTTAACATTTTTTTTCTAAAACATTACACTGCGGAGCGTCACACGTACATTCAGGGTGAGATGCCGCAATTGTGAGGGAATTATGCCACGCTTGTTATAAGAACAGAATGAAATTAGAAATAAAAAATATTCATATTTTGACTACAATTAACTATGTCAGAAATAAAAGAAACTAAATGACCACAATGAAATGTACTAATAGGTTCAAGTGAATATTAGTCTGCCTACTTTGTTCACTACTGAAATTATCTACTCTTTTTTTTTTAAGATTGGTATTTAATTGTTATTTCAACAACAACAACTTAACATCAGTGTAGCAGAGAAGTAAAATAAAAAAGTAAAGTAGTGTTTACATTGTTTTATTTGTTAATAGACCTGTTTTTTCGAACGAAATCTACACAAAATTTGTCGAAAATATACTCTCCATGTAACCACATTCTACACATGATGAAATGAAGCCAATCACACTTCCTCTTAGTTTTGGAGTAGTTTTCTACACATTCCTTGCAAAGAACGTCTGCGTCACATGTGTGATCCAACTTATTATTATTATCATCTTGACTTGCATCTTTGTTCGCCTTTTTACTTTTTATTTTTGTTTTTTCCTCCTTAGGTTTAGTAAACGTCATACTGTTTGAAAATTCCTCAACGGCTGATTAACTGAATTTTATTAATCGTGGTATCCCGAACAAAGAAAACTGCGGCATGTATACCGGATCGTAGCGCGGCATGTATCCCATTTTGTACGGCACGGACGTCGCACAACACAGTTGCCTGCCCTCGCAAAGGAAAATGGCATAACCATACATACAGTACTCTATACAGACGCTACACTCAGTTTTGACTTTGATATTATGCACGCATTTAGTATTTAGCGTATAAAATGTATGAAATAACATGTTTAAAAAATTGGATAGTGAAATCAAGCGCTTTACTCAAAATAAGGATTGCATAGTTACAAGTAAACATCGAAATGGGATTCACGCTATGCACTGTTTAAAGTAATCTCATTGCCGACCTAGAGTATGAGTCTGACTGGCATCTATCGATAACTACAAGAAATACAAGTGGTGCGGCATCTAGACCGGATGCGGAAACTCTCCTAGAGTTACTCTAAACATTTTCGGATGCGTAATTAAAACTACATGCAAGAGTAATAAATTAATATTAATTTTAATGCTAATCTTTCAGCTGTTTATTTGTTATGTTTGTCTGTAAAACATATTTGTTAAATATGAAAAGGTTTATTTGAGAATTGACTGCTTCCAAAAAACCTATATTTCTGAATGAGAAAACTTTTTAATACATTATAAAAACTACTCGAAGAAGTTTTCGAAAATCATTGGCAGCAAAATAAACTTTGTTGTTATGAATGTTACTTTAAATCTCGAAATTAAGAACGCTTTTCGAAATTGTTGGTTGATTTAGAAGAGGTAATTGTATATTTTCGTACGTGGTTATGCTACACTGTCATAGAATCCTAATCCTAATAATATTATAAATCCGATTGTGTGCAAATGTTAGGCTGAAGCCAGCGTCAAAATGAAGAAATTAATGGCCCTGTATCTTTGCATATAGGTGGATTTTAACCCGGAAATGAACATAGACTGGTTTTTGTTTATTTTATTCAAATACTTTTCTTAATAATTCAAAATTTGCTTATTTTCATAGAGAATCAATGGACATTTTTAGATAAAATTTAACCATTTTACTTTATCGTTGCTAGGGCTTTGATCGTTGCCAATAAATAAAAATGCGTAAAAATAATTTTTCCTCAACAATTAAGTTTCAATTGAGCGATTTTCACGTGAAAAATGAAAATAATTCAAAAGAAGATGAATTTCTGTGATATTTGAAACAACAATATGAAGTATTTGTTATTATACATGAAGTATGAATATCGGTTACATTAAAAAGATCTTTTTCTGTCAAAAACTGCGTTATAATTAGAAAGAAGAATTAACAATAATTATATTATTAAGAAAAAGATTTTGCTTGAACCATGGAACTATGAAAAGGATCCTTCTTGGTTTGAACAAATATGACGTCATAAATAAAACATGTATTTTCAAATATTCGTAATATTACAAAGAGCATGACTATCAGTGTATAATAAAAGTATATACATAATGGACGTCATATTTAAGATGAATAACTGAAATATTTTTTTTATACTGATTAATAATAAGCTTGAATATCAGTTACAAACAGATGTGAGTTTTCTGCTAAAATCCACGTCATTATTGCCAGGAAAAGAAAATTAACAAGAATTATATCATTGAAAAGAGATTTCTCTGGGATCAAAGTGACGTCATAATAAAACGGGATTAATTAAATATGTTTCAAATGGAGCATGTATCAATTTCATACATTTATAATCACTGAGTATAGTGAAATAATAGCTGCAAACATCTATAAGAGCTGCAAGTTCTATAAGAGCGTTAGTGAACTGACCTTCAATGAAAATGATAAAGTGAACAAAGTTAGAGCCAAGAGGATGATCCATAAATGCCGCACCTCCAATTCGGGAAATCCAGCTTTCGAGGAAGAGTTTTCTATGCAAGAGTTATGTGTTGCCCTTGAAGCTATGGACTGCAAGAAATCTCCAGGCCCAGACGATGTCCATGGCCATATGGTCAGTCATCTCGGTTCTTTGGGAAAGCAAGGGCTATTGGAGCTCTTTAACCTTTCTTGGAAACTGGGTCGACAGCCTCTTGAATGGAAAAGGGCTATTATCATCCCTATTCAAAAGCCTGGGAAGAATGCAGGTTCCCCTGAGAACTTCAGACCCATTTCCTTGACTCCCTTCATATGTAAAATTATGGAGAGACTTGTATTGGCCAGGTTGAACAACTACCTGCTCTCCAACAAATTGCTCCCTGTAGAGCAATATGGTTTCAGAAGAGGCCATTGTACTATCGACCAGATTCTGTACTTTTGCCAGAATGTCAGGGATTCGCAGAAACTGAAGCCAAAAAAGTCACTCCATAGCGGTTCTTTTGGACATGTCTAGGGCTTTTGACAGAGTTTGGCGACAAAAATTGGTAACCAAGCTCTTTGACATCTTCGGCATAAAAGGAAGAGCCCTTCCTTGGATCTCTGATTTTCTCTCATATAGATCCGTAAGAGTGAAATACCAAAACACTTTGCCTGACCCTTTTGGTCTGAGACATGGACACCACAGGGGGCAGTACTTAGCCCTCTTCTTTTCTCTTTGTATATAACTGGGATTGAAGGGGTACTCGAAGGTTATTGCAAGGTGGGACTCTTCCTGGTGGTGACATCATCCTATGGAACTCCGACCCTAACATTAAGAATATCGAAGCTAATCTTAACCTTGCTCTTAATGAAGTTGGAAGATTTGCTGATCATCATAAGCTGACATTTAATTCTTCAAAATCTTTGGTTACCTTTTTTACTACCAACAAACATCTTTATAACTATAAGCCAGTGGTTTACATGAATGACTGCCAATTAAACTATGCAAAAAACGCTGAATATCTTGGATATGTGTTGGATCAGGAGATTCTGGGCAGCAAACATATTGAGGCACAAGTGGCTAAATGTAGAAAAGATTAAACATTCTAAAATATATATCCGGTCGAGACTGGGGTGCGAATGCTAAAACTCTTAGAAGAACATACCTATCGCTGATTAGACCAATTCTCGGATATGGTTTTCCTATATATTCTTGTGCTTCCGCCACCAATCTAAATAAGCTTGAAAGAGTGCAATTGAGCGCCGTCAGAATTATTACTGGGCTGCCCAAGATATATAGTGTTATATGAATCGGATCTTCCTCCCCTTTCAAGGAGAAGAGAATATTGCCTTGCAAAGTACTATAATAAGATCTACAGCTATCATGACCAACATCGTACTTCTGCTTATCTCCATTCTTAGCAAAATAATCGCCGATTTAAGCGACACAGCCCTTTTTCTTATGCAAAAGAGATGGGCCTACTTTAAAATAACGTGGAACACCACTCCTTAAGGCCTCCATTGCAGCTTAGGATCCTAGCCGTATGCATTTTCACACGGACCTTTTAACCAACGTGTGCAAAAAACTTGAGAACCCGGCATTTACTAGACAAATGGGACTGGAAACTATTCATTGCATTCCACCTTCGGCCCTGAAAATGTTTACAGATCGCAGTAGGGGTGTGGGAGGTATTTCTGGCAGTGGTGTTCACATTGAGACACCGGATCGTACATTCGACATAAAAATAAGAAATGCTAATTATTGCTCGGTTTTTAGATCTGAGCTTTTGGCTATTTATAAAGGCCTTTGTTTTATTGATTTGACACCAGGACTCGAGTACAAGGACATTTGGATTTTAACTGATAGTCGTGCCTCTATACAGCATCTTATTAATTGGACAAATGTGGGCGACAGAACGAGTCTGAACATCCTGGAACTATTGAATTGCTTATCTGCAAGACACTCCACTCCATCCACTTTCAGTGGATCCCGTCACATGTTGGACTGAGAGGAAACGAAATGGCCGATGGTTTGGCCAAGTCTGCCTCAGCTGAAGATCACCAGGAATATGGAATATTAACCTATAGTGAAATAGCTTCGATTAAGAAACAAGAATTAAATTCACTTTGGAGAGTACCTCCTTTTCATCCATAGTACTTTACTAAAACACCAGGATGGTCTCTCCAACTTAATCATTGTAGGAAACAACAGACGGCACTCTCACACTTTATGAGTGGTCACTTAAGTGGACTATCTTTCCATCAGGGCCAGAAAACATTTTCTGAGTGTCATCGGTGCCCGGGAGTCCAGGCCTCTCCTCTGCATATTATCAAATGCCTAAATTTTACCCGCTGTGAAATCTTGGAAAATCCAGCGCTCTTTCACTATTTTCTGGAAGTCTTTGGTTTTGTGGAGATGGTTCAGCATAGCTAAACCATCTGGGATTAGAAACAACAACAACAACACAGTGAAAGAATAGAGAGGTAATGAACCGTAAAATTGGCTTGCAATGTGAAGCGGGTTATCGCTCAAATCATTAGGCCCAAGGGCTGACTTCATTGGATGGAGAGAGGCTGCACGTGGAACAATGACTGGATTCATTGGACGGGGACAGGTTTTCAAAGCAAGCCGCCAGTTGTTTGGGCCGACTGTAGGGTTGCATTTTCAGCATCACGCCAAACATGAACATTTCATCTCTATTTATTCTCTGAACTCTGTGATTAATAAATACATGGCTGTTAAAACGTTTCTCAAAGTTGTTAAAAGTAAAATGGTTTATCAGGTAAAATTGACATTTCTTTTTACCCAATTCGTCGATTTACACGATTTTATTTGGCCGTCCTTTTTCCATTAGTTGCAGTTTCCTTTTCGCGGTTATTTGACACAAAATTTTACCTTCTTTAAACTGATTTATGTCAAGGCCCCTATAACAAAGAAATATCTTATTTTCTTCTATGAAATGTGATAAAGAGTTAGTTAATTATTTACGTTTTTAATTATCAGGAGTGAAATATTTTGCTTGATTAGTACATTTATTTTTCTTTTAATGTTACGTGAACGAAGTCACGGGTAACAGCTAGTCCTAATAATATTATAAATCTGATTGTGTGCAAATGTTAGGCTGAAGCCAGCGTCAAAATGAAGCATTTAATTTTCCTGTATCTTTGCATATAAGTTGATTATAACCCTCAAATGAATATAGGCCGGTTTTCGTTTATTTTATTTCAATATTTTTCTTAAAAATTAAAATTTTCATTATTTTCATACAGAATAAATGGACATTTTTTCGTATATTTTACAATGGTTGGTTGGTTTGGTTGGTTTGGCCCAAAGGGCCCGGTTTTGCAGCTTTTTTTAAAATGGTTAAATTTATTTTACCGTTGCTAATACTTTATCGTTGCCAATATGAAATAAAACCCCTGAATAATAATTTTTAATCAACAATTTATTTTCAAGTGAAAATTTTCCACGTGAAAAATGAAAAGGAAATGAATTATTTAAGAATTAAACAGAATATGAAATGATGTCATATTAGAAATAAAACGTGCGTTTTCAAATATTTGATAATAATACAAAGTACATAAATACGAGTAAGTATGGAAAGCAAGCGAATATGATGTCATATATAGAAAAATTAAACAGATTTGTTTTGATGTTGAAATAAAATGATCTTGGGTTATCAAATTATTTGTGATTAATTTCTCTTTTGTTTCTTTTTCTTTTTCACATGAAAGGAATTATTTTAAATGTACGTAATATATGTATTTTAAATGTATGTGTTGTAAATTAAAGTTCTGGGTTTTAAATGAAATGAGTGAAAGATTTATATTTTAATGAATTCAATACGAATGATGGGATAGGTTGGCGATTTATCGTCTACACACGGCTAACATAAAGATACCATATTTTTAATTTAAATTATAAAAAGTAAAAAAAAAAAAAAAAAATTGGATGGCAAATGTCAATGATATGCATCGCAAAATTATCCGTATCGAAAATCAGAAAATCTTAATAAAAATAACTATATTTTTTAAAAGAAAGTTGATTTTCTCATAAAAGCTAAAGATATATGATTGTGTCGAAGTAACAGCATTTTTCCTCTATCATTTTCCCACAATCGAAAACACATTTGTAAATCGTCGTTTCGAACCGGAATTTAATTTTACATTTCTTTTAGTTTTAAAATAGGAAAAGCTTTGTTGTCTTTTTTAAATATAGCTTTTTTTAAAGTTGTTTCATAATAGATTTTTGTAAAGTCTTGCAGGATAAGAAAAATTGCATAGATTTTAAAGCAATGTTTAAGTAAAATTACAATATTTTTTAAACTTAAAAAACAACAATGTTATCGAAAAGAAAATCGATTTTACCAACAAATTCGCGTAATGCAAAAGCAAAGAAGAAATCAAAAAGTAATGAATCTTTTCTTCCAGCCGAATTGTGTAAACTTGAACAATTCAACGATCGCGCCAATTCATAACATTATAAACGTGAAAGCGCGTTCTATACAGTAGAATTTTTTTTTACATATAGGTAGAACATTTGTGAGAATAGCAAGGTTAGGTGTCTGTAATTAGGTCCATAGTCAATTTGATTTTTTTTTAATCAAGTGAAATTTGGCGCAAAATTAAATACATTGTTGTAACCAGATTTGTTTTTTGCGTGGTAAACACTTAATGATATTTTAGATGATCATTTCCCCGCTCACCTTTGATGCCAACTATGACTGTAAAACATATTAAAAAATATTAGCCGATAATTTTCTAATTTTCTTATTGCTTCATGATGTAAATAGACTTCCTGGTTCATACTTTAAACCTGAATCGGTCATGCCATTGTCGTTCAATTTTTATTCCTAATCCTAACCCTAATCGAATCCTATCCTAATCCTGATAATAACTTTAAAGAATATTCTTTGACACAAATATGTAAATGAAATCAATATCCATAAATGGAATGAATGGAAAGCAGAATAAATAGAAATGGCAAAATAAAATAACAAGAAAGTACATTTATGCGACACCTAACACTAGAGAAAGCGTAAAAAATTTCAAGCGCATGAAATAAATCAAAATAATCCTATATATACTAACAAAAATATGTAAATTTAGATTATCAGATTTGTGTCGTCGGTATTTATTTGCTTATAGTGTCCTTGACGCGATAGAGAAAATATCGAGGTTAAATTGGGCAGAATTTAAAGTACTTTCTAGCAACCTTTATTTACATTTTAGAATCGCATCAGATTGTTATATCTTTGTGAAATATCTATCAATTTATAAAATCCACAAGCAGTTTGTTCACTATTTACACCACTTAGCGTGAAGCACTTAATTTAATATATGCATAAACAGGATAATGTAGTAAGAAATATATTACATGTCTATGCAAATAAACAATATAATAATGCCCATTTAGCAATGCACACAAATACAAATTGTACACCAAATACCACCTAAAATGCACTGTTGTATAGAAGAATTCTGCCAGTGCTGTTTTTCGTTTTACGAAGAGGAATTCCTCGATTTTCACGATTTTACTTGGTCCTCCTTTTTTCATTTGTTGCAGTTTCATTTTCGCGATTGTATATATTATTTGGCATGAAATTTCCCTTTTTTAAGACTGGGTTATGTCAAGGCCCCTATAGCAAAGAAATACGGTATGGTCTCCTATAAAATGTGATAAAGCTTTGGTTAATTATACATGTTGTTAATTATAAAGTGAAATGTTTTATTAAGTTAATGCATTTATTCTTTTTTTAATGTTACGTGAACGAAGTCACGGGTAACAGCTAGTAATATTATAAATCTGATTGTGTGCAAATGTTAGGCTGAAGCCAGCGTCAAAATGGAGCATTTAATGATCCTGTATCTTTGCATATACGTTGATTATAACACTCAAATGAACATATGCCGGTTTTTGTTAATTTTATTCAAATATTTTTCCTAATAATTCAAAATTTCGTTATTTTTAGAGAATAAATGGACATTTTCCCATAAAATTTAACATAATTTTATCGTTGCTAGGGCTTTGATCGTTGCCAATAAATAAACACACGGAAAAATAATTTTTCCTCCACAATTAATATTCAATTGAACGTTTTTCACGTGAAAAATGAACATGAAAAAGAATTCAAAAGAAGATGAATTTCCGTGATACTTGAAACAAAAATATGGAGTATTTCTTATTATACATGAAGTATGAATATCCGTTACATTAAAAAGATCATTTTCTGTCAAAAAACTGCGTTACAATTAGAAGGAAAAAAGGAAGAATAATTATATTCTTAAAAATAGATTTCGCTTGGACCATGGAACTATAAAAAGGATCCTCCTCGGCTTGGTCAAATATGACGTCATAAATAAAACATGTATTTTCAAATAGTCGTAATAATACAAGGAGCATGAATATAAATGTATAATGAAAGTAGATAGATAATGGACGTAATATTGAAGATGAAAAACTGAAATATTTTTTATCGATATTGATTAATAATTAGCTTGAGAACCAGTTACATACATATGTGAGTTTTCCGCTAAAATTTACGTCCTGATTGCCAGAAAAAGAAAATTAACAAGAATTATGGCATTAAAAAGAGATTTCTCTGAGGAAAATGTGACGTCATATTTGAAATAAAACGGGAATTTTCAAATGTGTTTTACAAGGAGCAGTAATTAATTACGTACATTAATAATACAAGGATCAGTAAGTATAGAAAGTAGATTAGTTTTACGACATATTTAAAACGAAAAATTGAAATGTTTTTTTATCTATACCGATTATTAAGCATGAATATCAGTTACATACAGATGGGAGTTTGTTGCAAAAAACCACACCATGATTATTAGGAACATAAAAATAAATACGAATCTATTATATTAAAATCTGACCACCTGTTTGTATTTCGCAACTACTCTTTTCAGATTGTCGAACGCAACGTGATTTACTTAACACCGGTTATCATTCATCCGAGGATGTCATAAACTCTCAGAATTAAAAAAATGATTTAAATTCCGAGATATTATTATTATTATTTTATTTTATTTTATTTATTTTATTTATTTATTTATTTATTTATTTATTTATTTATTTCGTAAATTCTAACGAAGTTTCTCTAAAAATGGCAACTAAATTATTCCATTTTTGTGGATAAAAAAGAAGAAATAAAACGGATTAATGTATTTTTTCTCATTAAAACTGAAAAAAAAAAAGAATTTATTTTCAATTTGAACAGATGGTGAAAGAAAAAAAATGATTACAGTAAAATTTTTGAAAAATAAAAACGTATTTTCACATATTCAAACTTTATGAATCAATTTATTCTGGAGAACAAAAATCGTCTATCAACATATTTTTATTTAGAAATAAAGATTTTTTTTCAGTTATAAATTAAATCAAGGAGGCAAATTTAAGCTTCTTGCATTTAGGTCTACAATAATTGCTCCCTATTCACAAGAATTGAATTTAATGAAAAAGAATATACTATTTCCATTATCTTTGAAGGATGGCTATTAATACGTTTCACAAAGGCGTTAAAAGTAAAATGGTTTACCAGGTAAACTTGACATATGTTTTTATATAATTCGCCGATTTCCACGATTTTATTTGGCCCGCCTTTTTTCATTGGTTGCAGTTTCCTTTTCGTGATTATTTGTCACAAAATTTCACTTTTTTAAAACTTAGTTATGTCAAGGCCTCTATAACATAGAGATACTGTATTTTCTTCTATGAAATGTGATAAAGAGTTAGTTAATTATTTACGTTTCTAATCATCGGGAATGAAATATTTTGCTTAATGAATGCATTCATTCTTCTTTTAATGATACGCGAACGAAGTCACGGGTAACAGCTAGTAAGAAATATTTGTCCTTTTTTACAGTGTGCGTGATAGGAGTGATTAGAAGTTGTTGTCGTTTATAGCGTTGCTGCTCCATCTAGAGGATAGATTTTCTTTTACAGACTATTTTTTTATGTCTAGTAATATTAATTCAAGTATAATATTTTAAAGTGGGCTTTAGTAACTCATTTACTGTTTACCATTATTATTGTCTCAGTTTCATTGTCGAATGCTAAAAATATGCTCTAGTGATAAGAACATAGTCATGTTATTCACATTTTGTAAAATAATCAGACATCAAATTTCACATCGAATACACTTGAACATAAATTCTCATTAAATGACATTAAAACCGCGCGCATTAACGAAATTCTGGCCAAAACTCGAAAATAAATATTGTGTTCTTTCCACGCCCAACTTTAAATAATTGCAGACTAGTGTCTTTATAGAAAAAGTTTAGATCATCTTTATGGCGTTGGTAAAAAAGCATGATGGTATGTTTTAGGTCGTATGTTGTTAATATTGAATGCTTAGAAAAATAAATGTTTTTACTGTTTTAAAAATGTGATCTAGTGATAACAACATAGTCATGTTATTCTCATTTTGTAAAATACTCAGAGATCGAATTTCACATCGAATACACTTGTACATAAATTCTCATTAAATGACATTAAAACCGCGCGCACTAACGAAATTCTGGCCAAAACTCGAAAATAAATATTGTGTTATTTCCACCCCCAACTTTAAATAATTGCAGACTAGTGTCTTTATAGAAAAAGTTTAGATCATCTTTATGGCGTTGGTAAAAAAGCATGATGGTATGTTTTAGTTCGTATGTTGTTATTATTGAATGCTTAGAAAAATAAATGTTTTTACTGTTTTAAAAATGTGATCTAGTGATAACAACATAGTCGTGTTATTCTCATTTTGTAAAATACTCAGAGATCGAATTTCACATCGAATACACTGGTACATAAATTCTCATTAAATGACATTAAAACCGCGCGCACTAACGAAATTCTGGCCAAAACTCGAAAATAAATATTGTGTTATTTCCACCCCCAACTTTAAATAATTGCAGATTAGTGTCTTTATAGAAAAGTTTAGATCATCTTTATGGCATTGGAAAAAAGCATGATGGCATATTTTAGGTCGTATGTTGTTAATACTGAATGCTTAGAAAAGTAAATGTTTTTACTGTTTTAAAAGTACGATCTAGTGACAACAACATAGTCATGTTCTTTTTATTTTGTAAAATACTCATACATCAGATCATTATCACTCCTAAAATAGACAGTTGAATTTCACATCCAATAAACCTGAACATCAGTTTTAATTAAATGACGTTAAAAGCGTGCGAGACTTAACCCACGAGTAGCAACAGTCACGTCTCTGAGAGTATGTGCCCTCCGAAAAAGACGGTTTATTTGACGAAGAGGAAGCTGTGTTAAAATGTTCTTCACGCCTATTGCTGTTTTTCTTCTCTATACCCGCAGCTGACGTCACATAGGTAATGATAATTTTTTTTCAAAACTCGAAAATAAATTCCACTGTTTCCGCACACAATTACAATTAATTACAGTTTCATGTCTTTGGAAAACATTTAGATCATCTTTATGGCATTGGGAAAAAGCATGATAGTTGTTTTAGTACGTATGTTGTTGGTATTGAATGTTTATAAAAATAACTTATTTTACTCATTTAAAAAAATGTACTAGTGAAAACAACATCTGAGCTATAGCCAAGAATTCGGGAATTTTCTCCACTGTCCAAAGATCAACTTTAGAGTGGAGTGTCAGTTGAACACAATTTCAGAAGAATGGAAATACATTTCCTTGGAGTAAATTAACCTTTCAAAGTTAATTCAAGTTTCTTAACGCTGTGCCCAAGGTAGTTTTCATTAAACGAAAGTTTATGCTCTAACTTCTAACGGTCTAGTCCCGCGATATACTCTGCATTCGACTTAATAAGCAAAAGTGCCATGTCGCATATATTGCGACAATAAATTGTCAAAGGATGATAAATTAACTTTTTTCCCAATATGCTTAACATTCGATTTAATAAATAAAGTACCATGCCATATAAATTGCGACAATAAACAATTAAAGGTAATATTACTTTGCTATGTATATGTGAAGGCTATCTACTTATAACCATATTTTTTATATCTCTTTGAGCAATTATTTTGGAATAAGAAGATAAATACAACTTTTAATGCGAATTTTGATAAATATTACGTTTAACATAAAAATTAGTTTCGAGAATTCACGTGTATTAAGTACTTAGTAGAAATTATTTCATATCTCTTAAAAGCAGACACTTTATTTATAAACACAAATATTTGCACATCCACTTGTAGAGAGTGTTTAAAATAATTAAAAGATTTATATAATTATTTTATCTAGTGACTCTAAATCTACTAACTTTAAAATTTCAAATATAGTTTTGTTTTCATTTACTTGCAATTTTGTTTCCATTGTTTGTATTTGGGCATATAAAACATTGTTATTTTATGAAAATGCTTTTTATCGATTATTTCTTACTTTAAATTTAAAAGAATATCATAACAATAACGTTCCATGAAATTCTTCTTGATAATAAAATAATAATTAGTTTAATTAATTGTTTTTTGAAAGACTAATTCTAAAAAGCATTTCTTATATTGAAATGTTAAATGTAATTCATAAATTTCCTTTACTTAGAGATTCTAATTCGAAAATAACAACCTAAACTGGAACCATCCATCATCAAACGCGAAAATCTGAAGCTAGGCATATGTGCAAACAACATTATTATATTCGCCCATTCCTTTAATATCCTCATAAGTTAGTTCATAATCACTCTTAACTTAGACAGTTGTATGAAATTAAAATAGATGGAAAGGCTCGAATTAAGAAATGGAAAGAAGCTGAATTATGTTTACAGAAGAACTGAAATATGGAGTTCCTTAGAGCAAATTAGTATTTTTAGTTAGAAAAATATGAAAGCCATCTACTAGTAATTGTATCACTTGTACTTCTCCTTTGAGCAAATATTTCAGAATAAGAGATAATTTGTAATGCAAATTTTGATAAATGTTTCGCTTTATATTTAAATTAATTTGAAGAATTGGCTTATTTTACGCACTCGGTTAACAATAATTCATACGGCTTAAGGAGTGATTCTTTTCAGTTTATCTTAGAAAATGGGTTTTAAAATGCACTAGATATTGAGACTTATCTGCACGAGATTAGAGACTAATATTGAGAAGATAATTTATTTACATCGACTGAAATAATAAATGATAGATAACAAACGCAATTCAAAATTAAACACTGGGTTTATATTCACTGTGGTCTACGGCTACATGATATCCTTAGTAAAATTGTCCAGCTAAGGGAAAAAAAGGTTTTTGACTAGTTGTTCTACATTGATTTTCTACGTTTAGTAAAAAAAAAAAAAAAAATCATGATTTATTTTACCGCGAAAAAATTATTGTCGTCCAAACAAACTTCATATTGAACAATACTTAAATAGAAAATATGATTTTCAGTCATACAAACTTTGTTAGATCAGGAAATTTCCGTTCAGTAAATTTCCGTATATTCCGGCGTAAAACGCGTATATTTGAAACAAAGAAAGTTGTCAAATTTTATTGGCTAACATTATAAGACGGGTATACAAATGGAAGCTTATAATTTAAGCATAAGAATTTAGATTTTTATATTAATGAAAATTATATGTTAAAGACCATTTAAACATTATTTCATTAAAATTTAAAAAAATCTCAACTTATATTATAAAGCACAAATGTGTGCGACGCTCAATTCTGACGTCATAATGATGTGGGCCACAATGTGGATAAAATGGATGAATGTTGCAAAAATGGAGCTTTTTTTCAAATATTAAACAGTTGTAACGTTATTTCTATGGGAAAAATGCACGTTTTGGGCCGACGTCACCCCCCCCCTTAGGGATTGAATTTTTTAAATAAATGTCCAATTCATGTATTCCCTTCAGGAATACACATACAGTGGTGGCCAAAAGTGTGGACATTTTTTGAAAGTTTCATGTTTTTCAAATTTGTGTGCTTGTAGAATATATTAATTTTCACTTAAATACAAATGTTTATATATCAAATTGAAGGTAATTTAATGTAAAATTTAATAATAAAAACAGTATTACAAAAAACGTTATGCAACTAATAGTAAGATCTATCTTAGATTTGCATTTTTTTAAAGTGATACTTACACAATCAATACTTAGTAGGGTAACCCTTATTTTTTAAGACAGCTTCACAGCGTCTTTTCATCGATTGAACGAGTGTTTGGAGTTCATCTTTCGTAATCACATGGTGCAA
Organism: Maratus michaelseni; assembly: GCA_963931845.1. Lineage (NCBI taxonomy): Eukaryota > Metazoa > Arthropoda > Arachnida > Araneae > Salticidae > Maratus > Maratus michaelseni. The sequence goes on from OZ007597.1 coordinate 57,175,556, forward strand.
AGAATCAATTATAGCTTCATTAAGTTGTCTTTTACTGGATGGACTTTTTTTCGTACAAGAATTTTCAAACAAATTTTCAATTGGATTGAGATCAGGGCTGTTTCCTATCCATGGTAATATATCTATGTCTTTATTTTAAAACCATGCTTTGCATACTTTTGCTGTGTGGCATGGAGCTGAATCCTGCTGAAAAATAAATGGTGCGTTGTTGGGGAAGAGATCCCTGATGGAAGATATCATTTTTGGTTCCAGGACAGTTTCGATGTATTTTTTGGCATTCAGGATGTCATCAATCACTTGAATTCGGCCCACACCATCTGCAGACATACATGCCCAAATCATGATATTTGTTGGATTTTTTGTAGTTGCTTCAATGCAATCAGGATGAAGTGCTTCTCCTACTTTACGTCTCACGTATTTTCTACCATCACTACCAAATAGCGATATTTTACTCTCATCGCTCCAGATTACTTGCTTTCCATTGATTTTCTGACCATTTAATGTGTTCTTTTGCCCACGTAACTCGTTTTTCGCGTTGCTTTTTATTTAAATATGTTTTTTCCTTGGAATTCTAGCTTGTAGTCCAAATCCTGATAACCTTCATCTTATTGTTCTTGAACTTACTGCAATACCCGCTGCGTTCATTTCACACCTGATGGCATCTGATGAAATTTTCTATCTTGAAGGCATAGCCGTTTAATTTTTCTATCGGCAGTAGCACTTGTGCCTTTTTTCGGCCTGATTTGGCCTTATTTTCCATTGATTTCGATTTTTCATAACGTTAACAGAACTTTCGTACACCAGAACAAATCACTGAACCACCAACTTGTCTTGCAATTTCAGCATAAGGAGGCCATTTTCTTTCAATATGACAATTCGGCTTTTTTTGTAGATGTCCAATTAGTTCTTCTTGTTGATGACATTGTTTAAAATTAGTTTAATTAAAAAAAGGACTTTAAATATTCAAAAACAGCAATACTCTATTTAATTGTACTAGTATGCATCATTCCGCAAAATATTTCCACAACAATAACTCTTTTACCATCCAAATAACCTAAACTATAGTTACAGACATTTGATTGGTCCTCAGAACAGTGTTTGTGATTGGCTAGTACGCTTTTATTACAAAACACGTCCTTATTCAAAACGATTTGTGTTTGTTCGTTCTACTAAAATGAGCATAACTTTTTTTGTAATACAGATATTGTAATACTGTTTTTATTATTAAATTTTACATTAAATTTCCTTCAATTTGGTATATAAACGTTTGTATTTAAGTGAAAATTAATATATTCTACAAGCACACAAATTTGAAAAACATGAAACTTTCAAAAAATGTCCAAACTTTTGGCCACCACTGTATATTCCAAATTACAAAGCTCTATGTCAACAGGAAGTGAATGAAAAATGAGTAACAATATTTCACTGCACATGCATACAGAAATGTAAGTTAATAGAAAGCATGTAACAAGAGAAAAAGAAGTGATTACTTAAATTAACGCGATTCCAAACAGTTTGTGGGAGTACAAGCAGATAGGCTTAGCCGTAGTATATGTCCTCACATTCCATTTGCTTATTTTATTTATGTTTGTTCTAGTTATTATACATTTAATGCTGTTTATTGTATTTTCATGCCACATATATCATGAAGGTTTCTTTGATCAAAAGGGGGTGCGCGTAATAAGACGAATATAACTAAAATTGGAAAAATACTGTCTAAAATTGTGGGTGCACATTATGAGCCAGAATATACGATTCATTACATCACAGCATTCACAAATATACTTATGTATAAACAAAATAGAAAATGGAACAATACTTTCAATCTTAACCCATTTCCCGCTGGTGTTGAGTTAACGCAACATTCGAAATAAAAGTCTATAAAAAAAAACCTGCCACGCCACCACTATTTTAATATGTTAAAAAATACTTTATTTAATGACAAAAACTTTGCTACTAAAGATACCGAATATTATCTTTCATAATTTTTGGCGGGAAACGAATTTCTGTAAAAATATTGAAGGCTCCACCCACATAGTTTTGGCGGTTAATGGGTTAAATTCCGGACGTAATATAGTTTTTAAAAAAATGCATCATATTTTTTTATTAACTCTTGTTTAGGGGAAAATAGGTTAGATAGTGCAGCATTTTTTTATTTTTGCTTTATAGTTTAATTTATAATTTATAATTTTTACTTTTAAATTTGAATAACTTATAATACAATGTATCAGCCTTACTATGGACAAATTTGAGAGATATATCACTTAATGTAAAGATTAACAAGTCAATATGTAGAATTAGTAACCAACATTTATCCTCTGGTCCGATACAATGTGATATACGTTGGGTTAAACGATGTACCGTTCCATATTAAACTAAGTAAATATGAGAAAACACCAATATTTCATTTCATCAGAACTACAGTCGCCAAAAAAATAAAGAGAGATAGGGAGAGCAAGAACACTCCATACATTTTAATCTCCAAATAAACTGGATCATTCCACTTGAAATCATGTTTCCTTTCACTTTGTGTTAAAAGATAAGCTTAAGGGGGATCTATATGCTACAATTATATAAAGGTGGATCAAATGAAAACGGAACAGTGCTTATAATTTGGTTTATTTTTATATGAGTGTGGTGAACTTTGTGTACAGAGTAGAGTGGGTATGTAAGAAAGGCAACTCCTACTGAGGAAGTGAACTTGCCGTAGGTAGTCATACAAAAGCACTTGATATGCTCTGGCGATCGGCCAACAGTTTCGCCCGTCAGGCAATCGGTGTTTTTTATTCATCTGCATCTGCGGAATGTTTGTGAATAAAAAAGAGCAACTGAGTGTTATTCGCTATTTAGTGATAGAAGAAGTTGGATTTTGTGAAGCACGTCGGTGAATGAAGGCAGTGTACGGAGAACATGCACTGTCATTGACTCGTGTGCAGGACGGACACAATCATTTCCGAAAAGGAAACTAGTGAAGTTTCAGTGGACAGTCTTGGCATACCCACCGTATAGCCCGGATCTTTTGGCATGTGACTATCCAATATTTGGTCCGCTGAAAGAGAGATTGAAGGGTTGCCGTTTCTACTGGGACAGCAAAATCATGGACAATGTTCGAAACTGATTCTGATTTAAGCCAAAGGAATTATATGAGCAATGTATTCATTATTCGGTGAAACAGCAGGACAAGTGCTTGTGTAGATTTGGAGATTGCGTTTGAAATAAACCATGTCATTTCATTCTGTGGCTCTTGTTCCGTTGTTTTCTTCGGTAAATTGTACTCCAGGATATCAAACCAAATGTTAATTGATCAATTAGTTTGGAAATTATAGAAGTTTAGAGTTTGGAACCCCTAATGTTAAATTAATTTTTTATCATTGAAAATTATATTGCAATGCAGGAAGTTTTTTATGCATAACTGAAAAACTACTAATCGGAATGAATTGTAATTTTGGATTCGCTTATTTGAAGCTTCTATGAATCGCATTCTGCTAAAAAAAATCATAAGTTACAATTCACAATGGTTTCGAAAATTTATATATAAAAAAAATATTATATAGAAGTTAATTTTCGAAAGAAATATGAATTGCAACCTATAAATTTTTTAACAGAAATTGATTTGTCGAATCTTCAAATATGCGAATCCCAAATTACAGTTTACTGTGCTAAGTAGTTTTGTATTTCACATAAAAGACTACCCGCATCGAAATCCGTTATCAATATTTACAAATGAATTTAGCATTATACTCTTCAGTAGCAGACGTACACTGTGACGTCACAATGCCATCTTACACTCCTACCAGACGTACACTGTGACGTCACAATGCCATCTTACACTCCTACCAGACGCACACTGCGACGTCACATTGCCATCTTACACTCCTACCAGACGTACACTGTGACGTCACAATGCCATCTTACATTCCTACCAGACGTACACTGTGACGTCACAATGCCATCTTACACTCGTACCAGCCGTATTACCCGTACGTCATGTATAATATTGAAGTGTGTGATGTTTAGGAAGGAAAGGTTATTGTTCACTTCATATGTAATAAACATAATAATGTATGACGATTTGAAAAAAAAAATATATGAAATAAACATTTAGGATACAAATATATATCACTGATGGGATGAAGATTTCCAAATTTTTAAATTTTAGAATTTCTAAATTATCTGACCGAATGATTTCTCGTTTGGTAACCTGAGAAAAAATTTACTGAAAAAGTCGCATATGATGTCAAAATTAATTGTTAGTATTCAAAATGTTAAAATTTAGTACAACTTCAGTGTGGAGGCGACTCCTAAGCTTATTTTTTAAACACAAATGAAAAAAAAAACAGTCGAATGGTTATTTTTGTTCTTTACTGTGACAATTTAGAGATTCAAATGTACAGGGTGTTTTATTTATTTATTTTTTTTTTTTGGGCTGACTGTATGTAAATTAGCTTATATAAGACTATTTTCATGAAAATCATAAAAATAACAGTGTCTAAATTTGCACAAGTTATATATTTCTTTAAACTCTTCTCACCAAGTGGGCAATTTTTAAATACTATGCTTTTTCATGTATGATGCACCTTTCTGTAATGTTCTCATCCTGATTTTCAAAACAATTTTAATGAAAAAAAAGAGCAGAAAAACATTTCAAACAGATTTCATTCAATAAAACTTAAGTTCTAAAATTGCAGAATATTTACACTATTTTGTTTCCTTGTTTCATAAATTTAAATACGAAACTGACACCCGTTTATTTTTTGCCGTGACCAATGGTCATATAACATTGCAGATGCCTGTCAAACTCCAAATACTAATACATCACGCTAATATCTATTTTCAAGTAAACTATTTCGGCAAAAAATCATGTGCCATACAATAAAAATACTTTTATTACTCAAATGTCTCTGTTAATTACACATCATACGTAGTATATGGTTAATCTTGTAATCATTCTGAAAAAAAAGACGGATTTACACGTTTTAGACACTGGAGATTCCCCGAAAAACATATTTTTAGAAAAAAAAACTTTGCCGTCCGTCTGTCTGTCTGTCTGTGTGTGTGTGTCTGTAAACGTTCTGTTCTATCTTCCGAACAAATTGGGATAAAGACTTGAAATTTGGTATGTACTTAGTATGTAATAATGGGAAGAAGCTTATTGAATTTCAGTAACCTCGATTATTTGGATTTTTTTTTTTTTTTTTTGGACTCTCGAAATATTCGTTCTGATAAAAGGTACATAAAAATTTTCGAAATTTTTTATTTTAAAGAGTGAATATAAAAGACAAAACGAAACATAAATTTTGCATAAAGAATGAAGTCGATCAGATAATGAGTTACCGAGATATTTGTAATCCTATTTCCCACACTCTTCGCTTTTTCATGACCCTGTATTTCATTCAAATTTCAATTCAAAGATATATTTTAATTGAAAATGAGACGCTTAATAAGACGCAATAAACCGCTAGTTAATATGATGCATTTTATAAGTAGTTTACACATGTTTTATTTTCACATTTTATATCATGCATATCCATGATGGGTAAGTATTACGGTGGCCCCCAATGACTAGTTATCGATATCACCAATTATTTTAACATTTTCAACCAATCTAAAACCATTTCAGAAATGAATTTATTAGAATACTATTCGATAACTATTACCAACTTTTATAATTCAAAGCTAGATCACATCAAAGCGAATCATCCATAATAATCAGCCAATCAAGTAAGCCAATTTCTTCTGTGTGAAGAACTTCTTCCTTCATTTGAATGCTAAGTACGATCGGGTTATTTCATATTCATCTAACGGAGTGGACAATAATTTCCTATACGAGTTCCATAGTTGTTCGACTAAAAGATCAGACATACCCATAATCTTTAAACAGTCACGTAAATCTGATACTAATTAAATTTAACAGAGATAACTGGTATTAACATCGAATAAATGTGAAAACTTTTGCGATTTAAATAAAATTAAATCAACTAGAAATTTTTCAAGATTTAATTAGGAATGGCAAATATTGGAGAATAAAATATTATGGTTATTTAATTGAAAAATATGAAGTCTAAATAAAATGAATAAATTCTGTGGCTTTAAAACAATATTAAATATATTTATGGTTTAAGTTTTTCTCTTAATGAGATGAAATAATTACAAAAAAAAAGTGAAAGAAAAGAGAAATTAGTTATGTCATCATTAGATTTCCCATTCTAATGCTTTACTTTATAGATTTGTGTTTATAACAGTAAAACGTATTATCCTTTTGTTGAAAAAATATTCTTTTAAAACGGCAAATCAGATAATATGAAAATGCAAATTATAATACCTACCCGGTATAGTCGGAAATATTTATTAATAAATTTCACATTTGTGATAAATTTGAAAAAAAATATTCAAGAACACACATTTTCGTGGCTCACCAAACTAAAAGAAAAAAAATGCAAAATATACCATTCTTTTTGTCAGTTTTCAACTCAATTCCATTAATAATCTAACTTTATAGATTTGTGTTTATAACAGTAAAACGTATTATCCTTTTGTTGAAAAAATATTCTTTTAAAACGGCAAATCAGATAATATGAAAATGCAAATTATAATACCTACCCGGTATAGTCGGAAATACTTATTAATAAATTTCACATTTGGGATAAATTTGAAAAAAAATATTCAAGAACACACATTTTCATGGCTCACCAAACTAAAAGAAAAAAAAAATGCAAAATATACCATTCTTTTTGTCAGTTTTCAACTCAATTCCATTAATAATCTAACTTTATAGATTTGTGTTTATAACAGTAAAACGTATTATCCTTTTGTTGAAGAAATATTCTTTTAAAACGGCAAATCAGATAATATGAAAATGCAAATTATAATACCTACCCGGTATAGTCGGAAATATTTATTAATAAATTTCACATTTGTGATAAATTTGAAAAAAAAATATTCAAGAACACACATTTTCGTGGCTCACCAAACTAAAAGAAAAAAAAAATGCAAAATATACCATTCTTTTTGTCAGTTTTCAACTCAATTCCATTAATAATCTATTATCAATTTTGCGGTATTCTAAATTAAACAAGAAAGAAAAATCACACGTAAAGCATAGATTATAAACATTTTCCAATATATTCAAATTACTAAAAAAAAAAAAAAAAAAAAAAAAAAAAAAACACTTCCCCGTTTAATAAAGTGAAAGACAATGTCTACATAAACAAGGTCAAGGTCAAACCGGGCGGGGTGGCCTACTTTTCAGCTTAAGCTCAAATAGCCCCGCCCAGAAGGTTTGTTTACCTAATTATACTGAGCATTACTGAATTATACTTTATGATATTGAGCAATAATTAAACTATTTAATTCTGAAATACAAGATTCCAAAAATACAAATTCTGAAAATGCAATTTACCAATCCTACTTAGCAGTGCTAAATACTACTGTGTGATACTGAGCAATAATAGTACCATGTAATAATACTGTAAGATGCTGAAATAAATAATAATAATGGATAGAATAAAGTAATAAATCAACAATAATGAATGAATAATAATACTATAGTAAACAATGATAAATTATGTTAAAAATACTAAAAACACTGTATGATGCCATTAAGAATAACTAAATTGTTAAGGCTAGAGTTTATGTAGTGTGTAAAGTTCCTTATGCATATTAGAAGTCCACTTCATCCTCAGTCCAATGGAGGCAGCATGAATAAGTATTGATTGCGTTCTAGCAAAAACATAGACAGTTTGGAAAACGCTTAGCACGTTTGAAAACACAATGTCAGAAATTACACATCAATAGTTAGAAAATCATCCGAATTCTCTTGTGCTGCCCTGTATAGGATCTATAGATTTGTATATATACTACATAGTATTCTACAATTTACTTCAATTAAGAAACACATAGCACAGTTGAGAATTACCCTTCAGATAACTCCGCCAATAAGCGGAAATGTACTCTAGATCTTTTGTGCAATCCTGTATGGGATCGTTACAATTTATACACACGCAGTAATGCGCAAAAATTAGTTAAATTCAAAAACGCGCACCACAACTAAAAACTCACTTCCACTAATTGTTAATGTATTGTACTGCAACCCAATTATTTTGTGTGTCCCTGTAAGTGAACGATGAATGTTATGAACCCCTTATTCTGTAGTAAGTATCTTGTAGTGCACCTCAGTGATATATATATCACTTTCGATATGATTGAGATAGTCTAATATCATTAAAATACGCCACAAATGATTTTTCTCAACAGACCCAAATGTTTCCGTGTTCTTTTGAGCGTCCTTTTAAACGAACTATATATGTTACACTTCTTTTTTAATACCGAACAAGCCATAATGAACACCAATGTCATACATCAATTTGCATGCAATTCACGTATATTTACGAGAGTTAAAGCACGGACAGATGACAGACGGCAGACAGACAAACTGAATTCATAAGCAAATTTCAACTATATGATGGAACATTATATAAAATCTCCCTTTTCTCAATTTCTATTAACATTTCCTCCAAAAACCAGTTCCTTTCCCTATACAATTCCCTATTGGTTGTTCCCTGTAATTTCATTGGCCAATAAACCTGCTCCTCGAATCAGCTTCTCCTTCACATGTATGAGCAAATTTCCATCTTTCTTTGCACTGTTAACGATACGCTAAATGCTACTGAAACTGATCTGCAATTAGTTAAAAAGTTCTAGTGCTTAAAACGTTGTTTTATCTACTTGTAGACCAGAATGTAATTAATGTCGGTTAATATTTTTGGAAATATGCAGCCATTTCACACTGCTACTAGATTTTACTTCGGAAAAGATAATTTTTTTTCCATATTTAAAAATTCCCATTAAAAACATAATAATAATTCTGGGGTGGAGAACGCTAACAATTTACAAAAATAACATTAGATTTTGAGTAAGTAGTGCCTATATTTTCTTCCTTATTCAATATCAGAGTTGATTAAATCAGTCTCTTTTGCATTAGTCGTGTATTAGTCAGCTGATAGATGACATCGTTAACCACTTCAGATAAAAGCAATCACTTTGTGGTAAACTTGGTCTGAAGATGATTGATGTGGACTTATACACATGTAGACCGTCTTAACATTAAGACCTAAATCTGAATTTTTTTTTAAGATCATTTGAAACCAGTGCGGTTGGAAGATTTTTAAAAATAATAAAAACAAAATTAATTCAATCTATCCGCATACATAAAAAATTATAATATAAAGTTCAGATCATTTCTTTAAATTAACACAAAGCTATGATGATCACTGAATTATAATACTCACTTTTTGAATAACGAAAAAAAAAAGCACAGCACATCAGTTGGATACTTGAGAAAATTAAACGGAATATACTTACTTTCAGAAAATTATATATGGAATTTGGCTCATTTCTAACAAAACTAAGATACAATTATAATGTTAGTAGCAAAAAACATGGCACAATAGAATCAATTGGTCCAAAACGAAATTGTATCGTCATTGATTTTTTATGAAAGCATTTTATTTTTGAAATAGGCTCAATTCCATCTCACAGACGCTAAGATACCAATATTTCACACATCATAAAAATCATGGTATAACAGCGCCCCCTGTTATGTGATAGGCACCAAAAACAATTGTTCTCAAATTAATGATAATCCAAAATGAATATGAAGCTCCGTAGAATTCAGTGTAATTAAGGTGAAACCACTTTGAAAGACCACCTGTATAAGAAGACCACCTCTCATAAAGACCATTTATTTTTGGTCTATAATTTTCCCTACAGACTCAATGTTAATTTTCCCTCCATTAAAGGACCCCAATTTCCTGTCTTCCTCTCTGAAATACCACTTTACAACTTTTCAGTCGAAGGGTAGGATTTCTTCCCTTTGCATAGGATATCTCAAAACTCCACTTCTCTCCAGCAAACACGTTCAGATAGCTCGCGGAGAAAGTTCTATTCCCCTTTTCCGTAATTTAAAGAGGTACAGACATTCTCTGAAGTGCATGAATTTTCTTGACGAAGGAGGGGTGGCCCAGATTCTATATTTAACTCAATACTGTTGTTTTTTTTTTGGAGAAAGATTGTCCCTTATTATTATCACAACGCGTTTTCGCGTCGAAGTGCATATCGTATTACTCTGTTGTGTGTTTAATAATTTGATGATGTCCAAGAGAATTGTGCTTTCTGTGGAAAACAAAGTGAAAGTTTTAAGAGCACGCGGCAATCTGAACATCAGAGGGGAAATTGGCGACACAGTTTAATTGTAGTGAACCTCAAGTAAACATTGCGAGGAATATCATAGATTTTCTGTTAAAAGAATACGAGAAATTCAAAACTTACTGAATCAAAAGAAAGAGAAAGGAAAATATAGCAAGTTGAACGAAGCTATATTTTCTGTGATTGAAGTGTACAAGATCAAAACATATCCCGTTGAATGGAACTTTCTTGACAAAGAGGCCATTCAAATTGCAGAAACTAGAGGAGAAACATATTCTTGTGAAAGCAAAGGGTGGTTGTAGAAGTTTTGCAACATAAACAACACTATCTTCAAACCTCTTTACGAAGAATCGGCCGAGGGAGATGAAAAGGTAGTAATTGAGTGTAAATGTAAATCTCGTCTTACAATGCTTTTGGCAGGATATTCAGATCGTAACATTTATAATATGGGTGGGACTAGAGGCAAACAAGCCAATCAGTGACTTAAGGGGGTCCGAGACACATTAAAAAAAAAAATTATTTATTGAGTTAAAATTTTGAAATTTTTTGTGATGGTTAATCATATCATCTGTAAACAAAATCACATGATAAAACTTCAAAAATAACTTTAAAAAAATTTATTTAAAATTTATTAAAAAAGTGGGGTAATTTAAAATCGTATAACTCGAAATATTATATGTAGAATTTCATTTTTTTTTTCATTTAAATAAACAGAAATGTATAAATTTTAATTTTGATTCAGCATTTAAAAAAATATTAATTTAAACAAAAAATTAAAATATTTAAAGTAAAAACTTTAAGAAAAATGATGTAACTTTAAAAAAAAAATCATTTTTTCAAAAGTAAATATTTTTTTCAAATTTGATGAATCAAAATTAAAGTAAAATAACTGAAAAATACATGTTCCAAGTTTGAGCCATTTATCTTTAACTGTTTTTGACTTATAACGATTCAAAGACGAGAATGCGTAAAAGAACCCATCATGCAGACTAACGCAAAAACGTTTCCATAACAACCACTACTTGAAAGCTAGATTTTTAAAACAAAGAATATATATCCTGTTCTATTTAAGATAGAAACATGATTTAAACGTCATTTTAAAAGGATAAAAACAGAGAATTTTTTAATACAATAACATATTTTTCAAAAATTTGACCCCCTTACTTCTGCTATTTTTGAGAAGGAAGCTGGAGAGAAAGAAGAATCAATCATAATATAGAAAGTTCAAAAGCCTCATTGCTTTAAAAATTTTGATGCGTCAAAAATAGGGGTGATTTAGAAATAAAATAAAAAGCATGGGTGACATCAAGAATTTTTTTAAATTGGTTGCATGGTTTTGACAACAAGATAACCAAACAGGTTAGAAACATTATCCTCATTTTGGATAATGTTCCATGTCACTTGTATGATCCACAGCTGAAAATTATAAGGCATCAGTTTCTGCCTTCTAACTCGACATCCAAATTTCAGCCATCAGATTGAGGAATTATTCATTGCTTCAAGCTGTAATACAGACTTATTTTTTACGAAAGCTCATTTCGCAAATAGACGAGGCCACAAATATGTCCTACATTGTCACACCAATCAAATTCATCAATGTACTTATAGCTATTAGATTGATAAAATGAGCGTCGGACAACGTAAAAACACAAACAGTTGTCAATTGATTCTGTATTTGTAGAGTAAGCAATGTATTCATTGAAAAATCCTTTTGTGAAGTAATTCAGCTAACAAACGTAGCTGAAGTCGGTTACAAACTCAAATTACATGAGTTTGAGAAAGCTCTTGGATGTTACGATGATCTGTCTGAAGACTGGGAAATTCGCATTATGGAAAATCTCGATAAAGGTAAGACTTTAAAATTTATAAATTAAAATATAAATTCTACAATCATTTATCAGAATGAATGATACTACTTAGACAGAGATATTTTTTTATCAATTTTAGGAGCTCTTTCCGATTCAGACGACGAGCGTCCGCCAATTAATAAAAGCTTCTATTTAGAAAAGAAACACTACTTCAAAACAATAGATTGATAGAAAGTTCGTTACCCCTTAGAGATGATGCTAAAATAAATAATTGGTTTAATGCAATTAGAGAATGTTTAGAAAGAAAAATTGTTAGTGAGAAATTGTTAAAATCAAAGCAAACTTCAATTTATTTCTTCTTTAAAATCGTATAGACATTAAATATAATAAACTAATTAATTAATAATTGTTTTGAAATATATGTATTGCATGAAACTTTACTTTAACTATTACCACTATTCAGAGACCCCCTCTCTGAAAGACCGATTTTCTATGGTCCAATGGGTGGTCTCCTTAAAGAGGTTTCGTTCTATTAATAATATACGATACCCTCAAAATTTGTGAAATACAAACACAGATATACATCGGCCCGAAAATAATCAAATTGTTATAAGCTATCTCACAACGTGCAAATCCATCAAAAATAATCAAAATATTTTATGAATCCAGTAAATTCTTATGAATATAGAAGAGGTTAATAATACATTGTAATATATCTTTAGAGAATGTGATTAATTTGTATACTCATCTGTGTAATATTTATAGTATAATAATATAATTAAGTAATGGTTATGTAATATATTTTTTGCTTTTCATTATCTCGCGTAGAAGATAAACGATTAATTTTAATAGTGAACAAAAATAAAAATATGTAACCGCGCAAAGAATTTTTAATGGAATCGTTCCGAGATAATAGCTTGCTGAAAGTAATCATGTGAGAGAAACACAGCAATGCACAAAAATTTATTGGTATGTACTTTTTCTTGTGTAAAAGAATGCGAAGTATGTCGGAGAATAATGCATATACATGAAACTGTTAAAATGCCACACATTTCCAAGAAAGATTGAATTTCAAAAAGCTTACTGTGACATTATCAATAGACAGAATTCACTCTTTGTATTTTTGGCCATTAAAAGCAATGTATTTTAAAGAATAATATTTATTAATGGAACATTGTTAAATGCTAGGTCTTTTCGGAAACCTTTCAAAAAATCAAAACTATATATATATACATATATGTTAAACTCTCAAAGGGTGTAAAATATGCCCTTAAAACCGTTTTTACTATTTAATGTAGTAAATATATTAAAACTATATCTATGTTTCCTTTACCTAACTAAGAAAGATGCGTAATTTCTCCTCTGTTCTGTCATCTTATTGACATAAGATTAAAAATTTATTCTTAAAACTCAAGAGGTCGATGGAGTAATCAGACCCTGAACTTAGCGTTTGAGGTAAGTTTTCCTTATTTTCGATTAATATTATAAAAAAAAAAATCTTACAGTATAACAAAAGCTAAAACAACAAAAGCTTCTTACACTTTTTCAACAAAAGCTTCTGAGGCAAGTTTTCAACAAAAAAAGTTTTCAACAAAGTTTTCAAGTCAAGTTTTCAACAAAGTTTTCAAGTTAAGTTTTCAACAAAAGCTTCTTCTTCTTTTTCAGTCAACAAAAGCTTCTTTTTCTTTTTAATGCTAAAGTTAACAAAAGCTATTTGTACTGATATTGCATTCAACTTTATATCTGTTTCCTTCTACAAATTAAGATTGATCTGTAATTTCTCCTCTATTTTGTCATCTTATTTACATCATATTACATTTGTTGTTAAAACCCCAGGGTGCCATGCATTAATTAAGTCTTGAACTTAACGTTTCCAGGTCAGTTTTACTTATTATCGATGAATAAGTATAAGAATATTTTTATCATTTATTTCAAATTTTAAGTGAAAACCACGATTTTTAGGAAGAGCATTTACACTAGTAATCTATAGAAAACATGTTGTAACGCACCTCAGTGATACTTTTAAACTTCATTATGTTTGAAGTATAATACCAGGTGTTTCACGAAGGACCCCTAATTCTGAAAATAAATAACTCGGAAATGGTGATAGATAGTGTCATGCCGGTGACGTCAGGTTTATGGCAACCCTTTTCCTTTTCTCTCTTCTGCTGCTGAGTGACGGAGAAGGTAGTAGACTTTGGCGGGAGGCCAAGGTGTTAAGACGATGCGTGCGATGGGCATGTTATGAAATAAAATATAGTTGGTGATAGAACTGATACGATTATTTTAACTACCGCTGCTACTACAAATATTCCTCTTTATATATTTATGTGTGTCCTTCATGTTTTGCTGTGATGTTTCGTCTGTTAAATAAACTTGTGTTTAATCGAGAAAATGGCTGCATTCCTGTGGTATTATGAAAGCAGAAGAACAAAAATGGTATTAATAAAATTTTGCCTGTGAATTTAAAAGAAGTGTGAACGAGTAGAAACCCGAAGGAAAGAGGGTATTTTATAAAGGTGTATGACACGCTCTATTTCGTAGAATCAGTGGCTGGATTTATGATTGAAGTAAGTTGCATGTTTCTGTTTGTTTATTCCTGAAGTCTAAATAGAAAATAACTTGAATAGAATCATATTGAGAAATATTTTATGTTGAAAACAATGTGCTAATTTTAATATTATGAACTTTATTTGAAACGAGATAATATAGATATTTATAGAGTATATTTATAGTATTAATAAATAAGTGCTAAGACTAAAAACAAAAATGTTTAATATTAAAGGGTTAAGGAAAGAAGACTTAGTTGTTGTTGCCACGGAACTGGGCATAAAAGTAGAAAGTGAGCACAGGATAATTGATTTGAAGGCATTAATTGAGGGAAGCGATCAGTATTCAAAAGATAATGAATTTATAAAAGAATTTTTGAATACAACGGTGTCAGATCGCATAGAAAGAGAGAAGCGTGATGCAGAAGTCGCGAAAGTCGACAAAGAAAAGTCTAAGACAGAACAAGATACGTTATTAGAAATTGAAAGAACTAAGCTTGAATTAGTTAAAGCTCAGATAGAAATGGCTAAAATCCAGAACGAGTATAAAAATTCTGACACAGGGCGGGGATGGACCCAAGCCTAATTCGTTAGAAGCACTTATTAAAAGCGTCAATACTTTGACTATTACAGTCCCCAGTAGGCCTGAATCATGGAATTTATTTTTTACTTCGCTCGAGAAAGCATTCGAAATTAAAAATGTCGCAGAGGAATTAAAGGTGGAGAACGCGCAGCGCACTTGTTAGTGTACGCGAGCACAGAAGAAATGAAAGATTACCAAAAGGTTAAGGCGTTAATCTTAAAAGAATTTCAACCCACACCAGAGGCCTGCCTAGAAAACTTTCTTTTTGCAAAACGATCGAGAAATGAGAATCATATGCAATTCGCTAGTAGGCCCAGAGCCAATTGGGATTTCTATTGTGAACTGAGAAAAGTAAATGATTTTGACACGCTTAATGAGTTAATTGTCAGCTACAGATTATTAAGTTCACTAGATTCGGAGACGCGAAGCTATGTGAGGATAAAACAATTAGATAATTGGTTAAAACCACGACAAATCTCGGAAGTATGTGATAATTGGTTTACTTCAAAGGGCAGAACATTTTCAGAATCTATATATATATTTGTCTTACGTGGCGCGAAAATAGGGCTGAATTTGTAACTTATGGTTTGGCAACAACTGTAGTTTCCAGAGCTCAGACCAATGAACAGACTAGATTGTGTTAGATCAGCTCCGCCTCCGTCCAATATGGCGGCCAGTGTGAGATCAGTGAAACCATGAACCTCTATAGAGGTTCATGAGTGAAACTATAGAATGAAACTCGAAGTAGCAATTATTAAAAATAAAATAACATGTACGTAATCCAAAGCGTCTGAGATGATTCCTCATTTTAATTATGAGCAATATCGTTAATTTCAAATGAATTCTCAACTCTTATTTAGAATTCATTTACGAATTTCACTCACTCAAAAGACGGAGAAAAAAAATCAACTGTCTAGATATCACCTGCCGCCATCTGTTGCTGTATTGATGAAGTAAAAAATAATTCATTTTGTAAAAATCTATAATCAAATAGAACAATAAAATGTCGAACGAAATTTAAACAATGACAAACAAACTATCTTCTTATCACGTAGTTTTTTTTCTTATGAATTTAAGTCGTGCTGTACAAAAGATCATTTTTTCATAGTATTTAAATGATTTATATGCTCATTAGTAGCGCCAACTAAATGCATTTTTTTCAGTTGTGTTTTCAACGGAGAATTACTTTTTTATATTAAAATAAATTGTCAATTTCATATGTTCAAATGTTTTATGGTAGAATTTATTCCGGCTAGAATTGCTGAAAAAAAGGGGTGAGCGAGCGAAGCGAGCTGTGACCGCGTAGCGGTCTCAATGTGAATTGCTTCGCAATTCACGGGGGGTTTGCGAGCGTTAGCGAGTAGGGGGCTGAGCCGCCTAGTTATATGATAAACCGGTAAAACCCCGCAGTCACAATGAATATGTAAATTACAATAATGGAAAATATATACCACCCCATGTTAGAAATAATTTTAATTTTCGTAGCGATAAAAAATTAAACACACCAAAAGAGTTTAGACTTTGTAAACAGACGACGTATTTGCGATTTTGTCCCAATAATAGAGAAAAAGATAAAATTGGAAGTTTGCAAAATCAAACGAAAAAAGATTCTTTTGTCGGAAAAAATAAACAGGATGATAAAATAGTCGCCAAGGTTGAAACACTCTGTTTTGGAAACGAGCCAATAAGTACGCAACCACTTCAATTTGAACATTTGTGGATAAAAGGGAAAGAAGTTAAATGTATTATTGATAGTGCGGCAGAAATACCTGTAATAAACTCTAATCAATTACCGGATTCATTTAGAAATAATGAAAATTCAAAAATTCAGCTAATATCGGCTTTTGGAGAAAGAATAATTGCTAATCTTGCGACATTGCCGGTAGCTTTAAAATCCGGAGAGTCAAATTGTATATTTAACAACAGTGTAGACGTACTGTTTGCCGTTACGGATAAATTATATGGGACATGTATTATAACACCGGCAGTTTATGAAATCTTACATTTAGCTAGTAACGAGGGTGGAAAGGAATGTTCTTCGGAAGATGATAGACAGAAATGTTCTTTGGCGCCAGTAAATGATACGCAATTGGAAAAAGGTAATGAAATTGAGAGGCAAAGGGGGGAAGGCAACCAAACAGAGGGGGATGATATAAATATTGAAAATTTATGCTGGCGAGGTGAAAATCAAAACGCGGAGAGAGAATTAATGATTCGTTGTATTGAAATGAAAGATGATAGCGGATATTTGAATGCAGGTCAACGATCAGATGCAAGTATATACAGGGAGCAACAGAAGAGTTGCGAAACATTACAGGGTGCTTTCGAAGACGCGGAAAATGGTAAAAACGGGTTTGTTATAGTAGATAATTTGCTTTATCATAAAGAAAGAGTCACGGGGGATTGTGTTACGCAATTAGTTGTACCAAAGGTAAGGAGCGGGGAAATTTTAAAAATCGCGCATGAATCGATTTTTGCTAATCATCTCGGCATGAAAAAAACAAAAGAAAGAATTCGTTATTCATTTTATTGGCCGAATATGTCACGGGATGTAGAGGATTATTGCAAATCTTGTAAAGACTGTCAGTTACGGAGCAGAGAGAGGGCTAGCGATCAGATACCCATTGTCCCAATTGAGAGACCGGAACTTCCGTTCGACGTTGTAAATATTGACATAATTGGGAAAATTGAACCACCTTCAGCGCGTCGACATCAATATGTACTTACCTTAGTGGATCAACATTCGCGGTGGCCGGAGGCGGTCCCGGTAAGAACAATTACGGCTAAAGCTACGTGCGATGCATTATTAGAAATATTTATGCTAACAGGGATACCGCGCGTAATAACGAGTGACCAGGGCAAGAATTTTGTTTCAGGTTTAATACAGGAGTTTCATGCTAGGCTAGGAGCGGCTCCTAGATTTGCGACGCCAGGGCATCCGCATAGCTCGGGATTAGTGGAGCGATATAATCAGGTTCTGAAACGCATGTTACACCATATAATTCGGAGCGATTCTAAAAATTGGGATAAACACATTCCTTATTTATTATTTGCCTATAGAGAAATTCCGAATAGTACCACGGGAGTATCGCCATTCAAATTAATGTACGGAAGGGAGGCGAGGGGCCCATTAGCAGTACTGAAATCTACATGGTCAGGAGAAATACCACTACCCATAAATCTTGGAAAGAGCGCAACCGAATATCTTCAGGAGTTAAAAATTAATTTAGAAAGGGCGGCGGAGCAAGCGGCAATAGTAGCGGAAGTTAAACAAGGCTCATATGCGAAGTACGCTAATCGGAGAGCGATTTACAAGGAATTTAGACGAGGGGACCAGGTATATCTATTAATCCTGGATTCCACGAACAAACTTTATGCTAGGTGGACGGGACCAGCCGAAATTGTAGCACGCTGTAAGCCTGATTCTTACAAAGTAAAATTAATAAACGGGAATGTTAAGAATATTCATGTAAATAAAATAAGAAAATTTATTCCTAGGGTACGGGCGGTGGGAGTAATCTTCGAAAATGAAGAAGAATTAGGAGAAGTCCATCCCACCCCCAGTGTGACAGATAACTCAAATTTATTTGACATAGAAGAAGTAGATTTGAAGCATTTAGGAAATGTAGAAATAAAAAAGATGTTAGATGTATTATACAAATATAAAGATTTATTTTCAAAAAAGGTACAAATAGCTAAGGTAAGAGAGCACAAAATTAGAATAAATGGCGAAGAAATGAAAAAGCCATATGTTTATAGAATTCCAGAGGCGTTGAAGCCACAAGTAGACAAACAAATCGAAGAAATGCTAGAGTTGGGACTGATCGAAGAGAGTGATACGAAGGCGCCACACCCGGTAGTGTGCGTGATGAAGAAAGATGGGGCTCTTCGACTGTGTGTAGATTTTAGAGCATTGAACGCAGTCACAAAAACCGATGATTTTCCGATGGAAAACGCAACGGATCTTTTGTTCAATATTGGCAGGGCCAATGTAATAACTACAATCGACTTGCTAAAAGGATATTGGGCCATACCGCTGGAAGCAGAAAGCCAGGGTTTGGCATGTTTTAAGACTCATAGGGCTCAATATCGCTTCAAAGTGATGGCCTTTGGGCTCCGGAACGCAGCTGCGACCTTTCAGAGAGAAATAAATAAAGCACTTTCAAAATACAGGAACTTTGCTAGAGCGTATATAGATGATATAGCTGTTTTTTCGGACACATGGTCTGAACACATTACGCCTCTGGACACGATATTTTCTAAAATTCGAGAATTATGGTTCTCAGTCAATCTGAAGAAGTGCGCCTTTTCGAAAAACCAGATAAAGTATTTAGGACATGTCATCGGGTCCGGCAGCCATCGAACTGACCCAGATAAAGTGGAAGCCATCAGATAATTAGCCGTCCCACAAACAAAAGAACAACTTAAGAGTGTCCTTGGATTGTGCAAATACTACCGCGATTACCTGCCTAAGTGTGCTGAAACAACATACCCTCTGACAGAACTTACTAAAAAGAACAGTCCCGAGAAATTGTGCTGGTTGGAGGAACATGATAAAGTATTCAACGAACTAAAGAGGGGTCTCGTTGAGGCACCTAGTCTTTATACACCTGTGATAGGGTTACCATTCACAATTCAACGTGACGCATCTGCAATAGGCATCGGTGCATGTCTATCTCAACAGAAAGATGAGAGACTATATCCAGTCAGTTATGCCAGTCAAAAGCTCACCAAAACTTAACAGGCTTGGCCGACCATTGAACGGGAGGCCTATGCGGTTATCTGGAGTCTAAAGAAGTTCGAAACTTGGATTTTTGGTTCACCCGTGGAACTTATCACCGATCACAACCCACTGACTTTTATCACCAAAAATGCTCCCCAATCTTCCAAACTGCAGCGATGGGCACTGGCTTTGCAGAAGTATGACATCATTATTTCACATTGTCCTGGTGAAAAGTTGACGAATGCGGATGCACTGTCGAGACTGGAAACAACAGACTAATAAATTGACTGTTAACTTTTTATGAACAATTAATGACTTTTAAGAAAAACTTTTGATAGTTCACCTCTGTGTATGCTGCAGCTGAAATTGTATTTCATATTAATTTGCATTCTGTTCCTCATTTATTATTTGTATTTAGTATTATATATTATGAAACATTAATTGTATTTTTATATTGCAGTAGCTAGCAGGAGTTCCAGAAATTTTCCAGAGAAGTTATAAGTATTTTCTGTATTTCTTTATATGTATGTTGAATTTATCATTATTCATTAGTAGTTTAATGATAGAGGATGAAATGTAGTGACGTCACCAGTCTGGATTTCAGATTGCTAAAGTGGCATACCCCCTTTTCAATCTTAGGTGGGGGGTGTCATGCCGGTGACGTCAGGTTTATGGCAACCCTTTTCCTTTTCTCTCTTCTGCTGTGGAGTGACGGAGAAGGTAGTAGAGTTTGGCGGGAGGCCAAGGTGTTAAGACGATGCGTGCGATGGGCATGTTATGAAATAAAATATAGTTGGTGATAGAACTGATAAGATTATTATAACTACTGCTGCTACTACAAATATTCCTCTTTATATATTTATGTGTGTCCTTCATGTTTTGCTGTGATGTTTCGTCTGTTAAATAAACTTGTGTTTAATCGAGAAAATGGCTGCATTCCTGTGGTATTATGAAAGCAGAAGAACAAAAATGGTATTCATAAAATTTTTCCTGTGAATTTAAAAGAAGTGTGAACGAGTAGAAACCCGAAGGAAAGAGGGTATTTTAAAAGTTGTATGACAGATAGATGCATGAAACCAGTAGTATGTTTATTAAAAAAAACCGTAAGCATCTGATACAGAACCTCAAAATTTTAGTTAAAAATAGCGCCGATAGATGGTGCTGCAGGCAGCATTGCGGGTCCCTATAAAGAGAGCTCAGACTGCAAGAACGATCAGTCGAAGATTTCGCCGTTGAAACGTGATAGCTATTAGCATACAGTGAAAGAAATTGTTTACCGCATCAATCCTTTAACACTCGACGAGCTGGAGGGCTATTTGTTAAGCTTGTGTGCTGATTTCTGGTGAAATACTACAGGGTCAGCCAGGTGGGGAGGCCTACCATATGGCTCAGGCTCAACAAGCCCCACCCACATGACATACGACTACAGAGAGTCACTGACAATTTCAATCTTCGTTTGCGATATTGTGTGTTGTGTAAAAGGTGTATCATTTGAATCGCTTTAGATAGTATACAGCCTACATATCGTTATACCACCTGCAGTGCCATCTATAGACGCAATTTGTTACTAAAATTTTGAGTTTTCTGTAACAGGTTTTTACGGGTGTTTTAATAAACATACCACTGGTTTCATGCTTCTATCTATCACCATTTCCGAAATATTTATTTTCAAAGTTAGGAGTCCTTCTTCAAACACCATCGCTTTTTCAATGTACAGAAAACAATTTTCCCCCGTAGATCATAATGTAATGTAGTTATTTGTGCGTCCCTTGAAATATAAATGATACACACTTCATTTTCCATACCGGATATTCTATTATTCTAATTATTCTGTACTCCTCAGAAAGCATATTGTAGCCCACTTCATTCTCATTAAGTTTGAAATACCGTAACATGAATAAAATGCGCCATAAACGATATTTCACGATAGACCTTATTGTAATGAAAATCATTTGTGTGTCCGTATAAACGAACTATAAATGCTACACACTTCATTCTTCATATCGGATATTATGTAATAAACGTCAATGATATATAAAATTGCCATGGCAAACTGAGTATACTGACGCATTGGAATCATGATCGAAGCAACTGTGGCCGAATGGATAGCATCCAAGCTTCGAATCCAGAGGTCCCAGGATCAAACTCCGGTATAACCAAAAAGGCAATAATGGTTGTTTTTAACTTATTTTGTGTTCTAAAATTTCTAGAACTGTCTTAATTTATTTAGATAATTTATGTACACTTTATTTCCAGTTCTATCAGTTTCTAGAATTAACTTAATGTATTCCGATAAAGTATCTAATCGTCATTTCCTGTTCCAGAACTATCTTTGGACAGTATATAAGCTGTACTAACTGAGGACTCAATCAGTCGGAGTGAGCTCTGGGTTGGGTTGGGTTGGGTTGATTATTTACGGCCAATTATCTACACTAGGGATATAGGCCCGGAGGAGTGCCCTTCGTGGCGGTCTTTCTAAGGGAACCTAATCCGTATTTACGCATGGATAAATCCACGGCTCGAAGAAAACCACGAAAACTCCGAACGATTAGGCCGACGGGCGCGATTGGGATCGAATCCAGCACCTCCCGTCTACCAGCTTACCAGCTTCGAGAGCACAAGCTTTCAGCCACTGGTGGGGCGAGTGAGCTCTGGGTTCTGTATGTTTGGTGCGGACATACGACCGGATGGAGGGACGGTATGAAATGCAAACTGACTTCATAAACATTTTCCACTATGTTGGAACGTGATAAGAAAAATTCATATAATTTTCATACGAAAAAGATGCGATAATCTAGGAAGTAGGGCATTATATGAATTTTATGGCATGTGTTCTTGTAATTTTTGACTAATAATCTTACTTAAAGTCGAAGGAGTAAATTCGGTATATTATTTCCCAGTTTTTTCCTGTTGACACCTACTCCGTGAACGCAGGTGGTTCAAAACTCTGTATTAAGAAGTTATATTTATCTTAAAATTAGCTATTTTATAGGTGCGTTCGTAATTATATAAGTACGTAGCACCTAGTAGTCGTCTAGTCCGTCCGTCCGTCCGTCCGTCTGTCTGCATATAACAGCGCAAAAACTACACAACCGGATGCTTTGAAATTTCATATATAAAATCGTTGCAGAATTTTGTCGAATCATTTCAAATTTTATGAAAATCGAATCAAAGCTTAAAAAGATATTAATAAAAGTTTTCTTTATTTTATTAAATCTTATACGTAATCTATATGATAAAAGCGCATGTCATGTGACTGACGAAAACAAATACGGGCTAACCACATCTTTTTCATATTGGCCAAGCGGCCATTTTTATTCAAAATTAATTTTTCGAATAAAATAGCGTAAAAGTTACATTTTTAGAAAGATCGTTCAAAAAATTTGTTTGCTTGAGAGATGTGTTACATTAAAAAATGTTTAGATTTTGAGATAACTTCAGTGAAAATTGGGTTAACAGCCGAATATCTCAATCCATTAAAGTAAATAAACAACATATTTATTCATCGTGAGTCATAGAAATATCAACCATGGAGATAATCATTCCCAAAGCAAGATCTCCATAGTGAATTTACAGCTGTGTCGAAAAAAATAATTTCGCATCTGTAAACATGTCATACGTAATAAGAAAGAAAAGGGCATCCTCAGTTCGTTCATAGCAGACGATATAATTAATTTTACTGAAATAATAACGATGATTTTTTACATTGTAAAACTAGTTATAGCACGAAACGAACGCATCTAATTTGTCACGTTTAACGTACAATTTCCAACTTGTTTTCTCTCGAGACAATTAATATCAATAAAAAAAATAGTCTGCGAACTTTACTCATCCCGTAATTTTACTATCTAAAAAATGCCAAGTAAGTGCGAAAAATACGCGAGTAAATAATGTACCTCTTTTCTCACATTTCGTAAACTAACATAGAAGATAAACGATAAATTTTCGATAGCGAATAAAAGTAACATCATTATGTAACGGTAGAAAGAATTTTTAATGGAAAATTTCTGGAAATCCTTTATTATAAAAGTCTTTACTTTATGTAGTCATGCAAGATGCATAGAACAATGCAAGAAAAAATATTTGTATGTGCTTTGCTTAAAGGAATGTGAAGTATGTTGCTGAATAACGGATGTAAAAATTATATGGAACTTAGAAAATGCCGCGTAATTTCAAGAATGAGCTAATTTTAAAAGAACTTGTTGTTATATTAGCCTCAAAGAATATTCAATTTGAGTAACCAAGGAGTTAAGGGTAATCTATTAAAAGAATAAATTTTGAAATAGAATTTTATCTGATGCTATAATATTAGTGATTCTTTTGTAAGTGTTGTAACTTTTATAGATAAATTAAAAACTTTGTAAAACTTATTTATCCTAAATTGTACTTTATTCCTGAAATTGTGACAGTATTATATTTGACATATTACACTGTTAAAAATGATTTTAGTAAAAGATGGAAGTCCAAACGCATTCTTACAATCTTTTATTTAACTTAACTTAGATTATGTATGCGAAGATCGATTGTATGTAATCGATTGTTTCACTCATATCGTTAACAAATATGTACACAGGTGTGTTTCTGATGCCAATACAATTTTCATATTTTTAAGGTATCTGACTACGTTTAAAAAGTGGTTTTCGACCAAAAATGTCAAAATGGTTTTATTACATTTTATTAAAGCCCAACTTTTTACCTTTCCAAAACTGTATTTATTTTTATTGTATGACAAATAGAACTAGAGATGTAGCGGTTTTTAAACTACTCAACAGCTGTCGCTCAAACCGGAAGTACTGTTTAAAGGACCGGAAGTACTATTTAAAGGTACAAACTGGGAGGGGGGGAGGCAAAACTATGGCCTTCTAGAAATAAACAAAGGCTCCGTACTTAAAAAAAAGAGTATGGCTCATAAAAACAGTGAAGTTTAGATGCATATTACTGTGTAACTTCTTGTAGTAAAACATAAATCTCAACTTTAAATGCTTTTTTTGGAAAATGTGATTTTTGGTGAAAATTCCATACGCAAAACATGATTTCTGAAAAAGTTATTAGAATATCACTATGAAATTTGAAATACATGTTGTTTATACTATTGTGAAGGCAATAAACTACATATTTAATTTTAGAATAAATATTTTTTGTTTTATGGATGTTTTCGTGGAAAGACATCGATAAATTTTAAGAAAATCAACATGTAAAAAGGTGCGAAATGCAATAAATTTCGAAACATTTAAAATATCTCTTAGATTTTAGTTCATTGCCTTCAGCAATGTCAAGTAGGAAGTGTAAAAAGGAAATTATGATACATACAATATATTTTTATGTAGCGTGTTTTGCGTATTGGGTCAATTTTCACAAAATTTTACCACAAAATCCCCCATTTAACAAAATTTCATCAATGAATGAAATATTTTTTCCTTTTTTTCAGAGTTTCTAGTCATAATCTTAATGAAAATAAGTTCAAAAATAATTAAATAGCTTTTATGGAAAAAATTGCTCCGTACGTAGTCAGGCACCTTAAAACCTCATTAGAAATTAATAAATTAAATAAAGACTTTTTTTTTTGTTAACCGGGCGCAGGGGATAAATTTCAAAATAATCTTTAAAATTTTTTACGAGTTACACAAACAATGGAATTAATTATGCGCCAAACCATTCTTGCCAAAATAAGCCAACTGACTGTATTCTGCAACACCAAATATTTTAAACACTAAAATGTAGAAAATACAAATAATGTAATATATTTTGAAAAATACCTTTTCATTTTAACTACTACTGCATTATAGACCAACTTTCTAAATACCTTTAGTATAGTTGTCCAATTTTACGTTTTTTTAATTCCCATAAATTTATTTTCTTTTTGTTTAACCTCCTAAATATACGACTAAATAAGTCAAAAGTTTCTATTAAATTCTAAAGTTAAGAAAAAAGCGCAAAAGTTGCCTGCTATGCTTTAGCTATACGTACTTAAAAATATAACCTTGTGGATGAATATAATTAAACCGATTGCGGAAGGTAAAATGCTCTGTAACAAAAATAAAGTATTGAAAAATGTGTACTGTAAACTTTTCGTCGTAAATCTTATTGAATTATATTTTTTGGGGTAGCATTTTTTGTAATATATTAAGGCTGATCTCAAATCTGAACTGACTACTTTATGACATACTTTTTAATTTATTTTTGTTCGGAAATGTATCCATCTGGCAGGTGTCTTTTTTCTGAAACTGCGTAATCGAAACACGTTTTCCATTTTGGGGTAAAGGCACAAGATCGTTCAGAAAATACTGTCAAATTTGGTTTTGAACGGAATTTACGATGCCGGAGCAAGAAAAGCTGGAAAATCTTGCCACGAGATATGACGAATCGCTTATAACTCGATAAGTAATTTATGAATAAAAAAATGGAAAACTCATTTCGATTCCAAATAGCTTTCATAGTCCGGCCTGCCCATTTTATGCCTTTGCATCCAAAAGTGAGCCAGAAAATGTGTAATCAAAACACGTTTTCCATTTTGGGGTAAAGGCAGAAGACAGTTCAAAAAATACTGTCAAATTTGGCGTTTTTAACTGAATTTTCAATGCCGCAACAAAAGAAGTTGGAAAATTTTGTCACGTGATATCGCGAATCACTTATAACTCGATAAGTAATTTAATTTATGAATAAAAAAATGGAAGACTCATTTCAATTCCAAATCGCTTCCATAATCAGGCCTGCCCATTTTATGCCTTTGCATGCAAAAATGAGCCATAAAATGTGTAATCGAAACCACGTTTTCCATTTTGGGGTAAAGACAGAAGATCGTTCAGAAAATACTATCAAATTCGGCGTTTTTAACCAAATTCCCGATGCCGCAGCAAGAAAAGTTGGAAAATCTTGTTACGTGATATCGCGAATCGCTTATAACTCAGTAAGTAATTTATGAATAAAAAAATGGAAAACTCATTTCGATTCCAAATCACTTCCGTAGTCACGCCTGCCCATTTTATGCCTTTGCATGCAAAAATGAGCCATAAAATGTGTAATCGAAACCACGTTTTCCATTTTGGGGTAAAGACAGAAGATCGTTCAGAAAATACTATCAAATTCGGCGTTTTTAACCAAATTCCCGATGCCGCAGCAAGAAAAGTTGGAAAATCTTGTTGCGTGGTATCGCGAATCGCTTATAACTCGATAAGTAATTCATGAATAAAAAAATGAAAGATTCATTTCGATTCCAAATCGCTTCCATAGTCAGGCTTGCCCATTTTATGCCTTTGCATGCAAAAATGAGACAGAAAATGTGTCAGAAAGTTTCGTATTGTTGGGCAGGTCATGTGAGAACCAGCTTAATATATTAACAGGCATTACTAATATCTTGCAGAAAAACAAACCTATAACATTTAATCTATATTGTAAAGAAAAAACATGTCCATGAGTAACGCTGACGTCATATTTGTGGTGACATGGATCTAAGACTCGTATAAGGGGGGGAGCTGACGCATATACATCTTGTTGCCCAAAATAACCGCCATATTGTAAACCAGGTTCAGCATTAGGAAACCGCCCGAGCAGGTGTTTGCCGTCCCTGTCACTGTCACTCGTTGTCCACTACTACGATATAAGAAGTATAAGCTAAGTGGTTTTAGCTTGGTTTTTGGTTCGTTGGGTTATTAAATGGCGGTATGATTCAGCCTGTACTTTAGGAGCTCTAATGGATTTAATCATGAATTTCAATTTTATCGGAAATTTATTAACTTTTAATCGTCCTACAATCTTAATTTTGCACGGTGGAATACACTGTCAAAAAGGCAATAATTTCATTTTTTTTACACTGTGAACTATGAAAATATATTATAACCACGAACAAAACTACACAATAACATTTTCCGAGTTACCCACGATTCTGAAACGTGTTCTTTATCTTTAGAAACCTGAAAAACCAAATTATGTTCGAGTTTTAAAAAGTCAATTACAAAAAGAAATTTTATTTTGCTGAAACTGATTTTCCGAAATGTTTCCGAATAGTTTTTATAGTGTATTAATCAGTTTTCTGAAACTGAAATATCGGTTATTTGATGCTACCAATTTTCAATTAAACCTTTTTAGGTGCTTAACTAAATTTATACATTTAAGAGTGAGAAAATGATATTAATTTTAATTCAAATGTTGATGCTGTTAATTTGTCATGATTGTCAGTAAAATAGGATTGTTGAAAATGAAAAGAATATATTTTACAATGTGCTATTCATAAAGAGACATTTAATGGATCATTCTATATGCAACAGCATGATAACAGTTATTTATATCTAACAAATATTAAGTTAGTTTCTAAACTTGTGAGCGAAATTGCACAAACAGTCTTCTAAACTCAACTTAGTAGAAAGCCATTCATACTCATTACTATCACTAATGAATAGATGAAAACAAACTAAACATTCTGCCAATAGCAAAGCAGAATGCTCAATAATCATTACATATCTCTTACATTCTGTATTTACAGTGGAAGTAGTTTTAATACAACCATTTATATATGCTGATTATAACACTAGTAATCGTCAAGGAATATTTTAAACAATTCGACATGAACGTTGGAAGTTTGATGCAAGTTTATGATTACTGAAAATAGTAATTTACTAAGTGTAAATATAATCGTCTATAGTAGCATTAACTATAATAGTATACAGGATGTTTAAAAAAATGACCCGTATTTTAAAAAAAAAACATAACTATTGAGCTTTTAATCTATTTCGATCGAATAATGTATAGGATAAAAAGAGGGAAATCTCGAGTTTTCTGCAGTTGGATCAGCCGTACGGGACCTGACGATTCAGTTAAACATCACTGGCCCCCAAGATCGCCGAAATTCTCAGAGTACGATTTTCACTTGTGGGGGTTTATAAAAGACTAGGTTTATGTGTGTCCTCTTTCAGCTACATTTGCCGAACTGAAAGTTTAGGTTCAAGTTCAGTTCAGCGGGGTGGCCTTCCGACTGGCTAAGTTCTATAAGTCCATCTCAGCTGGGTTTATACACTATCCAAGGACTGTAACACAAGGCAGGACCTGGCCAAATACTCGAAGAAAGCCGGCCCATCTCTAAAATATTTATACAAATATAAACAAATGTAAAACAGAAACAAAATAAAAATATCAAATCAGTAACAGTGTAGGTCTCACTTAAAATACAGTCACCACACTCACTAAGCTTCTAGAAGAGCAGCATCTGCTTCATTTTGAAATAATACCTCGTTATTTTCTATCAGTTTAACACAGTCTATTATACTATGAAGCAAATTGGTTCTCATTATAACGTATTGGAACCAATTGGATAAGGAATTGTAGTAGAATACGGGAATTGTATGTTGACGTTAGACTGCACTTCAGCAAGTAATGTAACGATGTTCCACGATGTCCACATACGCATAATGGAGAAGGAAATTTGTCAAAAAGATGTAGGTATGAAGAAAAGGGGCCATGATTTGTCAAGAAGATGTAGATGTTTCTGTGATGTAGTAATAAATTTCCGAAGACCGACAGTAAGAGTTGGTATGTGTACCGTCCAGTTTCACCTTTGTCCCATTCCTCCTGACATTTTTGTTGTAATCGCATCTATAGACATCTTTTAAGATGAGAGTATCGATTTGGGAAGAACCTTTCCTGCATTAACTTAGTAGCCTCCTTAGTCAAAAAGTCAGCCATTTCAATACCCTTATTTCCAGTGTGACTTTTAACTCATTGAAATGATATGCTTTTCTTGGTTTTCTGTAGCTGGGAAATTATTCCCGATATTATTGGACTTTTTGAGTTGATATCCTCAAGTGCTGTGAGACTTGATAGACTATCTATGTATATTGTGAAGCTAGTGAAATTGGTCGCTTCTGCCCATAGGATGGCGTCTTCTATAGCTAAAAGTTCAGCCTGATAGATAGAATTTTCACCTTAATTTTATCTGAATAGTAGGGATTGATTCGTCATCTTTGAATGCACAGGAAGCGTAGGCTGTATTGTGAACAATTCTTGAACCTTCAGTGAGGATCTGAAATTCTTTTGGAACTTCACAGAAGCATCATAATGGAATAAATCGTCATTATAAGGAATTACTTGAGCAGTTAAGTTTTTCGATTGATACATTGGTGGGAGTTGGTTAGCAGTTGGAATGTTCAGTCTTAAAACTCTTCCCAAAGTTGCTATTTTGCCATTTGCAATGCCAGCGGAATGATGCCAGTTAATATACATAGCGTCGCTGAGCCAAACTGAAGATACGGATAACAGCAGCCGTGGAAGCAGTGGATGCAGACATGCTTGCAAAAGTTTGGGACGAATTCGACTATCGTATAGACATATGCCGCGTATCCAAAGGTGGACATATTGAGCACTTTTCATTTGGTTTATGATTATCCATGTAATATAAACTTAACCTTAAGTGTCTATGTGCAATATTTTTCATAATGTACGCATTTAAAATCGGGTGATTCTTTTTAAAACACCCTATATTGCGTGGTGTGATTAGTTCCGTATCCCGATTACTATCAATCATCAAGTATTATTTTAACTATTTTGTTAAAAACCTTGGCAGTTTCATAGTAGTTCATTGTTCTGGGAAGTGACATCGCTAACTATATCGACAATCATGAGAACTTAATTAGTTTAGACATTTTAGTTATAAAAAATGTAAATATAATAAGTGTAAAAGTCATTAAAAATGTTTCCTACTTCAAGAATATTTTATTTGGTTTTGCTTTGATCATTCAACAACAACAATTAAAAAAATAAATGCTACATTTACACCTTGCGTGCAACAGGCTGAATTTTTAAACATAATTCCATT
The DNA here is from genome assembly GCA_963931845.1 of Maratus michaelseni. Classification (NCBI taxonomy): domain Eukaryota; kingdom Metazoa; phylum Arthropoda; class Arachnida; order Araneae; family Salticidae; genus Maratus; species Maratus michaelseni. The sequence goes on from OZ007597.1 coordinate 57,206,226, forward strand.
AATATATTCATCCAAACTAAATTTAACAGAAAGTCATTTATAGGCAGTTATTAAAATGAATAGATCCGAATCCACTGATCATTCTATTAATAAATGAGCAGAATCTTTAACCCCTTCAAGAGAAGTTTGCCACGCATACATTCCATATTGGATGCATTTGTTTTATATTTTTAGTACCAGAATATATTACTTGTAATATTTGTTATTGTAACAACATATTAATTGTAACAAGTCTTTGTCTTGTCTAAGAGTTCTTCGATTAAATAATGCAAAATATTCTAAACGGAATTAATGGTTTTAAAAATTTAAATGTTTTCAAATGACGCCCTTTTTGCAAGCGTTTAATTCTCATTACATTGCAGAGGAACTTCGAGTATTATGGAATAGTCGTGGAACATGGAATACCAAAGTTTGGTAAAGTGGTGTCACCAAGCGGCAATATCATAAACTACTTAAAAACGTTTCCAGAATGTCACACTCTCCCCGTACCCCAGTTCGTCGATAGGCATCAGGGCGTGTTGTGGGAATAAATATTTCTTTTTTGCCTTTGGAAAGTTTCCAGAAATAATTTTCAATATTTTTTATTCATTATTAATATTTTTATATTGATACTAAGCACAATGTACACCCAAATACTAACAGTTTAAGATGTAATACTCATTTTTTAGCACGCGATTCACACCCGTAAACATACAGTATTTTTTGCCAAACCGGAGGTGTCGGGTTATATGGAAAACCAATATCTCTTAATACCCCCTTTATTATGGTGGCGCAAAGTCCGATAACTTATATTTGTGATGTGTACAAATCTGAAGTATGAACTGGAGTATATTGGGTGACAACCTAAACACTATATTTTGATCATGTTATATAGATACCATTAAATCTGTTTTTTTTTACCAAATTTTGTTCGTTTTCTTCATTTTTAACACCTTATCCATATTTCTCGACTCTCTCAAAATAGCCTCAAAACTCGTTTTTAGAGTTTCGTTCAACTCACGAAACCATATGTGAGTTGAACGAACCACCCGCTTAACGAACCATCCGCTTCGTTGAGTGTCCACCAAAGAGCCGGTTCTCAGAAACGATGTAACTTACACTCATGAAATTTTGTGTATTTATAGCTAAATACATATTATGAAGCTGAAAATCATAAAATTTGAAAAAAATCGTATTATTTTAATATGTAGAAATGAAAAACCAAAAATCTAACAGCCTTTTCCTATTAAATTTTAACATTTTTCGCTATAGCAGTGGCCAACAATAAAAAATACACAATAAAATTCTTTCTACAATAATTAATTTTCTGTTGAAAGATTTCCATGAAATAGATTTAGATGAAATAAAAAGTTTCCACAATTGAAAAAAAGATTAGTATGACGTCATATTCGTAATAAAACGGAAATTTTCAAACGTTTCTCAATAATACAAGGAGTATGAATATGTGTAAATACAGAAAGCAGCTTAATATTAAATCATTAAAAATATTTTTAAAAAATAATCTTTTTTTTTTTTTAAATGAAATTTATTTGGATTTATTAAAGGAAGGATAAAGTGTTTTGAAAGGAATATTGAACGAAACCCTTTGTGCGATCTTCGACCACACTTACCCACTTGTTTATAATTATTGAATGTTTGCAAGTGATGAAATATCTTAAAATAATTTTTGTCTATAAAAACTATCCGCAGATAGTTGAAGTTTGTAATTTTATTTGGTTTTTGGGAGTTAAACAATATCGGGATGTTGTATTGCCCCAAATGTAAATAGTATTCCATATACTCGAAGTTCCTTTTTGGATAGCAGACTATATCCCTGTATTTACTCTGTTCTTTAACTTTTACTGAACAAAAATGGAGTAACTTACTTTCCATAAAAGTTACAAAAAAATTAATACCTCGGAAGTTATTTCAAATATTAAAATTCTGTGAACTTATATGACATTCTCGGATCAATGCGGATAACTAGTGTTAATTTCATCGCGATAATTTCAGTATTCTAGGTGGGTAATTATGGAATACAATCACTTAATCAGATATTTATATAATGGATACAGTAATATCTTTAGTAAAGATTAATCATTTTGAATATTCCAGTTCCTTAACTATATATTTCATTTTTCATTAATTTTCATAGAAGATAAATGATAATTTTGGATAGTGAACAAAAGTAACATAATTATATGCGACACAAAGAATTTTTAATAGAATCTTTCGCAGAATATTTTACTATAAGTAATTATTTGAGACGCATAGAAAAATATAACGGAAAAATATAGGTATGTGTAGCACCTTGCGTAAAAGAATGTGAAAAATGTTACCGAATAATGTACACAAAAATTATACGGAATTTCAAAAATTCGATATATTTACAAGAAAGAAATATTTTAAAAATTGCTTATTATAACAGTTCAGTAAAGAAGTTTCTTTCTGAATAACTATGGGTGCTAAAAGAATGCATTGAAAGAACAATATTTGGAATATAATTTATCGTTTGCTAAAACATTCCTGAATTCTTATTTCATGTTTGTTTGGGTTGCACAATTTTAAATGACAGAATTACTCACTCATTTTAAACGAAGGAAAAGGATATGTGATTTATGATAAAAGCACCCAGGCACAGACCAAAATTAATCCTGTATTACTATTGTTGTATCGTGAAAAAAAATCTGTTGTTGATTCGATTCTGTATACTATTCATATCAATTAAAAATTAACACAATTTAAGCATAGACATACTTGGTTTATTAAGTTTTATTTATACCAGTTGACACGTAGGAGGGTTTCGCAATGTTGTCTAATATTTTTTAGATGAAAGTTTAACCTTCTAAAGAAAACTTAAGGATAAAAATATCTGCAAAAATATTAGTCAAGAGAGTTCATTGTTGTGTGTTTTGTAAACGCGTAGAAAAAGGGATGGTGACAACAAAAATTATATACACCAGTGGGCCCGTGCAAGGATTTCGCACTGCAATCTAATATTTTTTTTTTATCAATATGTAATATTTATTAGATGCAGGTTTAAACCTCAAAAGAAAAAGTAAGGATAAAAATATCTGCAAACAACATTTAGTTTTTAGTCAAGCCAGAATATCATCTAATATACTCCATCAAAGTTAGAGTAAAAACTGATCCAAGATTGCAAAAGGCACGCGCGAGAAAAAAAACTAACAATCGTATTTTAAATGCATTAGATGATGATGTCATCCGCTTCGGGAAAAGCATGGAACATAGAAATATAAATCTAAACATATCAATTTCAATTTCGCTTTTTAATCATAAATATAAAATAAACCTATGCGGTATTTTTTATAATCATTGCTGAGCATCATATAATGTGGTATTTTATTTTTGTGTCAACAGTAATTTGAGGAAAACCTTTCATTTCTTTTATGAAAACAATGCCAATTTAATTTTGAATTATCAGCAAATTTTAATCAAAAAACATGTTTTAGGAAAATGTAAGTGTGCTATGTCAGAAGCCTGTTCAAAATCCTTTCATATGGTATCTCATTCATCATTCTGCGTTTTGTATTTGCCTAGAAAAAGGGATGTTGACAACAGAAATAATATATACGATGATTAAAATTATGGAAGATGCCTCTATAATCACTTCTACATTCATATGTCGAAAAAAGTGTTGATCTTTTCCCCCATATGTTTTGAAAGTTATAAATAAGTATAAGCGTGTTATAGGATGTATATTGAAGATACATTTTACTATTTAAAGAAGCTGGCCACTGTTAGAATTACGCAACAAACTGTCCTGGGATCCAACCATTTTTATGGATAACATTTACTTGACAATAATTTGAAGGATTTTAAATTGGTCAGAATAGAGAAAAATTACGTTTATGTAACCGTTTTCTATAAAAAACGGTTACGTAACCGTACTGGACAGTTTGTTGTAGATTTTTAACAGCGTAGTTTAAGGTATTTTCCAAAAATTATAATTTTTTAGAAACAGACTTTTAACAAAGGCATATGTATTTAACCCTTTCCGGCGCGGAATAAATCTGTTTGTAAAATAATGAAATAATGGACTGACACCAGATTTTACAAACGATTTCCTTAGAAAAAAATAACTAACTGATTTTCCCCTACTTCATAAAAGGAAAATTTTAATTAAATATTCATGGTGCTGTTTGTCATTTTTGGAATTAAAATTAGATGTCCTTTTTTGTGACCACCGCCCGCTAAAGGGTTAATATACAGGCTGGCCATAAAGTATTTCCCTGATAACAATCATTTATTGCAGAAAAACTAATATAATTAGGCATAGGCTTGTTTCAATATATTGTAAAGACATTTATGAAGTTTTTAATACAAGTACTTTCGTCCTTAAATTTTGATGTGAGCACCCTTGATAGCTCGAAGAATGTTAAGGCGGTATTGAATTTCTCGCCACGTACTGCCCAACATTTGGGCTGTCACACTAGACACAGCATCTGTGATCCTGACCTTGAGTGTTTCAATATCTTTTACTGTGTAGTAACTCCTCTATACCGACCCGATAAAAGATGGTGAGTGGTAGCGAGATCGGATCGTTGGCACAGAGAATTTCTCGCATAAATTAGAAAATAGAATTTTATTGTATAACAATGTTAATTCTAATGAAAAATATATACAAGACGTCAATACAGCATTTAATTATTTTCCGTGAGTCAATCGCTAATAAATTAATGTTCTCTTGACTCTGAGTGCAGCTCGATCAATCAAAAGTCTCAGGAAATTACTGTCTGTCGTAACTTCTAAAGAAAGTTCATTCGGAACAGGGCTCGTCCGTTCCTTCTCTTCGGAAAAATATGCTAAATCACGATGCTTCAGAGTTAAAGAACTCTCACTATCGCACTTGTCGTGCTTTTTCACTTCGCTGGGATTTTCACCTGATACCTGCCGTATCAATTAAATAGAGGTCAGACCTCACTATTTCCAGAGAGTCACCACTCTCGTCCAGATCTATTCAAAAACTGTCCTCTCTCACTTTTTCATTCTCGCAGGAGAACTCCTTCTAGGGGTGGGGGCTTTGTCGAGGCGGGCCCCTCGAAACTCTCCAGCCTCTTAGCAGCCTTGAGATCCCTCTGTTTCGTTTTCACTAAGTCCGTCATTGGACGTTCTAAGACAAAGGGCAAAGTTTCGGGCGCAAACCTAAAAATCGTGTGCAGAGATCGCTTCTCTCGCAGATGAACTCTTTCCCACGAACTCGGCAAGGATCAAAGCATAAGACCCCTCTTTGGGTAACGCCTTACCACTACATCACTGTCGGAACTTTCCGCTCACAGTACAATAGAATTCGGCGTCTGCTAGTCTTCAAGGCAAAAACAGCGAGGGAAGGTATGCAGTTAAGTGTACTCACAGGAAAGGCTAGAATGACACATCGCGCACCTGGATGAGGAGGCCCAATTCTTTACAACACCCCCTCCTCAAACGATTCTTAAGGGTGAAACACTAAGAATCTCTAAGAGTCGAATAAAGAATTGCAAGCTCAAATTACATCAGAGTGGCAAGAAATAAAACATACATGAATAAGATAATACTACCTTCCTTTTTTTTTTTTTTTTTTTTTTTTTTTGCGCGCTCTGATAAGAAATCATGAACATATAATGAAATAAAACACAGTGAAATAAAAAATAAAAAATCTTAAAATAATTATATACAAAAGTTTATCAAGAAATCTCCTTAAACTCGACTCAGACAATCAACATGCGGAATGTCTCATCGCCTGCGCGATGAGAAATGGCATAATTATAAGGTTGCAGAGCTAAGGACCACCTTAATAATCTGGGATTATTTCCAGAATTTCTTTTTAGAAACACCAAGGGATTGTGATCGGTTTCGATAGAAAAGTTTTGTCCATCAATATAATGCCTTAACTTTTTTATCGCAAAAATAATCCCTGCACACTCTCTTTCAGTGGCGCAGAAACTTTTCTCACTATCAGTAAATTTTCGACTTAAATATATTATGGGGTGCTCTTCCGATCCCTCTCTTTGAGCCAAAACCACGCCAATACCTAAGTCACTAGCATCAGTTTGTACTATGAATTCTTTCTGAAAATTAGGAGCGTAAAGCACCGGTTCTTCAGTAAGTTTCATTTTCAAAGTCTCAAAGGCTTTTCCCATTTCGTCGCTCCATGCAATCTTTTCTTTTTTATTTTTCCCTTTAAGCGCCCTCGTTAATGGTTCTACAATCACTGCATAATCTTTTATGTACCGGGAATAATATCCAGCTATTCCCAAACATCTACGAATTTCAGTTTTCGATTTCGGAACCGGTAATTCCTTAATTGCCCTTACTTTCGCCTCAGCTGGCCTCCGTCTGCCCTTTCCTACAATATGCCCAAGATATTTTACGGTTTTCTGAGCGAACTTGCATTTCGCCAATTTGATTTTTAGTTTCGCGTCATTCACCCTTTTTAATACTATTTCTAGATGACGCATATGGTCCTCCCAACTGTCTGAAAAAAACGCCATATCATCTAGATACGGTAAACAGAATTCCTCAAGTGCGTTTATTTCCCGCGTTAAGATATCTGCTAACTCCACCCGTTTTCTGTAAGGCTTTACTAAACTCAAGTGAGAAATCTGGGATTTCTGTCGCCTCCCAGGAACATTCACAATACAATTTGTTTCCGTAATTATTGACTCCTTTCTTCCCGGCCCTATCCGACTATCTGACATTTTAATTGGCTTTCTGGTAGTTAAAACTAAAACCTCATCTTTCACATTAAGCTTCCGTTTTACCGTCTTTCTGTCAAACCAAAATTTCCTCTTTTCTCGTTTTTCTGACACATTTTCAACGGCTAAAACTCGACCTCTTTTTAACCTGTTCGTGAGATCAAACACACATCCCTTCACGAATTTATTTTCCTCCGTTTCTCTTATCCATTCTCCAAATACTAACGCTTTCAGAAGCTCTCTAAATTTTGGATGCCAAAGTGCAATACTATCGCTTATTGAATCTCTCATCTTAACACAGAACCATTTTAGAAATGCGGTCGCTAAATCATTTATCAATCTTTTCCCAAGGTCCAAGTATTTTGACACATTTCCTTTAACTTTCCCTTTCCTTAAGTGTAATGACACTTTTTCTAGGCACGCGCCAAAAATATCCACCTGACAATGCAATGGGACTAGCACTCGCGCCCTTCCACTTATGCGTTCGTCTCTGGCTTTTTCCACTATCAAAGAATCTCCTGCATTACAATGCGATTCTTCAACTTCCGTTTTTTTTCTAATCTCTTTGAGAGATTGATCGCTGTCTAATTCAATTTGACTATCCTTCCCTCCAATTTCTGCTAAGATCGAAGATCCCTCACATGTCGACAAAGGCGATAATCCCTTATCCACACTAACCAATTCAATAGGGCTTTCTAGATTTTCACCCTCTAGTTTTGAATTCAACGCTTCCGCTTCACTGCACTCGCGAAAAATTCCCCCTTCTCTTTCTTTTACTGAATTCAAAGTTTCCGCTTCAACATTCCCGCTAGAAATATCCTCTTCTTTTTCTTCCTCGGAATTCAAAGTTTCCGCTTCAACATTCCCGCTAGAAATTTCTTTTTCCCCCTCGGAAATCATAATTTGTTTATTTACCGGATTCGGAGCTGGGCCACCCTTTTCTCTCGTTTGAGCGCGTGTCAAAACTGCATTCATCAATTCGGGTTTTTTCTTCGCCTGTTCTAACAATTTCTGAGTGCGATTACCCAACAAATAGTAGTACATATCTGAATTTCTATTGTTAACTCCTGCCTTGGTTTCAATGACCCCCACGCCTTCAATTTCTAAAGTGACCTCTGCTATAGGTAAACAGTATAATTTACTGTCCAGCGGAGTTTTAATCCATACGTGATCTCCATTCAATTTATCTTAACTGACCAAGTCGTATGCGATGATATCAATTTCACTCCCAGTGTCAGTTAAAGCAGTTGTCTGAATTCCATTCACTAACACTTTACTCAAATAAGGGGAGAAGGTTTCTTCAAGTGTCGGTTTACTTATTAAGTGACCGACCCGCGCAACATCTCTCTTTTTAATTTCCGGACAATCTACTCTGTAGTGACCGCTTTGAAAACACGCGTAACACTTGACTTCTCGCCTTTTTTCGAACGCCTTTTCCCTTTCTTTATTATCATTTCGATCCCTCCAGTTAAAGTTAGTCTCCGGATTTCTGTTACTGTTTCGCCCATTTTCAAAAGTTCTGGGTCTTTCAAGTTTCTTCTCTGTCGGTGGCTTAGGATTCCACATTTTTTTAGAAGGGCGTTTGATCGCTTCGTACGCATCTAAAAGCCTCACTAACTCTTCAGGATCTTTAATCTCCGCCCAGTTATCTATAAAATGTTCGCGCATTTCTGGAGACGCTCTCCGTTTGATCTGGTCCGTGACAAGCAAATTTTTCAAACCCTCAAAATCCGAAACTTGTAAGCATGACAGCCAACCTTCTAAAAAACAATTAAGCTCGAATATCAGATCCTTCCAAACTGAATTAGGATTTCGTGGATGTTGACTAAATTTTTGTCGGTATGTCTCTGCATTCAAACGATAGCGTTCTAACAGTTTTTCTTTCACATATTGAAAATCATCAATTTTGTCTTCGGGTTCTCTCAAAATTAGCTCGGCCATTCCCACAGGTAATAATGATAGTAAATTCGTCACCAACTCATCCGAATTTAGATTACATTTTTTTGCCTGTCTCTCGAATAAATTCAAAAACAACGAAATATCCGAATTCTTTTCATCAAAGCGATGCATAATTGTTTTTAGGGGTAAATGATTCGTTCTAACTGAGATGCTACTAGATGCGGTACTCCGGTCATCTGACTCTTGCGTCGCTTTTAACCTAGCTAACTCATGTTCCCGCTCTTTTTCTTCCTTATCTGCCAATAATTTATTTTCCCTATCTTTTTCTATAAGTTTAATCTGCGCTAAGGCCAGCTCTTTATCAAATCCTTCTGACGACTCTATTTTTTTTATAATTTTCGGTACAGTATCATTTTCCTCTAAAATGACCTCAAATTCGTAAGCTAACGTTTGCAAATCAGCTTTCCTAAAATATTTAAGCTCCGACATTTTTAAAGTATAAAATTAGAAATTATCTTTCCCACAAATATAAAACAATACAATAAGATTAAATCAAATCCTACCAAGTGCGTCAAAATATTACCAAAATATACGCTCATAAAAAAGTACGCTTAGCAATAATATAGGAAATATGCAACATATAAAGATAAGCAACTCTATCCTAACGTCTACATTCACCTTGGTATTTGGTTATAAAATACATATGGGATCAATTTTACACAAAACAACAATTTCAATTTCAAAAAGCACAGCAAAAATATTTTAAATTGCAAAAGTCTTATTCAATTCCTTTCTCTTTTAATCAATGGTGGTCTTAATCTCTGCATCCACTCTTAAAAGATTTAGAATAATTCACAAAAAACATATAAAATCAACTCTGTTATCGTAAAATATGAAATGCGTTCGATACTTTTTTTTTTCAATGAACTCTCATTTATAGATTCAGCTAAAATTTGTAACACTGCACAACTCTCAGTTTGCATTAAATTAATTCAACAATAATAATTTAATTTTAACTACAAAATTTGTCTATTAAATAAGTTACAGTTATATCGGAAATATCTCATCATACTTTTTTTTTCTACCGGAAAAATTTCTCAAAATATTTACTCTCACAAAAATAAACATACAACTTTTTTTTTAAGCCTGCAACACCTATACAAACACTAATAACAATTAAAGCCACTCTGAGTATAAAAAGAGCTTACCTCCATTACTAAGAGACTTCAGAGATTCTCAGGAGCACAGACGTGTTTCTCTATCACACTTTTCGGGGGACTCTTCCGGATGGGGGAACACTCTCCAGAATTCTTGGTAGATTTCTCTTTCTGATGGGGGAACACTCTCCAGAATTCTTGGTAGATTTCTCTTTCTGATGCTGTGTTGATCCACAGGGGCGTCTAAGGAGACTCAAGTCACAAGTCACAAGGAGACTCTTTCTTGGAGCACTTTGATGATTTAAATTTCAGAGTCCACTCTTTGTCTTTAGAGAATGTCATTAATTTTTGCTGATTAATCCCACCGCTGCCACCAGTTTAGTAACTCCTCTATACCGACCCGATAAAAGATGGTGAGTGGTAGCGAGATCGGATCGTTGGCACAGAGAATTTCTCGCATAAATTAGAAAATAGAATTTTATTGTATAACAATGTTAATTCTAATGAAAAATATATACAAGACGTCAATACAGCATTTAATTATTTTCCGTGAGTCAATCACTAATAAATTAATGTTCTCTTGACTCTGAGTGCAGCTCGATCAATCAAAAGTCTCAGGAAATTACTGTCTGTCGTAACTTCTAAAGAAAGTTCATTCGGAACAGGGCTCGTCCGTTCCTTCTCTTCGGAAAAATATGCTAAATCACGATGCTTCAGAGTTAAAGAACTCTCACTATCGCACTTGTCGTGCTTTTTCACTTCGCTGGGATTTTCACCTGATACCTGCCGTATCAATTAAATAGAGGTCAGACCTCACTATTTCCAGAGAGTCACCACTCTCGTCCAGATCTATTCAAAAACTGTCCTCTCTCACTTTTTCATTCTCGCAGGAGAACTCCTTCTAGGGGTGGGGGCTTTGTCGAGGCGGGCCCCTCGAAACTCTCCAGCCTCTTAGCAGCCTTGAGATCCCTCTGTTTCGTTTTCACTAAGTCCGTCATTGGACGTTCTAAGACAAAGGGCAAAGTTTCGGGCGCAAACCTAAAAATCGTGTGCAGAGATCGCTTCTCTCGCAGATGAACTCTTTCCCACGAACTCGGCAAGGATCAAAGCATAAGACCCCTCTTTGGGTAACGCCTTACCACTACATCACTGTCCGAACTTTCCGCTCACAGTACAATAGAATTCGGCGTCTGCTAGTCTTCAAGGCAAAAATAGCGAGGGAAGGTATGCAGTTAAGTGTACTCACAGGAAATGCTAGAATGACACATCGCGCACCTGGATGAGGAGGCCCAATTCTTTACAACTGGTATTGCAAACACTCTGTCCTTAATGTACCCTCAAAAGTCAAAATCTAGAAGAGTTGGTCCATCCTGTCCGATCCATCTTCCAAGAAATTTGTCACAAAGGAACGCACGAACGACAGTAAAAGAAAAAAAAACTGAAAGAAGAACAAGAAAAAAGAACATGATTTTTCCATAATAAAAATTTTACAGTATTACAGTCAGTGGTTATTTCGTAATAACTTTCTGTAATCAGGGGAAAACTTTATGACCAGACCACCCCATATGTCCATACGTAACTTTTAGATGAAGCTTCGATTTTGTTTTTAACCCTCAAGTATTAATACATATAATTACAAAGATTTCAATCTTACAGTTCCTGAGCGAGGCGATTTCAACTCAAACAATGCGACCATGTCGAATCATGTTTTTTTGTAATTTGGAATGTGGTAGGCCTATTTTTGTTCCTTTCGCTTGCGCCTTCGTTTTAGCAATTGTTTGTACTTGTTTTCTTCAAAGTGACTAAAATAGGTATGCAGAATTTATTTATTGTGGTTTTTTTTCAATTTTGCAACAACTTGATGCTTTTCTTATGGGTGTCCACTACGAGGCTAACGAAAAAGACAGGCTACCGTGGTGCATTCCTTATCTTTTTTACAGACCGCTAGAGTGACGTGATGCTCTTTTCGTACACCTGCATTGGTGGATTCGAGTATCACGTGACTCCCGCGGTCTGTAAAAAAAGATACGCGTAAAGCACCGCGGTAGCCTTTCTTTTTCGTTAGCCTCGGTCCACTTCTAGTAGCGTTATATATCACTTTAACTAGTAGTAGACAATTTCACAGTATCTAGTGAAGGCTCGTTTCTGATCATTAGCTGTGGAACTCTTCAAACCATTGCAACAGCTTTTCTTCATTGACATTTGTTTTTGTAAATTCTGAGCTACTGGATACAAAATGTATGGATTCCTTCGTAAAAATACATTAAGCCGTTTACTCTCTAGTCAAAAGTTGGAATTCTGGTGGCAATGGACGACGTTACGAATAGTGTGCGACAACTAAGGATGGGACTGGACCGGAAACTTATTTTGTAAATAATTAACCTGGGCGTAAACGGCTTAATGCATTTTCACGAAGAATCCGTTAATTTTGTATCCAGTGGCTCAGAATTTACAGAAACAAGCGTCAATGTAGCAAAGTTGTTGCAATGATTTGAGGATCTCCACAGCAAATTGTTAGAAAAGAGCCTTCACTAGATACTTGTACATTCTACCAGAGTGTTTAACGACAACGACACACTATTATTTTAAATCCCAAAGCCAGTAAATCTCTCGCTTTATAAAGGGGTAAAATTACTTACGTATGTTTAATATGTTCGAATAGTGACATTCGCCTTATTAAATTTTAGAAAAATGAGGCAAAGTTTACTATTGGGAAATAGTGGTAGTGAAATTCAAGGGACTGTTCGAACACTGAGAAAACTCCGCCTACTACATCCATCATTTAGAGTAAGGTAGTACTTTTTAAGGTGAATGATGACTGCTGAGTGACACACAGTAATGAGATTAAAATTCCATTGATGATGATTCTCAAACAATATTTTCCCCGCTCAACAACGCGAAACTACATTTTTAAATGTAAAAGCATCAAATTTGCAGGTATTATTATTAAAATGATTTCTGACCAAGTCTGATTTTTTTTTTTTTTTTTTTTTTTTTTTTTTTACACAAGTGAGTTACATGTTGAGTTAAAAGCGATTGATGTTTCACAGTGGCGGTTTTTTTTCTTTCTCGCACTGTTGTGTCTGCAAATTTCGTTAAAAACGCCAACAGCATTTTCTAAAATATTTTCTGCCGTTACCGAAAAATAGAATATACTATTTGATTAAAATATTTCTGGATAAGAATACCTGCTTCGAATCGTTTACGGACAAAAAATAATTAAAAAATGTGTCAGAAAGTACCGAGTTTGGATTTGAGAACTCCCTTAAGGATTAAGGATTAATTGCAATAAAATAATGTGACTGAAATGCTCCAATTGAAATGTGCCATGCCAGAGAGTTTAATTTTTTTAAATTTTAGTGACTCATTTTTTCGGCTTATGATACAAGTTTGTTAATGATATCATTCCATTAACTCATTAATATAACAAGAAATAGCTTTCTGTCAATAACATAAGTGTTTCTGGCCACATCATCTTTTATTTGAATTTTTTTTACAAGAATTAGAACATATCCACAACTTTTAAAGACATGTGTCGACTGCTGGATTTTGTGTGTCCTATATCTGAGCATTTTAATCTCTCTGAAAAAAAATTAATTTTGTGCGGAAAATGTTGTAGCACAGTTGTGTTCAGAAAAAGGTAAATAAGATATCGAACACTCCCTTTTGTCTTAGTCACTAAAACTAACTAGTCGTATATGCCAATCCCAAAACTTTCTTCTATCCCATGCATGTTAATATTGCGAAATTTGCTACCACACCGCCAAAAAATTCAATATTTTTCGTCATTCTTTTGTACTTGCGAATCGTCGAGTGACCTGGATGCGAGCAGCTAATGTAAACTGAACTACGAAAAGTCCTTCTGATCAGTATTGGCAGGAAAAAATATCTTCCCTATTCATTGGTTTTAAGATTTTAGCTGATTTTACTGGAAAACACGAAGCTAAAATGCGTGGAACCCGATTAAAGAATAGTCATTCCCAGTTCTCGTCAATATTGAATTTGAATGAGAATATCGCCAAATTAGTCAGCCATAAGCCAGGTTGGTTTCATTTATGGCAACGTATTTTTATCGCCAAATTTGTCGATATTTAGCACAGTGTTGCTAAGCTTGGCGACAATATGAAGTTCGTGAATATAAATATATAGTGTTAAACATATAAGAGTTGAAACGATGGTTACAACAAATAATGGAAATTTTTCGAAACTATGTTCACTAAAACTCATAAATTAAACCCGTTTATGGAGAAATCCTGTTGTACTGTTTCAAAATGTCAGGGACCCTAAAATTTCAAACTGCTACAGTGCTAATCTCAGCCATTTTTTAAAAACGGAAAAAATGTTTAAGATTTCAAATTTTTGTTGTACATATTTCTGAATTTGAAATCTTTAAAGTGGCTATCATAGCGCCCGCTCCAGCGGAATATCTCAAAATTCAACTGTGACCTGCAGGTCATAAGTCAAAAACATATACATAAAACTCCTTACACTTTTCGATAATGCAATAATGAAAATGGCACAAAAATCGCTATCGCAGCGCCCTCTTCCTGAGGAATATTCCAAAATTCAAGGTGGACCTGCTGACCATAGTCACAGACCTATAAGTCAAATTTGGTTCAATTTTATGCATAACTTTATATATTGTTATGAATTCTGTATATATCTGTAAATATTCCATTTGTTTAAATTTATTCTATTTTATTATTGTGAAAATTGCATTATTATTAATGTATTTCCTATTGAGCATCATGTAACTCAATGCTAAAGGCCTCAGGTGGTTTGCAAGGAAAACAACCTTACACCCTCATCTTTATAATGGAAGTCTATGGTAAAATCGCCAAGGAATGGGTTTATCGCCAAGTTGGCGATGGTTTTGGCGACTTATTTTTGTCGCCAAATTTGGCGATATATCGCCAAATGTCGCCAAGTTGGCGACGGATTTGGCGACTTTTTGTGCAACCACCCCCCCCTTATACCTGTACATTGGGATCCTTTCTCGCTTTGGTTCTCTATCGAAAGTTAAAGCACTTTCTGGTAATTTCTAGCATCTGAAAGCTCTGGAATAATCTAGAAAGATCTCTGAAGCCTATATAAGGGACCTCCACCAGTCCAGTGAGTTAGTTGTCTGTCAACTGCGATTGAATTCATACGAGAGGCTTTGCATTGAGAACTGTGTTTCTCGGATTGATTTTGTCGTTGATACGTCGTATTGAACGCATTGTTTCTGTGTGAAATTTTGCTGTGCTTTTATTGGATTTGAAGATTACTGAATATCTTGTAATTTTCAGAAGATATTGGTGTTCGTATTGCACTGTTTATAGTGAATAAAGCCTTTTTATTGTTCTTATATATTGGCATCAGTCCTTTCGAACCCCGAGCTCACAACATTTGGTGTCAGAAGAGGGATTGAATGCCGATCACCAGAGCAATGGAGGGTCAACTGAAAGAATTATTGGAGAAATTAGCTACGAACCTTGGCGAGTTGAAAGAAGAAATGAAGAAAGATATGTCAGCGATGGATGGGAAAATGACTGCTAACCTTGGCGAGTTGAAAGAAGAAATGAAGAAAGATATGTCAGCGATGGATGGAAAAAGTGTCTGCAGTAAAGAACTGGAAGCGTCCGGAAAATGCCCATCAGTTGCGAAGCTTTCTGGGACTATGCACTTATTACAGAAAGTTTGTCCAGGGGTTCTCCAACATCGCAAGACCATTGCATAGGCTCACTGAAAGCAAGCAGAAGTTTCTATGGACACAAGAATGCGAGAATTCCTTCCAGCGGCTGAAAGAAGCTCTCACATCCTCTCCAGTCCTTACCTATCCGCACCCCGAGAAACAGTTCATTGTGGACACGGATGCCAGTCATGAAAGTGTCGGCGCTGTACTTTCCCAAGAAATAGATGGCCAAGAACGAGTCGTAGCATACTGGAGCAAATGTTTATCGAAACCAGAGCGGAATTATTGCGTCACTCGTAAGGAGTTATTAGCTATAGTGAAAGCCATAGAACACTTCCATCACTATCTCTATGGCAGGAAATTTCTCCTTCGTACTGATCACGCATCCCTAACATGGCTGATGAATTTTAAGAACCCAGAGGGCCAAGTAGCCAGATGGATACAACGACTCCAGGAATACGACTTTGACATCAGGCATCGCAAAGGCTCATCGCATGGAAACGCCGATGCCCTATCAAGAAGACCGTGTCCCGAGAGCTGTCGCTATTGTTCCAGAGCGGAGAGCAAGTATAATCCCGAATATGACATACGCCAGACGAAGACTTCACTATTGACGCCACCAGATCCCTGGAGTGATGAGAAGATTCGAGAAGATCAAATGGCAGACTCTGAGATCAAACCAATCTTGGAGTTATTAGAATCTTCTAGCACGAAGCCCAGCTGGAAAGACATCTCGACTTACAGTCCTACGACGAAGCAATATTGGGCTCTTTGGAACTCTCTCCACGTCAGGAATGGTGTCCTGTTCCGAAAATTCGAATCGGAAGATGGGAAGACATCTCGGTGGCAGTTGGTACTTCCTCGATCTCGAATCCCAGAGGTCCTCGAAGAATTACATGGCAGTCCCACTGGTGGCCATTCTGGAGTCATGAAAACATTACACAGAGTCCGAGAGCGCTTCTTCTGGGGAAAAGCGAGAGCTGACGTCGAACGATGGTGCAAATCTTGCGATGCATGTGCAGCTCGAAAAGGACCAAAGAAACGTAGCCGAGGAAGACTACATCTCTACAATGTAGGAGCACCTTTCGAACGCATCGCCCTTGACATCCTAGGCCCTCTGCCAAGAAGTGCTGATGGCAACAAATACCTCCTTGTTGTCATGGACTACTTCACGAAATGGCCTGAAGTTTATGCCATCCCTGATCAAGAAGCTTCTACGGTTGCGGATGCCTTGGTACACCAGTGGATATCAAGGTATGGAGTCCCCCTTCAAATGCATTCTGACCAGGGGAGAAATTTCATCTCTGCTGTGATTGAGGGTCTCTGTCAACTTCTCGGAATGGACAAAACTAGGACGACGCCTTTACATCCACAATCGGATGGCATGGTTGAGAGATTTAATCGTACCATCCTCAACAATCTCTCACTGCTAGTCTCAAGAAATCAACAAGACTGGGACCAAAAACTTCCCTTGTTTCTTCTCGCCTATCGCAGCGCCGTCCATGAAACAACCGGCTATTCCCCGTCTCAGATGCTTTTCGGTCGTGATCTTCGTCTACCTTGTGATCTGATTTTTGGTCGCCCTCCAGATGCGCCTTCATCGCCAGAGGGATACGTGCAGAATCTCCAGGCACGATTTGAAGACGTCCACAACTTGGCTCGAGAGCGGATCAATATACAGACGGAGAAGATGAAGACCAGGTACGACACGAAAGCCACGGGACATCAATTCAAAGAAGGTGACAAGGTTTGGTTTTATAATCCGACTCGACGTAAAGGACTTTCTCCCAAACTGCAATCGCACTGGGTGGTCCTTATACAGTCCTAAACAGACTGAACGATGTCGTAATTCGGATCCGAAAGTCACCAAATTCGAAGCCTAGAGTCGTTCATTACGACAGGCTAGCTCCATACTATGGCCATAGTACATAGTTCACATAGTATTTAGTTCATTGATTGTAAATAGTGTAATGTAAATAATGTAAATTAGTATGACCATAGTCTTGTATATAAGTTAATGTAATTATTTATTTTGCTTAGCATTATCATTATTATTGTTATTATTTAAATACTTGCATGTAATAATGTCTATGCTTTAATTTTATTTTATTTTTAAATAAGTGTATATTTTGTATAATTCAGCATTATGAATGTGTTTTGAATAGTATAGCATTTGCTGGTAACGGGTTTGCTTTCCGATCAAAGGTTGAACTGCCCGGGACGTGCAGTCCTTGAGAGGGGGGCAATGTTATGAATTCTGTATATATCTGTAAATATTCCATTTGTTTAAATTTATTCTATTTTATTATTGTGAAAATTGCATTATTATTAATGTATTTCCTATTGAGCATCATGTAACTCAATGCTAAAGGCCTCAGGTGGTTTGCAAGGAAAACAACCTTACACCCTCATCTTTATAATGGAAGTCTATGGTAAAATCGCCAAGGAATGGGTTTATCGCCAAGTTGGCGATGGTTTTGGCGACTTATTTTTGTCGCCAAATTTGGCGATATATCGCCAAATGTCGCCAAGTTGGCGACGGATTTGGCGACTTTTTGTGCAACCCCCCCCCCCTTATACCTGTACATTGGGATCCTTTCTCGCTTTGGTTCTCTATCGAAAGTTAAAGCACTTTCTGGTAATTTCTAGCATCTGAAAGCTCTGGAATAATCTAGAAAGATCTCTGAAGCCTATATAAGGGACCTCCACCAGTCCAGTGAGTTAGTTGTCTGTCAACTGCGATTGAATTCATACGAGAGGCTTTGCATTGAGAACTGTGTTTCTCGGATTGATTTTGTCGTTGATACGTCGTATTGAACGCATTGTTTCTGTGTGAAATTTTGCTGTGCTTTTATTGGATTTGAAGATTACTGAATATCTTGTAATTTTCAGAAGATATTGGTGTTCGTATTGCACTGTTTATAGTGAATAAAGCCTTTTTATTGTTCTTATATATTGGCATCAGTCCTTTCGAACCCCGAGCTCACAACAATATTTTTCTATAATAGAATGAGGACAGACACACGGACAGACGAACAAATAGACTGACAGATATTTTATAAAGACATGTTTTCCGGAATCTCTGACCCCTAAAACGTGTAAATCCGTTGATAACTGTAAGTTGAAAATAATTTCGATTATAATACTTTATTCTATTATAGATAGAAGAAAATAAAAGTGATACGCTTAAAACAGGCGTAAGTTTCTTAAAGTGTCCAATGCTGGTACAGTTACCTTAACTAACTTTAAAACAGTTGGTAAACTTGTGAACGTAAATCCACTAATACTCTTCGAAACTAAAAATTGCAGAAATTAATTTATTTTTATAATGATACAGCGAAATTAACTAATTCTGCCAATACCTGACCCAAATCATATTAATATTCATATTATTATATATGAATTTATTATAGTCATTTATGTGTACCGATGAATTTACTAGTTATCATGAAAGACTATTCCAAATATTTTGTCAAATACTTTGTAAGTTTATAATTATTGAAATCAGTATATATTATATTAAGTATAATTATTTATGTGTCCTGTTTAAATAACTTGTAATCGTCAAACAGTATTTTAAAGATTTTGTCAACAACTTTTGGAGTTTCATAGATATTAACAGACTATTGAATTTTCGGGAATTAATATCTCTAATTATATCTAAAACTCTATAGTCATTTATAGATATACATATTACTAATGAATAGATCTAAATCTACGAATCATTCTACCAATAACTCTGAACCGGATCTTTAATATTCATTACGCATATCTTATGCCGTATTTACATTGGATTTAAAATTATTATGGTTATTTATGTGTCTCGATTACTTTAGTAGAATTCATCAAGGGCTGTTTCAAATATTTTGTGAGCAACTTTGGAATTTGGAGAGAAGTTTATAGTTAGTGATAATAAGGCTTATTGAATTTTAGTGAATTAATAACATTCGGTATATCTAAAACTCTGAGAACTTGATAATTCTAGACATTTAAATGAATTAGAATAAATGCCTAGAGAAAGTTATTAATTAAGAAATATTTTGTTTAATATTATTTTCAATTATGTTTTTAAAATTATTTGTTCGCATATTTCAATATTTGATATTCATTATGCTTCTGTTATACCCCAGCGCTTTACAAATTTGAAAAAATCTAGTAGGTAATTTTAGTCGCCAGTAAAAAATTTTAACCCACTCTCCCCCCTCGTTATTGATTTTCAAAAAGCACAAGAGTTTTTTATGAATTAAGTGATAAAAAATAACAACAAACATAGTTATAATAACGTACACAATGAATGAGATTCATTTTGATCCAGCGATTTGCGATAAGAATTTAAGAATAATACTAAAAAAATATATATATATAATCTTACCCTTCTGAATTGAAACCAATGATTTTTTTTTATTTCCATTTATGCAGATAATAATCTGAACAATGTAATTATAAAATATTCTTGAGTAACAACCCAGTACCAGACATTTTGCCTCCAAGACAGAGTGACGCCGAAATATTGTCCAACGTGTGTGGTGTACACAGGTGCTTAAAAAACATATATATATACTATATATATAACATATTCTTGAAATCTTAATTAAGTTTTATAGATTTACTTCAAATGAATTATTTATATTCATTTGAAGTAAATCTATAAAACTTAATTAAGATTTCAAGAATATGTTATATATACAGGGTGATTCATAAAAGATGGGCAGAACTTTAAGGGGTTATAGTACACTTAAAGACAAATAATATTAAATAGGAGACTAAGGGTCCCAGACGTATTCCCAAGGAGATAGGGGGCATTAAAGTTTAGGGTCCGAAATTTCAAATGATTATAAAACATGGAAAAATTGGTCGATTCGTTTGCGGTTTTTGCAAAAAATTTTCTTTATGCCAGTATTTTCTTGAAATAAAATTTTAAAGTTCAATTTCAAAAAATGCCGATAGGGGGCGCTTTAGACTTTGGAGTAACAAACAACTATTTTTTAACGTTATTTTTTGTATTTCTTTAAATGATTTCGAAAGCTTAGACTTAAACTTAAATTTTGATCTAAAAATCTGAGTCCTAACGAGTAGTTAAGTAGCGTAAACTGAAATTTGAAATTTGAAACCCTTCTCCCCCCAGAACAAAAATCAGTTATTCCCGATTCAGTTATTCCCTGTAAGTTATTCCCTGTCGTAGATTAGGCTCTAACTACTGCCGCGTTTTGCTAAAATTATTCTTTATGTCAGTATTTTCTTGAAAATAAATTTTAAAGAAAATTTTCAAAAAATTCCGATAGAGGGCGCTTTAGACTTTGGAGTAACGAACAACTATTTTATACCGTTATTTTTTGTGTCTGATTAAATGCTTTCTAAAGCTTAGACTTAAACTTAAATTTTCAGCTCAAAATCTGAATCGCTGAGCGTGGTTCAGTAGCGAGGGGAGGGGGTTCAAATTTCAACTTCTGAACATAGTTCAGTTTGCACTACTTAACCATGCCCAACGATTCTGTGCTGTGATACGAGGCAAAAATACAACTTTCGTCAAGGACTGCATAGTCGGAATTCACTCATAAAGGCACTGGCACAGTTGGAAACGTCGCTCATGCAAACGTTAAAGCTCCATTCCTGACGCTAGTCACCGGGTGAAGAAGGAAACAGAAAGTATGCAAATGTCAAATGGGGAAGAAGAAGAACACGTATGCAAAATTTCGACACGATTCAGGCATAAAAACCACTGAACGGTGAGTCAAGTGTAAGTCGCTGTAGTAATGAATCGGAAGATGGTGCCCTTCACGAATAAGGAAAAGGCTGAGATGCATTTAATTTACGGAGCGGCAGATGGAAATGGTGCAGAGGCACAACGAATGTACGGAGAGCGATTTCCTAACAGGCGGTTGCCTAACCGCAAAACTTTCGAGCGCTTACACAGACAGTTGTGTGAGACGGGATCATTTCTCGCTTCCCGGTCGAATGCAGGTCGTGCAAAAAAGGACGAATCAGTAGTTGTTGCAGAAGCCATTCTGGATGTAGTAGCGGCGCAGCCAAGTACAAGTACACGAACAGTGGCTAGCCAGGTGGATACCTCACAGTCCACGACTTGGAGGGTACTGAAGGATGAACATTTGCTCCCGTTTCATGTGCAACGAGTCCAGAAACTGTCTCCAGGGGATTATCCAAATCGTATTGAATTCGCCCGCTGGTTTCTGCAGCAGAACGCGCTAAATCCACATTTTGGACGAACTGTGCTTTTCACCGATGAATGTACCTTCACACGTGAAGGTACATTTAACACACACAATGCACATGTATGGGCGGATGTCAATCCACATGCTACGTATCCACATGCTCATCAGAGACGCTTTTCCATCAATGTTTGGGCAGGAATCCTCGGAGACCACCTAATCAGACCGTACCTTCTTCCTGAACGCCTCAACGGTAAAACATACCTCACATTTCTGCAACATGTGCTGCCAGACCTGTTAAACGTTGTTCCTCCACGCATCCGGCGGGTCATGTGGTTCCAGCACGATGGAGCGCCAGCCCATTACGTACGAGACGTCCGCAACTATCTGGACATCACATTTCCGAACAGATGGATTGGTCGAGGTGGTCCTGTTGCTTGGCCTGCTCGCTCGCCAGATCTTTCACCCCTCGATTTCTTTTTTGGGGGACGATTGAAGGCTCTTATGTATGAGACACCCATTGAATCCCCCGAGGAACTGGTCGCCAGACTTTCCGCCGCTGTAGGGGAAGTGCTCGAAAAGCCTGATGTTTTCGCGAATGTTCGCCGTTCCATTCGTCGCCGTTGTTCTGCGTGCATAACCTCTGGTGGCCACAATTTTGAACATTTATTGTGATTACATGTTAATAAATATGCTTTGGTAACATAATCCTAATTTGTGTCTTTTTACCTCGTATCACAGCACACAATGTGTGGACATGGTAAACTGAACTGTGCTCAGGAGTAGAAATTTCAAACCCCTCTCCCCAGAAACTTAACCACGTCTAACGATTCAGATTTTGGGCTGAAAATTTAAGTCTAAGCTTTAGAAAGCATTTAATGAGACACAAAAAATAACGGTATAAAATAGTTGTTCGTTACTCCAAAGTCTAAAGCGCCCTCTATCGGAATTTTTTGAAATTTTTCTTTAAAATTTATTTTCAAGAAAATACTGACATAAAGAATAATTTTAGCAAAACGCGGCAGTAGTTAGAGCCTAATCTACGACACAAAGATCGGGAATAACTGATTTTTGTTCTGGGGGGAGAAGGGTTTCAAATTTCAAATTTCAGTTTACGCTACTTAACTACTCGTTAGGACTCAGATTTTTAGATCAAAATTTAAGTTTAAGTCTAAGCTTTCGAAATCATTTAAAGAAATACAAAAAATAACGTTAAAAAATAGTTGTTTGTTACTCCAAAGTCTAAAGCGCCCCCTATCGGCATTTTTTGAAATTGAACTTTAAAATTTTATTTCAAGAAAATACTGGCATAAAGAAAATTTTTTGCAAAAACCGCAAACGAATCGACCAATTTTTCCATGTTTTATAATCATTTGAAATTTCGGACCCTAAACTTTAATGCCCCCTATCTCCTTGGGAATACGTCTGGGACCCTTAGTCTCCTATTTAATATTATTTGTCTTTAAGTGTACTATAACCCCTTAAAGTTCTGCCCATCTTTTATGAATCACCCTGTATATGTTAATCAGCTACAATTCTGAACACAAAAATCTGATTTGAAAATTACAAAATTCGTAAGCTTTTTTTATCAATCTTTTTTTGGCAACCAATTTTAGATGTCACACAGGTTAGATTGACAAAATTTCTTACTGTTTTATTGAAACTCCACCCCTCTCTTCTCACATTCTAATCACGTGATATACTAGCCGACAAGAACGGAAAAGAGTGGCATTTTATGTGCATGAAATAGAAGAAAACAGATCACTTCTTGCTGCCCGCACGAGTAGGTGTGTACAAGATACAATTGTGGTCATTTCTTAGTTCAATTTTTGAAAAGATAGGAAAATAAAGAGACAGATTAAATAACTTAGTCGCCAGGCAAAAAAAGTTGGTCGCCAGTAACGATCTGGTGATCACATTTGTCAAGCCATTTGCTTTATTGCAGTCACTTAGAGTTTGTTTAAATCTATACTAATATTATAAAGGAGTAAAGATTGTTTTTTTGTTTGTTTGTTTGTTTGTTTGTTTGTAGGGGGTAATCTCTGGAACTACCGAACCGATTTCAAAAGTGATGGTGGCAAAATGATGGTGACAACCGCTGCTCCAACATAGGCTATATTTTATGTCGGTGCCACTACTCCAGGGGGTGCAGGAGCGAAAAACGTTCTAAAATTGCGATCTTTTCTATACTGAAGCAGCTAGAAATTTGAAATTTGGCGTTGTAGTTACTTATAAGATGTAAATGATCTCTAAGAACAAAATTTAAAAGGGTGAAATGAGCGAAAAGCTTTCTAAAAACATTCTAAATTACAATTTCTATGGAATCTCTAGAACTACCGAACCGATTTTAAAAGTGATGGTGACAACCCCTGCTCCAACATAGGCTATATTTTATGTCGGTGTCACTAACTCCAAGGGGGTGCAGGAGCGAAAAACGTTCTAAAATTGCGATCTTTTTTATACTGAAAGGGCTAGAAATTTGAAATTTGGCGTTGTAGTTACTTATAACATGTAAATGCTCTTTAAGAACAAAATGAAAAAAAATTAAAAATTAAAAAGGGTTAAATGAGCGAAAAGCGTTCTAAAAACATTCTAAATTACAATTTTTATGGAATCTCTGGAACTACCGAACCGATTTCAAACGTGATGGTGGCAAATTGATGGTGACAACCCCTGCTCCAACATAGGCTATATTTTATGTCGGTGCCACTAACTCCAGGGGGGTGCAGGAGCGAAAAACGTTCTAAAATTGCGATATTTTTTATACTGAATGAGCTAGAAATTTGAAATTTGGTATTGTAGTTACTTATAAGATGTAAATGCTCTCTAAGAATAAATTAAAAAAAAAAAACCGAAATTTAAATGGGTGAAATGAGCGAAAAGCGTTCTGAAGTCATTCTAAATTACAATTTCTATGGAATCTCTAGAACTACCGAACCAATTTCAAAAGTGGCAAATTTGTGGTGACAATCCCTGCTCCAACAGCCTCTTTAATAAAAAACTATGCGTTTCTGACGACTGGATTTTTCGCTAATTATTGCCACAGATTAATCTCGGAAAATGAAACATTTGAAGTTACTGAAAAAAAATAGTAGCTTGTATTTGTCAGAAAGTATTTGTCAGAAAATTGTTAGGCAAACTGCGTTTGAAAGGTAAAAAATTGTATTTTTCTTGATATAAATTTCAAATCTAATGATTATGCCATTTTTCAAATATTGAATTTTAAAAATTACTAAATTTCACAATGGAGTACCATAGCAAAACCTTCATGTGTAAAAAGATAATGATAAGGGCGACATGTCCTGGCGTTTATATTGGCTATAGCATGAGTCACAAATTATAGTAGCCTTATTATTCTGTTAAAATATAAAAGTGAATTATGAAATGTCGATATTTTGTTTAATTAAAAGTTCGTTATAAGAAATTGACCAGCGTAGCTTGCTAGTAATTAATATTTGTAATATTGATTTTCAATGCATTAATAACATCAATTATTTTTCAAATACAGGAGATCTAATTAGTCTAGACACTGGAAATACAGGATGCTTAAAACTTTTTGCCGATGTATGAATTCCTAGAAACCTTACCATTTAAGGTAATGGGATGCTATTTGGTATGTGAATATTTTCTAGCATGTCCTGGAGAATGAGGTAACGAACAACAATGCAGCTCTCATTTAAATGGTTACAGTGATAAAATTTCGAAAATTTCAAATTGCATTACCCATTTGTTTTCATCTCAAAATGGTCGTCATGGTAAAAATCCATGAATGGCGTTAACAAACTAATTTTAGCAGTAATAATGGCGACATAAAACAAACACAAAGAAAAGCAACTAGAAGAAATATTTCACTCATACAGGCGACAAAAATAAATCATGCTACTTGGATTACCAAAAGTTCAAGATTTTGCGTTCACAGACGATGACATATATATAGCATGTAAGATTGTGTGAGCAACAATAAATCACTGCGTGAAGACAATGCAGAATCTTTCGTCTGATGCCGTTTTCATGTCAAAATCACTTAGCGGTTTTCACGTGTATACATAGAATTTTAGTTACAAAAAAAAGACAAAAACGGATTAGGGCGCATTCGGGAGACCCTACCGCGATTGAAGTGCAAAATGGCCGTAGATGATAATGTCACCAATGTGTTCTTGCAGCACGCGTGGAGCACGAAATATTCTTCTTTGGGTTCGTTTTATGTTGCTACTTCTACTGCTAAAATTAGATTTTTAACGCCATTTATATTTTTTCACTGTGAAGGTCGTTTTGCAATAAAAACAATTGTGTGTTAAGATATAAAAGTTTCAAATTTTTGTCAATGTAGTCGTAATTGAGAAAACTCGATTGTTGTGTTTTACTTCGTACTTGAGCCCATTAATAAAATTACCCGTATCCCAATTGGCATCCCATTTCGTTGAACATATGAGTCATATATTTGAGTCTGGTATATATGTGTTCTGGTATATGAGCACCTAGTGGCTCATACTAATAAAGATTTTTCTGACCACCCTGTATAATAAACGTGTATTGAAAACCCTAATTTCATCAAAATTCTGAGAACATGACACGTCAACACACTTGAATTAGGAAAAGTATCTCGTAAATATCATTAATTCATCACGTTGTGATTAATATTACTCTTGATTTATGTTTTTAACATTATTTTACTCGTAGATAGTAATATGTGATATTTGTTATGCTTCTGTTATACTTGACCTTCTGTTGTAATTAAGTCCTAGTTTATTACAGTCATTTATACACTCGGATTAAATCATTAATACTCCTAACAGAGACGATCTGAAGTATTTTGTCAAAAACTTCCGAAGTTACATAAAAGTTTATAGTCATAGATAATATAATTTACTGGCTTTCTAAGAATTAGAAATGTTAATAATTTCTGAAATACAGGCTAGTCTAGACACTTCATTTAAAATAGATAAGGGCTGAAAATAATAATATCATCAATACCTTATTTAATATTTATTTATATGTAAGTTTATATGTTTTCGTTGAAATAAATACTTATGTAGATTTGAATAATAAATGTAATTTATATTGTAAACCTTCTTTCTCCGAAACACGTAATCCCAGCTTATCACTCAGGAAGATACAATCAAACCGAAACCTTTTCTGCACTTGAGAAACCATATGGCTCGTGACGTCAAAGCCATGTGCGAGAACTTCAGTAAACACTTAAACTGTGAATACCCTGAAATTTGCCTCATGCAACCATAGCAACTAACTAACATACTAAGTGCTTCAACTTTAGTGCAATGTGACTTTCAGAACTATTAAGACGCTCTTTCATGATCGCTCCTAAAGCGTACAAAAATTTCTCTATCTTTAAAATGTAAACCTAAAATATGTAAATGATAACTTGTAATTTTATAGCATTAAATCTTCTTAACTTTCTAAAGCAATGAATCAATTCTACTATATAATATTCATATTATAATACTAATTTTCTTCCTTCACGGTTAAGTAGTGATAAGTGGAAGAAAGAAAGTGAAATGTGAAAACGCGAATCCATGTGACAAATAAATGACGGAAAAACCAATGGATACACAGCTTCTGAATCCCGAAAACAGAAGGTAAGAAGAATTTACCTATTTATTTGATTTTCAACTATTTACTAAAGAAAGATAGGAAATAGAACTTATGTTGAAAGATTACCCCTACTTAAATATACATAAACTTAGAGTGGCCATTAACTTTATGTTAAAAGGACTTCACATTAAACTAATTTTACTACAATAAAAAGATTTTGAGCCTGAAAAAGAATTCGAGACTAAATGTCTGAATCCGCGTTAATATAAAATAAAAACAAAAAGTAGGGTATAAAAAGAAAAAGAAAAAAAAGTAAAAGAAGAAAAGAAAACTTAATAATGGCGTCATTTAGAGATACTCAAATGATAGACAAATTGAACGCCACAAACTACGCTAACTGGCGTTTTAAGATAGAAATGGTACTAACTAAAGATGATTTAATCGAAACTATAATGGAGCAAGCTCCAGCTAGCACGGATGCGTCATTTTCCGCTTGGAACAAAAAGGATAAGAAAGCGCGTGTTCTGATAAATTTGAGCATCGAAGACGCGCAAATAATACACATAAAGAATCTCGAAACTGCTCGCCAAACGTGGGACAAATTAAAAGAAATCCACGAACGCGAATCACTATCAAGTAAACTCTTTCTACTTAAGAAATTATATAACACCAAATTAAGTGAGAACGGAAATATGCAAACGCATATAACAAATATTCTTGAGCTAATAGATAAATTAGCCGCGATTGGTGAACGCATAAGCGATTCACATATTTCAGCTATAATGCTATTCTCTTTACCAAAGTCTTATGACGTCTTGATCACCGCACTTGAATCGCGCCCGAGGCTAACGAAAAAGTAAGGCTACCGCGGTGCTTTACGCGTATCTTTTTTTACAGACCGCGGGAGTCACGTGATGCTCGAATCCACCAATGCAGGTGTACGAAAAGAGCATCACGTCACTCTTGCGGTCTGTAAAAAAAGGTAAGTGGATTGCACCGCGGTAGCCTGTCTTTTTCGTTAGCCTCGAATCGCGCCCCGAGACCGGTCTGACACCTAATTTCCTAAGAACGAAGTTAATTGACGAATACATGAGAAGAGCAGAAAATACAGATATTCCGCAAAATACATCAAAAGCGTACAAAATACTAAAGAATTCTGCATACGTAAACAACAACAAAAGAGAGAATAGATACTGCACACACTGCAAAATGAGAAACCACAATACTGCCCAATGCTGGTTCGTAAAACGACAGAACCAAAACAGCTACACTCAACAAACATCTTACCACCATCCGCAACCAAACAGACATTATAAACAAAAGCAATACTCATCATCAATATGCTTCGAAAAGACAGACCCGAATCCTAAAAATGAGGAACACGAAATCGAGAATGATAAAATAAATAACGTAGCATTTTTAGCGGACAAAGCTCAAACAAATACATGGATAATAGATAGTGGCAGCTCAAATCATATTACCAACGACAAAACATTACGTTCAAACTTCAACGAAGACGCCGAAACAGAAATAACAGTCGCAAACGGAAACAAATTAACATCATATGGTTTCGGAGAAAGAAAAATTCAAACGGGAAATAAAAGACAAGAAATTACACTCAAAAAGTCCTATACATACCAAAATAGAAACCAACCTACTTTCCGTAAGCAAGGCGACCCAAAACGATTGTGAAGTAACCTTCCAAAAAGAAAAGTGCAGCATAATAAACGACGGTAAAACAATATTAGAAGGAAAGTTGAAAAATAATCTATATGAAATAAATTTAACTAACGATACCAGAGAACAAAATTATGTAACATGACCTACAGCTGTCAAAATCCCAACTGTGTGGAATTATGGCACCGCAGAATGGGACACCGTAGTTATCAAACGATTAAAGAAATGCTAACAAATCAACTAGTTACAGGAATAACGATAAATAACTGCAGACACGAAAACAAATGTGAGGTATGCATAAGAGCGAAAACAACAGAAGCACCGTACCCCAAACAAGCGTTATACAGAGCCACACGTAAAATCGAGTTGAAACACAGCGACGTATGCGGTCCGTTGCAGACCCCTACAATCGGTGGAAAAACATACTTCGTAACTTTCATCGACGACAAAACAAGACTTTGTGTAATCTATTTAATGTCCAGAAAAAGCGAAGTATTCGACAAATGCAAAGACTACAAATCTCTAGTACATAATAAATTCGGGAGATACCCAAACAGTATAAGATCAGACAACGGTGGCGAATACACTAGTACCGAAATGGAAGAATACCTAAGCGAAAAAGGCATAGAACACCAACTCACAGTACCACAATCACCCAGCCAGAATGGAATTGCGGAGAGAAAGAATAGATATTTACTAGAAATGACCCGCAGTATGTTAATAGAGGCGCAATTACCGCAAAAACTATTGGGAGAGGCAATAAGCACTGCCAACCATATTCAAAACCGCTTACTGACAAGATCGAACTATAAAACCCCATACGAAATGTTGACAAATAGGAAGCCCAATATCCATTACTTAAAAGTATTCGGATGCTTAGCCTATGCACACATAAATAAATCAAAACGCGAAAAATTAGACGAAACCGCACAACAGGGAAAATTTGTCGGTTACGGTAACAGAAGTAAAGGATATAGAATTTACACAAACGACGGAAGAGTCATACTTTCAAGAGCCGTCAAATTCCTTGAAAATAAATTTCCTTACACTCAAAATAATAGCAACCCGGAAGAGAAAAAATCAAAACCCATAGAAAATGAACAATTAGTTGAAAATAACTCAAAGGAAATATTGATAGACTTTACACCTGAAGAATGCGAACCACCCGCGCCCAAACAATCCACAAGTGAACCGCGAAGATCAGAGAAGACAAATCGGGGAGTACCACTCAATCGCTTCGCATATACAGTGAAAACAAACATAATTAACGAACCCAAAGACTGGTTAGAAATGATAAACCCTAAAAATCCCAATGAAAGACAAAATTGGATAAACGCCGCGCAAGAAGAAATAAATTCGCTAAAGGAGAATAAAACCTGGGAACTAGTCGAACCTCCACAGGGAAAGAAAATAATAGGAAGTAAATTGGCTTTTAAAATGAAATATGACGATACGGGAAACGTAAAGAGATACAAGGCCCGCCTAGTTGAAAAGGCTTTCTTCAAAAATATGGTGAAATTTATGACGAGACTTTTGCCCCAGTGGTGTCTCACACAACAATCCGCACATTTCTAGCAGCAGCTGCGTACCGCGGATTTAACGTGCACCACCTAGATATCAAAACAGCTTTTCTACACGGAGAACTAGACGAAGACATGTACATGACATAACCCGAACGTCATGAGAAACCAGACCAAATAAATAAAGTATGTAAATTAACGAAGGCTATTTACAGTGTTAAACAGGCCGCGAGAGCCTGGAACACGAAAATCAGTGAAACATTAAAAGAAATGAAATTTGTGCAAAGCACTATAGACACTTGTTTATTTACGCGCAAAGAGAAAAACAAGGAAGACACAGTCTACATAATTGTATACGTGGACGATCTGCTAGTAGCAGGAAACAAAGAAAACATAGAAAAATTTGTAGAAAAATTAAAACTTAAATTCAAACTTAGTGACCTAGGAGAAGTAACGAATTACCTAGGAATAAGCATAAAGAAATTAGACAACAGCTACGCTCTAAACCAAACAACGAAAATTAATGAAATAATAAATAAATTCAATCTTGAAAAAAGTAAACCATACAGCACACCCATGGACACAGGTTGCCTAAAAATAAACAATAACGAAAACCTACTTCCAAATAATCACAAGTATAGACAAGGAATAGGTGCATTATTATACTTAGCGACAGTAACTAGACCTGATATACTAACGGCTGTAAACATTCTAAGCCGGAAAAATGAAAAACCAACCGAAATAGACAGGAAAGCTCTGAAGCGTATAATGAGATACCTAAAGGCCACAAAGAACTTAAATCTAATTACACTGCTCAAAACAATTAAAGGATATTGCAGTTTTAGGTGGATTTTGTATCTGGGAAACTTTTTAGCTGATTGATACATGGTCGACAGACATAGTAGGTTATATGAGAATAAATTACACATGTTTGGCAGAAAAAAATGCATTTTATTGCGCATTTGTGTACAAAATGAAAAAAACACAATTTGTGCATATGAGAAAAAAAGAATAAGAAAAGGTGTTTTCTTCAAAGAAAATCATTTTCAGTAGGGGGTATGGTTTCCACGGGCGGCCAGCAACGTTGAACACCTTTGAGGCATGGACTCAATGAGGCTATTAATGACGAGTTGGGGTATTCTGCCCCACTCTTCCAGAAGAGCTCTTTCCAGTTCTTGGAGAGTTTGTGGGGGTTGTTGGCGGCCAGAAACTCGTCTTCCTAGAGCGTCCCAAACGTGCTCGATTGGATTCATGTCTGGAGAACACGCTGGCCATTCCATTCGAACGATTTCTTCCTCGAAAAGGAAATCCTCCACCAGGTTTGCACGATGTGGCCTGCAGTTATCGTCCATTAAAATGAAGTTATCTCCGATTGCTGCAGTGTAAGGGACTACAATAGGTCTGAGGATCTCATCCCTATATCGGCGACCAGTCAGAGCTCCATCTCGAATGATGTAGAGGTCCGTGCGCCCGTCAATGGAGATGCCACCATACACCAACACTCCTCCACCGCCAAACCTGACACTTTCGTGCACGAGCGCAGGATTATTCCTACTGCCACGGTCCCTCCAGATGAAAATACGCCTATTATCCGGATGCACAGAAAAACGGGACTCGTCAGAAAACAGAATATTGCTCCCTTCATTTCTCCTCCAGTTGACATGCTCGGTTGCCCACTCCCTGCGGTCGCGACGATGCCTTGATGTTAATCTAACACATACCATCGGTCGGCGAGCATACAGACCTACAGCATGGAGCCGGTTTCGGACAGTCTGAGTTGAAATCGTGGTGCCTGTAGCCGAGCGAAGGTGTTGTTGGAGAAGAGGAGCGTTCATGTTTCGGTGTCTCCGA
Organism: Maratus michaelseni; assembly: GCA_963931845.1. Classification (NCBI taxonomy): domain Eukaryota; kingdom Metazoa; phylum Arthropoda; class Arachnida; order Araneae; family Salticidae; genus Maratus; species Maratus michaelseni. Next base: position 57,238,398 of record OZ007597.1, read on the forward strand.
GCTGTTAACGCTAAATACCGATCTTCATTGGGCGTTGTTGCCCGTCTACGACCTTGCCCTGGTCTTCGGCCTGCACATCCACTCTCCAAAAAACGGTTATAGATCCTGGAAATGACACTTTGTGACACTCCAATGGCTTGCGCTACTTCGGCTTGAGTTTGGCCCCCTTCTAATCTACCAACAATTCTCCAAGCTTCTGAATCTGTCAAATGACTTCGCTGAGACATCGTACTCATCGAAACAAAGCAATCACTGAATGCAGATCATCCTTGTCTTCATTCTCTTTTATCCAGTTGAAAGTCAAATTTCATTCGCTGCCGCTGAAGCGACGTTTTTGACGTCGAACTCAAAATTTGCATACTCCACAGTTTGAAAACCAGAAAAATTTGCATTTGTGATTCTCTTCTTCTATTTTCGGCAAAAAAAATTTCGTTTATATCTTTATTTTATATAAAACTTCAAATATCCTTTAATTGTTTTGAGCAGTGTATAAACACCGGACATGCACCAATCTTAGAAGCATATTCAGATGCAAATTGGGCAGAAGATCCCGAAACGCGAAAATCTACTACAGGAAATGTTTTTATGATAGGCAAGAATCCAATCTACTGGATATCAAAACGACAATCTTGCATCGCTCAGTCATCCGCCGAAGCGGAATATGTAGCAGCAGCAAGCGCAGCCAATGAAATCGTTTGGCTCATAAAACTTCTAGACGATCTAGACTTACCGCAAAATTGTCCAATAACACTATACGAGCACAATCTCTCAGCGATAAAGATGACGGAATCCGAGAAACTTTCCAACAGGACAAAACACATCGAAGTGAAGTACCACGTCATCAAACACCTAACAGAAGCAAAGACAATCGCACTGAAGTACTGTCCCAGTAAATCCATGATCGCAGATCTGTTGACCAAGCCCACTCCCAAATCTGAACATCTGAGAAACCTTGAAAGACTGAAACTGCAAGAACTTCCTTCAACCTGGGATTAGGGGGGGGGGGGTGTATTGTAAACCTTCTTTCTCCGAAACACGTAATCCCAGCTTATCACTCAGGAAGATACAATCGAACCGAAACCTTTTCTGCACTTGAGAAACCAAATGGCTCGTGACGTCAAAGCCATGTGCGAGAACTTCAGTAAACACTTAAACTGTGAATACCATGAAATGGGCCTCATGCAACCATAGAAACTAACATATAGAGTGCTTCAACTTTAGTGCAATGTGACTTTCAGAACTATTAAGCCGCTCTTTCATGATCGCTCCTAAAGCGTACAAAAATTTCTCTATCTTTAAAATGTAAACCTAAAATATGTAAATGATAACTTGTAATTTTATAGCATTAAATCTTCTTAACTTTCTAAAGCAATGAATCAATTCTACTATATAATATTCATATTATAATATTAATTTTCTTCCTTCACGGTTAAGTAGTGATAAGTGGAAAAAAGAAAGTGAAATGTGAAAACGCAAATCCATGGGACAAATAAATGACGGAAAAACCAATGGATACACAGCTTCTGAATCCCGAAAACAGAAGGTAAGAAAAATTTACCTATTTATTTGATTTTCAACTATTTACTAAAGAAAGATAGGAAATAGAACTTATATTGAAAGATTACCCCTACTTAAATATACATAAACTTAGAGTGGCCATTAACTTTATGTTAAAAGGACCCCACATTAAACTAATTTTACTACAATTTATGTATTTAAGAAACGAGCATTTACTAGATTTTTATTTAACTAAATAAAAATTACTTTCTAACCTTGTGAACATAATTTCACTAATACGCTTCTAAATTAACATAACAGAAAGATATTTGTACTTATTCATAATACTACTGAATAGATCCAAATCAACTAATGATACGGCAGAATCAGAACAGAATCTTTAATATTCAGTACACATCTCTTATATCGTATTTACAATGGACGTAAATTTGTTATGGTCATTATAGCATTTCGGTTAAATTACTAGAAATCATTAAAGGATATTTAAAGTATTTCACTAAAACTTTGGTAGTTTGAGTGAAGTTTATGTAATATAGAGTGACAGTATGGCTTATTGACAATCCGAAAATTAATGTCATTTGATAGCCTTGAAACTCCAAGTACATATTTTTTCTATACACTCGAATAAAAATAAATATCTCGTAAACAAATATCTTCGTGTTTGTTTTTAATATAATTTTACTCGTCGATTTCAATATTAGATATTAATTATGCTTCTATTATATCATGCTGTCTTTAGTTCTAGTTTTAATACAGTTGTTTATACAGCCTGACTAAATCAATAATTCTAAAACATACTTTCAGAGTTTAAAGCCGCAGATAATATAGTTCACTGAATTCCTGGAAATGAAAAATGATAGTATTTTTGGAAATTCACAGGATCTTATTAATTTTAGACACTTGAATTATAGTAAAAAGTATTAAAAAGTGTTATTTTACTCATACTTTATTTAATTCTTATTTATATTTATGTGTGTTTGTTTTATTTATAACAAAAGTTCATACAGATTTGAAAATTAGAAATGATTTATGTAAATTCATGAATACATATACCATTATTTAATAAAAATCTAACCATGTGTAAGACAGTTTCTGAACTTGTGAATATATATTTCACTAATACACTTTTAACTAAACTTAACACGAAGTCATTTGGGTTAATTCACGTAACTTACGAATAGATCGAAGTCAAATAATCAGTAACTCTGAAGAGAATCTTTAATAGTCATTACACATATCTTATATAGTATTTACAATAGACGTAAATTTGTTATGGTCATTAATGTGTCCCAAATACAATACTAGTAATCATCAAAAGCTATTTCAAGTATTTTAACAGAGATTTGTAAATTCCAGATAAATTTATAGTTAGTGATAATATAGCTTATTGACTTTCCGAGGATTAGTATCGTTAGTTATATCTAAAACTTCGATATTGATTCGACTAGACATTTGAAATACAAAAGATGTCTGGCTAAAAATCATCACTTAACATTATTTAGATTAATATTAATCTGTGTTTACGTTTTTAATACTATTTACCCAAATGATTTCTCAATTCAAAATATTTGATATTCATTATGCATATGCTTACTTTAGACTTAATTGTATTCCACTCATTTATGCAGACTTATCAAATTATGTATATTCATTAAAGACTATTTTAAATATTTAGTCAACAACTTCTGAAATTTCCTAGAAGTTTATTGTCGAGAAAATACAACTTATTGATTTTCTAGGAGTTAACAATATTAGTATTTTTAAAATTCAGAGAATTTGATTAGTGTAGACCTTTTAATTATAATAAATGTTTTCTGAACACCGATAAATCAGCAAAACTTTTTTGATTTTACTTGGTGTTTGTTTAAGTTGTTCAAAACAAAATTTTATATAGATACGAATATTACGTATGAACATAATGTGTACATATACAGGGTGTTTTTAAATAACAGGAAAAGCATTCAGAGGGGCAGGCCTTAAAAAAGCACTTATCTGCTGCTGCAGAATGAGACGAAGGGACTGAATTGTTAAGATGCTAGAGGTAGATTTTTGACTGTAAATAAGGGAGGACAACCTGAACCATGATCAGGCATTCTGGGTGAACATCTTGCATCCGCGAAATATACATATTACCACTGTTAAACCCCGCCAATAGGCAGGGCCCGGAGAAAATTTTCCATTAGAAATATCTCCCATTTATTTAAACAAATACAATGAGGGTTACTGCGCATAATTTTGAATCCAGACATTTGATACCGACTCTTTACAAATCCTCTGAGCCGTTTTTAAGATAAAAATAGCTTGACCCATTATGACCCATGACCAAAATGACCCACTAATCAAATTTTCTTGAACATGTGTCCTAGCCCAACAGTCTTCTCGTGCCCGAAAACCATAGGATGCAAAATTTAGTCTAAGTCGTTTTTTAGATAAAATTAGCTGATAGCGATGGCATGACGTATGGGTGTGATGCTAAGCCCAGGTCCATACAAAAAGAATCAGCTAATTAGCAGCAAAACAAAAATGGGAACAAAATTATGACCTCCACATAGCCGTCCTGCCAGCAATGTCCAGCCGCTGAGCAGCATCTCTTCAGTGGCACTACGCACCCCGGCGCCAGGCACTAAACCCGTTTAAGCTAGGGAAACCTGGCAGGTAGGGGCCTGGTCGCCGGTCTGAAAAAAAAGAAGATAAAATTAGCTTGACCCACTGTGACCCACTGTGACCCAAAATGACCCACTAATCGAATTTTGTCAAACATGTGACCTAGCCCAATGGTTTTCTGGTGCCTCAAAACGGTAGTATACAAAATTTCGTCAAAATCGTTAGAGCCGCTTTTAAAATAAAATTTGCATATATAACCACACACACAGAGACAAGATTTGCTCGTATTAGAATATATAATTTGGCGCGAAATCGCACTTTCTTAGGACTAAATTATGCCATGACCATATAACAAATAAGTACATTTATATTAATTTACAGAAATACATAGGAATAATTAAAATTTTATTGTCAGATCAATTGCTTTTGCTATCAACAAATAGCGTTTCATTTGTGTCAGCAGTTTCTTCTGCGGCACTTAAGTTTTCCCACGTTATTAGGAATACAAACGTTCAATTGAACGGATGTCATTAGTAAGAATATCTGCGAGACATGGCAAAACTCTTTGCATATCATTAAAAAGCATTTATGGTGCAATTTCTGTTACATGTTTTAAATAGTGACAGGCAGCAGCTTTAGAATCTTTAGCATCTATTCAGGTTTTTTTTTTATTTCTCCTATTAATAAATCCCATGTCTTCCTGTATGTATATATGTATCATGTATATTTATGTGAAGACCGCATCGTGTTACTGCGTATACCTTTCTAATTATTGAATTTTTATTTTCTTTTGTATCTTCTGGATCACCCTGCACTTCAATATTATAAATATTATAAATAATAATAATTATTATTAGGAATTAATATATTATGCTAAATTAGAAATAATTCTACATAGATAATGAGTTCCATTTTGAAAACGCAAGTTGGAAAAAAAACGTGCAGGTGCTAACGCATAAAAACAAAACGTTTAATAGCAATAAACATTCTGCAATATTTAACAATAATTAAATATTTTTATTTCATAAAAAGTGGTTTTCGCTTCTTACGTATTTATTTTCATGAAAAAAAAACTTGACAATTGTCTTCTTCAAAAAACTTAAGATAGTCATTAATAAAATCTGATATTTTTTATTAATATTTCCTCACTTTTATGGGAATTAATTTTGTTTGGTTTGATTTCTTTATACACACAAAAAGAATAAAAATAAAATAAAAGTTTTTGAAAATACTTTAACTAAAAATGTATAATTAATTTTTATGTTGAATATATTTCACTTAAATCTGATTTCGGGGGCATTTGAAAAAACGCAAGTAGAAAAATATTTTTATAAAATGAAATAAAAATATTTAAAGATGATAAATACGCATGAAAATGTTAAACTTGCAAACATTTAAAAAACTTTAAAATATTTATTTAAACTTTTTAAATTCCATCATGTCTTTATTGAAAGTAATTAAATGTATTTTCAAAACTTTATTTTTTTTCTTTTAGATTTTTTAAGTTTAATCTTATTACCTTAATATGAACTATCTTTAAAATTGTAGAATAAGTATTTTAAAAAATATGTATATTTGTGAGCTTGGAATGTGGAATTTTCCTTATGAAAAAAGTAAATATTTTCTTTCTTTTTTCACTTAATACTATTATGAAGAAAAAGAACATTGAAATATTATTTAATCAAATTACATTATTTATGGATTTCTATAACACATCTAAAACCTCTGAAAATAAATTTGTTTTCTAATATGTCTTTTGATTTATTTTTATAAACAAATAGTCAGTCACTTTATAAAAATTCAGTACAGTGCGTCTCATAACTATAAAAACACTGATATTTTCGAAATATTATTTTAATAATTCAGTATTCAACAATATGCTTATGCATATAACAAAAAGCATGCACCAAACAAACATTTTACAGTAAATTAAATTAGAATTAAATAATTTCAACTCGAAAATTGATAAATGGAAACAAATTTGCTGTCTCATAAATATAAAGATATTGTACATACTTTTGAATTATCGTCCAATAATAGATCCATTTTTATTAACGACAGCAAATATTCTAGCTGGCATGCTGTTTATTAAGTTGTGTAAATATTCTGGCTTTATATCAAACCAACATTGTTCGATTTCTTTTTTCCACTCAAGGGCTTTTGAAAACTGTCTTCCAGATGTCTTACACTGCGAACGAGAATGCCCCAAAGATTCTCAACTGGATTGAAATCAGGGCTACGTACGGGCCACACCATGACACAGTCCAGAACTGTCGCCTTGCGATTTTCGCATCTTCGGGCCACTGAAGAATGCACTCCCAGTACAACGATTTACTTCGGACGATGAAGTGAAGGATTAGGATACGAACATTCTTCCGAGATCAGTCCAAGTGTTCTACGACAGGGGTAACGGCCTACTGGTGACACGATGGGACAATTGCCTCAACAAATACTGTGATTATTTTTAGAGTTGTAATAAATTATTTACTTCTACACTCTGTGTCTAATTTTCATTTGGGCACCTTTTATATATTAGAATCTGGCTGTGTGTTTGTATATAGCAAATATTCCGCCTAGAATATAGAAAGTTGCGCGAATGAAATTAACACATTTATTCACATGAATATATAAATTATAATAACGCTTGGAATTTTAAAATTTAAATTAGTTTTTTTAAATATTTCTTCTAAATGTTTATGAAATTTCTATAATGACGGCAACTAAATCATTCCATTGTTAAAACAAATATAAGAGATTCGTACAGAATGCCCACACAATATTACATAGACCGTATGGATTGTTTTCAATATTAGAAAATACATAGATAGTAGTTCAACAGTTGCTATACAAGGTGGATTTTGGTTAACCTTATTTGGCGTATTATCTAAATTTTAGCAACTGAATTTGAAAAGAAAAATCATTTTTATCAGTATGTAAATTAAAGCATCGTTCTATTTCCCACAATTTTCAGTTTTTAAATTAAACAAGAATGAAAATCATGTGTCAAGCATAGATTATGCAACAATTTCAAATTCTACTGAAACAGAACTTCCTCGTTTAAAAAGGTCGAAGAAGATGGCTAAGTAAACAACTTAGAAAACATATGAAACATTTGAAAAAAGCATATATACTTTTTAATCAATCTCAATAGTGAACATTTTCGGCGAAAATATTACATTTGGCAACTGATTGTCCAGCTTAGATTGAAAATAAAAACAGATTAATCATAAGATAAGATTAAACGTGAGGTTCCGCATTTTGGCACCAAAATGAAATCTGTCAACGAAAAGACAGATTTTCACTTTGTGGTGAACATAAAATTAATATGAAGCTAAATTAAATTGATTATTTTAATTTATTTATTTATTGAGCAACTGTTCTCTGACAGAACGTTTTAAGCGAATACCGAAAAAGCTATTAACTCTGTTTTAATAATGTTAATATCTTCTATGTGAAACTTAATAATTAAAATCTTCTTTATTTTTTTTTCTCGCCACAGCTTTGGAATAACACAGACATTTAAAGAAAATAGTATTTAAATCTTGTTTCTTTGAAAATGTATAAACATAAACGATACTTATTAAATTCATAAATAAATATTAATTAATTTTTATGTTCTAATAGCATCCAAATAAAATCTTATAAAATCGCCTTTATTTTATCTTATTAGAATACAGGAAAAATAAATGAAAATTGCATCACGATGAATGTAATTAGAGATTGTAAGTAACACGCAATTAAATAAGTTGCTTAGAACATATAAAATAATCATTATATAAGAATAATTTTCAATACATTGGATAAAAGAAGAAAAAGTAAGTTGTCATCTTCTTTTACTTCTCTTTCTTTAAGTGGGTGAGGAAAAGTTCTGTTTTAAATTCACATCTAATATTGAAATCGTGTACAACTTTTCTTCTCAGCATATCCAAAAGTTTTTCAATACTGAACTCTAAAATTGATTTTTATATTCAGCCGTAGGTTTCTTTTTCTTTTTTTTTTTTTACTGTATTTTACAATAAAGAACCATAAAATGTTGAAAATCTTTTGAATGTATTTCTGAAGGTAAGATATTAAATTCAAGGATATGATTAAAATTCTTTTTTTTTCAGTAAAATTTACATATTATTAGGAATAAATAAAATGGAAATTTTTGTTAGATGATTTTCAGTTAATGTGTGAATGAAAAAAATAGATATATGAAAGGTTATTTTTGTCACCACATTTATATTTTATGCACAAATTATTTTGAATAAAAATAAGACATTTTCAGGATATTTTATGATATATGCTATAAAAATTATGCATTGAGCTCTCGATCGCACTAGTATGTTTTGTTTATGTACAAGGGGAAGAAATGGAATAGAATATCGATATCGGTTCAATATTCGTTGTATATTGGCACATACTATATAATTTATGCATGAAATTTTGTCTATATTAGGTAACATAACGTTACAAATACATATACAAACAGGAATTCAGAATAGTTATACATATTTATTTAATACCCTAATAACTGTGAAAATATTTGTATTAAAGCAATTATGTAGTTTTAATATCAAGCGTAAATGCAGATACCTTCAATAAAAAGTCTATATATTTAAAATCTTACTATTTACATACCAATGTCAACATTTTTACTGTATTGGTAAAACTACAATTATGGACATGTTTTATACAACAACGTGATTGATAATTATGTTTTTTAGATGGTAATTCATTCTAAATGGGAACGAAATGTGATAATTTTGTTAAGAATTCAAACAGCCTGCCCATTCTTGAAAATTTCATTTATTATAGCATATTTGAAATACAATAGTGACTCATTATCTTATATGTTATCAATAGGTAAAGGGATTATAAGTTTGCTATAACATTTCGAACAAATGGAAACACTGCCTAAAAGTTAAGACACGGAAATTTAGTGATCCTTGAATGGCATCTTTTCGTTCTAAGACGAACAAGATTATTTTTAACCCGCGAAAGAATATTCATAATATATTCATAATTTATTTCCATATTTCTGTAAACTTTGTTAAATTCTTATTTTATACGGATTCAAACCTTTCCCTTTGTGGTTATTTAGTGTCGATCTATTTTCGTATTACTTCAAATACCCCATTAAGAACTAATTGAGGGGGTCGGGGCAAGAGATTGCCAAGCCACATTTTTGAACTTCTGAGATATTCCAATTTGAAAATTTGATAAAATACTGAAATCAAGATATATAACCTAAAGTTTTTTCGCCAATGTCTTAGTAACATTTGAGATAGTCTGAGTAACAATGTGGCATTACTTTAATGATATTACTATTGCGTTTTTTTGTAAATTAGCTATTTTCATTGGGGGCATAAACATCTGGGGCAAAAACGAAAGATGTTACATATGCTGCCACCAACTGACATTAGAAACAAATTATACATTGTATATTATAATTTACAATATTAAGCAACAGATTACAGTGTTAGATTTATATCACCAAAAATGTGGCTTGGCACTTCTTGCCCCGACCCCCCTCCATTCTGATCTGATTTATGTAAATATTAGCGAAATTTAACAACGTGACACAGTAGGAAGTAAAAACGTTGGCAAAATTTATTTCCATAAGAAAATCGAAATTATTGAATATATATTGCAGTGAAAACTTGCTTTTAGCATTGAAACATATTACATAAGCAAGCTTAATCCCTTCGCGACGAGCGTCTTTTACAGAATTTTTAATCTGTTACCACCGGTTTTTCAAATGAGAAATTTTCACCTAATTGAATCGCAAAAATGCTATGATTAGATAAGGAAAACTTTACAAAAAAAAAAATAACTGGTGGGAATAATCGAGGATTCTGAGCATCTTATGCGTCACGTATTCGTGTCGCTCGTCCCTAAGGGGTTAATGTTAGTGTACAGTAATTTTATTTTCGTAAATATAAGATTTTTTTTTATAAAGATATAATTACAATTCAAATGTTATGCAAATAGAAGTTTTAAACATACTCCAATTTCTAAGCAAACATGATATTAGGATGGTCTGAGCCTAGAAAGACGTGGCTAGTCGGACAATAGCATACACCTTAGAACATATAAACAGTTTATGAAAAGTTTTATATACAAAAAAGGGACTTGCTGAAAGGCTAGATAACAATGGAAACGCATTTTGTACGATGCTGATGGAAGTAGTCTGAAGCAAATTGCAACTTTTTATCAGAAATAAAGTTTGAAAGTTGTTGCAATGTTTGCAACAATGTTTGCAGTATTTCGATGGACAATCGGTAGAATTTTGAAAGATGATGGTTGTTTTAAATAAGTCCATGTAAAAGTACAAAGAAATAAAAATATTTGAGTATCAAGGAATTCAACATTTTAGTGATACCTGAACTTTCCAGATTTCAAACCTATTAAAATTTAGCGAGTTATCAGTGAGAAAGGCTCCTTCTAAAAGATTCAACCAGTATTGTAGGATGAAAACTCATTGTTGTAGATTAATCGCATAATATGTATTATTACTTTTGGAATCATTTTTTTTTTCGTTGGTGTGGAAAAAAAATAGATTAGAGAGTGTTTTTCTGAATGGAAGAAATATTAAAAAATAACAGATTGTATAATTTATAAATTAGAGTTTCTTCAACAAAATAATGTAATTAAATAATGAAACTTTGTATCAATCACCATAAAAACAAAATAACACACAGGACGCGTTTCGAGATGGAAATTTTTAACAGCTCGTCATCAGCCAAACTGTTGAAAAATTTCCACCTCGAAACGCATCCTGTGTGTTGTTTTGTTTATATGGTGATTGATACAAAGTTTCATTATTGAACTAGGGCTGATGACGAGCTGTTTAACATATCCACCGCGAAACGCGTCCTGTATGTTGTTTTGCTTTTATGGTTATTGATACAAAGTTTCATTATTTAATTAGGGCTGATGACGAGCTGTTAAAAATTTCCCACTCGAAACGCGTCCTTTGTGTTGTTTTGTTTTTATGGTGATTGATACAAAGTTTCATTATTTAATTGCGATTTATCGTCAGTTTGTAGGTGCTGTTTCATCAACATAATGTAATGTTTGTAGCATTTTTTTTCTAACAAAGATACGTTTGTTTACGTGTTTGCCAATTTTTTTGACTCCCTACTGCAATATCATTATTGCAAAATCACATTTCTGATATCCAGCGAATCACAGTAACCAAACGATACTGTAAATAGTGGAAAGTCACTCACTCAGATAAATCATTCTCAAAACTGAATAAAACATTTTTATTTAAAGATAAACTCAATTACAAACTATTTACCTGAGGATAAATATTAATAAGATTTTGGTTAATTATTGCTACATCTTATACGAGTAATTAATAACAATTATCTCAAATTACTTTTTAAATGCAGTATTGAAAATTTATTAAATGATTAAGAATTTATTAAATATTCCTATCTTTTATCAAACCTACAGGTAACACGATTTCAAAATTGCAGAGATATTCATTGTTATGGAAATTTACCTGGTTTGAAATTTCAATTTTTTTTATCGCTTAGAGTACTTTTTTATACACACGGAAATCATATTTTTACTAGTAAGAAATATATATATCGCAAATGAAAGGGCAATTTTGGAGCTACAAAAATAGAGCGCGCCACATCAAATAAACTAAAACTGAAATCGTTTTATTATTATTGTTGTTGTTGCTTTTTCTCAAAACAACATTTTAAAAATTGACGGATACTCTGGATACGCCAATTTTCAATCTACGAACTTGATATTTTGAAAATTACTCGTCACACATTTTTTTTAATGAAATAAGTAGAATATTTTCGTAACATTGATATTTCGCTTTTCTGGGTAATTTTAGCAACGAAATTTTTGGTTGAAAAAGTACATTTTATTTTGAATTGATATCATTTTAGTGAAATTGTACGTTTTTTAGACGGTTATGTATTTTATTAGCTTTTAGGCTAAAAAAGGGGCAATTTTTGTTGTTATTTTTGACAACTGAACATGCTCTAGTTAGAGTGAAAACGTTTTCGGGTAATGACGAACGAACTGTAAGCCATATTTATAAGATGATATATACACGATACTTGAACTATTTTCATATTAGAAAAAAAAGTTTTTAAAAAGATTGACTTAGTAATCCTAACGATTGCAGAAGATTTAAAATATTGAGTTAAAAAAATGGTTATTTTTTTAAAGATCTTCATTTATGAATCGAAGCAGACAGTTTTTAAATCGAAGAATTATTTTAAGAGCTATTTAATGTTGAAGTCAGTCGAAATAGTTTTTTAAGATAAAAAAGTTAAGTAATATTTTAACCAAATTTTGAAAGGATATACTTGAAAAAATTACAGTGTGAAGTGTTCAATTATTATTTTTTTTTAAATTTGACTGATTTTTTGAGGGTGTTTTTCAATTTTGTATTCAAATTTTCATTATGTCAATAAAGATTTATTTCATATTTAGAAAAGGTCATTTTTTTAATATTGTTGCCAAATTGTAAAATAGCACAAATAATAATATTTCCTTTCAACTAAAAAATATTTTGCACATGCTTATTCAAAAGGATAAATAAAACTTTGGTGAAACTTGAGTCATATTTAAAACGGTACATTTAAAACGTCTTATTTAAAACAATTTTCTTAGCGTAGTTATAAAAGTACGGGAAGATTCCGACATTGTTTACTTATCAATTTTATACAAGCTAATATTAAAATGTTTAATTGATTAATGTTTAATGATTAAATGCTTAATCAATCGCATAAACAGCCATTAGCTCTCACGACAGCAGTTGATTCTGCCTTAAAATCCCTCAATCAAAGGAAAAAAAATAAAAGCACGATTACAGAAAATTGCTACTGCTATTTTAATTATAATTCAATTTTTCGTAATATTTCAAAAAAACAGATCAAATAAAAAAAGATTTTATTGTTTGCGGTGTATGAATGGGGAATGACGAACGTAGCTCACAGGGGGCAGAGCCCCCTAGTATTAAAAAAAATAACCCAATAATTAAAATACTAAAACTTGTTATAAATATTAGACTAGAAACTTGTATGTCTAAGAAGTAACGAAACACAAAAACACAATTTTTTCTATTAATATTTATATTATTGCGTTCAATATTTTTACATTTCATTTATTGGGACAGTACCAATGATTGCTGGAAATTTATTTGCTAAAAATGTACTAAAATTATATTTTTTATTACATATTTTTTGCATAATTTTCTCCATTGGTAAAATATAACATATTGTAAATTGGAAAAAACTCTTTATAAATAAATAACAATTTTTATAAAGCTATAAGATACAGGAATTACTTTTTTTCACGTTAGTTATTATTATTTTCTAAGATGAAGCACATTATTTTTTATCATCTTGAATTAATTAGAAAATGAATTACCATTTTTGGCTCTCTTTTTGACAGCATTTTCATAAAAGAAAAAAAAAAGTTATAATGAGTTTCTGTTTTCTTCTGCTTTCATTCTTTATGGAGATAAATTTAAAAAGAATTCAAAATTATGAACAGGGTGTTACTTTTTTTTTCTGTTTCATTAATAAAACTGACATAGAAAATTTATTTGTGATACGTAAAATGCAAATTAAAACACTCGAGGGCAGAAACATTTTTTATATTGTATATGAAATATTTGCAAATGTTGCCAATAAATTAAGAATGAAATAAAAATTTACAAATTTTAAATAAAATATAATTGCTGTACATTAGTTAAAAAAATTAGAAATGCGATATTTTATTTCTTAGTAAGATTAAGTTATGTTTCTGAAGTAAATGAAAAATATTCAATGCATGCATAAAATCCATTTTTAGGTGCGTTCGTAATTATATAACTACGTTGCACCTATAGGCATCGTCTGGTCTGTCCGTCTGTCCATCTGTCCGCATGTAACAGCGTAAAACTACCCAACCGAATGGTTTGAAATTTAATATATATAATCGTTGCAGAATTTTGTTTAGTCCTTTCAAATTTTATGAAAATCGAATAAAAACTTAAAAAGATATTAATAAAAGTTTTCTTCATTCTATTAAATCGTATCATACGTAATTAATTCAATGATATCCCATGATAGATAATGATTCTAGGTTTATTACGTCATATTTAAGATGGAGTTATGTTATTTCCGTATCATTGAATTTAAAAACCGAATTTGTATACTAAATTTTTTTAATTATAGCAATCATATAATCTGCCGATAGTTTTTTGGATTAGTGTTTCCGGAGAAATAGATATTAAATGGAAAAATAGTCTAAATATGGGTTTCAAGTTCTGAATTTTTCAAAGATAGGCTTAAGTTTCCCATTGGAATTTTCAGTAAATGTCAACAAAATATAAAATGTTGCCAACTTAAAATGTACTCATTTTATTACAGAAATTTATCATATCATAATAACAGACGATATAAATATTTTTAAAACTAGTTATAGTACGAATGCACCTCATTTGTCCTGTTTGACATACAATTTCCAACTTGTTTTAAACAAGTTATCAATTAAAATAAGGAATTCTCATATAAATATACAGTGGGCTATTTGTTCTTTAAAAGTCCATCCTGCCTGTACCGGGAGGAAAAGGTACCTTTTCTATTCCTTGGTTTTAAGAATTCAACTAATTTTACTCTAAAACTAAAAAATTAAAAGGTGCGGAACCAGGTTTTACAATATTTCTAGTTTTCGTCAACACTGAATTTGAATGAGAATTTAGAAAAATTATTCAGTTATAGCCAAGTTTGTTTCATGTAGGGTGACTTGTTCTTGTCGCCAAGTATCGCCAAGCTTGGCGAGAATTTGACGCTGGTGGAGGCTGTTATGTACGTAGGTGTGTATGCATGCGAATATTTTATGAATAATAATATAATTTTTAATTTAAATATGAATTCATTTTGTGATATGACAATAGTTTTAAGTATATGACAGTTGCAACAATAGTTACAATAATGAAATTAAATTTGCGATACACCACGTTCGCTAAAACATAAATTAGCAGTGAGCGCGATTACAGATTGTTCCCTTATTTTTAACCCATTGTTTTGTTTCAAAATGCCAGCCACTAGAACATCAAACTGTTTATCTCAGCCATCAAAAAATGCTTTGGTATTTTTGTATCAAGACCTACACTTAAAAATTTTGAATTTCTAATTTTTTTTAGTTTGAAATCTTTAAGTATCCTGTATTTTAAAACAAGATGGTGGATCAATCTGGCCAACAAAACCGGACGAGATCTTCTACATATGCTCAGACATATTCAAAACGGTTTATAAATATGAGCAAAGCTTCCTAAAAGTCGAAGGGTTATCTTAATTTGATTTTTAAGAAATCGCGATTTTAGCGATATATCTTTGAATGTTTTAATCCCAGGGTAACTGCAGGTGTATTTGAATTTGTCTGCATTCAAGCGGTCACAGATTTTTTTAAACAATCTGAATGGAACCTTCAATGTTATTTTTTTAAAATTTCTTTAAAGAAAAATAAACGCACACAGTTAGTTTAAAGTTGTTGACAATCTATACATAAAACTTAATAAATTGCATAAATAGCCTTTGAAACTGATTTAGCAGTATTTCCAAAATTTAAACATTTATTTTATCTCTTTACATTTACAAAATGTCTAGCGTTACACGTACTCATAACACATGGGCTGAAAAGTTCCCGGTCTGGCATACAGATGGCGTTGCAATCGCCGAACCGATGCTTTTTTTAGTAAATACTAACCTTTAAAAGGTAGAAGAAAAAATGTTATGACGATTCGCCGTGTGGATAAAACGTTAGAGTGCTTTTAGTTGAACAACTTTCTTGATAAACAAACAAATGGATAAACATGAGTTTGAAGAATTGTTAGTTGTTGGGAAAAAACACCGTTCAAACGAAAGCTTGGCTTGATAAGCGTTATCCGGGCACTGCACCAGGTAAATAAACCATTATTGACTGGTTTGCTGAATTTAAACGTGGTCGTACGTACACCAGTGATGCACCACGCAAAAGAGGTGAATACTCCGAAAAACATAAAAAAAGTCCACAAAATCGTTTTGGGGAACCGCAAAGTGAAGTTGCAGGAGATAGCTCAGACTCTGAAGATATCCAAGGAACGTGTAGGTTTTATTTTGAATGAACATTTGTCTATGAAAAAGCTGTTGTCAAAGTGGGTTCCGCGCGTATTGACTTTTGACCAAAAACAACAACGAGTCGATGATTCTGAGCACTGTTTGGAGCTTTTTCGTTATAAAATTATGTTATTTATTATTAAATTATTATTATTATTTATTAATTAAATTATTATTATTAAATTATTATTATTATTTATTTATTAAATTATTATTATTAAATTATTATTATTATTATTATTATTATTATTATTATTTATTATTAAAGTTATGTTATTTAATAAAATTATAAAGTTTTAAAGTTACAAAGTTATAAAGTTATGTTAAAAAGTTGTGTTTTCATTATTAGACCGGGAACTTATCAGCCCATGTGTTATTATGAGAATATAATGTCCATGAAAGTAAAGAGTTCATTAATTGTTTTTTTTTTCAAAGTTACAGTAAAGACAGTGTGTTTCAGTACTTTTGCAACAAGCTTCAAGAAGAAATAAAACACACATACACAAACACAAATCACCATACGGTGGCTGATTGTAAATCAAAAAATGATGCACAAAAATTCACTGTTTCATCGCGGTAAATGATATGTATACTTAATTACCTCTTGTACACCGCCTAGATTACATAATGTGGAAAGCAACTACAAAATAGTACTAAAAAATTTAATCAGATAAATGTAGAACGATGTTGAAAAGATAACGGGTCGATAGCAACGACATCTTCTAGCAGTGGCGTAGACAGGGTGGAGGTCTAAATATTTTGGATACCACTAATTTTATAAAAATATTTTTGCCTTATCTAATCGGAGAATTTTGTGCGCTTTTGAAGGCGAAGAAAATTTTATAATATTACTGGTTTCCAGAGCATTTGGACCCCCCCCCCTTCCTCTATGGCTACGCCACTGTCTGCTAGCTCTTTTCAAGGCAAACATTGTATAAGAATCGAATTGAGAGAACGTTTCAGCTGGTGGTAAATATTTTAAATAATTAAATTATACCCTATTTCCTTTCACTTGGACAGTGATTTTTCATAAGCTTTGAAAATATGAATGATATTGATCATGGCCTAAAAAACGTTATACGCATTCTTTTGTGCCTGGTTTCAGTACTCGATACAAGACAGAAAACTAGAAACTATCCCTATTTAGCATAGGGATCCCCAAAGGATGAATCTCTGCTAGAAGAGTGGAAAAGAATAATTCCCTGATATGATATAAAACTAACTTCAAAATCAGTTACATCTGAAATATACACTTACAAGAAGATTTTATTAGCAGATATTATATTCATGTTGTCAATAGTGAAATGGTTACTTTTGCTAGAGGTAAATCTATTTTTAAAGCAGATGTCGCTGCGATTATCCTATTATTGTAGCACATCTTTGCACGTTTATCGGCTACAATTTTTTAGCACTTTTTAAATCATTACTAGTTTGGCTTTTTTAAATTCCGAAATTTCGCATTCATACCAGAAATTCGCTATAATGTTCTTTTTGTTACTTAATGGCAGATATTTCGTGACTTCTTAAAGTAAAAATTCTTGTTTCGGAAGTTCCGGTTTGAATCAGAAAATTTTGAATTAAAAAACGGTAAAACCGTATTCCACACTATGTATTCTAGGCGCTGTCATTAAAAATATGAACAAGTTCATGCATTTCATTTATTGGAGTATTAACTTAAATTGACATAACGAAAATAAAAGAAACCTTATGAAGTTGACAACAATTTAATTTAAATTTATTTAAAAACGTCTTTTTTGTATTTTACAACCTTTTACTGAATAATCGATATATTTTATCTATATAAGGCAGCTCAACATATGTTGCGGTTAAAAATATATATTTTTTTCCTATTAAAATAAAGTTACGATTTTCATAAACTAGGTTTCCTGAAAGAAAAAGAAAATCACGAAAAATGTATTTGTCATCCAATCATTCAAATGTGAAGTGAAGCAAATATTTAGAAATATTTAATGAAAGGAACATGTAATAAATGGTAAATTTCAGAAAAAATAATCAAAATATCCAATTTATAACTTTTTTTTTTTCCTTTAAAAAAAGATTCACTGTTTCATTATAATTTATCATTCAAACATTAATATCACTAAAATGTGCCCTGGTGTTAATGGTATTTTTTACATATAAATATAATGTTTAATTAAATATTCTGATTAAATTAATCTAATTTCTTACATGCAAATTGAACCAATTTTTTAAATATTATCAAAATGGTATTTTTTTATCACACACGATGATACAAGGTTTAATTTTTGTTACATTCATTATTATAAGTTTCTTCAAAGAAAAAATACGTATCTTTACCTTCTTGAAATAATTAGAAAATAAATTATTCGTTTTTATTCTCTGTTTCAAAGTATTTTCATAATAAAAATGTCATAATGAGTTAACATTTTCTTTTGCATCCATACTTAATGAAGGTGTTACTGATTGTATTTTTATGTTTTAAGAATCGATGTCACTTTTTTTTATTAATTAAAGTAAAATATCTGCCTGTAATACAAGACAAGATAATTAAAATTTAACAGAGTAAAAGTTTTTAATATTTCATCTATGAAAATAATGATAAGCAAATTGCTCATAAAATAAACATTTTAAAATTTATGAAGCATTTGTGCATCTTTTAATTAAAAAATTTAACGTTAAAACATTTTATGCAATTAATTAGCATTACAAAATAATAAGAAATATGTATTATTTAAAAAATTAAAAGGATTTGAATTATTTAGCTAAAATTTACTGTTTCTTGTATATCTGATGTCGAAATCGCGACTTGTTTGTCTGTGTTCTTTAAGAATATGAGTTTCTATTTTAATAGCATTTTCATTTCTATCTACTTATCTTTATAATAAAAACTTTATTACTATTTTATTAATTTTTAATTAAATTCCTACTATTAGCTCACACTCTCTCTATATATATCTTGTTGGAATTTTCAATCGTTAATAAAATATTTTCCATTCATCCATTCAAGTTCAAATAATTTTTTTTAAAACTTGTACTAGATGGCAATTGATGTTAATACAGTTTTTTCAAATATTAATTCATTAATTAAATTAAATTAATTAATTTTAGTTTTAAATGGGAGAAACAAATTTCTCCCATTGTTTTCATAAATGAAACAAAAGATTTATCACAAATTAGTGATGCCAACAAAAAATAAAATACCGCAACGATGATTATAAAATAATGTTCAATAAAGATAACGTGGGACATTAATGCTGCACGGATTTATTTTATATATTTATGATTAGAAAGTAGGAATTTACTTTAAAAAAATTATATTACTTGTTTAAAATCATTATTAATATATTTTACTAAAAAACAATAATGCGCTTATGCACACTTCTAATCGAAACAATGTAAAATATATTGGATGACGTCTCCTTCAACATCCACAACCTTCACGTACGTGTATACTGCTCAATAATCAGTAGTTATTTGTTTTTAACTCTTAAAGCTATACTACGTTTCTTATTACTTACCCATCATACGTAGTATAGGGGAAGTCTTGTTATCATTTTAAAAAACGAAAAAAAAAATTGACGGATTTACAAGTTTCAAACACTAGAGATTCCGAAAAACATATTTTTAGAAAAAAAAAAATTGCCGTCCGCCTGTCTGTGTGTCTGTGTGTCTGTAAACGCTCTATCTCCCGAACAAATTGTAAAAGAGACTTGAAATTTGGTATGTACTTAGTATGTTATAATAATAAGAAGCCTATTGAATTTCAGTAACCTCGATTATTCGGAACTATATTTTTCGGACTCTCGAAATGTTCGTTCTGATAAAAGGTACATAAAAATTTTCGAAATTGTTTATTTTAAGGAGTGACTATAAAAAAAAATTAACAAAACATAACTTTTTCATAAAGAATAAAGTCGATCGGGTAATGAGTTGCTCAGATATTTGTAATAATATTTTCCACACTCTTCGAGTTTTCATGACCCTGTATTTTATTCATATTTCAATTCAAAGATATATTTTAATTGAGAATGAAACGCTTAATCCGACGCAGTAAACCGTTAGTTAATATGTTTATCATTTTTTGAATTATAAGGCTGTTTCTTTTACGCAATTCAGTAATAGAGCATTTAAAGTTTACGAAGTCATCAAGCCACGATTTTATTCGAATTGCAAAGTATTTTATAAATAGATTACACATGTTTTATTTCCGTATTTTATATTATGCATATCTATGATGGGTAAATATTACAGTTGCCCCAAACGACTAATTTCATTATGTCTTAAAGCTAAACTATGAGTTATGTGCCTTTTTTTATATGTCGTTTTTAAGACTTTCTAACATAAGTGAAAAGCGTTTATAACGTCGATTTTTTGCCATCTGGCCGTTCTCTAATTATTGTAAATATACTCAGATTACCATGTATTTCTTACAGGTTATGAAGATATAGAATGTCGGTATTGAAAAGTAAGCATGTAGCAAGTTTAGTTCGTTTACAGGGATACACAAAATATTACCGTTACATTATGGTCTATGGGGAAATATCGATTGGGATACATTTTATTCTTGTTACAATACTTCAAACATAAAGAGATTGATATAAATTGCTGTGGTGGATTACAACACATATTTTCTTACGAATGAGTAGTGAATAATTGTAAGTAGCATTTATAGTTCATTTGCACAGGTACACAATTATACAGGTACAAAATTCCGTTACATTATGATCTATGGGGATAAAATACTTTGCAGTGCATTTTTATGATGTTTTGATACTTCAAGAATAATGAATTTAAAAAGTATCACCGAGTTGCATTACAAAATGCTTTCTATAAGGTAAAGCTAGGATAGTCTGCGCACAATTCAAAAGAATAGCAATAAAAAATCTAAATATTAATTTTTTGCTAAACTATCCATGAATAATTTTGACTTCATTTGTTTTTTATGCATTTCCATTGCTATTTTGTTGTTATGTTGTAATTTAATAGAACAGTTGTAATAATACCAAGAAAGTTATTTTGCGCAATCTCTCCTTACAGGGTTGGTGTGATTGCGCACATGGGTAGGAGAGATTGTTACTAATAATAACTACAATTAAATTGTTAACAATAATAATTACACTTACATGACATTGCTGTAAGGTTTTTGTGAACAAATTTTATTGTATTGGGAGTGAATATTTCAACCTAATGCTTAAAGAATCAGAAACAGGAAATAATTTAAAAAACGCTTAAAATATTTTAATTAAAGGGAAAAAAATAAAGAATCAGAAAAGCAGTTCCAGATAAGATTACAAAATAAAATTATATAACTTAATAACGTTTAACTTAAAATTAGTCAATTTTCATTTTTCATTTTTTATGCAAATTTACCAATAAGCTACGCAATCTCTCCTAGCATGGTAACTATTAGAAACAATGCACCATCTCTCCTAAGTAGCAGATGCGTATACTCTCCAATTTCTGTAGGAGAGATTGCGCGGCCTTTTATTTAAACATGGCCACTACTAAAACGAACCGTTGATGTTCACATTGTTAGTCTAGATTAGTAGCTTATGAGAAATCGTTTAAGTTTAAAATATTTTGTACTATTGACATTGTATAGAAATTCTGATGAATAGTTATGAAAATTCAAGCACTTACTTTGGGAAAACAAAACAAAATAGCAATGCTTTATCTTAGACGAACAAAGCAATCAACTTGCACTTTCAAGTAGACACTGCACTACTGTTGCTCTACAACTACCTGGAATCTGTGTGCTTTCACTCTACTCCTTCCCCCCGAAAATCTATGTGCGCAATCTCTCCGACCGAGGCATATCTCCTGGCTTTACCTTACTGCAAAAAATAATCGTTCATTTACAGAGACACACGAAACAATTCTTTTATAGAAATCACTAATCAATAATTGCTGGAAGTGTGTTTTCGGCTGTGGTATGCATTTATAAACGTATCTATTTTTTAGGTGTGTATTGTTATGTTATGTGTGTAAATTCTATAGATCATATACAAGGATGCACGAAAGATTTTGAACACATTACCGGATATGGGCGGCAATTGCTGAAAATGGGTTTTTATTGCATTGTGTGGTTTTTTTAATTGTTTATTTAGATTTATCGGTACTTTTATGTTAGATGGGCGCCTATGATAACTCGCCAAATCGTGTTTGAATTGACATCATTTAAATTGCAAACAACAAAAGATGCATTAAACAACGATTTGAATAACTCACGATACATTTTTACAAATTCTAAATGATATTAAAACATTTTGGAATCTTATATATATAATTTTTTATTTTTGTGTAAATAAAATTAGATACGATGCTTTCATTATGAAATAAAATGTTTCTACTTTATGTTATATCTTATTTTAACATTGTTGTAATGGAATAAGCCTAATCAGTAATATACCCGATTCCGTGAGTTTTTGTTATTTGTATTGATATGTTCGTTTTTACGTATTTTATCATGATTATAATTTAGCTACTTTTAAGTAAGTTTTTTAAGATATTATATTGCAATGTTATA
Source organism: Maratus michaelseni (assembly GCA_963931845.1). NCBI lineage: Eukaryota > Metazoa > Arthropoda > Arachnida > Araneae > Salticidae > Maratus > Maratus michaelseni. The sequence goes on from OZ007597.1 coordinate 57,261,132, forward strand.
ATACTGGCTATTTGTTATTAGCTAATATTAAAAAATTGGCGAGAAGAAAAATGTTGGCGAGATTCAAAAAAATTTGGCGATCATTAGCGCCTGGCTAACATAAAAGTACCGATTTATCATTTCATTGTATAATAAAATAAAATAATTTTTATTAATATTCTGTACTGCAGAAGAATGTTAGGTACTTACGTATTTTCCGGGCCAGGTGAGATATAATTGAGCCAAGCACGGCGCCAATTATACTAATTAAAGTAACCCTTATTTTTTGACAAGTATAGAGTTTATTTATTTATTATAGTGTATAGTTTTACAGTATAATTTATAGTTTATTTATTTATTATAGTGTATAGTTTTACAGTATAATTTATAGTTTATTTATTTATTATAGTGTATAGTTTTACAGCATAATTTATAGTTTATTTTTTTATTATTGTTTACATTTTTTTGTTATTTATTTTACATTATTTACCATTTTAAACAATTTTATGCATTTAACAATATTAAATTACAGTTTTGCACATTATTGGCAATTTACAACCATTTTTGGAGATCTCTCTCCTGGCCCGGATAATACGTAAGTACGGTATATTACATAATCTAACCCTGATGCATAATTTTTCGTTCTTGTCAAAGATAATTTCAGAAAAGTTTAAACGATGCTTCATTGAAATTATTTATATTTTCTTATGTGCAATATTATCTCCAAAAAGGCACTTCTTGAATTAAAATTAAAAATTTATATAATCAATTTCCTTTATCCAGCAATTCTAATTCGATAATAACACTTTAAACAAAGCCTCTAGCTTTCATTTACTGCTTTACCGTGTTGTCATGGCTTATCTGTGAACAGATGAAACTACACTTTTGTGAAAACTACATTATCCCATTCTCTAATGTTCTCATAATTTAGATTCTAATCAGTTCTAAATGGGACATGTTGAATTTTGCATCAAATAAATCTGAACATGGTCTCTCACTAAATGGCATTAAAGCTTCAGGAAAAGCTCAGAGAAGAGTCTAAGTTGAAGTAAGTTGCAAAATTGTAATGGAACTATCTTCCTTTTGAGTAAATTAATATATATAAGTTAAGGAAATATTAAAGGTATCATATATATTATTTCTGTTGTCAACATCCCCCTTTTCTATGCACGTACAAAACGCACAACAATGAATGACGTATCATTCGAAAGGTTTTTGAACTAGATTCTGACATAGTACACTCACGTTTCATTAAAACGTTTTTTGATTAAACATTGCAATTCATTAAAAATTAAATCAACACTGCTTTTATAAATGGAATGAAGGAATTTTCTCAAATCAATGTTGCAACGCAAAACTAAAATACACCATTATATGGTGCTCAACAATCATTATTTAAAAAAATAGTACGAAAAAGATAAAGTGGAACGTTTCCGCACGGTCTTATTTTATATTTATGATTAAAAAGCAAAATTCAAATTCAAGTGTTCAGAAGTAAAATACATCATCGATTGATCGAAGCAGTGGTATTTCACGTATAGCCTAAAATACATGGTGTCCAGTGAATAAGACCCTGATTTCAAAATTAAATATATCAAAAACAAAGATCAACAGAATAATGCGGTAAACGGTTTCTTTATTAGCTAAGCTGTAAAAATGTTGTGCAGAAGTTTCGAAAATTTAGTTTTAAAAACCGTTAACAGATGGCGCTGTAATCGCAATGCGCTATAAATTGTGCTCCGAAGTCCAGAGCGAACAGTTCGACCGTTGAATTGTGAAAGGAGGTTAGCGTAGACGTTGAAATCGTGTATTCCATTGAACAACGTGTTTTTTTCGTACTGGAGTATTACGGATTAGAACGCAGTCCTACGGCAACAAGGCGCAGCTTTCAAAAAAGATTTAATATTCAGAAAGGACTCGATGTGAAAGTGATTCGCAAGATCTTTGCCAAATTCGAACGAGCCAGCAGCGTGGATGATAATCGTACAGTGCCATCTGTTAACGGTTTTTGTAACTAAATTTTCGGAACTTCTGTATAACATTTTTACAGATTAGCTAATAAACAAACCATTTACCACATAATTCTATTGATATTTGTTTTTGAGATATGTAATTTTGAAATCAGGGTCTTATTCGTTGAACACCCTGTATATGCTTTGTTGTAAATTGTATTTTATATATTTATTCAATGTATTTTTTTTCCCATGTTTTTCTCAAAGCAGATGATGTCATCATCTAATGCAATTAAAATACGATCGTTATTTTTTTTTCCTCGCGCGTGCCTTTTGCTAGCTTTAATCAATTTTACTGAAACTTTGATAGAGCAAATGAGATGATATTTTGGCTTGACTAATGTTGTTTGCAGATATTTTTATCCTTAATTTTTCTTTAGAAGTTTAAACTTGCAATTAAATATTAGATATTACTAATCAAATGTTAGACTGTAGTGCAAAATCTTTGCATGGATCCAGTGATGTATGTATAATGATATTCATAGACTTTCTCCTATGAGGACATGTTTTAAAATAAGCAGAACAAATATTTTTAATGAAAAATTTTCATATATGTTACGCTTTAGATCAAAATTAGTTGTCAAGAATGATCTAAATTAAGGATTCGCTTATGAGTAAATAAATAAAATAGGCAACAAAAGGAGATTAAATTTCGCTTATATTCAAGATAAAGCAATAAAAGAATCCATTAAGGAGGTTAATTCTTAACTATTGGCATAAAAATGAAATCATTTAACTCAACTTTCGAATTAAGTCATAGACATTTACAAAAGAGAAACAACTGAGCTAAATTTTCATGATGAAATCGTATTTCTTTGGAATAAATTAATATTTTGAAACTTTTATGTTATCCTTGCACAAATCTCACCAAGAACATTTTATTATTCTCGACAACGGCAGCTTTTATTTTCCGCATGTATGAATTGGAAACAATGCTTTGATGATGGCATAAAATATTTTATTTTATGATATTATTATTATTATTATTACCAGTGAAAACGTGCGAGGATTTGGCACTGCAATCTAATATTTTTTAGATACAGGTTTAAATTTCCAAATAAAATGTAAGGATATAAATATCTGGAAACAGATGTAAAATGCAAGCTAAAATATCATCTCATTTATTCCATCAGAGTTTCAGGGAAAACTGATCGAAGATAGCAAAAGGCACGTGCGAGAAAAAATTAACAATCTTATTTTAACTGCATTAGAGGATGACGTCCGCTTCGGGAAAAACATGGATCGAAGAAAAATATATTGAATACATATAAAATATACTTTAATCTAATATAACAAATCATACCTATTATGCTACACATGAAATACCACTCCTTCGATTGACTGTGTCTGTTTCTTCTAAACATTTGAATTTTGCTTTTTAATCATAAATATAAAATAAACCCGTGGAACAACAATGTCCCACTTTAAAATTTTTGTACTACTTTTTTTAATAATTATTGTTGAGCACGGTATAATGCGGTATCTTATTTTTGTGGCAACAAATCGGATTTATTTTTTAATTAACTGCAATATTTAATCAAAAACCATATTTTAACGAAATGTCAGTCTACTATGTCAAAAGCCTGTTCAAAAACCTTTTGAATGATACCTCATTCATTAATGTGCGTTTCGTAAATGCTTAGAAAAAGGGATGTTGGTAACAAAATAATATATGTGTTTATTATTATTATTATTATTATTATTTTGTATTTTAAATTAATGAGTGAAATGTATTAAATTAGTTAAATGTATGTTTATTAGTAAATGTATTAGTAAAATATATGTTTATAATGTATGTATTATAATTGTATGTATTTTAAATAAAAGTTATTCACTTTAAAGGAAATTAGTAAAAGGTTTATATTTTAAATGAAATTATGACAATGGAACAATATTTGGTGATGTTTCACTTGCGAGCGTGTAAAATACAAGTAATATATTTATTATTTAGAAAAAAAAATGTATAAATTATTTACATACTTATTGCATTTTTCTTTTATGTATAATTTCAGCATAAGGAGCAAAAGAGAATTTTTAATGTAATTGCTGTTAATTGTTACGATTTATCACAAATTCAAGAATCCTCTTTAAAAAAAGCTATGCGTTGCTGACGACTGGGATTTTCGATAATGGTTGCCACAGATTAAACTCTGAAAATGAAACATTTTAAGTTACTGAAAAAATTAATAGCTCGAAATGTATTTGTCCGAAAATTGTTAGACAAACATCGTTTGAAAGATAAAAAAAATGTGTTTTTCTTGATGTAAATGTCAAATCTAATGATTATGCCGTTTTTCAAATATTGAATTTCAAAAATTACCAAATTTCACAATGGAGTACCATAATAGCGAAATCTTCACGCGTAAAAAGATAATGATAACGGCCATGTGTCCTGACGTATACTGGCTACAGCACGAGTCACAAATTATAGTAGCCTTACTATTCTGTTAAAATATAAAGGTGAATTATGATGCCACGAGTGAATGATTTTAATTTAATTTTAATATAATCATCTTAGAAACAAGGTTTTGGATTTTTTTTTCGAATAGGACTAATAAATTGGCCAATACTGTATATTATTTTGAGTTTAAAAGAGGAAAGGTGGGAGAGTGCTTTATATTATGTAGGTTTCCTCAAGAACTTTTGGTCAGAAATGAAAGTTTAATATATCAAAACGTCGAAAATAAAATCGACATTAAACCGACAATATCTATAACGACTGTCCTTCAGTTCGTTTGGATAGATTTTCATTTAAAAATATAAAATAATTCAACATTGATTTTAGGTATTTTTAACGTTATTATCACGGGTCCGGGCAACGCCGGGCATGTCAGCTAGTTGATATATAGGAAGTGTTCACTTAGTGTAAATCAATTTATATGCGAATGGCAGTATATTAAATATATTTTACCTTCAAAAATAAATTATAAAATGCGATTTTGAGATGGTAATGTTTTTATAATTATTTATATTATAAATAACTTTGTTAAAGTGCCTTTTCAATTCAAACAGTGAAGTTGTGCATGGTTCTATTATTTTGTTATTTTTTATTATCTATTATCAACATTTAAGAATGAAAAACATTATAACAAACTAGCTGGTATATGCAGTTTTAAAATATACTAGTATTGGTTCTTCTACTTTCATAGTAGAAGACTAGTGCACGTGTTTCTTTACTTGATGAAGAAACAAATACTTTCTTTCGGAATGTTTCGTATATGTTTCATTTTTATTTATTTATTTATTTATTTATTTATTTTTAGATTTTGTTACGAAGTTTCTGTTTATATTACATTTTGTTTTAAAAAGTTTTTAAATGGAAACATTTTTTAATATTAGATTATGCATCTTATAAAATTAAAATTTCCTAGAACTATGTTAGTGTTTTATTGAATATTCTAGAATAATTTTTGCAACCTTTTATAACGTACTGTCTGATCATGGCAGCGTGGATTGTGTAAAATAGTCGGCAGTAAACAAACCAATTATTGTGGTAAGAGGAATTTCTTCCTTCGTTTGAGCATATTGTAATATCATTTTATATTGAGTATATCAGTACATGATTTCCATAACTATTCGGTTAAAAGATAAGACACGATTCATTAAATAGTAACGTTAGTCTGATATACTACATAAATACAACATAGATTGTTGACATTACGCAAACTTCTTAAAAATCTTTGGTTAAATGAATATTTTTTTTTCAGAAAAGTTTTAGAATAGTTTGAATATTCTAAAACTACTATAGCAAATTTTAATATTTTATTGCTTGATCACATCAAAACGAATCGACCAGAATAATAAGCTGTAAATAAGCCAATTCCTTCTGTTCGGAGAATTTCTTCTTTCATCTGAATGTCAAATACGCTTAGATCGTTTCATATTCAATAAATCAGTGCATGATTTAAATAGTTGTTCAACTAAAATATAAAACTCGGTCATATTCGTTAAACAGTCACGTAAATCTAATGATAATTAAATTAAACATAGATGTCTTAAATTAATGTCGTATAAATGAGAACATATTTTAAATGTAAGGAAATTTAAATCAATTCGAAAAATCTCAAGAATTAAAGAGAGATGGATTGGTCTGGAAAAATGTAAATTATGGCTCAAGATTTTTAATATCTAAGGTATACACTCTTATCATTTCCTAAAAGCTAATTCCTAAAGGAATATGGAATATTCAATAAATTAATGCATGATTTCAATAACTGTTCAACTAAAAATTAAAGTTTGGTCGTAATCATTAAACAGTCACTTAGTTCTAATGCTAATTAAATTAAAAATAGATGGCTAGAATTAATGTCTAATAAATAAGACCACATTTTAAAGTTCGTATTATTATTATTATTAGTATTATTATTCTGTATTTTAAATTAAAAGTGTGAAGTGTATTAAATTATTTAAATGTATGTAATATATGCAGTATAGTATGTATTTTAAATAAAACTTATGCATTTTAAATGAAATGGGTGAAAGGTTTATAATTCAAATGAAATGCTGGCAATACGAACACTATTTGTCGATTTTTCACTTGCATCCAGGTAGCATATAAGTATTAAGATCTATTGTTTTTTAAAAAATAGTGGAGAATATTATTTACATTAATTGCATTTTTCTTTTATTAATAATTTCAGAATAAGAAGAAAAAGAAATTTTTTAAAGTAATTTTTGCTAAATGTTACGCTTTATCATAAATTCAAGAATTGATATACATGAAGTGTTCACTTACTGTGAATCAACTTATATGCAAATATACAGTATAATTACTTTTACCTTCAAAAGTTAATTATAATATGCGATTTTGAGATGGTAATGTTTTTATAATTATTTACATTATAAATAACTTTGTAAAAGTACATTTTGGATTCACAAACAGTGAATTTTAACACAACAGTGTGCATGATTATTTTCTTTTGCTATTATTTATTATCTATTATGAATGTTTAAGAAAGAAAAACTGTATAATAAACTAGCTACTGTGTATAGTTTTGAAATATTATAGTTTACTAGATATAGTTTTTTTATAGTATTGGTTCTCTTACTTTCAAAGTAGTAGTAGCACGTGTTTCTAAGTTTTATGGAGAAAAAACACGTATTCGTGCATATGTTTCATTTTGTTAGATTTGTTTAAGAAGTTGTTGTTTGTATTACATTTTTCTTTAAAAAAATATTAGATAAAAAAAATTTTAATTATTAGATTATTTATTTTGGAAAATGATAATTTTTCAGAACTATTTTAAAGTTGTATTGAATATTCAAGACTAATTTTTGCAACGTTTTATAAGGTACTGTCTGATCATATTAGTGGGAGTTGTGTAAAACAAGTCGTCAATAAATAAACCAATAATTTTTGTAAGAAGAATTTCTTCTTTCGTTTGAACGATAAATACTGTAATGTCGTTTCATATGGAGTACATCAGTGCACGATTTTCACAATTGTTCGTCTAAAAGATAAGACACGATCATTAAATAGTTACGTTAGTCTGATATACTACCTAAATTCAATGCAGACAAACATTACTCAATCTTCTTGAAAATTTTGGGTTAAATAATATTTTTATTTCCCAGAAAAATTTTAGAATAATTTGAATATTCTAAAACTGCTATTTCAAACTTCAATAATTTATTGTTTGATCATATCAAAGTGAATCAACCAGAATAATAAGCTGTAAATAAGCCAATTCCTTCTGTTCGAAGAATTTCTTCTTTCGTCTGAATGTTAAATACGCTTAGATCGTTTCAAATTCAATAAATATGTGCATGATTTAAATAGTTGTCCAACTGAAAATTGAAACACGGTCATATTCTTTAAAGAGTCACGTAAATCGAATGCTAATTAAATTAAACATAGACGGCTTGAATTAATATCTTATAAATGAGAACATATTTTAAATGTAAGGGAATTTAAATCAATTCGAAAAATCTAAAGAGTTAAAGAGAAATGAATTTGTCTGGAAAAATGCAAATTATGGCTGAATAATTTTAATATCTAACGCTGAAAGAAAATTTATACCACCTTCATCTAGAAGGAATAAGCAGTCATTTTCTAAATCCCTAAACTAGAAATGTAGATTTAAGAGTTATGCAAATAAAGTAAACAAATAGGTGATGAAACGATACATTATATTATGAATCGTTTGAAGTGCGAGAAATTATCACTTGATTTCTGAAATAAACTAGAATTACAGTTACTAAAACTAACACTTGTGTTCACATGTATTTGCAGAAATTTTTAAATAAGTTTGACTACGATAATATAGGAAAACGCTTTTGAATTTGAATAGCGGAGACTAGAACTCTCTAGTAAAGGGAACTAGAATTTATAAGGATGACATGGAACTATTTTTTTCTAGAGCTACAATTTATTTTCTAGGTGTCAGTAGTAGTATTGTTTTTCAGTGAAGGTGTACACTCTTAACATTGTCCAAAAGATAATTCCTAAAGGAATATAGAATATTCAATAAGAGATATTCCATAAATTAGTGCATGATTTAAATAACTGTTCAACTAAAAATCAAAGCTTGGTCATAGTCCTTTCTAGATGCCAGTGGTAGAACTGTTTTTCAGTGAAGGTGTACACTCTTAACATTGTCCAAAAGATAATTCCTAAAGGAATATAGAATATTTAATAAGATATATTCAATATATTAGTGCATGATTTAAATAACTGCTCAACTAAAAATTAAAGCTTGATCATAGTCCTTAAACAGTCACGTAAATCTAATGCTAATTAAATTAAACACAGATGGCTAGAAATAATGTCGAATAAATGAGAACACTAAATGCAAGTAAATTTAAATCAATTCGAAAAATCTCAAGATTTAAAGACGGAGGGATTGGTCTGAGAAATTATAAATTATGTCCCAAGAAGTTTAATATCTAAGGTGTGCACTCTTATCATTGACCAAAATCTAATTCCGAAACCGTTAGCTTTATAGGTATAGTTCCAATAGCAAAAATGTTTTACTTGATTTGACTGCCTACGAGGTACTTCTCAGAGAAGGAAATCAAGTCTGTAAAGCACAGTGCTCCATCCGGTGCCATTTATCGAGATCATAAAAAAAAAATTTGAAGCCGAACCGGAAAACGCGATATTGGGCGGCGGTCCCATAAATATAAGAATCAAACAAGCTGACCCTAAGACAGGCCTTGTCAGGGATAGAGTGAATTGATATTGGAGTGAGATGATATGTGTAAAAGACACTTGAGATTAGCCTATGAGTATGTCGCCCTTTTGTTCAGGTGGTCCAATATAGTTGTTAGTCTTTTAGAATGTTTGTTTTAATTGATCGCTTGATATAGATAGGTGGGATTGGGTGGTAGGTAATAATCTATGTTAGGTTTTTTGTGGCTCATACTGCTAGAGTGTCCGTCAGCTCGTTGCCAAATATGCCTTTGTGAGCGGACACCTGACCGCTGTGAGTACGTCTTATGAGTTGTTAGGAGACTTTGCTTGATGTTAAGAACTAGTGGGTGTTTGGTTCTGTGGGCATTTACTATATGCAGAGTACATAGACTGTCGCTATTTTTACCCGACTGCCAAGAAGGTTTATGTATTTGACGTGTTTCTGTGCATGTATTTGGATATGTGGATTTCTTTATACCCTCGAAACATCCCAACGGCTGGATGGATTTTAATGAATGAGGTCTCTATCAATTTGTCTTAACCGTCCGATGGTTATAGGCAAGGTTTTGTTTTCATAAATTCAAAATGGTGGCCGTAAAATACAAAATAGTGGTAGCGACGAAAAAATATTTTACACACCATAATGAGTGGCATATCATTGGATACGTCCTTCAAAATGAAGACGATGTTTCCTAGACTATTTTATAGTCAGAAGCTGCGTTTAAATATTACACAACCTGAAAATTGTGTAGGTAAGGATCTCTAGCTTAACTGTAACTTTAACCTTCATAGACATCTATAGGCCTCATCAAAGCCGTGTTTATAGATAGGAACTAACAATTAAACACAGCTTAAAAGTCATCAATATAAGTAAATAAAAAAAATAGGTAAGTAATATAAAAAATAGTTTCACATTGATTAGAAATAATTATTTATAAGTACCTAATCTACGCAGTCGCTTTTTTTGTGTTTTTTTAATTTAATTTTTACTTGTTACAGTGTAGGTTTGTTCCTATTTGTAGGTGGATCATTCAAGTGCTTGTAGGCTGGCATACAGCTCGGATTGGTGCACCTTGTTGTCGTTGTCCAGTCTGCTGGCTCACTAGTGCATGATTGTTACACCTTCCATGACACAGTAAGCTGATTCCACACCGGTTGATGTTCGAGATCCGTCAGTAAAAACTGTTGGCAACATGGCTAGTGTGTATGTGTTACAATCTGTATTTACATGGAGGTGTAGAGTTTCTTCTACTGGGTGTAACTGCCAACTATAAACTCTTCGCTCAATGCTTATGGATGGAAAATACTGCTTTATTGTTTAGGTGTGTGGAAGGTGTGGGATTCTGCTTTTGTAGTATCCAAATTCTAATTTAAAAGTGATGTGTAGTATTCTTGTAATTACATTTAGTGCCGCTGTTGAGATGGTTATATATCCCCTTTACAGTTGTTGTAGGAATGTTTTTGTATTAATGTTATTATTTTTGTCTGTTAGTTTACCTCCCCAAAGTGCATAAACAATAGTTTTTTCTATAATTGCATTGTAACATATTTTAAGCATGTTATTATTGACCCTCCATGATTAGCAAAAATGTTTATAATGTTGTTCTGCATCATATTAAAAACTATTTACGTCAAATTAATTAATTTACAAAAAGCTACAAAATTGATATTTTTATATGGCTCTTGGATCCGTTAATTTATATTTAGAAAAATTTGTTTTGTGCTTTAACAAGTAAAACAATAAAAAAAATAATTTTAGTGTGACTAAAACTTAACGATTTATTATAAAGCATTTTATGAAATTTCGGCGTTTTCTGGTAATTAAAACGTGCTTTTCCATTTTCTGAACAACTATGTTGTATTCAGTTCATTATAATACAAAGCAATTCCGATATATCAGCATCTGCCCATTACGGTTTTTGAAATGGTTAACAATATACAGGGTATTAAAATAAATGATCAACGTAAAAATAGCTCAAATAAAAGACTATAAAATGGCAAACAGCTGTTTCGGAGTCCCTAAAGCTCCATCATCAGTGCCAAATTTAAAAGATTAAAAACGGATCCAAAAGTTTAAGCCATGTAGGTATGCTTGCGTCTCCTCACGCGACCAAGATAGCATCTTTAAATATTTTTAATCTTTTAAATTTGGCACTGGATGATGAAGCTTTAGGGGCTCCGAAATAGCTGTTTGCCATTTTATATATTTTTATTTTTATCATTTATTTTAATATAACGGCACAAAGTTCAATCCACCTATTTTAAATATACAGGGTGTTTCTGCACAATGTTTACAAACTTTAAGAAGTGATAGAGCACACTACAACAAACATTTTTTTGTATAGAAAACCAGTGTCGCAGTCTACTCGTTTTGTCAAACATACAGTGTGCTTCACTTCAATCTGAGGGCCAAATTTTTGCACAAAACTTGAATAATAAAGAAGATATTTTAATGATATTTACAAGAGAATTAACGTCTTATGTGCAAAATGCGATCCAATCACGAAAAGTGCTAGAAGTACACAGTAATTTGGTGTATGCACCGTATGTAATGTCAACAACATTACGAAAAGTCTACCGCCTACTTTAGCGTTAATTGAATCCGGATATGACCACTTTCATCACATTAAATGCAACAAAATTGCGAGATATGGTGGAACTGGACACCATCCACCTCAAAATAGTGCTAAATTAGACTATGCACTTTTCGTAATGTAGTTGACATTGCACTGAGTGAATTACTGTGTACTTTTAATACGTTTCGTGCTTCCATCGAATTTTGCATAGAAGAAGTTTGTTTTCCTGTAAATATCATTAAAATATCTTCTTTATTATTAAAGTTATGTCCAAATATTCGGCCTCAGATTGAAGTGAAGCGCCCTGTATGTTTGAATAAACGAGTAGATTGCGACCCTGGTTTCCTATATAAAAATTGTTTGTTGTAGTGTGGTATACCACCTCTTAAAGTTTGTAAACACCCTGTGCACAAAAAATTGTTGCAGAAACACTCTGTATACTATATTTTTTTAATTAAGTATTTTTCATTCAAATTAATACGATTAAAGTTTTAGAATAAAATTATTATTTAGATGAGGAATTTAAAAAAAACCATTAAATATTTATATAAATTTAAAGAAGCAGGGGAATAAAAAATGTTAAAGAAATTGCAGAAAATAAGTGTATGTTATTTGCAAAGTTAAAATTGCCTGAAATTTGGAAGAAATAAATCATTTATAGTTTGCAAGTGTATTACATTGCACTAAATTCAAAATTAAAGTATTATTATATATTAATATTGCTTTTAAAAAATATATATTATCATAATTCTAATCATGCTGATTGAATCATTAAATTTTAATAGCTGAAAAAACCCAAACAAATCGCTACTTATTATAAAGCAAAATAAAAATAAATTTTTGGTTTTCATTTCATTTGTAAAATTAAAATTGGATAAAATTTGGAAGACATAAATTCTTCATAATTTGCAAGTAAATACCATTGCACTGAATTCGAAATTAAAGTATTTTTTAACATTAATGTTGCTTTTGCAATTGACAAGATTTTTTGAAAATTATTACCGCGATTCAAATCACACTGATTGGGTCATTAAATTTTAATAGCTGAAAAAAAATCAAATAAATCACCACTTATTATAAGTGGAAAAAATTGTTTCCTTCTTTATCACCCTGTATATAAACTATAAGGCATTATAATAAAAAAAAAAATTTTGTTTTCATTTCATTTGCAAAATAAAATTTCATGAAATTTCGCAGAAATAAATCATTTATAGTTTGCAAGTATATTACATTGCACTAAATTCAACATTAAAGTATTTTTAAATACAATATTAATGTTGCTTTTGTAGTTAATATATATATATTATCATCATTCAAATCACTCTGATTAGATCGATAATTTTTATAATAGCTGTAAAAAACCAAACAAATCACCACTTATTATAAAGCAAAATAAACAGAAAGCTTTTGTTTTTATTTCATTTGCAAAATTAAAATTGCATGAAATTTTGAAGAAACACACTGGACATAGTTTGCAAATCCATAGTTAAATTTCCTCAAATATTGTCAGAAATTTTATTGTAGCCACTAGCCCAGTTTCAGAATTGCTGTTTGCTCACAATGGATTTTATTATTTTTACGACTGGTTACATAGTAATCTCTATAATAAAACCGTAAGTCATGTGACTGTCATCAACAATTCCGGAATGCCCGCTTCACTTTTTCATATGCCAGGCGGCCATTTTTATTCAAAATTATTTTTTCGAATAAACTTAATAAATGTTACATTTTTAGAAAGATCGTTCAAAATAAATTAATATTTGAGAGATGACTTACGTTCAATTATGTATATATTCTTCAATAACTTCAGTTGAAATTAGCCTTGCAGTTCAAATTCTCTATCCATGAAAGTAAAGAAAAAAAAAAAAGATTCATTCGTCGTGAAGGTTTAAAACATTAAACCATGATGGAGATAATCGTTCGTAAAGTAAGTTTTCCGTGAAAAATTTTTTGGAGCGCTGCCTGGTTTCAAAATAATAATTCGTACCAGTGACACAATCAAAGTTTACCATAATTATGTGCTATACAACTCAACTTCATTCTTTATTTTTTCTTGATGTAAGCTGAATGTAAACAAACACAACTCCTGTAATGATATTTAATGAATCAAATTTCGAAACAAATTGTCAGTTAATTTGGTATTTATATATTATACGTGCAAGGAAGAGAGACCACTGAAAATGATTGTTAATCACCAATCATATTTACCATTATTAATGACCAATCGCTTTCAAAACAGTAATTTAATATACATTTACAAAATACATAACATCATTAAGTACTTTTGTGTTATTTGGGCGCAAATCTCGCCAATAGCATATTTAAAATCGCCAATACCAGCTTTTATTTTTCGCGTGTGCCAATTAGAAACGATACTTTGATTTTGAATTCAAATGTTCTGATGGAACAGCTGTCGTAGACGCACCTAGGCACTATATTAAGTATAGAGTTGCAATATAGAGAGAAAAAACGGGTTGCTGTAATTAGAATTATAGGCGGTAATGTTGGTGTGACATATTTACGTGATTATCAAAACTGGCTTCCAAAAGTTCAATGTTTCACCAAACCATACTCGAAAATTACGTGTTATAATATGCACTCCGATTATGTCACATTATTCAAAACGTTTTAAATGAGAATAATGATAGATTTTCTTCTTGATTCTCCCGTAATCAAGTCTACAGCCAAAGTTAGCGAGAAACAAACAAACAAACAAAAAAATATTGGCAACAATATGGTTCAGTGTAAATGGTGGATATCATTAAAGACTTTCACAAAATAGACTTCATTGCACCAAATCGTATTAACTAAACTACGCCATTTGGCAATGGATCCAATTACGGAAAACTACTTAATATGTTTAAGAATCTCCTCATTAGCAAGCATATTGCAACTGATAAGCAAACGGATATGAAGCATAAATGCTTAAGTTGGTTAAGCGGTTTTTGTCAAGAAAGATGAAATACATAACAACAAAAAATATGCGAAATGCTACCATGATCGAAAAAGTTTTTGATTTGTCTATTAGAATCTTCCGGTTTGGCGAAGGATTACGGAAAAAAAATAAATTATGAATAAAAGTAACGTGTTACAGTGCTTAATATACATTTAAGGGAGACCAAACTGGTCGCCAGTGGCGGCTAGTATCAAAATAGGAGAGCAGAGAAAAACAGAGTCGAACAGAGACCGGCATCTAGAAGGAAGTTCGTGAATTTTAATTAGATTCTACGCCACGGGTCAAAAGTGCTGACAGCAAATATGGTTTAAAAGGAATGTGATTATCAAAACTGGCTTCCAAAAGTTCAATGTTTCACCAAACCATACTCGAAAATTACGTGTTATAATATGCAGCCCGATTATGTCACATTATTCAAGACGTTTTAAATGAGAATAATGATAGACTTTCTAATCTTCCGTAATCAAGTCTACAGCCAAAGTTAGCGAGAAACAAACAAACAAACAAAAGAATATTGGCAAAAATATGGTTCAGTGTAAATGTGGATATCATTAAAGACTTTCACAAAATAGACTTCAATGCACCAAATCGTATTAACTAAAATACGCCATTTGGCAATGGATCCAATTACGGAAAACTACTTAATATGTTTAAGAATCTCCTCATTAGCAAGCATATTGCAACTGATAAGCAAACGGATATGAAGCATAAATGCTTAAGTTGGTTAAGCGGTTTTTGTCAAGAAAGATGAAATACATAACAACAAAAAATATGCGAAATGCTACCATGATCGAAAAAGTTTTTGATTTGTCTATTAGAATCTTCCGGTTTGGCGAAGGATTACGGAAAAAAATAAATTATGAATAAAAGTAACGTGTTACAGTGCTTAACATACATTTAAGGGAGACCAAACTGGTCGCCAGTGGCGGCTAGTTAAAAGAGTAATCATTTACAAAATTATGTGCACCTCCATAAATTTTTATGTATTGTACATAGTCGAAGATTAATAAAAAAAAAAAATGTAGAACACAGGCTATAAAATGACTTATAGTTAATTCACAGGATGATCAAGAAGTAAATGTTTATTCAATATTTAATTGCTCTTTTAGCAATTATAATTATTTGAAAAAGGCAAATTGCATATTAACATATAAAGAAGAAAACATTTAAACAGTTATATAAGTAATTTAAGCTAATTAGTAGTTTTTTAATCATTGTACTCCAATTTATTCGGGGAATATACCAGTAACATTTTTTTTTTTTTTAAAGGAATCATTTTTATGTGCACTTTCATTTTTTTTGCTTTATTTTTGGTGAATAAACTTTTCACAAAAACTTTTAGCTTTTAGAATATACATTTCCGTTGTTTGATTTTATTCTTTCATTTATTTGAAAAAAATAAAATAAAAACTCTTCATCCATTTTGAGAAAGTATACCGCCATTAAACATAAATAAAATTACTTGCAGTTATTTTTTTAAGGTGAACATTTTTACAAACCCTTCATACCTTTCTAAAATGGTTACTTTTGGTAGAAGAAGCTTTAGAATCATCAACATTTACTTTTTTCTACATATATATAAATATGATGTTCTAGTAAAAAATATTATTTTCTATTACAAAACTATTGAGATTTATTACAGAAAATTAACAGTTTACCATTTTCAGTCCAATTCAAATTACACTAACTGGTCCAACAAATTTTAATGACTAAAAAAAAAAAAAAAAAAAGATATAAAGAGAAGAAAGGAAACATCTCCTTTTAAAAAGTAATATAAATAAGAAAATGTTTTTGTTTTATTTGCGAAAAGAAAAATGAGTGAAATATGAAAAACTAAATCATTTGTAACTGTCTAACAAATTTCTAAATCCATCTAAATACCATGAGAAATGTTAATGTTGCTACCACTTCAATTCCTGTCGCATTGCTACATGTACTACGAGGGAAAGTCATTAAGAAAGACACAAAAGATAACTAAACAATAACTTAAAATGATATTTACTTCAAAACTATTTTTATTTCTCAACATTTTCTTCACCAATATTTATGCATTTATATCACCGTTTTATCAGTGCCCCAACACCAGCTGCATAACATTCTTTGGGTTGCTGTTTCAGCCACATTAGGACTGTTGAGAAAATCCTTGATCACATGTTCTGTGGGCGGAGTTAAGCTCACGGCGCGCGTTACGTAATGTGACGTAACCCCGAACCGATTAGAAAACTTGTTTTTGTCAGTTGGATAAAGTTTGTATCTTGAATACGGAGCATCTAGGCTGCTCTCCTGGAATTTATAATTATATTCAGTCTAATATTATTTTTAATTTACTTTTGTGTTAAGTGTGTTGTCAATAAAAATAAGAAAAGACATCAAGACTATTATTATGCAACTATCATCCTTACACTTCTCCAGAATATTATTATTTTTTTTGTGCTTTCGATATAACGTTCTTTCTGACACCTGCTGCTGATGATTATTACCATAATTTTTCATGGTGCCGAAACCCGGGAATATAAGAAATTAATCTGAATTTCGCCCTCGATCCTCGTTTGATTTATCGCAAGTTTTTTTTTCTTCTCGTGGACTAAGCTCGGATAAAAGGTACTGTAAAAACTTTTTTATTATTATTATTGTTATTCTAAAATGGAAAAAGTCGATAAGTTAAAATCAAAACGTAAGCTTGCTTGAACTTCATGCACGAAATTAATTTCTTCTATCGATAGATTTATGGAAAGTATTGATACTCAAAGTGACAATGATCAATTTAAACTGTCTGAATATTTAATAAATTTACAAGAAAAACAAAATGAGCTTAAAAATTTAAATGAAAAAATTAAAGAATTAATTGAGGATGAAACGGAATTTGAAAACGAAATTCAAAAGTCACTTGAGTATGAGGAAGCTATATCTGATTCGAAAACCAATACAAGAAGTAAATTAAAACAATTCAAGGTCGAGCAAGCTGAATCCGTGAAAAGTAATAATAGTATTTCTAATTTAAATAATGCATCACAGAATCCTGTCAATTTACCCAAACTAAATATAACCACCTTTATTGGTGATCCAAGTAAATTCTTGGAATTTTATAATAGTTTTGAAAGCGCTATAGATTCAAATGAATCATTAACTACAGTTGATAAATTTTTATATTTGAAATCTTTCTTAACCGATGAAGCTTACAAATCAGTAGCTGGTTTTGCTTTAAAAGAAGAAAATTATAAATCTTGTTTAACATTATTAAAAGAAAGATACGGAAAACAAGACCAGTTAATTAGTTGTTTTGTTAATAAATTATTAGAAATCGAACCTGTTAAATCTTCATCCAATATTAAGGGGCTCAGACATATTTATGATGAAAGTGAAGTCAGTATTAGGAATTTGCAATCTATGGGTATTGCATCAGCTAAATTTGGATATATATTAATCCCTATATTGTTAAAACAATTGCCACATAATTTAGTGGTAGAATTTCACAGAAAAAGGGATCCTAAGAAAATGGGTGATGTAGGGGAATTAATGAAATTTATCAAGTTTGAAATTGAATCTAGGGAGGCTGCAGATTTAGAGTCAGGAATTTCGTTGAAGGGTCAGGAAACGTTTCGTTCGAAAGCTGAATATTCTAAAGAGAATTTTAAAGTAAAAAATAATTTCCCGACATCAGTTGCATTAAAAAACTGTTACTAAAGGTGTTTGCATTTTTTGCAATTCTAATATACATACTGGATTAGGATGCAAAATCTTAACCAATGAACAAAAAATATTTAAGTTAAAGAAAGACGGACGCTGTTATAAATGCTTTTTCAAACACTTACAGTCAGCTTGTAAAGTAAAAATTCAGTCCTGTCAAACATGTCAAAGCACACAACATAATCACTTATTTTGCCCACAAACAAAATGTAAAAAATTAGCTGAAAATCAAGATTCAAAATTAAAACAAGTTAGCCAAAATCCTGAAAATGAAACAGTAATGCAATCTATTCATAAGTCAAAAAATTTGAGGAATAATTATATCACTCTACTGCAAATAGCTAGTGTTCAGGAAGAAAGTGGATCTACAAAATTATTTGAAAGAATACTATATGATTCTGCTTCCACAAAAACCTTCATTCGGAGTGATTTGGCAAAGGCATTAAATGCCAAAATCTTAAGAAAAGAAAAACTTTTCATTTATATATTTTCTAACAGAAATCCTACAGAAAAAGAATTTGAATGTGTATTAATAACCTTGAGAAACTGATATCATCCGTATAATTCGGTTAATGTTGAGGCATTAATTACGGATGAAATCTGTGGTACCCAATTATGTCAAAATATTAATCCTCAGGTTCAAAACCTTATTTCAAAGGAATATCAATTAGCTGATTTATTCGAGGTAAATTTACCAGTTCAAATTTTGTTAGGAGCTAATTATAGTTATGAAACAGAATGTGGATCGCTTACCAAAATAAACAAGCAATTATACTTTCAAACGTCTATTTTCGGAACAACATTAGTTGGACAAATGCCAGATAATTATTCGATGAATTCTATTTCTTGTTTAAATGAAATTTGCTATTCGAAAGAAAGAGATTTAACATGTTTAAATGTTTCGGGTGAAAATTTAAATACACAATTAAAAGCATTTTGGGAACTTGAAGCAATTGGTATTATTGAAATTAATAAAAAGGAAATTTCTAATTATGAAGTAATAAATGAGTTTCAAGAAAACTTAAAATTCGTGAATGGTCACTATGAAACGCGTCTTTTATGGAAACATTCTCGTGATTTGCTTAAAAATAATCTTGAAGTAGCAAAAAAGCGGTTTTCTAGTTTGGAAAATAAATTCCTGAAAGATGAGTCTTTATTCAAAGAATACAATTCTATTTTGCTTGACCAAGTTAATGAAGGTATAGTAGAACTGTGCCATAAAAAGATTTCCGAGAATAACTGTTACTACATGCCCCATAGACCTGTTATCCGAGAGGATAAAATTGCAACAAAAACTCGGATTGTTTTCGATGCTTCCTCTAAACAAGCGGATTCCTTATCTTTAAACGAATACCTGAATCCGGGTCCTAACTTGAACCCAAATGTTCTGGATATTATTTTAAAATTCCGATTACACAAAATTGCCCTTTCAGCTGACATTGAAAAAGCCTTTCTCCAGATATCTATAGCGGAAGAAGATCGCGACTACTTAAGATTTTTATACTATGAAGATTTTGACAAAAATAAAGAAATTGTCTCCTATAGAATGACTAGGGCTACTTTTGGTGTCACCTGCAGTCCGTTTATCCTTGCCTGTACTATCAAAAACCATATCAATAAATATAAAGACTCTCACAAGAAAACATTTGAAATCCTTAATTCGTCCCTGTATGTAGATGATTTGTTTACCGGAGAAAAAGATGTTGTACAGGCTTTTAATTTATCTAATGAAGCTGTTGATATTTTGAAAGAAGGGGGAATGAATTTAAGAAAATTTGAAACTAATTCCGAGGAGCTTAGGAAAAGATGGATTGATAAGAGCATACCTATTTCTAATTCCGATCCACCAAATAACTCTCTAAAAGTATTAGGCTTAACTTGGAACAATAATGAAGATAATTTGGGACTAGAATTACGTCCATTGTTCTCAAAATTAAATAATGATTCTTGTACAAAACGGAATGTCTTGAAAATTGCAGCTATGTTGTTTGACCCGGCTGGGTTAATCACTCCTTTTATTATTCGAATTAAATATTTATTGCAACAATTATGGGTAATGAGCATATCATGGGATGAAAATTTTTCTGGTGAGTTAGAAAATGAATGGAAAACTTGGATTTCAGAAATACAGGATCTCTCACAACTGAAAATTTCCAGATATTACTTTAGCACCCTGATCATGGAAAATGAGGGTCTCCAGTTATATATTTTTACAGATGCTAATCCCAAAGCCTATGGCACAGTAATATACTTACGGTATCAAACATCTAACGAAAAATTTAAAACTAGTTTTGTCATGTCTAAATCTAGAGTTGCCCCCTTGAAGAAATTAACTCAACTCTCCCTCGCCTTGAATTGATGGGAGCAGTTATTGGTGCAAGACTTGCAAATTATCTTATAAATATTCTCCAGATATTCCAGTTTGTTTTCTGACAGATTCTTGAAATTGTCCTTTATTGGATAAAAGGCTCAAAAGAAAAATGGAAACCATTCGTCGCAAATAGAATTTCAGAAATTCATGACTTGTCTGATCCTAGTTTATGGAGACATTGCGAAGGCAAGCTTAATCCTGCCGACCTAATCACTAGAGGTTGTTCCGGAAAGCAATTGGTCAGTTCTCAAAAATGGTGGTACTGTCCCGAATTTCTTTCCTTGCCTAAAGATCAGTGGCCCAGAGTTAAAATACCCGCAACTCAAGTGTCTAATGTTTCTGAAGAGCGGTCTCGAAAAGCAGAAATTATTTCTTGTGTAGTTAACACAAATAACGCTGACAAAATTCAAATTTTAAATTTGTCAAGGTATAGTTCACTAAAGAAGTTGTATCGAGTAACTGTATGGGTATTTAGATTTATTTTCAATATAAAACTAAAAGCAGAAAAACGAAATCTTGCAGAGTTATCAGCTGATGAAATAAAAAATGCCGAAAATTTGTGGGTAAAACTTGTTCAAGAAGAAAGTTTTCCTGAGGTTATAAAATGCTTAAAGCTTAACAAAAATATCCCTAAAGAATCCAACCTTTTGCAGCTAAATCCTGTGTTGTCAAAAGAAGGATTACTCTTGGAACGAGGGCGGTTACAAAAGGCTAACTTGCCATTTTATGATAAACATCCTATCGTGCTTCCTCCCAAACATAAATTTACTGAATTGATTATTAAAGATTCCCATGAAAGGGTTTTGCATGCAGGAGTATCAGACACACTGGTACAAACTCGTGAAAAGTTTTGGATTTTGAGAGGTAGACAGTGCATAAAATCAGTCCTCAACAACTGCACAATCTGCAAGAAATTTAACATACGTCCTGGTCAACAAGTACTAGCACCTCTTCCAGGTGACCGCATTAACAAAGCACCCCCATTTTCTGTTACAGGCCTAGATTTTGCGGGGCCCCTATATGTGAAGGGGAGTGAGAATAAAAATTACATCTTATTGTTTACTTGCGCTATCACAAGAGCAATTCATTTGGAGCTTGTGAAAGACATGTAAACTGCAGAATTTTTATTAGGATTTCGTAGATTTATTTCAAGAAGAGGGCTGTGTGCTATAATCTACTCAGACAATGCGAAGACTTTCAGAAGAGCTGAACTTGAATTAAAAGAAATGTGGAAAGCTATCCGCCATCCGGACGTAAAAAAGTTTTACGCCGATCGGGGAATTTCTTGAAAATTCATTGTCGAACATGCTGCCTGGTGGGGTGGCTTTTATGAGCAAATGGTGCGCTCAGTGAAGTTTACTTTACGTAAAGTTATCGGCAAATCTTCGTTGACTCTAAGTGAACTGGAAACTCTTTTAGTTGAAGTAGAAGCTATCATTAACTCACGTCCATTGACTTACGTTTATTCTGAACTAGATGAACCATTTCCTCTAACACCTGCTCATTTTATTATAGGAAAACGAGCTTTGTGTTTACCAACTATAAAAGTAAACGATTTAACCTTACCAGCAACCAAAGAAACTTTAGTGAAACGTTTTCGTTTACGTGAGACAATTTTAAACCATTTTTGGAAGCGCTGGAAGAATGAATATCTCCTCAACTTAAAATCTGCTCACTGCACGGATCAAAATAAAACTTCTGATTTCAAGATAGATGATGTTGTGCTTGTGCATGATGAACATTTACCTAGAGCTTTCTGGAAGTTGGGAAAAATTACAAAAACATTTGTTGGAAAAGATGGAAGAACAAGGTCTTGTGAAGTGAAAACAAACAATTCCATTATTAAAAGACCAATAAATCTGTTGTACAATCTTGAAATTAGTGACTTGAAAAACTAAAAAAAAATTTTTTTTTTACTTTCAAAAGACTGTAAATTTTTTCTTGATGATATTTGAATTGGACTTTAATTTCTCTTACTTATCCTTTTTGAAATTTCTAAAATAATTCTTTGCCTGATAATAGAATGTACATGAATAATATTTTTAACTGTTTCTTTTTATATTTTTCGTAGAAGATATTGTAACTTGATTTTGTGCTTATTGAAGAAGGTATGTAAGTATCACTGAAATATATATATTTGCATTGTTTCTTGAATTTAAAATAGAATCTAGATAGTATATCATCCTTATTTAATCTAGATAGCATATCAAACTTTGATTTCCAGGAATATAGTTTATCTTGGACAGTTGTATCTTGACCTGAATTATTTTAAATTTAAATATTTTATTTTATATTTTGGGCAAAACTTTAAAAATGTTTTGTTTTACTTACTTGGTTTCATTCTTGAACCTTATTATCTTGGATATATTATTATTATTTTAACTTTTATAATTTAATTTAAAACTTGTGCTTGGAATAGATATTGATCTTGAATAATATTATTTTAAATTGTTTACTTGAATACCTATATATTACTTTTAATTTGAAAATTGTATACAATTTAGATAATTGATGTATTATTTGTTAATTGAAAACTAGGTTACTTTTATTGATGTTATATATATAAGTAGGATTTCAGTTGAAACACTTCACGTAAATGATCATCAAATAAACTGACACTGGACTGACACTCTATTATTATCCATGACTTTGATGCGCGAGTTGTAAATAGTTTGAATCGCGAGATTTGGCTAAGAGACAGTGTTCTAATTATTATTATGAAGCGAGATATAAAAAGGTAATATTAGGCCTCGCCGGATTGTTGTAAGCTAAATTGTTGTTATATAGTTTTTGCTAAAAGTGTATTAGTTGAAATTAAAGTTAGTATTCTGTTGTTCATCGATTATTTGTCATATTGGTTCAGTAAAGTGACTATCTATATATCATATACTTACATATATATATATATATGATGTTATATATGTATGATGTACACTTTTTGAAAAATTTTGATGAACCCCCATGTGTTCATGGTGGGGCAGTATGTTGAGAAAATCCTTGATCACATGTTCTGTGGGCGGAGTTAAGCTCACGGCGCGCGTTACGTAATGTGACGTAACCCCGCACCGATTAGAAAACTTGTTTTTGTCAGTTGGATAAAGTTTGTATCTTGAATACGGAGCATCTAGGCTGCTCTCCTGGAATTTATAATTATATTCAGTCTAATATTATTTTTAATTTACTTTTGTGTTAAGTGTGTTGTCAATAAAAATAAGAAAATACATCAAGACTATTATTATGCAACTATCATCCTTACACTTCTCCAGAATATTATTATTTTGTTTTGTGCTTTCGATATAACGTTCTTTCTGACACCTGCTGCTGATGATTATTACCATAATTTTTCAAGGACATCAAGTTGAACCTATTCATCATCTGTGAACATCATCTTGCTTCCAAGATCGTTTTTTAGTGGACTAAACCTATGAAAATCGCTTGAAGCTAAGTCGAAGCTGTATGGTGGATGTTGAAGAAGTTGCCAACCAAACTTTTGAATTGTCTCCTGTGTTCAACTTGAAGTCCTAATGTTGCTGAGGCAGAAACCCAAGGAAAGTTATGCAGCTGGTGTTGGGGCACTGATAAAAGGGAGATATAAGTGCATAAATATTGGTGGAGAATATGCTGAGAAATAAAAATAGTTTTGAAGTGAATATCATTGCAAATTATTATTTAATTATCTTTTGTGACTTACTTAAGGACTTTGCCTCGTAAAAAAAATTTATTAAACGGAGTCACGATAATAAAGCAGTACGTGCATTAATTTACAAACATTGATCTCCATTGTCATTTTTATTAACAATTTCCAGCATAGTTTAAAAGTGTTTATGAATACGGTTTGTTAGTCTGTCTGTCTGTCCATGCTCTAACCCGCGTAAAAGTACTCGGATTGTCACACAATTTATATATGTTACTGATGCTCACTATGACATGTTCGGTATTGAAAATGAAGTGTGTCACGCTTATAGTTACTTTACAGGGAAACTCAAAATAATTCCGTTCCATTACCATATATGGAGTAAAATCATTTGTGGATTATTTTAATAATGTTATACTATTTCAAACATATTATACAAGAGGCTTACTTTAGAATATGGTGTGCATAGCACTTATAGTTCCTTTACAGAGGCACTCAAAAGAATTCCGTTACATTACGGTCTATGGGGAAAATCTTTCGGAATTTATTTTAATAATGTTTCACTATTTCAAACGTATAGAAATTGATATATATATATATATCAATGAATTGCATTGCATGGGGCTTACTATAGAATATTGTGTGCATAGCATTCAGGAAATTTGGAAATTTGAAGTGACTTTCGTTTGATTGCTACTTCACTTCTGACTCTGTTGTGGATGAAAACAGGCATGGTAAGACATATGTCACTTAGAGAGCACTTAACTAATAACGCCATCTACCGGTTAGTTTGAAAAATATCATGGATCGGCTAACGTGCCCCCATGGCCAACATGCCCCGGTCTCTGCCATATGTGCCAAGGTTTAACTGAATATGACCTTTGATGAAAGTTAATTACATATATGCCGAGATATATCTATCACGATAATTGTGAAAAATACAGCATAGCAGCGCCACTCGAACGATATACACCCAAAGCAATTCAGCACCAGTTTTTGGCAAGTTCTAGCAGCATATAAAGTTTGATGAAATCCCGTAAATTACATAGTGTGTTCAGACATTTTTAGACGATTTTCATGGTACTATTTTATATAAAATAGTTGAGTTTTAAATGTTCAATTCGGTAACCCTTATTTTGAACTACCTTTCTACACCATAATTTCATGACAATAATGCCTTTTGTAGTTTAGAAGAGCTATTTTGGTCCATTCCTCTCTAATAGCTTTCCAAAGTCCATGAAGAGTTGTAGGTCGAGGTTTGGATAACGCACTTTTAAAAGTCCAAAATTGAATAATCCATGGGTTTAATCCATCAGGATTTTAGCAGGCATATCAGTGAATGTTAAAATATCGAATATACCCGTTTCTAGTTCCGTTTTTTCCAGGAAATTGACAGGGTATTTTGATGTGTGGCTGCTTACTTTATCTTGATGCAGCTCAACAGATTGTTGGTACAGGGGGTAAATAGATTTTATTTCATGTTTGAAAATTGGAATAAAATATGTTTTTGATGGTATTTGGAGTTCATCTTCACATTTTTTTACAGTCACAACACTTTTTATTTGCCGTTACATGCAAAAGGCTGCAACAACCATAAATTCTTTGCTAAAACTTTCTCCAGATACATTCAACCATGTTTTAAGTTTTTTAATAACCAAAAAATCATTTTTCTCTCATTATTTTAATATACTTTTTTATTTATTTGAAAAAAAAAACTACTTTTTTACATTTAGAAGAAATATTTTACTCTACACCATCAATAAAATTAATTGCAATTATTATCTTTTCTTCAGAAACACTTAATATTTTCTCAATGCGTTTGCTTTTAGTAAGAAAAACTGTAAGAACTAATAACAATTAATTTTTTATGGAGGCATGGTCGTTTAGTAAAAAGTCTCCTTCATTAATTGTACTTCTTTTTCTTATTTGTAAAGAGCTCCTTCGTACGAGCATTTTTTGAGAATCTTCAGATTTTTTCAATATGAGTGCCCGTAGTAGAAAAGCATTTAATCGAAAACCATTATTATTATTAATTATTATTATTTTATAAATATACAGTCCTGTAGTAAAACGTGTCTTTTTTTCAATAGGAAAGTACTTAAATTTTATTGATGACAATTATCATTTTAATTATTTTTTGAAGAAAATATTATAGTTCTTTGTGAAAAGCTACTTTTGAGAGAAAAGTAATTATCAAATTAATAACATTTAATATTACAGATCAATTTTTACATTCTTCTGTACACAGAAAAAAATAAAACCCAATTTGGGTAGAAAGATTCTTAGATATGTGCCCGAATTGGGTCATGCCTGTTTTAGTTACCACTGTGTATCCATTTTGGGAACTGTGAAATACCCATTTTCAAATATATATATATATTTTTTTTGAAAATGGGTATTTAACAGTGCCCAAAATGGATATACAGTGGTAATCAAAACAGACATGACCCAATTTGGGCACATACTTAAGAATCTTTCGATCCAAATTGGGTTTTATTTTTTTCTGTGTATGCATAAGAAGAAAGTATTCAAAACGTGAAATTTTTCTACTTTTTTTTTTTTTTTTTTTTGGATGGATTTACACGTTTTGGGATGTCCTGAACACGATTTGACTATTTTTGGAAAATGTCTGTCTGTCTGTTTGTGACAGAATTTTAGCAGCTGCACTATCTCAATAACTAATACTCAGAGTTTTATAAAACTTTATATTCTGTTAGACCTTGACATGAATTACTGTAGAAAAGGTTTGTGTGTAAATATCTCAACAGGTCGCGGGGCCATGCTGCATTTTTTGCGATTTCCGTGATAAATATATCTGAAAACCTAATGCACGTAATTTCATCAAATTGCATATCCTGTTAGATCTTGATATAACTACGTTCTGATTACTTATTGATGCATATGACGCAACAGGTAATACTGCTATGGTGTGTTTTACACTATTTTCACTATTGCTATATATATGAAGAAATAGTGTATGGAATGTCATCAAAGTACATAATCTGTTAGACTTTGACATAATTTGGTGCTGTTTGCACTTTGGTGCGTATACTTCTGTATTGTTCGTAATTACCATGATAGCTACATCTCAAGAACTAATACACAAAATTTCATCAAACTTCATGTTCCGTTAGACATTGATATAAATTAGTACGGACAACATTTTGATGTATATCGGCTTATACATGGCGCTTTTATCCTGTATTTGTTAGGAATTCTGTGACATCTATATCTTTACATCTATCATCTAATACCGGAAGCAGTTGCTCTGTGCTTTCTTATTTAATTTATTGATCACTGCAACACCATGTTAAATTTATAGAAATTGACAGTGCTTTATATTCATAATTGTTGATGCTATTATATATTAGAATAATTTAGAACAAACTGTTGCAATGGCCGTACCATATTAGTCCTTCTTTTAGTTTAGTCCTAAAGCTTAACAAATACTGCATTTGTACATGCAATTTTACTAATTTAAACAAAAAATCATTTCTCATATATACAGTGTGTCTCAAAAATGACTGATAAATTTAAAAAATCAATTAAAAGAAATAAAATAAAATAAAATAAAAATAAAAGGAACGCGAAAGAAACGTATCATTTGCGGCCTTATGTTTGGGAAAACAGGAAAATTTTATCGCACCAGTTATCAAATTTAGTTAACATTTTCACCAAAAGATGGCGCTGCAGGTATGCAAGAGCTGCAGAAAACATTTTCGCCAAAAGATGGCGCTGCAGGTATGGAAGAGCTGCAGAGAGATTTGAATCCGTCATATCTTCATTCGGTATTTTGCTACGCAATCTTTTAGTGAGTGCTTTTGAAAGAGTACATACTATTAAAAGTGTTCGTTGAGACAGCGGATATTTCTTGTTTTGGAGCAGCCATACTCAACCTGCGGCCCGCGGGCCGCATGTGGCCCGGCGACCTTTTATGTGCGGCCCGAGACACAGATTAACCTCGATTTATTAAATTAATTGAGATGTGTATAAAAGTTTCTAACACCTTTACTGTTATTTTACATATTTTTATGGGAAGTGAAAATCTGTCCATTTATTTAAAATTATCTGAA
Source organism: Maratus michaelseni (assembly GCA_963931845.1). Lineage (NCBI taxonomy): Eukaryota > Metazoa > Arthropoda > Arachnida > Araneae > Salticidae > Maratus > Maratus michaelseni. The sequence goes on from OZ007597.1 coordinate 57,289,552, forward strand.
AACATCTTAAATGCTGTTTCCTTAGTCAAAAATACTTTTTACATGTAATTCTATTTGTGCTGTAGTGATGTATCTACAAAAACAACTTTTCAAAAGTAGAAAAAGCCAAGCGTAAAAAAAAAAAAGTTGTGGCTAAAAAATGGTGTGATATCAAATTTCCAAGCTATTATATTATTTATTTAACTTTTTTCATTAAATAAGTTATCATATATATAAGTCGAGTACCTACGTATATCTTAATAGAAATCGTTTTCTCCTGTACTAAATACAACCTAACGAGTTTCTGAAAATGCAATTTTTTTCAAATTATGCATGATGGGCTTGGCGGCCATCTTTGCATATTATTCACAAAATTCTAAACACTCAAATCCGTTGTTAAAATCTGAAGTTCAAAATTATTATTTGAGCAAATGTTTTAAGCGTTTAATTTATAGACTTGTATGCTCTGAAAATTGTGTCTTAAGATAATGATGACTTACCTTAAAGATTCATCTTATGATTTATTTTTTAGAGTAATTAATAATTTCAAACTAGTAAAAATCAATTTCTCAAAATATCAGTCTTATCTAATTTATCTGTCCGTAGTTAAAATCTGAAGTTCGAAATTGTTATAAACATATTACAGTGCAAACATATTACTCTTTTACTTTAGAAATTTGGATGCTTAGAAATATGGAAAGATGGCCGCCAAGCCCATCATGCATAATTTGAAAAAAATTGCATTTTCAGAAACTCGTTAGGATGTATTTAGTACAGGAGAAAACGATTTCTATTAAGATATACGTAGGTACTCGACTTATATATATGATAACTTATTTAATGAAAAAAGTTAAATAAATAATATAATAGCTTGGAAATTTGATATCACACCATTTTTTAGCCACAACTTTTTTTTTTTTACGCTTGGCTTTTTCTACTTTTGAAAAGTTGTTTTTGTAGATATCATTTCTTTTTTTAAAATAGATTAAACATAATTTAAATAATCTAAACAAGAGAAATAATTTAAAATTACATTTTACTTTCAGTCATTGTTTAAAGGGTTAACTAGAAATACCAGTAGATTTTTCAATTAAACTAAATACACTCTTAAAAACAACATACTAAATGTGGCTTGTTATAATACTTGTTATCCTCCGTTAAAAAATATCACTGACTTATCCATGAAATGAATAAAAATGGAATAAGTACATAGCGTGTCAGTGCTGCATTTGATATGAAACGTGATATCACGTTCTTTTATTATTAGCACTAGCTGGCTTCGCCCACTAGCGGGCCCTTAATTTACATCAGGGCCTCGAATCTTTTAAAACCTCGAATAAGATAAACCTCGAACCGAACGAACCTCCGACCAGGTTCCCCGCTGCCTTCGGCACCGGATAATCCCTTAATTTGCACATCGAATAGTATAAATCTCTAACCGAACAAACTTCCGACACGGGTCCCCACTACTTCGGCACCGTATAGCAGTCGTGCTGCGCACGCTCAAGTTCCATCTTCCACCACCAGGTAGCGCAATCTGTTCTATATGAACATCGGGCACTGAAATCGTTAAGGCTATAGATGTCGAGTCGAATGAGCTATACCCCGTCGTGATCCAGCCCATAGAACCAGAGATAGGAAAGTGCCCCCTGGTGGTGAAAAAACGAACTAAAATCAGAAAGCTCTATCGATGTCGAGTCGAATGAGCCATACCCCGTCGTGATCCGACCCATAGAGACAAGGATAGAAAAGCACCCCCTGATGGTGAAAGCTAATCACGTTTAGGGGCAAATGGGGGGATGAACACCGGAGATGCATAATAGGATTAAGCGGTCACAGACCTTTCCAACGATGTATCACATGAGGGGTATGTGCAAAATTTAGAAATATTTAGCAATATCGCTTGTATCCTTTAGATTTTGAAGCTGGTTTAGTGTCTCTTTTTAGCCTCCAGCAGTAATCTGCCAACATATTTACATTCCAGTGTCCTTGATAGCGTTTTTCCATGCATTTTATGTCCTGGTGAAATCTCTCACCTTGTTCTTCACTCATTTCACCAAGATTTTCAGGAAAACATTCAAGATAGGGGTGCAGAAAATGCATTTTTAAACTCATGTTACAACCTAGTTTTTGAAAGTTTTGAACCATTTTTTTTCAATGTTCGTTGCGTAGTTAGGATCTTTGTAATTTCCTAAACATTTCTGAGTAACGTGTTTGAAACTAACCCATGCATCTTTCTCGATTGATTTAATTTTTTCCTCAAAATTTTCGTCCTTCATTAACCATCTCATATCTGGGCCAACGAACACATCTTCTTTGATTTTACCTTCCGATAAATGTGGAAAAACTTCATTTAAATATCGAAAACTATCCCCTGTTTTATCTAAGGTTTTTACGAATTGTTTCATTAAACCTAATTTAATGTGCAGGGGAGGCAAGAGGACTTCTTTTGGATCAACTAAGTTCTGCCGAATCACTTTTTTTTATATCCTGGATTTATACAACCTCTTGATGCCATATTGCTATAAGAAACTGACAAAACAAACGTAAGATATAAATAAACGAACAAAATAAATGCATGTTCTCACTTACAAATGCGCGGGAGAAAATTGCGCCTTCTGAGGAAAATATCAATACATAAAGTGGCGCCATCTATATTTATATTTCACATCCTTTAGTACAGTATTGTATTTTAACATTTATTAATGTCACTTTACTAAGAAATTAATTTTTGTTTTTATTAAAAATGTATCTTATTTAATAAATATTACACATTGATTTTATTAAGAGCCCCTTTATTGATTTATTAAACCCTTCTTTTTTGTTTTGTGAAAAAACTGTGGGTGTTAGAAAAAAACTAATGTCATATTTGTGATCAGCGTTACTAAGAAAAAAGTGCCATTCTTCAAACCCCAGATTTGTGTTGAGCTGTGTAATTTAACAGCTGGATTTCATTAATTTATAGGAAAATGACGTGAAAGGTATTCCTGCGAACGAAATGCCTGTCCTTTACCGTTTTTTATATATATATATATATATATATATAAAGAAATAAATGAATCACATTTAATTCATTTCAAAAATTTTGTTTACGTTTGGAAAGAAATTTTAAATGCCGATAAGTCTTAATGTATACATTTTAGAAGGTACATCTTCCCTCAAAAACTAATTTATTTTTAAAGATCTTTCTAAAAATTATATATTAAAATGTTTTTTAAAGCATAAACATTACGTCTGATTACTTTATTTTACAATATTATAAGAACACTCATTTTATCAGACAATTAAATACACTAAACAAACATGAGTGAAAAGGGGGAAGGACTCGAACCTGGGACCTTGTGAATGCCGTATTGACGCGCTGCGACAGAGCCACCCAGACCGATATCCTTGAGCGGCAATTCCTCATACTTATTCATGTTGGAAACAGTCATCTGCTACAATTTGCAGTCATATTTATTTGTTTGATAAAATGTGTGTTCTTATAATTATGAAGTTTTATTTTTTTTAAAAATATCTTCAAAAGAAAATGGCTGACTTGGAGATGAAATTTGATGTGGTTATATTATAACCTGTAACTGATTTGTGCTATTTTAATACAGATGGTACATGGTCGTTGGCGGGTTTTATCTCTGTTTTGGCATAATTTTTTAATCGCCAAGTTAATTAACAGTTTTTTGCTAATTAAGAATAGAAAATAATTCTTTTTTACACTGAATTTTATAAAAGCACATAGATTACGTAATTACTTGTCCAAAAATGCAATCCTTTTTTTATTCTGCCCAATATTAAGGCCTGTAGCTTGTTTGAAAAAAAAAGTTTGACGAAGAAAAAAGTGATCATTTTAAGTAACTCGACGTTTTTTTAAAAAAGCTATATCTCTGTTTATAAATCACTTATGAAGATGAGTTTGGTCTTAAATTGAAGAAATTCTTCCTTAGATTCTTCTAGTTTTTCGTTTTTTTTTCTACGACGCTTGGTTTGTTTGATATCTGATATTTTAATCTGGCATGTTTTGTCGATTTAACATTGCGAAGTTGCTTTCTGTATATAAGCATTAGCGGTCTTCATTCCAGTTCTTGGCGTTGTTTGTGTGGCGTTTTTTTTTTTAAAGCTTGGCTTGGCAGAGCGACCGCCCTTCTTGATACATTTCTTAATTTTCAACACTAAACAAATATTATTTCAAATCAATTACACTTGCACTATATATTTCTACACTTAAAAAAAAAAGGTTTTGTATTGAGAAAACGACTGGTTTTTTAAAATAAATAACTTGATTTTTTTTTCTTTAGAACTTGGAAATGCTGCATTGTTTGTTATATTATTACGTTTAACTAATAATGCTTATTAAGGTTGAGCGTTTACTAAGGAAATAATTGGCAGCAAAATTTTTTATATCACTATTTCCAAAGAAAACTTTTCGCGGCCCATTTTTGCATCATTTGCAATTGAAATCTACCGCGAAGTTTATTGTTTGAAAATAGTGGTGTTAAAATTTTTTGGTACGATTTCTTTTGCGACAAACGTTCAATCCTACTGATTATATTAGCTTTATAATATATTTTTGTTTTACTGCTTTTGTTATCTTACTATTTAAATTAGCCTTTTGTTACATTATAATGTAATTGTGTTGCGGCCCGCCTAACGTCCCAAACATATGTTTGCGGCCCGCGGGAAAAAAAGGTTGAGTATGGCTGTTTTGGAGTATAACTGCCTGGAACACATCGCCAGCTTTTGGCGAAAATGTTAACTAAATTTGAAAATTGGTGGTTCAAAATTCCCTGATTTCCGAAACATAAGACCGCAAACGATACATTTCTATTGCGTTCCATTTTTACTTTCTTCTATCTTTACAAGAAGACAGTATTGGATTCATGGAAATTTTCGACTTCCGGTTTTCGACGGATTTATACGGTTTAGAAGGTCCTGAACACGATTTGACAATTTTTAGAAAATGTCTGTCTGTGACTCTGTCTGTCTGTCTGTCTGTATGTATGTGACAAAAATTTTGTATTAGCTCTATCTCAAGAACTAATGCTCGGAATTTAATAAAACTTTATATTCAGTTAGTTTCTGATATAAATTGGAGCTGATTAGTTTTTGGCAAAAATCGCCCAGCAGGTGGCGTTGCTATGCAGCATTTTTCGCGATTTCCGCAATAGCTCTATCTCAAGAACTAATGCTCGGAATTTAATAAAACTTTATATTCAGTTAGTATCTGATATAAATTGGAGCTGATTAGTTTTTGGTAAAAAGCGCCCCGCAGGTGGCGCTGCTATGCAGCATTTTTCGTGATTTCCGCAATAGCTCTATCTCAAGAACTAATGCTCGGAATTTCATAAAACTTTATATTCAGTCAGTATCTGATATAAATTGGTGCTGATTAGTTTAGGGTAAAAATCGCCCAGCAGGTGACGCTGCTATGCAGCATTTTGCAGGATTTACATGATTTTAGCGATAGACATATCTCAAGAAGTATTGCCCGGAATTTAATAAAACTTGAGTTTCAGTTAGACCTTGATATAAATTGGTGCTGATTCTTTTTAGCGTCTGCGAAACCTTTGTGAGATAGAAGAAAGTTTTGGGATTGACACATCCGACTAGTTTTTTATTGACTTTCAAAATCCATCAGTCATTTTTGGGACACATTGTATTAGCGTATACTTTAAAATTATATGTGATAAACTTTCGAAAATTAATATATACTTTAGCCTTATTTCTGTTCATATGCTTTTTTTAAATAACATGTCGTAAATTCGATCTCACAGACTATTGCGAATAGCAGTATTAATTCTATAGATAATACACAGGGCTGCACGTAAGTATTCGCACACATTAACGGATTGCTGAAAATGGATTTTTAGTGAGTTATGTGTTTTTTTAATTGCAGTTTTAGATATCTTATTTCACTGTATATATAAAAAAAATCTTATTAATATTCTGTTAGTGTTGGAAAGTGTTTCATAATCTATGCGTGATGCATCATTTTTCATTTTCGTTTCAAATTGTTTGGAAGATAGTTAATTTATAATTTAATCTTCCGAAAAAAAGCAGTAGTTAGGAAATTTTGCAAACTATTATTTTGTTCTAACTAATGTACTGTAGTTTTTTCTTCTTTAAAGAAAAAAAATTACGTTATTAATCAGCAACAGTTTTTGAAAATCACCAAAATAAAGCTAGGTAAATAGCAAAAATATAAAAAATATTGAATATAACATTTAATGATCGTCAAGAAAATGAAACATACTTTTTTGCTGTTTTCCATTGATTTTCAAACTGTGCCTAACTCCGTAATTTTTCCATTCATATTAAAAAAAAATAATAATAATACACCTTACATTTTGAAGAAGTTTATTAGCATAAAAAATCCATAAAATTAATTGCAGTTAACACTGCATATATATATTTTTTAGGAAACACTTGCAATCCCCCAATATGTTTGTCTTTTGTAAAAGCATAGAACAAATAACAATTAATTTTTTATCCAAGTATGATTCTTTAGTAAAAAGTTTTCTTCATTAATCCTAGTTTTTTTTTTTTTTTTTTTTTTGTAAAGAGCAATTTTGAAAATCTTTATATTTTCTCAATTTGATTGTCTTTAATAGAAAAAAATGTTTAATCTAAAACAATTATTATTTTTTATAAATATAAAAACTTTCAGTAAAATCAATTATTTTTAATATCGAAATACTTAAATTTTATTGATGAAAATTATCGTTTTAATTATTTTTTTAAATAGTAGTTCTGTATAAACAGCTATTTTCTAAAATAAATATAATTATTAAATTAATAATTAATATTTCACGTATTGGTTCAGTTAAATATTAAAGTTATTTTTTCTTTAATTTTTAATGTATTTTTAGTAATTTAAACAGAGCAGAAATACAAAAAAGTCCTTCCGGCCTGTACCGGGAGGAAAAGGTATCTTTCCTATATCTTCGTTTTAAAATTTTAGCTAATGTTACACGAAAACAGCAAGTTAAAATGCAAAGAAACATTTACAAAAGATTCGTTAATACTGAATTTGAATAAGAAATTCGCCAAATTATTGAGCAATAGCCAAATTGGCTTCATTTATGAAGACTTGTTTTGGTCGCCAAATTTGGCGATATTTTGTCAAATGTCGGCAATTTTGGCGCTAACGGATATGAATATATAGTTTTATGCGTATGATTGGGAAAATGATTACAACAATGAAAGAAAATAATTTGCGAGTAATCGCGTTAATGTGCTGTTTTGTTTCAAAATGTCAGCCACCCTAGAATTTCAAACTGCTCTATCTCAGCCATTTTTTAATCTGGGGACACAAATTAAATGTCAGAAGCAAACAGGTCCTAACCACTTGCCAAAGACATTTTCTGCTGACCGTAGTCAAGGCATACAAAACTGCCCCAACAGCGGCCCTTCAGGTACTGGCGGGTCTGATTCCAATACACCTACAGGTCAAATATGAAGCAACATATGGAACAATAACAAGATTAAGAGAAACATGTAAATTATACGGTAATACAATTCAACCAACTGACTACGATAGCAAAATAAGCATATGGGAAACGCATCCAGCGGACACAACAGAACCAAATATAGGCTACAATCAAACAGATATAACAATTTATACAGACGGCTCAAAATTGGAATCAGGCGCTACGGGATCGGCTTTCGTAGCATACAAAAATGACAAAAAAATTAAACTATGGTCAACACCACTGCGGAAACATAACAGCGTCTTCCAAGCTGAACTACTGTCGATACTAAAGGCAACAGAATGGGGCAACGAAACAGGGGTGGATTATAGCATTCGCTTGGACTGCTTATCAGCAATACTAGCACTCAGCAAACCATTCAACAGAGTAAAACTAATTGCAGACATACAAAACAAAATAAGAAAATCAAACAACAAATTTAAAATTAATTGGGTTAAGGCACACATCGGCATCCAAGGAAACGAGGATGCCGACGAATTAGCATAGGAAGCGGCTAAAAATAATAAAAATGATAGACCCTACCACATAGAAAGACCAATATCAAACCTTAAACGTATATTAAAAGAGCTAACAATGATGGCAGTTCGAGTGGGACTACGGGGACACGGGTAGGACAACCCATGGATACTTCCCAAAGGTAGACACAAAAAGACTAATAAGCTGTAAATTACTGAGCCAAATCTTACACAGAACATGGAGCATTCCCACAATACCTACATAGATTTACCAAATTTAGCTCTCCAGAATGCATATGCGGGGATTTAGGGTCCCCAAAACACTACCTCACGTCCTGCCCGCTCACACAACCAAAGTGATCAGATGGCTAATGAACAATGTAGAGGACATGAAACAGACAAACAAAGATTAATACAACAAAAACAAGCAAAAACATAAAAGTCCCAGCAGCCACCATATTTCTATATTCAAAGTGTATATAACCTCTGCCTAATTTACCTTCTCTTTCAGGAAAAAAAAAAAAAAAAAAAAAAAAAAAAAAAAAGCATTACATATGTATATATTGTGTATGTGTATATATAACAAAAATAGCAGTGTAAAGGACACCTCTTTCCTGTGACAAAAAAATCGATCTTTCAGCGTCTAAGAGGGTGGAAGTTAATGTAATTAACGGACTAATGGCCAAGGAACATGCCCCACCCCACAGCGCATCAAGTCTTCAAATAGCTTCATCGAGTTCATGGTAACAGCCATAAGGTATCTATGGACTGATCGCCATTAGAGCGCTTTCATGAAAACAAATTCAACGGTTAACAGTGATGCAACAGAGTATAAAATCAACAGCGAAAAATGAGAAACCCAAATCACAATGAGAAACCTGTAACAAATGAGAAACCAAAATAAAAGCAACAAATGAGAAACCAGAAACAACTGCAACAAATGAGAAACCAAAAAGCAATGAGAGAAACCTAAACACGAAACAAAATGCAACAAAAATCAAGCAACAAAACAAAAACAACAGGAAACCTTTAAGTACAGTCGGAAAAAGGGAAAAGGAAAGGGGAAAAAATCCAACACAGGTAAAAGTAATCAATCTTTTATTTTTTTTATTTAAAGTTAAATAAACATGTATTAACCCCTTCCCACACAGGTTTTTCTTTTTTTTCTCATCATGTACACTAATGGCACCCGGTGCATGTAAAATCTGTCGTGGGAGCAAAGTCCTCTAAGTTACCTGTGAATAATACCTCTGGAGGTGCCTAGTCAGGTGAAGGTCTCGTCACCGGATCAAGGTTCTAAATTACGAGACCAACTTGCATAGCGATGGCATGACGTATAGGTGTGATGCCAAGCCCAGGTCCATACAAAAAGAATCAGATCAATTAGCAGCAAAACAAAAATGGGAACAAAACTCAGACCTCCACATAGCCGTCCTGCCAGAAATGACCAGCCGTTATGCGGCATCTCTTCAGTGGCGCTACGCGCCCCGGTGCCAGGCGCTAAACCCGTTTAAGCTAGGGAAACCTGGCAGGTAGGGGCCTGGTCGCAGGTCTAAAAAAAAATGCTCTGGAATCCTTGAACCAAGGCCTAACACGTAATTAAAAAATAAATCTGAATTTTTAACTTTTTTGTATATTTATTTTAGTTTTAAATTTTTAAATGTCCGCCACCTTGAAACAAAATGGCGGACCAAGCTGCCCAACCAACTCGGTCGAGACATTACTTAGCTTAATACACACAATTAGTTTCATCAAAATTTATTTATAAATACGAGCGTTATCGTATGACATAGGTCAGATATATATATGGATATATATATATATATATAAATCAACATTTGAACGGAGGGTGGTTTTGGGGTCTGGGGGTCATGATTGGTGAAAATATACCGAAATTTTAAGGAACTGCTTTCCTCCGAACGGCTGCAATAGGTAGCTTTATACTTTTTTGTATTGAAAGCTACCTAAAATATCCGCGATTTTGATGTAACTCTTCTTACATTGTTCATACTGACGTCTGCCCTCGTTTATTTTATCGAAGCTGGCCAACGAACTCGGTCTAAACATTGGTGAGCTTAATACACACAATTAGTTTCATCAAAATTGATTTATAAATACGGGCGTTATCGTATGACATAGGTCAGATATATATATATATATATATATATATATTATATACTATATGGATATATCTATATATATAAATCAACATTTGAACGGAGAGTGGTTTTGGGGTCTGGGAGTCATGATCGGTGAAAATATACCGAAATTTTAAGGAACTGCTTTCCTCCGAACGGCTGCAATAGGTAGCTTTATACTTTTTTGTATTGAAAGCTACCTAACAGACTACATGTGTATGTTATAGTATGCTTTAAACGTTATGTCATAAACTTTATCAAATTGAGTTATCTACTCTTTTTAAAAGCATGAATGTTAATTATATATTTTTTAGATAAGTGCAAGCATAAAAAGTTATATTCTTTTATTAACAAAGGTTTTTTTTAATATATACACCCAGAAAAAAGTTTTGTTGAATCAACAAAAATTTGGTTGACCCAACAAAACTTTTTGTTTAAATATAGGTCAATGGAAATTTTGTTTGAATCAACAAAATTTTTTTTTTTTGCAATCCCAAAAAAAATTTGTATCGTCAGCAAAAAATGTTTTGTTAATTCAAGTAAAATGGTTCAATTTTACTTGAATTTTGCTAAAACAACCAAAATGTACTCAACAAAATATGTTTTGTAGTTTTAATCAATTCCTTTTTCTGGGTGTATATAACTTTAATTAATTTTACAATTAATTTTCAGCAGTGAAATTACGCTCAAAATTATTCAATATTAAATACGCGAATTTTCATATTGCTAACAAAGCGTATAACAAACAGGGGGGAAAATGTCTAAGACGGTAATCGAACCTGGCAATCGAACCTGGCAATCCTTGGAATAACAAGGATCCGGGTTCAATTCCCGGCTTGGATATTTTTCGCTAGGTGAGTGATGCGCTTTGTTATCAATGTGAAAATTCACGTATTTGTTATTCATGTTTTTTTTTTTTTTTTTTTTTTTTTTTTTTTGTATAATAATTTTTAAATTACAGCAGTAGTTTTCAATAAGAAGATCAAATATTAACAGAGTAATTCCGTGAAAGATGCTTGATGATATTTAAATATTTTTATTATCGTTAAATTAATACCAAACGTGTTTACATTATTCCATTATTACTATTCTAAATAAACATAATATATAAGTCTTTTGTATTCATTTCTATTACTAATGAATAAACTCAAATCTACTAATCTTTCAGCCATTAACTGAAGCAAAATATTTGAAATTCATTCTTTACCATTTATATGCTATGGTTAAATTATATGTAATCATAAAGGATCATTTCAAACCTTTTGTCACGAATTTTGAAAACCCTATAGAAATTTAAAGTCACATATATTGTAACTTATTGAACAGACAGGTATGGATATCAGAAGTTAGTTTTAAAACTTAACTAAAATAAATTATTCGAAATTTGACGCATATTTAATGAGTATTGAAATCTGTTACATCAACAATACTTTTTATTCCGTGTTTCCAAGAAAATAAAATGTAATCGGAAAACAAAATCAAGCAAGATATTTTAAGATTCTTGTGATATTGGATCTATTCCGAAAACAAACAACACTTAAAAACTAGTCGTGGGGGGCCACCGTAATGCTTACCCATCATGGATAGGCATAATATAAAATATGAAAATAAAACATGTGTAAACTGTTTATAAAATGCATTGCGATTCGAATAAAATCGGGGCTTGATGACGTCATTAACTTTAAATTCTCTATTACTGAATTTTATAAGAGAAACATCTTTATAACTCCAAAATTGATAATCCTATTAACTAACGGTTTACTACGTCGGATTAAGCGTCTTATTTCCAATTAAAATATATCTTTGAATTGAAAATTGAATGAAATACAGGGTGATGAAAAATCGAAGAGTGTGGAAAATATAATTACACACATCTCGGCAATTAGTTATCTGATCGACTTCATTCTTTATGTAAAATTTATGGTTTTTTATTGTCTTTTATATTCACTCCTTAAAATAAGCAATTTCTAAAATTTTTACATACCTTTTATCAGAACGAATATTTCGAGAGTCTGAAAAAAAATAGTTCCGGATAATCCAGGTTTCCCGAAATTCAATAAGCTTCTTTCCATTATTACATACTAAGTACATACAAAAATTTCCAGTCTCTATCTCAATTAGTTCGGGAGATAGAGCGTTTACAGATAGACGGACGGCAACATTTTTTTTTCCAAAAATATGTTTTTCGGAATCTCCAGTGTCTGAAACGTGTAAATCCGTCAAAAAAAAATTTCGATTTTCAAAACGATTACAAGACTTACCCTATACTACGTATGATCGGTAATTAATAAGCTGTTTTATAGAACGTCCACTTTTATCATTACATTTAATTATGAAATTAGCATGTATACGTAAATATCTTCCTTAAAACCCTTTAACTTACAAGCCCTTGTTAATACGTTCACTAAGTTCCATATTTCAGAGCAATAGAAACATTTTTTAAAATTAATATAGTTATACGTATATATGCAGTTTTAAAACATTGAGTAATGATTGATTCCCTCAAGGTGTACATTCATATATATAATTAAGTGTTTTATATAATTTTTGAATAATCACCTTTTTTTTAGCATTTAAATTAAAAATAAAGAGAAAACAACATCACAATATAAATGCTGGACCATTACACCATGAAAAAGTATTACAATAAAAACGTGAGTACAAAATATCACAATTTACTAAATGGTGTATAAAAATGTCTTAAAATTAAAACCACACAAACAGTAAAATCAAATTAAAGCCATCAACGTTTCAGCCATCATGTATGGCCATCTTCAGGAAATAGTTTTTACATTGCTTCCAAAGTTTCAAAGCATAAAGCAAGCCGTACACAAATTTAAAAAAATTCACTAGGATAACCTTCAACCATCGTTCCAACACTACAATTTAACCTTTTTTATAGACAGACAAGGAGTTAAATTAAATGTAAAATTAAAAATTGTCTTTAGTGAAGAAAAAGTAATCAAATAATTTATTTTTGTAAGACATACCGACATCGTATGACATAATCCTTTATCATTAATTTCAATTATAAAACTTGCATAAACGTGTAACTGTTTTAAATACATGCAAAATGGATAAATTATACATTCTTTACATAAATTATGATTTTCATTTTAACGAAGCGGGCAATAAAATCAACTTCTTTTCGAAAGAAATTCTTTGACACACCTTTCATAAACTGGTAAAAGACCTTTAAAAAACCTTATAATTGTAGGCAGCAACTGCAAATATTACTCAGCCCAAAACGAGAGTTTTGCTTTATTAATTATGGATCTACCTTCAAATCCATGCCACGGAACTTATTTCCTGCAATAAATTAAGGGTGGATGTAAGGATAGGGCTTAAGCGAAGGGAAAAAGTACCATTTATTCTTAAGCATTAAAGACATTTATTACTCTTTCGGATATTTTATGACAAACGGCAATGGATATTATCGTTGAACGCTGCTTCATTTTGTTTTTTTTCAAAATATAAAATAAAATAAGATTTATCTTTTTTATAGCTACTTTTACGTATCTAATTCCTAATTTAAAAATAAATTTTCTGTTATGCTGGATAATTAGGTGTCATACAGCGATAAATAGTGGTTTTAGAATATTACTTTGTTTATTTCACTGCTAACACTCGATTATTATGCTAAAAAAACTTACTTTATTGCTGTTGTTTTATCTGTGAGATCACATGACGTAATTTCCCTAATATATACTCTATACTCAGATATTTCATGGAAAGGTATTAATTAACAAGAAATATATATACATTTGCCTTTAATCACAAAAACTAAAAAATATTATGTCAAATTGAAGTCTCCAAAGAAATCTTTTCAGTCAGAGAAAAAAGTCAATGTATCGTACAGATACAAGGATGGTAATCGGGTGTTAAGTATTGAATGATGATTTTATGTTTTTCGCGTGTTATCCTAATAACACAGCCAGTCGATGTGTCGTCACAAAATCTGATATCTTGAATTTGACATTTTTTTACGCTTATGTGACTGTCACTTCACGAGTTCATTGTGAAGTGTGTTCATATACCTGTCGGATCCATTGGACCCATCTGGTAGGCGGAGGGTTAAACGGTTTTCGCATGTAATAATTTAATTATTTCAAGGTATTCTTTCTTTTTTAATATTCACGTACAAATATAAGTTTTGATTGAAAATATTTGTAAATATTATTACTTGTGCTTTTTAAAACTGGCAACAATAAAAAAAATAGAAAATTTCAAAATATGAAAATTTGAATAAAAAATGGGAGAATACTTCAAAAAATTAGAGAAAAGAAAATGATTAGACGCTGCACACACAATCTTGTCCCGTATATGATTGCAAAAAATTGTTAAATTGCTGTGCATAGTTTTTGATCCTATAAAACTTTTTAAATTGATCTACTTTGACCAATTTTAACATTAAATAGCGTTTAAAATAATTTTACAGTTTAAAAACTGTCTGCTTCAGCGTGTTTATTTTAAAAAAAATTGATGCAACTACTAGTTTTCTTGTTTTTATATGCCATAATTTTTTTTTTATTATGATCCAAGAAAATCAAAAGGTCACAAGAAATTCAATTACAGCAGTATCGGCGACAGCAGTGTTAGTTATTATTATTTTTTTTTAAATAGAAAGATACAATATTGCACAGATTTATTCGCACACATTACCGATGCGAACAGCAATTCCTGCAAATGAATTTTTACTGAGTTGTGTATTTTTTAACTTGCTAATTAAGATGTCTCACTGTATTCAATTAAAAAATAAATTTTCTTAATAATATTGTGTTAGCAGCTCCCTTTGAATTATAAATATATAGATATTCTAGTATGTTTTATATTTAGATATTTATACTGAGAATTATATAAGATATTTAATTTTTTACATGTTTTACTGTTTTTATAATTTTGGCCATTTGTATGTCGCGATTTCTTTGGAATGTTTTCAAAACTGTTATTTATTCAGAGAATGGATGCAGTGATTTTTTTCTCAATAAGTTACAGTAATCATGCAAAACAGTAACCTGTAAAACACGATGGCCATATTATGTTCAAAATATGAAAACGCAGTCAATTTTTATTTTTGTCATTGTCATCGCGTGACATGTAAAAGGAGTTTACCAGTAACGTCGATTTGCACCATTTAGGGATAATTGGTAAATAATTAAAACGAAAGTCACGGTGACTTAATAGTGCAGTAACAAAATGATGGTCACTTGAAAGTCATAACAGTCCTACCAAAGAAAAGTAAAATTTCACACTTATTCAACCGTAAATTATCTGATTAATGGTACCAATAAATTGGGAATACCATCTACTAATAACTGGTACACATAAATTAAAATTTGGGGGCTGTCAACATACATTTAAACTAACTTTTACATTTTCAATACCAAAACACAAATTTGCCAATATATATATATATTTTTAAACTAAATACTTTGAACGAAAAGTTTTGGAATAAAACTTTTTAAAATTTTAACTAAGACAAAATTGAAAAATTCAAAATAGGAATTAAATGTCTACTCAGATAATGAAAATTTGAATAAAAAATGGGATAATACCTCTAAAAATTAGAGAAATTAAGAAAATCATTAGACACTGCATACCACCACAACGTTGTCCCGTATATACTCCTTGCAAAAGATGGTTAAATTGCTTTGCATAGATTTTGATCATATAAAACTTTTTAAATTGAACTACTTTGGCCAATTTTAACATAAAATAGCGATAATGGTGAAAATAATTCTACAATTTAAAAACTGTCTGCTTCAGCGTGTTTATCATGCATTTTTCCATGCAACTACTAGTTTTCTTGTTTTTATATTCCATAGCTTTTTTTATTATGATCCGAGAAAATCAAAAGGTCACAATAAATTCGATTGCGTCAGCAGCGGCGACAGCAGCGTCAGTTACTTTTTTAATACTCAATTTTCAATATTGCAAAAAAGTAATAAATAAATCATCAGATAATAAATTACTTTTATATATTTTCATTATATATTTCTTCAAATAATAATATTATAATGCTGATTTGTATAAACATTACTATTTGAAAGTCCAAACATAAATAAATAAATTTTTATTTTTGACAAACTTAATATTAAAATAATGCACGATGTATTCATATATACTGAAATAATTTATGATAATAATAATAAAAAACAAACAAAAAACTTTTATTTTACATTAATGATAACGTTTAGAAAATTGTACCTAACTTTTTTCAACTTATAAAAATGTTCTGTGCTTTAACAAATGTTTAAATTTATTACTCCACAGTAATCTGGGTTTTTTTTGTTGTTGTCCTATTTATTTAAACATAGTAAAAATAAACTTTTTTTCAAAAATACGCTGTCATATATAAAAAATTGTAATTAATTTTTATTGACAAAAATAAATTCCTTGTAAATCCCCTTTCGGTAGAAGCTTGAATAAAAATCACACACACATACATATACGTATATATATATTAAATAATCAAGTTATTTAAAGACATGAAACACATATTTCAATATTAAGAATATTCGAAAATTTTATTATATTTTTTAAGCTTACGTTTAATCCTTCTTTTTGATTGAAAGTAATTAAAAGTTTTATATTTATTTATTTATTTTAAATAATGAAAGTATTTAAAGACAAGAAACACATATTTCAATATTAAGAATAATCGAAAACTTTATCATGATTTTTTAAGCTTACCTCTAATCCTTCTTTTTGATAAAAAGTAATTAAAATTCTTATCAGAAAGATTTTTATTTATTTTTTTAAATACTTTTCTTTGTTGATGGTGATTTTGTTGAGTGAATAGAAATAATTATTAAAATTTGTAAAATATATGAAAAAGGTTATTTTTTAAACTTGCAATTAAGAGTATTGATTATAAAGACAAGTTTTCCATTTCTTTTTGTAACATGTTTTCACATTTATTGTCAATTGTAATATCCCTACTTTCCAAACTCCCACTAAATTTTCTTCACTTAAACTGACACATGTCAAACACCTTATTAACCAGAAAATGTATTTAATAAATAAAATCTAACAACTTTCACGTCAAAGTATGTATAAAGCAAGTACGGTCAAACAACGTTAAACCTGATCGCAGAAAATAAAGGCGCTACTTGCTTGCAGCTGTTGGACTGTGAACTAATCCGTAATTTACTCAGAGCCTGACAGTCGCAAGGTTCCACAGGGTAGCAGTTTCGGAACCCGCACTTCTAAAATGGACCACCGAAGCAAAGAAAACTGGTATTTAACTTAAAAGCAGTGCAAAGAGGGGGGGGGGGGGGGGGCTCTTTACTAATAAAAATTTCGATTCTGTTAAAATAATATCCAAAACTAAGATGAATAGAAAACAAGAATTAATAAAAGTAAGTTGAGACAGTACCAATATACGAAATATAGATGGTGGATTCAAATATAAAAGGTAAAAAGCAGCAGCATTTGAAAAGCAATTATTGTGGGGGAATATATTTTTTCCCAGAGTGGAGACAGGTGGCACTAGCTATCTTACAGCGTTTGGGTGAGTAGGTAGTGTAAGTTCGTAGACGCGTTATACCGATTGAAATGGCAAGACGTTTAGAAAAGTTATCCTTGTTAGGTGTGAGCCATGTTTCGTTTCTTATGGACAAAGAAAGTGTCCACATGTTAAATGATGGTGTCATCTTCTTGCATGACACTGACAGGTCTCATAATTCTCGTCAAATTCAAGAAGTGCTGTAAAATTTCAAATGGAAAATTTGGAGCCAACCTCCAATACAGCCCCGATTTGGCACACAGTCACTATTTCCTTTTTTCAAAATTGAAGGAACAATTATCTGGAACAAAGTTCTCTTCAGACAGTGATGTGAAAACAGCTGCCGTGAACAAGCTCCCTGAAGGCAACAGCACGCCCATTTTATCCAACATTTAGAAATTATTGCATAAAAACTGTGTTTAACGACCGATTTCAACGTTTCAATTTGATTTATGTTAAAATTATATTTTGCTTTTATTTCGATATTCTGTGTAAGATTTCAGTGTTCTAATTTGTAAAGCAGAGATGTCTTGAATAAATCCAGCAAGACTGCCTAGTTATATTTTATCTCTAGATTTAAATATGAGTTTCTTTTCTCGCAAGATTCTGATTTTTTTTTCCATAATACTCAGTCATCCTGTAATAATTGAGGGGGTTAGAATGGCAGTGGAGTAAGTCAATATTTAGTAATTTGACAAATGAAGGGTTTTGTGAAATGTGTCGTATTGCCGTTGCATTAAGTGTCCCAAATTGTTTTGCCCTCTAGCGACTTCCTATATGAACTATAACTTATTTGACTGTCGCACTGAACAGAAATTAATATACGTACTTAGAAAATATAGATATCTAGATTTTTCAAATTTTTGACTTACTCCACTGTCATTCTAACCCCCTCAATTATATTTATAATATATAACAAAAGTTTAGTTATTTAAATATACAATATACATATACAGGGTGGTTAAAATTAAACTGACGGTACTCAAAGGCACATAGTTCCGGTTCTACTGATAGAATCCGAATGAAACTTCAAATATATGTTACGTAGATCATGCGGCCATGGTTTTCATAAAAAAATTAGTTTGAAATTTCGCTACCAGATGGCGCTGATTTTTTATGTAATTTCGCTATAAAAGCGATACGTATGGTTCAAAGAAATCATTCGTCCGCAGTGAACATGCCGATGAACAAGAAGGAACGCGCATTGATCGAAAACTTTTTTATCTGAATGAGAGCAATGCTTCGGCTCTGAATGCAAAATCCTCCACAATCGCCGACTCAGTTGCTCGTCGTCCGCTTCCGGTGCAACATCCAGAGGACCGGTTTCTTCAAACTTACGAATCGTGACTCTAACTTCATTTACGGACATATTTCATCCGACGATAAGCACGGAGTGCTGCCGAAACATTGCTCTCATTCTGATAAAAAAGTTTTCGGTCCATGTGCGTTCCATCAACATGTTCATTACGGACGTATGATTTCTTTGAACCACACGTATCGCTTTTATAGCGAAATTACATTAGCTACTCATTTGCATATGGTTTTAGCCATACAGCGCCATCTGATAGCGAAATTTCAAACTTTTTTTTTAATGAAAACCTTGGCCGCATGATCTACATAACATACATTTGAAGTTTAATTCGGATCCAATCAGTAGAACCGGAGCTATGAGCCTATGAGTACCGTCAGTTTAATTTAAACCACCCTGTACTTTAAAATAAAAAATCCAATCCTGGATTGTATTTTTTTATTTGTAATCTAATTCCTGGACTACAAAACATATTGTAGGCATACAGAACATGGGTGAAAACCATTTTTAATTAAAACGCTAATATATTTTTTTACATTGCCCACTAACACAAAAAGCCTTTTTATATAAAAATATCAAGTATGTATTTACATAAAGTTTCGAATTTTATTAAAATTAGCCACATGGCAGCGGTTAACCGCCGAAGTTTTCGCTATTTACAGCGGCCTGTTTTATTCTAATTATTTCAGTGTTTAAGGGGTCTCAGGAGTCTTACTTTTCCTCCGAAGATGCAAGTTTGCATCATGTCACATTTTATTTTATATCTGATTTCATAGAACACACATTAAAATAAAATTTTTACCACTAATAGGTCAATATCTGCTTGATTTAACATAATTATTTCAATGCTGTACAATTCATATTTAATTATTTAAAAAAAGTTTAAATTTAAAAAAAAAGGCAAAAAAAACTTGTTTGCCTGGTATTACTGCGTGCAAGGTTGTAGAAAAAATATTGCTTCAAAAATAACAAACAAAACTGATAATGATGTAAAATTGATGTATCTTGAACTTATACTTCAATTTCAAGCAATTAAGAATTCGATTTATTTTTAAATTTGCATTTTTCAACAAAAAAAATGAATTTTTTAAATATTTTACAGTTTAAATTTAAATTTAAGAAAAATTAAATTTTTAATTTCTTGAAATTGAAGTATAAGTTCAAGATACATCAATTTTACATCATTATAGGTTTTGTTTGTTATTTTTGAAGTAATATTTTTTCTACAACCTTGCGCGCAGTGGATACCAGTCAAAAAAGTTTTTTTACTTTATTTTTTTAATTTAAACTTTTTTTAAATAATTAAATATGAATTGTACAACATTGAAATAATTATGTTAAATCAAGCAGATATTGACCTATTAGTGGTAAAATTTTTATTTTAATGTGTGTTCTATGAAATCAGATATAAAGTAAAATGTGACATGATGCAAACTTGCATCTTCGGAGGAAAAGTAAGACTCCTGAGACCCCTTAAGCGAGTCGTTCAATTACATATCTGTTAAATTGTTGCTTTATTTATTTATTTATTTATTTATTGATGAAATTTTAATTCCGTTATTGAATATTGGCCAGACAGAAGTTGAATTATCATATTTTATGTATGTACAAACGGAGTAATCGCGCGTAATCAGTCTGCACACACCAATTTTTTCAAAAAATCATGCTGTAAAATTATTTTAAGAACAAAAAAAAAATCAATAAATTAAAATACTGTTTTCAAACAAAATATATTCAAAAAATTAATTAATTTTTTCTATTAGACGATGCAAAAATTGAAATTGCGCTATGTTTAGAAGTTAATAAATATCCAATAAAGGATTTTTGATTGCGAAAACTTGTCTGTCAGCTTTACTGACGGACAAGTTTTCGCTTTATGATATTGATATTATCAAGGCATCCATCTAAAATTTTGCTTAACGATATGTTTAAAATTTTAAATTTTCATTGGTGATAAAATCTTATCTTGCTTTGTGTCTTTTTGTTATCTTATTTCCCGTCGTTTATATAATGCATACATAGTCTGGAAAGCACAGATGATTTGTGTAAGTTGAACATCTTTTATTGCCATAACATTTTGCAGTTGAAGCCATAAAACTGTAAAATTATTTCTATGAAAGCTACTTGACTGTAGAAAGGTTGTTTTCTCTTCTGTTTATGTTTTAATAAAGAAAATATTTATATGATCTCTATTTTCGTCTCATGAGTTTGGCTAGACATATTTTTCATTTCAACATGAAAACTTTTGAAACAGAATTTTATAAAATAATATCTCTTCATGTGTACAAATTCTCCCGAAGTCATAAAAAATGAAAAAGTACGAAAGGAATACGAAAGGAATGCGAACGTTGCAATAGTGCGGAAAGGATATTTTTATCTTCTGCTTATGTTTCAATGAAGGAAGTACTTACATGACCTCTATTTATCCCCCATGACTTTGACAAGACATATTTATCATTTCTTCATGAAATCTCCTAAATTGTTTTATGGAAAAATATCCTTTTAATATTTTTTTAAATAATTTTATTTGGAATTCTTTAAAATTTAGTACGTATTGAAAGTTTTTTTTACATCCTAATTAAATTTTAAGCAGAACTGAAACTACGTCTGGAAATTAATGACAATAACAATGTATATGATTTTCTTTTTCAATTTGCTACACAGCGTGCAGCAGTGAAAAATGTCCAGACCGGTGATCGAATCCGGATACTTTGGTATACTATGGCACCATGTGCTTTAACATTTAATCCACCAGGATAACATACAGTCTGGCATTTTCTCTCTTATACGTTGGCAAGGCCACAAACCTGCAGCGCAAGATGAAAAGTTATACATGAGCACACACAATTTCAGTGGCATACATGAGACGAACATTGTAAAGAACTGAAATTATATAATTGAAAATTATTTTCTAATTACATGCATTGAACCCTGGAAGAAAGATTCTAGCCGCCTTCTCAAATTTTAAGAGATTTCCACCATATTTGATCATTTATTTTACTCAAGAGCCCATCTACGAGGGTTGTAAATTAAATGGTGGCAACTTAACCTTGAAACTCGCAGAAGGGCGGGCATGCGCAAATAGGATATGGGAGCGGTGAGGTGGCTCTGTTGTCGATGTGTAGAGTGCAAAAAACAGTCGATCTGCTTAGAAAGGTAGTTGTTGTGTGGCGTTAAAGTGAGGAGTTTTGTTTCCATCGCTCTAAAGCATGTTTTCAAAAGGTGATCAGCGGTCGTGGCTTAAAATCGAGGTTGCCCGAGGCAAAAATGCAACAGAATGCTATCGAGGATTAGTGGAAGCCTGTGGCGCAAATGCTTTACCTTGTGACTTCGATCTGTTTCCGAAGTTGAAGGAACCCCTCCGAGGTCACCGATTTCATGACGTTTCATCTGTACTCCACGCAGTAGGGCGCTCGGTTGCTCACATCAACAATCACCACCTTGCCACTGATCTAAAACGGCTTCCCGACATTTGGCAAAAGGTTATAAGCTTTGCTGGTGATAACATAGAAGGAATGTAATGCAATTGTACTTGTAAGTTCATTAAAAATTGATTTATACCTATGTTGCCATTACTTAATTTGCAGCCCTCGTATATTCCTAAATAGGATTTTTTGCAGTTTCAAGACCCATAATTCTTCCTAAGAACTTCAAAGGTCTAATAAACTGAAAGAAAGTACGCTATAACTTAAAAGCCCTCAGAAAAGAGTGTTATTATCTGTAAAAAATTTTTTCAATGCATCGTCTACACGTGTAACTGCTCTAAGGAACCTTTTTCCAGATCACTAGAACACTTGAAATTCTTTTTCCTGATATATACGAAACAGAGAGGCTTGTTTTGGGAGATTGATAGAAAGGCTCTGCCGAGAGCGAATGTTGGAGATAAATCCTCTCGCAGAGGGGATCACGGAGAACCGGCAGGTTTCTCGCCATAGAGTCGCTCGGAGCGAACCCCAGACGCAAGCAGCATCCATCCTAACTTATAACAAAAAAAAAAAAAAACGTACTGTCTGCTTAATTGTCGCTATTAACTGTTTAATATACTGATAAAGTGTGCTGAGTGTAATACTAAATAAATGGTGTTGTCGTCCGGACAAGCCTTCTATTTTTTTTAGTGTTACAACATGTTCAGAAAGTGAAAAAAATTTCACCTCCTTTGTTATTGCTTTGAACATTGTTAAGCTTCTGGTAGCAATCCAGCGTTGATTACATTGTATATATTGGAACGCAGTAATGTGCTATAGCATAGTATTAATCGAAAATTCTGGCAGCGAAATATCAATATCCGTTAAATATTAGCTTTAAATTTAAAATATTTGCAGTGAAGGACCACTATTACAGAAATATTTGCTTTATATCGATAATACATCAGGTCGACCGCAGTTTATACACATAACATCGTTTCTTAATCAGGAATATACAATATTGTTTGTTGACCGGACTTTTAAAAGCCGAATTCAATACCGGAAAAATGTAAACGGTAAATTCCATAAATTTAATGCACCGAGAAGGGTTGTGCTAGGGGCTCTGAGATCATCGGACGACCTCACAGATTCTTGGAATAAAATAACAAAATGGCTTTTATAAGCATCCGAAACTAAAAACTAACTTATCTCAGAATATTATAGATTGAATATTTGATAAAAGTTTATGAATTGACTTAAAGCTTTAAATTAAGATTTTGAATAAGATAATTATTAATATACGCGTTTTGAATTTAAAGGGAAATTAAATAGAAATAGATATTATTAAGAAATAGGGAAATCATGAATATGTCGTAATTTAGAATAATTTAAAGCAATATCGCGAAGTATAATTTTTATATAATACTAGGTGGCCTACCCCCTGCGAGCTACGTTCGCCAACCCCCGCTCAGACTTCGAGGCCTCTAAAAACATGACAGCGTGCTTTATTTTAAAAATATTGGTAAATCTGTAATTGGGTTGCCATGCTTTTAACATTTTAATGGGACATTTTTCGATTATCGTGGCCTCATACACAGCTGTTGCGACAACTGACGACTGTTTTCGGGATTGATAAGTAAAATCAATTACTACTTGAAAACCAGCTTGTATAAAATGGTTAGGTTTAAATTGTGACTACCTCTCGGACTTTTATAACAACAATCTATATTCTATTCTTCCTTTGCGTTTAAGGATGAGAAAAATTCCATCTGCTTGTGAATAACATTAAGAACCACGGTATTGAAAAGTACTATGTTATAGACATTTTCAGTAACAGGTTTTAATTTTCTCTCTATTTTAGTGCACCATCATGCATATTTTCATGTTATTTTAAATATGTAAATTATTTTTTTTAATTAATATGTATATACGAATTTTCTAATAATTATTTATCATACAAAATTAATTAAATATTTTGTGCATGCATGCCTGCATTTATTCGGCATCAATTGATGAGATATTTAAACAAATTTGCTATCCGCGGTAATTTTACACCATGTTCTGTCACTTGAATATTGTCCATAAGAAAATCGGGTACTTTTCCAGTATCGGATCCTTTGCTTTAAGGTTTGGCGTAATTCGAGCTTCACAAAGGGATAGATTCGTTAATATACATAGATTCGTTGCCAAAAGTTATGAAAATAAACCCAATGAACTTTTGGTGCTTTTCTATTATAGGGGTCTTGACGTTTTTTAAAAAGCTTGGCGGAAAAAACCAAGCAGGATAGAAAACCAAGCAGGATATTTTATTCTTCTGTTCAGTTGGGAAATTATTATTTTATATATTAGTTTCAAATATCCGAATTAATGATTTTATAAATTCGTTTAGTTAATTTTTACAAAAAAATAACAAAATGATATCAATAAATAATAATTACTATTAATTCCTTTTCCTCCCTTTCTTTTGCGTTTACCTAAATGACGTCATTCGGACGAATTTATTCAAAATATTTTCAGTTTATAAATTAAATTAAATGCTGACAGACAATTGAATCCTGACGATAGAAATGTGATTTTTTTTTTTAAATTTTCCTGAAAAACATAATTTAATCACAATCTTGTCTTCATTATCGATTGAAATAAAAGATAAATTCAATTTCAATTTGAAAATGACGAATAAAAAGAAATCAATAATCCCTATCGGGATCCTTTTCAATTTTTTTCCCTTTTTTGTCACAAAAAAACTGAGTAATTAGTTGCCATCATTACAGAAATGTCATTAAAATTAGAAAAAAATTAATATTTCGAAAACTAATTCCAATTTCAAAATTCTATTACCAGTTTTGACATCCTCGGATTTTTATAGACAATTGGTATGAATTTCACCATCAAGCGTTTAATATTTTATTAAAAATAGCCATGAAACATAATCAGTCGTTTAGTCAGTCGTTTCATAAAATCGTTTCATAAATTCGTTTCATAAAATCGTTTCACAAATTCGTTTCATTAGGATTTTATATATATAGGATAGATATTGTATATTTACATTATTTATATATATATGTTAGCTTTTTACGAGGATGATTTAAAATTTCCCGAGAAAATGGCAGTTGGTTTCAGATGATGAATTATTGCAGTCGCTCGATGAAGAATCATGGCGAGGAAGTAAGGCAATGATGGAACACAATGATAATTTCTCTAATAATACTCAGCTAGTTTCCAGATAAATGGTTTATTCATGAACAAGAGAGATGCCAGCACAGTTCCCACAGGATCAAGGTGTAATCTTATAGCTCTCAGGCTTGACGTTAACTCACTACATTATTTAACAGATCTTAAAGGGCTATTTAGAAATTCAAAGTCGCTTGAACAGCAGATAATGATTTTGTCAGCACTTCAAAAAACGACAAAAATCTCCTCTCCGAATGCTTGCAGCCGGGTTTTGTTAGCTCTGCGGAAAAACACAGAAGCGACGTAACGTATGCACGAACCAATGAGTGAGAGGCGAAATTAAGCTAAGCGAATGTTGTGCGATGGAGAAGATTTAACAAGAAAGAATCCCCAACACAACGGCCCATTCATTTTGAAGTGAAAAACCCTAGGAGCGCGAAGCGAGATGTGGAATCAAAATTTAAAAAATTGGCTTTTAAAAAACCTTCGAAATGCCAACTAGCGTCTCTCAGAATATTATAGATTGGAGAGTTAATAAAAATTACGAATAGACTTAAAGTTTTAGATTAAGATTTGGAATAAGATAATTATTAATATACGTGGTATTAATTTTAAAAGGACATTAAATAGAAAATAATATTATTAAGAAATAAGGAAATATTAGGTTAGAATTTAGAATAATTTAAAGGAATATTGCGAAATAAAAATTTTATACAACATATATATATATATATATCAACATTTGAACGGAGGATGTTTTTAGGGTCTGGTGGTTATGATCGCTGAAAATATAACGACATTTTCCGGAAATGCTTTTGTGCGAACGGCTGAGCTTCTAAAATCCTATATATTATTTCTGCTGTCAACATCCTTTTTTTCTATGAATTTACGGAACCCACAACAACGAATGAGGGTATCATTCCAAAGGTTTTTGAAGCGGTTTCTGACATAGCACCCTCACATTTCGTTAAAACATTTTTTTTTGATAAAAAATTGCTGTTAATTAAATAGGCATTGTTTTCATAAATGAAATGAAAGGTTTTCCTCAAATTAGTGTTGCTACAAAAATAAAATACTGCATAATATGATGCACAATGATTATAAAAAAAATAATAAATTAGTGAAAAGATCAAGTACGATTTTCCCATACAAGTTTATTATATATTTATGGTTAAAAAGTAAAACTGAAATTGAAATGTTTAGAAGAAAAATACACCATCGATCGATCGAAGCAGTGATATTTCACGAGAAGAATTAAAAGCATGTTATGTTATATTAGATTAAATTATTTTAAATGCATTCAATTTTTTTTCTTTGTTTCATGATTTTCAAGAAGCGGAGGACGTCATATTCTAATACAGCTAAAGTACGAGTGTTAATTTTTTCCTCGCGCTTGCCTTTTGCTATCTTCAATCAGTTTTTACTGTAAGTTTGATGGAATACATAAGACGAAATTCTAGCTCGACTAAATTTTGTTTGTAGATATTTGTATCCGTAATTTTGCTTTAGAAGTTTAAACCTGCAGCAACAAAATATTAGATATTGCTAAAAATTATTAGACTGCAGTGCGAAATCCTTGCACGGATTTAGATACTTATCTATTGTTGAGGGTTATCATTTTTACTTTCTTCTACCTTTATAATTAAACATTACCTAGTTCCTTCTTCCATACACCCATTCCATTACACTCTAAAAACGACATTTTCAAAACTGACAAAAAAACACCCAAATCTGTGTATGTCGCATAGTCAAAATGGCTCCGAATCAAAATCACTCAAGTTTGAAACATGTATATACTCATTTCTGAAAACATACACACACTCAAGAATAAAACATCATGTGCTAATATTTGAGTATTTCCATGTTTCAAAAATGAGTTTTAACTGACGCTAATCATTTTTGAATACGTCCATGTTGAAAAAATGAGTATGAACTCAGTTTTGAGTATTTCCATGTTTCAAAAATGAGTTTGAACTGATTCTCATCATTTTTGACTATATCCATGTTTCAAAAATGAGCATGAACTGACCTCTGTGTACTCAGTTTTGAGTATGCCCATGTTTCAATATTCTGAGTATTTTTGGTATTTCAGATTTGAAAGGTCGTCCTATTTGAAACAAAAAGTTTCATAACAAAATGAAAACATCGATTTACTCAGATTTGAAAGTGTCATTTTTCTCAGTGTACTGTGCAGTAATTTCCTTTCTCATCTGGTAATTTATAGAAAATTTATTTTAATTTTTGTTTCTCAAAGCACATTTCAATTTTATTTCGTCAGATTTCATAGAGTTACAAAACTTCTTGTTAATAAAATACTGAATATATTAGTATTTAATAAGTATTTTGATTGCCGGTATAATTAAAATTACCCTTCTACTAAATTAAACTTAAAACTTTTTATTCACACAACTTTTTATTATTTTATTTTATCAATTTTTTAGTCACAATTTTGTATTCATTTATTTTATGTTTAAAAAGTTTGTTTTTCTGCATGGAATATTCACTTGATTTTCTTTAGGAGGAAATTGGGCGAAAACAGTAAATGAGAAGCTTACAAATGCTATTGAAGAAGAAACACGAAAGAAATCTGAAATGTAGGAGGGAGGTTTATTTTATGTTTTATTTCCTAGCATTGAATATGTTAATAAAATTTCGTTAGTTTATAAGTCACTAGAATGAATTTTTTTTCAATTTTTTTTTTAGGGATTACGGTTAAAAAGCCTAGAGACGTCTATACTTTGATAAATTTGAGCAATAAATTTAGACATATCATTTCGCTTTTAACTTTACAGCATCATAAATTCTTGTTTGGAAATTTTATACCAGGAAAGTTTTTTCATTATGTGAAGGAGGAGGGCGATTTAAATCTTCTATAAAAACTTTTAAAGGGGCTAACTTGCACAAGTGTTTACATTCCACGCACCAGAAAATAAGATCGGAAAAGAAAAAAATAAATCCCTGAGGAAAATACAAATAAAAACTCCGTTTAATGATTTTTTAAACATATTGCTATGGTTACACAGTATGAAAAGTTTAAAAATATAATAATTCTTTAAAAGTGCTTACGGGGCATGTCACGCTTCATTTTGTAGAAAACTGGGGAAGAGTTCCGTACCCTGCACCGGTTGGCGCGATTGACCAAAGAGTTCAAAATGGCGCCAAAAGGCAGTTTTAGCATCTTACCGACTTTTTGAAGATGACGGAAAAACACGTTTTGCAAATATTTATAAATATATGTTTATTAAATCTTGTTTTTGCATCATCTTAAAAAAATAAATATGCTGCTAAAATAAAATTTTATCGCCATTTTCGATACTTTAATATGTAATGAAAATACATAAACAGACATATTTAACAAACCTAAGAGACCTTTTTGTGATAATTAATTGTTATTGTAAACTGAGCAAATTGTAAACAATTAATAAACGAACAAGAAATTACCAAAAATAACTTGTGGGAATCTCAGGAAAAAAAATAACTCATACAAATCTATATATTTAAAACGCTAAGCGATTTCTTTCGACAATCCGTGAGAACAAACTACTGCATCAAATTACATCATTTTTTTTTAAATGAAAGATATTTGGACACAGATTTGTTATCGTACATTCTTTTGTTCGAAATTTTAATTAATTATCCATAATTTTCAATTAAACTTTTACTTCTGCTTATGACGACATAAAGTCGGCATTTGGACAACGCCCACTGTTGCGAGGCATAGAGTTTATTCTCTAAGTTCTGTGGTTGCGAGGATAAAAGACAAATAATAAATATTAAAAGTAAAAGCACGTGGCTTTTAGGCCAAATTTTTTAATTTGTAAGTAAAATGTCGGTAAAAATATTTATCCGCGTGTTTTATAAGCGAATAAAAATTCATATTTATTGCGACGTCACGGGAATATTGTCCATTGGGTTTATTTTATCGTTAGGCATTATAACTTTGTTGATGCCATTTTTTCATTCCAATTAAATACAAAATATATTTATATTTGTATACATGGTGTTTAAGCATAAAAGTAACGTATACAAAGTACGTGTAAAAATTTGCGCCTGCGAAAATGACGTTATGCTTAGCTGGAAATGCATTTTAACACTGATAAAACTAAAAAAGAAAAAAATATATGATATTAACAGGACGTAATTTTAACTGATTTCTCAAATTTTAATTTTAAAGATTAGAACTGGAGCCTTTATTGGTTCCGTTATCTTGATTGTATACCTTGATTACATGTTACCAATTACTTTTTTTTTAATTATAGGTTAGAAGATTTCACTTAACAAAAAAAATTCACAAAAGTAAAGGATTTCAGGAAAATTAAAATTATTAAAAATAGTGTTATGGTAAAAAACTTGAAATAAGGGTTGTAAGGCTAATAATGTGTAGGAATTATTTTGGTAGGTTTGTTATAAGTTCATTTAACAGTTCCTTATTAGCGGCAAAGTCCTATTTCTTTCACTGTGAATTTCTTTTTCGATGTCAAAAAATGGCAGTTTACATATGGACGCCATCCAAAAAACAGTGGCAATTTTTAGAAATGTATAACAGTTGTGACAACAAACGGCGCTATCGCTTTAGCTTTCATCGCGTTTACATCATTTCTAAATACTACAAATTTCAATTTTTTACTACATTTTACTATAAATAAAATTCTAATTCTTACATCATTAATTACAAAAAAAAAATGTTTTCGATTGAAATTTATTTGAAAACTGCCGCTTAATTTAACGATTTTTTAAATAATTTTCAAGCGTGAAATATTTTTCAATTCTATCTCAACAATGACTATCAGTTTGCTTTAATAATGTAAAATAGTACCTGGGAAAGTTGTCACAGTCGAAAATGGATTTCCCTAACCATCATGAAAAGTGAAAAAAAAAACCTGATAAATCATAAGAAAAGATTATCCATAAGATAGAGCATTTTGGCGCTAAACTATAATTTGTCCAAAAAAAAAAAAAAAAAAAAAAAAAAAAAAAAAAAAATCTGTTTATGTTGAACATAAAATTGATATTTTGAATTCGTTGATGTATATGTTGCATCAGAATATGCTAGGAACTGTATTTTATTATTTTTTTAAAGATCCATTGGATATTTAACTGCATGAGAGGAAAAATATCCCCGACTGTGATGAAAATGGAATAACCATCCTGATTATGTAAAGGAGTCGAAGAAACCATACAAATAAATTACACTTGAAAAAAAATTAAAAATCTGCCTCATCTGCAGATTGATTTATTATTATAAAACACATTCTCCATCTTTACATAAAAATTGATTAGCTTAAAACAATGGATGCGTTTTAGAAGATATGGATTTGAAACGAACATTGATAAAGAGGACATTTTAAAACCTTTAATTTAAACACTTTAAAACTCTTTTTAACGTCGAATTTTGACGGTGACTTTGGGCAGATGCAATGCACATGCGCATAAGAGCTCATTCGGTTGCATTATCACAGTGGGGGGGGGGGGGTTATTTACTATGTTCTTTTATTTGCTGAATAGAATCTTCTGAAAGTAGGGGTGTACTATTTGTATGATACTTCATAGGTCTAGGAAATTTCCTTTCTTGCCGTGGGGAATATGGCGGTAATATCAAACTGATTCGCATTACACAGTTGTTTACGTATTGTTTGTTTGGAGTTTGCATCGGAACTAGTACTTACTGCATTTCATTGGGGGGGGGGGGGGGACTTTTAAAATAAAATATTTGAAAGGCTCTTTCACACGCCCCCCTGCTTATGTAACAAAGAAGTCTATTTTACTGATATTGTTGTAGCATTCTTTCGTCAAGTTTTGACGGGTTCCATCTAGTAGCAATTAAAATCGTAAAATAGAGAAGTTTTCCGTATAAAAATGCAAAAAATTATACGCTTTATATATATCTGGTTTATTTTTTTAATATTTACGAAACCACAGATAAAAAGGTAAAAATATCGTTCCCAACTGCCAATACAATTTAAAAAAAATATATATATACAAAATAGAAAAACGTCTATAATGCACAAAAAATATATTTACAAAACATTACATCTACAAAAAATAACATTTAGGAAAAGTAACCTAATAGACTGAAGATTGAAACAACCACATCGATACACTTGTCGCCAAAAAAAACCTCGCCAAATCCACCAGCACCGGATATGGGACTTTTCACTAAAACTACGACAATATCAATTTTCTAACTTTATGTATAAATCAAATTTAGACATCTGTAGTAGATTTTGATGAAGAGCCATAAAAATGCGATAGTTAAAAATGAAGAAAATGGGTTTTTACTGAAGCCTTTTGAATAAATCGGAGCTGGAATATTTAAAACCATTTTTCTCGATTTGCTTTTCCTTCAACATATCAGTCAGCTCAAAGTGATAAAATTTCAACAAATATTCTCAATTAAGTCGCTGCTTTTTTTTAACACTTTCCAACCTAGTTGAAAAGTGTTTATGACTTCGGTTTGTCTGCCGTATGGCCGTCTGCCGTCTGCCGACTGCCGTCTGCCGTCTCTCCGTGCTCTAACTCCCGTAAATATGCTCGGATTGCCCTGCAATTTTTATATGTTATTGTCGTTATCTATAGCATGTTCCCTATTTCAACTGAAGTGTGTAGCACTTATAGTTTTTTTACAGGGACACTCAAAAAAATTCCGTTACATTACGGTCTATGGGGAAAAATCATTTGCGGTTTATTGTAATGATGTTACACAATTTCAAATACATTGTAATTGATATATATCACTAAGGGGCATTACAAGAAGCTTAATATGGAATAGGGCGTGCATAGCACTTATGATTACTTTACAGGGACAGTCAAAAGAATTCCGTTACAATGCGTCTATGGAGAAAAATCGTTTGCGGTTTATTTAAATAATGTTTCACTATTTTAAACGCATTGAAATTTATATATATCACTAAGGTGCATTACAAGAGGCTTATTACAGAATATTGTGTGTATAACAGTCATTGTTCATTTACAGGGACACACAAAAGAATTCTCTACTGTCTGTTAACAATAATTCCTAGAAGTGCGTTTTAAGTTGCTGAACGCGATTTTAAATTTAACTCACTTTTTGTCTATTACTTGGTGTGTATAAATTCTGTATTTAATATACAGGACAGCACAAAAGTTCGCGAACGCCTTTCCGTTTATTGACAGAAACTCCAGAAGGAGAATTTTAAACTGTGCTACGCGTTTCCTAACTAAACTAAAATTTAGCATCCTATGTAGCATATATACAAATCTATAGATCCTATACAGGGCTGAATAAAAGTATTCAGATATTTTTTCCGAATATTGTATATGTTGGAATTTCCTGAAATTACGTTTTTAACACTTTCAAACCTAGTTGAAAAGTGTTTATGACTTCGGTTGTCTGCCGTAGGGTCGTCTGCCGTAGGGTCGTCTGCCGTCTGTCCGTCTCTCCGTGCTCTAACTCCCGTAAATATACTCGGATTGCTCTGCAATTTTTATATGTTATTGTCGTTATCTATAGAATGTTCCCTATTTCAACGGAAATGTCTAGCACTTATAGTTTTTTTACAGGGACTCTCAAAAGAATTCCGTTACATTGCGGTCTATGGGGAAAAATCATTTGCGGTTTATTTAAAAAATGTTTCACTATTTTTAACGCATTGAAATTTATATATATCACTAAGGTGCATTAGAAGAAGCTTAATATGGAATAGGGTGTGCATAGCACTTATAGTCACTTTACAGGGACAGTCAAAAGAATTGCGTTACATTACGTCTATGGAGAAAAATCGTCTGCGGTTAATATAAATAATGTTTCACTATTTCAAACGCATTGAAATTTATATATATCACTAATGTGCATTACAAGAGGCTTACTACAGAATATTGTGTGTATAGCAGTCATCGTTCATTTACAGGGACACACAAAATAATTCTCTACTGTCTGTTAACAATAATTCCTAGAAGTGCGTTTTAAGTTGCTGAACGCGATTTTAAATTTAACTCACTTTTTGTCTATTACTTGGTGTGTATAAATTCTGTATTTAATATACAGGACAGCACAAAAGTTCGCGAACACTTTTCCGTTTATTGACAGAAACTCCAGACGCAGAATTTTAAACTGTGCTTCGCGTTTCCTAACTGAACTAAAATTTAGCAATATACAAATCTATAGACCATATACAGGGCTGAATAAAAGTATTCGGATATTTTTCCGAATATTGTACATGTTGAAAATCTGACCCTTACAGTTTCAGAGCGCATTTCTAAAAAATATGCAACAAAAGATACTTCCAAAATGTTCGAAATTGTAAGATAAGTGTGATTTTAAGAGTTTTTTTTTAAATATATATAATATATATATATATTAATTTTACTGCAAAATTTGAATTTTTACTCGGCTAAATCATTTTTCTTTCTACTTAATAACAGGACATTAACATTATAAAATGCTCAATTAAAATAAAAAGTTCAAATGATGCTCAATATTTTTGAATGCATTCGTAATTATATAAATACGTAGCACCTATAGTCGTCTGGTCCGTCCGTCTGTCCGCATATAACAGCGCAAAATATACCCAACCGAATGGTTTGAAATTTAATAAATATAATCATTGAGGAATTTTGTCGACTCATTTAAAATTTTGTGAAAATCAAATGAAAAATTAAAAAGATACCAATAAAAGTTTTCATTATTCTATTAAATCCTATCATATGTTATTAATTCAATGATATCACATGATAGGTAATGATTCTATGTTGTCATGGTAGTTACGTCCTATTTAAGATGGAGTCATATTATTTCCGTATTAATGAATTTAAAAACCAAATTCTTATACTAAAATTGTTTAATTATAGCAAGCATATAATCTATCGACAGTTTTTGAATAGATGTTTCCGCAGAAATAGATATTAAATGGAAAAAGAGTCTAAAAATGGGTTTCAAGCTCTAAAAATTTTAAAGCTAGACTTAAGTTTCCCATTGGAATTTTTAGCAAATGTTAACAAAAGATAAAATATTGCCAACTTAAAATGTACTTATTTTGTTATGTAAATTAATCAAATCGTAATAACAGACGATATAATTCATTTCACTGAAATAATAACAGTACGAACGCACCTCATTTGTCACATTTGACGTACAATATCCAACTTGTTAAAAGATTACCAACGTTGAATTTACTTCTAAAATATTGCATAAACAAGGGGAAAATAAAAAAACTTGTCATTTTAAAATGATTTCAATTAATTCATTCTTATTTTACATCATCTTTATATGTTTTACATCATATGTTCGATATTGTATACTAGAGGTTAGGCCTCAGCCTCACTAGAGGTTCAGCCTCACCTAGATCGGTTCAACCTGACCTGGGCCGAAACATGCTAGGACTCGATTTTTATAGCAATCTTTTGGATCGGGTTCAAAGTGAAAATTTTACTTATTCACATATTTAAACATATTATTAAGTTTCAATACACTTTTACAAACTATTAATTCAATTTTGTTCCATTAAAGTTATACGCAAATATCCAAAACAAGGCAATGTAAGAAAATCATCATTATTATTTCACTGAAAAAATGAATTATATCGTCTGATATTATGATATGATTAATTAAATATGACGTAATCACCATGGCAACCTAGAATCATATTTTCAAATATAATTCAATTATATTTGCAGGTCTGTTATTATGATATGATTAATTAAATATGACGTAATCACCATGACAACCTGGAATCATATTTGCAAATATAATTCAATTATATTTGCAGGTCTGTTATTATGATATGATTAATTAAATATGACGTAATCACCATGGCAACCTAGAATCATTACTTAGCATGGGATATCATTGAATTAATTAAGTATTACAGGATTTAATAGAATAAATAAAACTTTTATTAATATTTTTTTTAAAGTTTTGATTCGATTTTCATAAAATATTAAATGACTCGACATAATTCTGAAATAATTATATATATTAAATTTCAAACCATTCTGTTGGATAGTTTTTGCGCTGTTATATGCGGACAGATGGACGGACCAGACGACTATAGGTTCTACGTATTTATATAATTAGGAACGCATCTAAAAATGTCAGCGTTAAAAAACGAAATATTGTGAGAGACAAATCCTGCATATATTAGAGATGCAGCGTAATCTTTGAGAAAAACACACCTTATTACTTAAAATATATATATACGGGATTATTTTATATAAGAAAATAAAATCACAGAAAGTAAAATATTATAAACTAAGTTCGTAAAAATAAGTTTTTAGGAGTGGCAAAAGCATTCTATTCAAAACAGGGAACAAAATATTTCACTAGCATTCACGAGAAAAATTGTAGTTCTACAGTCAAACTATTTATCGAAAGTAATCTTTCTTTTTCTACGATCTCAGTTATGGGTTGTTATGACAACGAATGCTGTTTTCTAATTTATGCAAAACAGTGGTATTTACACTATTCTATATATTCTAATATTCTTATAAATACTGAACTGTTCGACGTAACTATTTATCACATATAGGATCAAAGATGTAAAAGTTTATTTGAGGGGCTTTTTGAACATACTTATCATAAACATAAACTAATATTATTCAACGCCGCACTGTGGGAGATTTGTCAAATCTGGCTGGACAAAAGTCGATTTCATAAAGTACAACGCAGGTGCGAAAGGATTGATGCATGTTGCAGTTGAATCATTGGAGAATCACGTAACACCCGTTTTATCTCGCTTAAACGAACAATTACCTCCTGTTATCAGTTGAAACTGAGGCGTTGCGTTGAGTGCATCGGCTTCTGATCGTTGTTCAGTTTCACTTTCCATTTTCGAATGTGAATAACTATATTTCTGGAAATATTTAAAATCTAATTGTTATGGATAGTGACGAGGCAGGTATGTATTCATACCGCTTTAATATTTGAATTGAGAAAAAAATAGTTTTAGTAGTTGCAAGAGTACTATGCATATTTTTCCATTATTTTGTTTGCATGTTTTCCACTTCACGAAGGGTTTAGTTATATTTCCCGGCAGGGTTTCCTTTTGTAATAATAAATATAGGCATTTGACTTTGTGTTTTTGTTTAAAGTAGCTCCGGAATCGTCCGGTTTTTAAAATGAAGGCACTATAAATATTGCTCTTTCAAATTTCGAAGTAAGCATTCGAAAATAGTATGTATTGATTTTTAATTCATATTTTTAATATGAATTCTAAAATGAAAACAATTGTTTTGGATAATTACAAAGCAATCGCATGTTATTATTGTTCAGCCACTTTTATTAGAATAAAAGTTATATAAATAAAAAAAAAAAAATTGTTTTAAAAGATTATTAAAAATGTTATTCATTCCAGTTTATCATCTTTTAAGAACTTTTCAAAAAACCTGAAGTAATTTACGGCTCGTTATTAACATTTATTTGTCTAAAAATAAGTCAAGACAATTTTGCTTATGATTTTATTAAAAGTTAGTAAAAACTTGCATGATTTCTTTAAAAATAAGGGATTGAATGATTTTATCTATCTAAATTGCATAGATCTCTTATGCATTATTTTTGTTTATATTTTGTATTTTTTTTCTCTACGAGCTTCGAACGTCAAAATAATGATTTGAAGAGAATTGTTTAACATTATGCAACAACTGAATTTACCAAATATACATGATAGATAAAACTTTCTGGAAAATTATCTTCTTAACAGTGATACTTTTGATAACGATGAAATTAAAACACTCAAACACAATTTCTCCCGATTTAAATGGGAGTTGAAAAGCAAATGGATAGCAGCTCATTATAAACCAGATGTATTTGTGAAAAATAATAAGGAATGGCTTGAAGGTACAGTAGAAATTCCAAGGAAAATAAATCGCCCAGGGAGGCCAGCAAAAGCTTTCAACGAATCAAGTGATAGGTCAAAGCGAAGAAAGTCTGAAAGCTTAAGGAGCTCGACAGATGTGGAAGTACTTACAAATGCCGCTCAGGTAAAATTAGAAACCTATGGAAAGAGAGATGCTGCCCATGTACTTAAAAAATTAATCCATTCACCAATGAGAGCAACAAAATATAAAAAAGCATATTTGAGAACTCAGCAGAGTGAAAAGAAAACTCAAATGTCCCCTTTGGAAGCATTGTCATTATTTGTTGAAGCTAACCTTTCCAGAAACCAATATGAAATTATAAGAAGATATAAAAAAAATGTATACCCTTGCTACGGTCTTCTACAGCGAGCTAAAATTGACTGCTATCCAGACAAAGAATCTTTTAAAATTACAGAAACTTGCGCCGAAATCAATATTCAAGATTTACTTCATTTAACAGTGACACGATTATTTATTCATTTGGATGAAGTTTTGGAAATTTTAAATGAAGAAGAAAGATGCGCTTTAATTCTTATATGTAAATGGGGCTGCGATGGGTCACAACAAGCACAATACAAGCAAAAGTTTGAAAATGATTCCTCTTCCGATGCGCACATATTCCAGAGCTCCTTTGTTCCAATTCAGTTAATTTGCAGCATAAACAACAAGATTATTTGACAAAATCCATTGCCTTCATCACCACGTTGTTGCAGACCCATGCGGATAAGATTTGAAAAAGAAACAACTGAAATGATTAATGACGAGATTAATTACATAAAAAATGCGTTAAACTCTGTACCGCCCAATAAAATTACATTAGAGAAGGTACATTTATTGTAAAACATAAAATGATACTTACTATGGTCGATGCAAAAATATGCAACGCAGCGACAAGTACAAAATCAACAATGCGTTGCTACATTTGTGGACTGTCTTCGAAAGATTTTAATGATCTTTCTGAAAAGAAAAACATCAATCCCGAAACGTTAGAATTCGGACTATCAATTTTACATGCTAGAATTCCATTGTTTGAAAAATTGTTGCATTTAGCGTACAAACTGTTCCTAAAAAAGTGGAGATTGAATACAGACGATGAAAGTGCTATCGCTAAAGAAAGAAAATTGACCATTCAAGAAAATTTCAAAACAAAATTGGGTTTACTTGTAGATGTACCTAAGGCTGGATATGGTAACACTAACGATGGAAATACAAGCAGGAGATTTTTTACTGACCCCTCTGTAGCATCTGAAATTACAGGCATTGACAAAAATTTAATATAACGTTTTAAAGTTATTCTTGAAACCATATCCAGTGGCCACAAATTTCATCTAGACAAGTTTAAAGAATATACAGAGAAGACAGCAGAACTCTACATCCAATTATATAAATAGTACCCAATGTCACCCACAATGCACAAAATATTAATACATGGCTCCACTGTGATAGAGAAAGCTATACTACCAATAGGTCAACTGTCGGAAGAAGCAGCCTAAGCACGGAACAAACATTTTCGCTCATTTCGTCAAAATTTAGCACAAAATTTTCAAGAATTTCTTATAACCGTGATGTTATCAATAGATTGCTTTTGAGTTCAGATCCAGTGTTAACTGGAATGAGACCCACGATAAGAAAAAAATCAAAATAAATTTCTTAAAGAAACCTTAGAAATGTTACTGCCCATGGAATCTTCTGAAGCTCCTGATGAAGAGGATTCTGATTATGAAGAAACAGATGACGACTCTGAATTATCATCTGTTTAAGAAACTCGACCTTTATGGTGATTTATTAACTAATTGTCCATATTATTAATAATTAATGTTTATAATTTATTCAATTATATTTTTATTTTATTCGATTTTTTATCATAATTATCATTTGTTTTATAATACTAGTTTTGTAGAATAAAAACCAGTATGAAGTTCCAAAATATCATTGATTTTTAAGTTATAAAGCAATTTTTATTATAAAAAGTTAATTTATTTACTAACTAATACATTTAATTAGTTTAAAACAATAAAATAATTTTGGCCGCCCAGATTCGTCAAATCTCCCACTGTGCGCCGTATAACCACATCATATTCATGAAACAATCAAGCATTGTTTTCCTTTCTGTGGCAATATAATGATTTTATGTTAATAAAAGCAGATCAGAATGAATAGTTTAATCTGTTATAGGTACGGAAGCAAAATGTAATGTGGAAGAAAAGAAATCTTGAATAATGAATATCATATGAAGGAAATAAATAAATAGAACATATTACCCATGTGTTGCTTTTAATGTTTATATTTTTGTAATCATAAGAAAATTAATTTTTCATAGTTGCCAATTGTGACAACTAATATAATAGAATTTGGATTGTTAAGGCTATTTATAAAATAGATTACTTTTTTCATTTAATGTTTTAAAAAAAAGAGATGGAAAATGGCTATTACACTATATTCCATTTTGCTCCAAATCATACTCGCAATACACCAGTTGGCTGGGGATCCAATTATGGCAATTTACTCGAAATGTGACGATAGTTATTTGTGATAATCAAATTGGCATTCAATATTATTGCCATTCTCAGTTACCTGACTTAAATGTAATTAAATAATATTTTTTTTATCTAATCTAATCATAATTGGATCCACGTCCAAGGTTGTCGTCAAATTAGAACATGTCACTTATTTCTTCTTTTAATTTTATTACTGTTAATGTATTACTGAATTTCAAAGTTCAGATGTCCTTTTGAGACACCTTGTATTTATTAGCGATAAAATCTTCTTTATATCACTACGGACTTTACTGTTGCCTGAAAAAAATCGTAAATCACTTGTGGACAACTCCCTACACTCTCAGAAAAAACTGTACATTTATGAGCGTTTGCCCTTCAATTTTCACGGGCAACAACCTTATTTGATGAAAAACGGTCTGATCTACTAAATAAGCGGCCTTATCCCTTAGATACTTAGAAAATTAAGGGCAATCTACATATTCTTACAGTTCTAGCCCATCTGTTAGCAAAAATACCGTACGACCCCATGCATTTTCCTCCGCTAGGGTGTAACCCTTTATTTTAGTCCTGTTTCGAAAAATATTGTCACTTAACCGCGACCGTAACATATATTTAAACCGCCAAAAAACCAATTGTGTGATGATTATCTATCGTGCTATGCGCTACGGAACAGTAAGTAAAGTGTTATTGTGTTTTAAAGTGCATTATATCCTGCGCATTATAATGCAGTATTACTTTGCCCCGTAAAATTACAGGTTGCATAAAATGATGGGCATGGAATGTTTTTTTTTTTTTTTTTTTTTTTTTTTTAATGGGGTATGACTGGAATCTCTGCTGCCGGCTTCTGCCAAATTTTATTAAACAGTGTAGAAGCAGTTGTTATTGGCGAGTCCTACTTCTTACATTATGGATTTTTGTCTTGTCTCCAAAAAAACGCAGTTCCCTTTTGGACAACTGCCGAAAAATAATAGTTATTAGAGACAAAGTCATATTTCTTTTTCTACGGACGTTTTTCCGTTTCCAAAAATCGTAGTTTACTTTTGACAACTGTAAAAAGCCAATAGTTATTAAAGGCAAAGTCATATTTCTTTCACGACGGATTTTCTCTCGTCTCCAAAAAAATCGTAGTACACATTTAAAAAATCCCTGACGGCTCGGCCTACAGGCACAGGTAGATTTCGAAGACGCAGACCGTGGGGTGCCTGTTTGTTGGAAATTGCGGAAGAAAAGACTTTTATGCCATGATGCGCCATTTTGGAAACGCCCATTTCGAAACCTAACTTGTTTCCGGGCGGAGCCGGAATGGATTGTTTTTGTTTTTGTTTTTAATTTTTTTTTTTTTTTTTTTTTTTTTTTTTTTTTTGCTATAAGGTTTGGTCCTGTAAAAAACTTGTCAATATGAAAGTTTTAGATAATATTAAGAGGATTTATAATAAATTTAAGCGGATTTGATATCTTCTGAATTGACGAAGTTATGAATTTTTTTTTCTTATAAAACCCCACTCCCCCCCCCCCTTGGGGCCATTTTTAATAATATCAAAAATCTGTCATGCATACATTTTCGGTCCTTTTCCTAGAAGTAATAATAACTTCAAACGGATTCGATACGTATCATAATTAAGAAATTATGGGTTTTTTTCTGTTTTCACAAAAAACTCCACCATTTCCGCCCCCTTGGTTCGATTTTGCCCATTAACGAACTTGACCGAGATTTTATGCCCCTTGATTTTATGTATCAGTTTGGAACAGATTTGTGCAGAATTAGAGGCGTTATCGTGTCCATAAAAAAGTGACATAGATAGATAGATAGATAGATAGATAGATAAAGTTTTGAACTGGGGGTGGTTTTGGGGTCTGGGAGTCATAATCGGCGCAGATTTGCAAATTTTTTCAAAAATTCCAACTTAGAGGAGAAAGTAATAGGTAGTATTTCTTACGAAATCTACCTAAAAAGCCAAAATTCAGTATTCATTAGAATTCTATTCCCACCCCCTTTAATTTAGATAAATGTGTTTTTCATGCAGAATTATCCGGTTTTCTTCAAATTTTGTATATAGGTTCATTGTGATAATGCGCTTCTTTGAATAGTTTTGAGGGTTCATTGGTTAAGTATAAAGGGGGAAAGGAGGACTAATCCCCCCTTAATTTAGATAAAAGGGTTTTTCATGCAGGATTTTCCAATTTTCTTCAAATTTTGTATATATATTCCTTGTAATTAGAGGCTTCCCTGATTAGTTTTGGAGGTTCATTGGTTAACTGTGAGGGGGTACCGGGGGGATCATCCTCCCTTAATATATTGTCGATTTCTTTATTTTTCAAGGGGCTTATTTCAAATTCTTTGAAATAAGAGTATAATATACAATTAGTGTGAATAGCCTGTGAGCTCAATTCCCTCAGTTTATCTGGGCAGTTTTCTTTTTTATTTCATTTTTGATAAATAAATTACTTATAGACTTATAAGTGATTCTTGTCACGTGACGACAGGATTTTCCCATTTCTCGCGGTTCCGCGTCGAAAATTCCGTTTAAAACGCTGACTTTGATAGTATTTTCTGAAAGATCTTCTGAATTTTCCAAAATATGGAAAACTTCTTTCGATTACATATTTTATAAATAAGAACACTTGCAAATGCGTTTCCGAACAAAATATATTAGAAAGTAGCTAGCTCCTTTGGATTTGAGAACTGTCTTAAAAAATATGAACAAAGATTTAACATAGTGTTGCAAGAGAAAAAAAATCATTTTTTAATGAATAAAATGCGGTTGTTTGGTGTGAAATGATTTCAGGTAACTCTTTAAAAATGTATTCATAAAGCAATTCAAACCTTTATATAATTAATGATACAAGGTGTTAAAAGAAGATATTGCCGGCAAATCTTCAGTATTTATAAGCATATCAGAAATGCCGAAAATATAGCTCTTTTCCATAAATTTTAGAACAGAATTCGTCGTCATGACAACCCGTAATCAAGATCATAGAAAAAGAAAACGATATTCGATAAATTATCTGACTATAAAGCTGGAATTTTTGTCATACATTCTATTGAAATATGTTGCTCACTGTTTGGAATAGAATGCTTTATAAAGATAACTAAAGTTTTATTAGTCACACACAGGGCTAATTCTTTCAGTCTACAGTAAAATTCATGTTTATGAAAAGTCACAGCCACTCCATATAAGAGGGAGGACACTCTTTATAAATAGCTATACAAATGGTTGGTACTGACGATATTAAAAATCAAATTGTCTCTCTTTATTATGCCGATACTTCCGCTTGTATTTCCTTTCTCAATCCCTAATTGCCCTACAGCGGGCGCATTTAAAGGATCCAACGAAGTTAAATTCGTCGTGGCGGACATTTCTAAGGTGGTCCCGTGGCCGTATCTCCCATAGTAACGAAGTTACCCCATGGGGGGGGGAGACCTTTTTCGTGCTCAAACCCCTTCATGTAACATGTAAATAGATAGATCTCGTCAAGCACTATGGTCTGGTCCTACTCTCTCCCCTCCCTTAAGAAGCAGTTTTCTCTATTTCAACTCTTTTTAAATTTTAGTTTTTCCCATCTTTCTCAGCCGCTTTAAGCCCCACAGAGGGCTTAGACATCTTCTAAATTATCCAACGAAGTTAAACTCGTCGAGGTCGACATTTCTAAGAGGGACCCTAGGCCTTATCTCCCATAG
This sequence comes from Maratus michaelseni, assembly GCA_963931845.1. Taxonomy (NCBI): domain Eukaryota; kingdom Metazoa; phylum Arthropoda; class Arachnida; order Araneae; family Salticidae; genus Maratus; species Maratus michaelseni. Next base: position 57,333,005 of record OZ007597.1, read on the forward strand.
GAACGGAGTTAGCCCCCCCCCCCTCGGGGGGAGACATGGAAGGTGTTCAAACCCCATCATGTAACATATCAAAAGATTGTTCTCGTCAAGAAATTTTGTCTGGTCTTAATCTCCCCCTCCTTCTCTCCCCCTCTCCTTCTCTCCCCCCTCTTCTTTCCTCCCCTCCCGTCAGGAGCACTTTTCTGTTTAATTTTTTCAATTTCTCATAATTATTTTAGTTTTTCCCATTTTTCTCTGTTCCTATGGACCGGACAGCTCCAAATTTCACCAAAATTAGCTGCAAACCACCTAAAGGTATTTTTCCACTCACTGTTTTTGACGCCCTCGGTTTTCACGTATCTCTCGAGGGGGCGCGTCGGAGGGGCGCAAAAGGGGCATCCCTTTTAAAGTCCCATCTCTAAATTGCAAGTGAGGATTCATTTTAAAGGTCTCGTAGAGCACTTGTGTTTTGTATAGCTCCCCTCTTCCTTTCCGTCCCCCCGCGAACGTCGGCCTAATCGTTCGGAATTTTCGTGGTTTTCTTCGAGCCGTGGATTTATCCATGCGTAAATACGGGTTAGGTTCCCTTAGAAAGACCCCCACGAAGGGCACTCCCCCCGGGCCTATATCCCAAGTGTAGATAATTGGCCGTCAATAATCAACCCAACCCAACCCTTTCCGTCCCCCACCGCTCTCCAAGAGCCCGTCAATTAATGCTAACTCATCATTTGTTAAACAAATTCTCTTAGCTGTATCCATCATAAGAGCTGCTATCATAGAACTTTTCGTTACCTTTTTTAAGCTATCTATTAAGTGGTAAAGTGCTTGAACCACTAAATATAGTTTAAAGGGTGTCATTAAGCCAACACATTTGTAAACAACATCTACCTCCCCACGTCTCAGCCCATTGGAGCCACATCTTTTCACTATTATATTTATTAAAAATTCTTCTAGCCACGGAATTTTTTTAAAACTTGGTGTGTTCGTTCCTAATATATTCCGCCAGCCTCACAAAAAATCTTAGAGCGCTAACCAAATTCTAAAGTGGAGAAGCTGGCTTATGCTAACACGCACTTTTTTTTTTTGCGAGTTAGATTAGGCTGAAAAAAATCTCGCCGTGTGTGGCCAATCTATATTCTGCCGTAAGGTAAAATTTTTCCCGTTTGTTTTTATTTTTTCTGGGAAAACAATTTTTTTTTTTTAATAAAAAATAATCCAATAATATTTTTTCTTTAGATTAAAATTAGTTTTTTTCCAGTATTTACGTTTTTCTTTAAATATTTTTACAGTTTGGTTTTCAAGATCTCCCTTTTAAAGATGAGATTTATTTTAAATTCTCGTTACTAGTGTTTTTGAATTTGTAAATTGGAGAATTTGTAATTTTTTAAAATCCTACATAGAAAATAAAAGAAATACAATGTTTACGGTCAGCAATGTGAGAAATAAAATTTCCATGATTATTAAAAAAGAAGCATGTAGATTAATTTGATATTTTTATTTACTTTCCTCATATACTACAATTATTCTTCTATATTACATTTTGCTTCCATGACTAAAACTGATTAAACTGTACATTCTTATCTACCGTCATTACTAAAAAATCGTTATACTGCCACAAGGAATTTGAAAATGCTCAATTTTTTTCCATAAATTTTATTTTTTCATTATTTAGTTATTTCGTGTGGAATGATTTTAGGTTATGTTCATGAGAAATATGTTCATAAAGCCAATTCAAATAAACCTCTACATCATTGACGCTATGTGTGATAAATGGTTCTGTCGACTAGTTCAGTATTTATAACCCTATCATAATATATAGAATATTGAAAATGCCATTGTTTTGCATAAATTCAAGAACAGCATTCGTTGCCATGACAACCCATAACTGAGATCGTAGAAAAAGAAAAATGACTTTCGATAAATTGTTTGACTATAAAAGTGCAGTTTTTGTCGTGCATTCTAGTGAAATATTTTACTCCCTGTTTTGAATAAGAATGATTTTGTCGCTCATAAAATCTTATCTTTTTACACTATATTTTACTTCCTAATAAAATAATTTTATTTTTCTATATAAAATAACCCGAGTTTATTTTTCTTAAGTAATAAGGCGAATTTTTCTCAAAATTTTCGTTATATCGTTTTATATTACCACGATGTGTCTCTCAAAATATTTCCTTTTTTAATGATGAAAATTTTTTTACTCTTTTATTTACCTTATCTTGGTTTTTGTGTGTAAAGATGGAATTTTACAATCGATTTTGAATTCACTTAGTCATATGATAGATTTATGAAAATTATGTACGCAGGTGTTTTTCTGATGACAATATAACATTTAATTATTTTTTGGACTCAATTATAAATTAATAAATTAATTTTTGGTGTCTCTCCATAAGCCTGCCGAAGTTCATGAATCGCCAAAAAATCTGTATGGTTACAATTGTTTACGAGTTACAAAATCAAAGGATTTAATTATGCGCTAAACCACTGTCGCCAAAATAAGCCAACTGACTGTGAAACTACAACAACGAAATATTTTAAATAATAGAAAGAAGAAAATATACAAACAGAAAGAGAAAATACACAAAAAGAAATATTAAAAAAAAAATCTCAGTTAATAGTCGAATATTAATAAATTTATCTTTACGCGTTGAGAAAACAATTTAGAAATCATGAATAGATAGTTTAAATAATGTTTTTATCTCCTTTCCTATAGCATTATCTTGAAAAAGAAGCAGAGAAAAAATTATATATTTCTTAATAGATCCACTCGTTTGCGCTTTTGATCAAATGTAAATCAAAGAGAAGAATTTTCAATAATTAGGACCCACGACCACGACGTTACTTATTGTAACTTAATTTTTTTTAATTACTTGAATAGCAGTCATGAAATTTGGCGTGGTTTCTAAGATAAATAGTGAATGCTTATAAAAGAGTGTTTTAACCCTTTAACGGATAAAGCACTTCAATTGCTAAGATGTTGAAATAAATGATTGACACCGGAAATTATGATCAAATTTATTTTTATATAAGAAAAAAGCGATACTTCACATATATAATAAATGAAAAACATTTCTATTAAAATTCTACTGCCATTGTTGAGTTTCGTAATTAAAGTTTTGTGGTTTCGTAGGGAAACCAATGACCGTTAAAGGGTTAACTCTTTCCTACAAAGTGGAAAAGTGTTTATGAATTCGGTTTGTCTGTTTGTCTGCCGTCTGTCTGACCATGCTCTAACTCACGTAAATATATTCAGATTGGCATGCAATTGATATATGTTATTGAGGTTTACTATGGCATGTTCGGTATTGAAAATGAAGTGTATAGCGCTTATGGTTTTTTTACAGACACTAAAAATATTCCGCTACATTACGGTCTATGGGGAAATATTATTTGCGGTTTATTTTAATGATGTTGCACAAATTCAAACACATTGAAATTGATACTGAGGTGCGCTACAAGAGGCTTACTATGGAATATGGTGTGCATAGCACTTATAGTTCCTTTACAGGGACACTCAAATTAATTAACACGTTGACGGACAGTAGGAAATAGTGAAGTTCGAAAATTGACACTATATGTTTTTGTAATTTTAAGAATATTAGAAGTATAGTTTTACTCTTTCTGCTTAAATAAACTTAATTTCGATTAATTCAGCACTTTTAATTAGGTTGCACTACTCCCTTCACAACCATTTCAGGGTGGCTAGTGGTCAGGGAAAAATACAGTCAAAAAAAGTGATAAACACCGGTATATTCTTATAGAAAAATTTATGTTGATTATTCGATCAAATAATAAATTTGAATTTTTCTACAAGAATATACTGGTACTAATAATTTTTTTACTGCATTTTTCCCTGACCACTAGCCACCCTGCACGTGCATACTAAAGCTGCAACTCGTATAACAGGTGGAAAACGAACTTCAACCTAAAAAATTGTCTCCAAAACATGACACTGAGCTTCTACTTGTACGCCGGTTAATGCACATTTGTGCTGCTATAGCCGTAGTGTCTAAAAACGACCGTTTCGTTTTGGGCGGCTATAGCCGTCATGCCACATTGTGAACTTCGCTTTGACGGCTATAGCCGCAACTGTCCGTCAACGTGTTAATTATCGATAAACCACTACCGCCAAAATAGGCCATCGCCAAAATAGGCCAACTGGCTGTGAAACTACAACAAAGAAATATTTTAAAAACTATAAAGTAGAAAATATACAAAAAGAAAGAGTGTAATATTTAAAAAAATGTTTTGATCAATTAATAATCTAATATTAATTAATTTATGATAACACGTAAGAGAATTATTTAGAAATCCTAAATAGATAGTTTAAATAATGCTTTTGTTTCTTTTCCTATAGCCATATCTTGAAAAGAAACAGAGCAAAAATAATATATTTCATAATAAATTCACTCGTTTGCGCTTTTTATCAAACGTTAATCAAATTCATTAAGAATTTTTAATAACTGGGTTCCATAACCACGACGTTCGTTTTGTAACTTTTTTTTTTTATTATTATTACATGAATAGCAGTCATGGAATTTGGCGTGGTTTCTAAGATAAATAGTGAATGCTTATAAAAGAGTGTTTTTAACTCTTTCAAACAAAGTTGAAAAGTCTTTATGAATTCGGTTTGTCTGTCTGTTTGCAGTTTGTCTGCCGTCTGTCTGTCCATGCTCTAACTCACGTAAATATATTCAGATTGACATGCAATTGATATATGTTATTGAGGTTTACTATGGTCATGTTCGGTGTTGAAAATGAAGTGTATAGCACTTACAGTTTTTTTTACAGGGACACTAAAAAAAATCCGTTACATTACGGTTTATGGGGAAATATTATTTGCGGTTTATTTTAATGATATTGCACAAATTCAAACACATTGAAATTGATACTGAGGTGCGCTACAAGAGGCTTACTATGGAATATGGTGTGCATAGCACTTATAGTTCCTTCGCAGGGACACTCAAATTAATTAACACGTTGACGGACAGTAGGAAATAGTGAAGTTCGAAAATTGACACTATATGCTTTTGTAATTTTTAGAATATTAAAAGTATAGTTTTATTCTTTCTGCTTAAATAAACTTAATTTTGATTAATTCAGCACCTTTAATTAGGTTGCACTACTCCCTTCACAACCACGTCAGGATGGCTAGTGGTCAGGGAAAAATACAGTCAAAAAAGTGATGAACACCAGTATATTCTTATAGAAAAATTTATGTTGATTATTCGGTCAAATAATCAATTTGAATTTTTCTATAAGAATATACTGGTAATTATCATTTTTTTACTGTATTTTTCCCTGACCACTAGCCACCCTGCACGTACATATTGAAGCTGCAACTCGTATAACAGGTGGAAAACGAACTTCAACCTAAAAATTGTTTCCAAAACGTGACACTGGGCTTCTACTTGTACGCCGGTAAATGCACATTTGTGCTGATATAGCCGTAGTGTTTAAAAACGACCGTTTCGTTATGGGCGGCTATAGCCGTCATGCCACATTGTGAACTTCGCTTTGACAGCTATAGCCGCAAGTGTCCGTCAACGTGTTAACTTACAGTACGGTCTATTAGAGAAAAATCGTTTGCGGTTTATTTAAATAATGTGTCACTATTTCAAACATATTGAAATTGATATATGGTGCAATACAAGAGGCTTATTATAGAATATTGTGTAAATAGCATTCATCGTTCATTTACAGAAACACACAAAGGAGTTCGCTACTGTCTGTTAACAATAATTGCTGGAAGTGCGTTTTCAGTTACTGAACGCGTTTTTAAATTTTTACTCATTTTTTGCATATTACTTGGTGTGTATAATATCTATAGATCATATACAGTGTAGCACAAAAGTTCTCGAGAACATTTCTATTTATTGACGGAAATTTCAGATGCATAATTTTAAACTTTGGTACGCGTTTCCAAACTGAACTAAAATTTAGCATTCCATGAAGTATATATATATAAATCTATAAATCATATACATGGCTGCACAAAAGAATTCGGATATTTTTCAGAGATATCATCTTTCACCTTATTAAACGGTAAAGATTTGTAAAATAATTTTGGAAGTGTTGGAATGTGTTATATAATCTATGCTTGACGCACGATTTTTCATAAAGATGTAAATATATGTAATATATTTGTAATTTGTAATGTAATATATATGTAATGTTTTTAAATGTAAATATATTGCTTGAAGGTGCGTAAAAACTTACATAAAACATTTAAAAGCGCATTAAAGTCCTTTTAAAAATTCACACCGTTTTCAACCGAACTACTCGGTCATCATCAGTATCAGTGAAAAACTAATAGTTAAGTTAAGTGGTTGACTGTTCGCATTTTCTAGCTTGACCGGAACAAACCATTTTACTTCAAGGGTGTGGAATATAAAGTGAGATGGGAAAGGTCATTCAACATTTCAAAAATAAGTACAGGTGTGGAATATAAGGTGGGATGGGAAAGGTCATTCAATATTTTAAAAATAAGTACAGGTGTGGAATATAAAGTAGGATCTGTACTTATTTTTGAAATGTTGAATGAACTTTCCCATCCCACCTTATATTCCACACCCTTGAAGTAAAATGGCTTGTTCCGGGCAAGCTAGAAAACGCGAAGAGACAACAACTCAACTTAACTATTAGTTTTTCACTGATGATGACCGAGTAGTTCGGTTGAAAACGTTTTGAATTTTTAAAAGGACTTTAATGTGCTTTTAAATGTTTTATGTATGTTTTTACGCACCTTAAAGCAATATATTTACATTTAGTTGTATCTTTATGCATTTTAATTATTAAACAAAGTGAATTTGTACTGAAATTTTAACTTTTTATTGCATGATATTTCGTTCTTGTTTTTTATTATTTTACTTTTATTGATTCTTCTTACATCAGTTACTAATTTCATAAATATGAAAAATTAAGAAATTAATTTTTTAACTCATAGAAATTTACTATATTAATGATATAAGTGATAAAAGATTTCTTCGCCCCAACTCGATTATTTATAAGCATATCTGGAAACCTGGAAATAATGCTGTTTTGCATAAATTCGAGAACGGCATTTGTTGTCACGACAACTCACAACTTTGATCGTAAAAAGAGAAAAATGACTTTTGGGGAAATTGTTTGACTATAAAACTGCAATTTTTGTCGTACATTTCAGTAAAATATTTTGCTCCATCTTTAAAATATATATATTGTTTTTCTCGTTACCAGAAGTCTCATTCTTATGTACTATATTTTACATTCTCTGAAGACAATTTTATTCCCTCTTCTACACAAAATATTCAGACTATTCGGTGCGTTAGTAATTATATAAATACGTAGCTTCTATAGTCGTCGTCTGGTCCGTCTGTCTGCATATAACAGCGCAATAAATACCCAACCGAATGGTTTGAAATTTAATATATATATTCCATTGATTCTGCTGACATCAGTTACTAATTTCCTAAATATGAAAAATGAAGAAATTAATTTTTTAACGCATGGAAAGTTATTATTATATTAATGATATTATAAGTTATAAAAGGTTTTTTCGCCCCAACTCGATTATTTATAAGCATATCTGGAAACCTGGAAGTAATGCTGTTTTGCATAAATTCGAGAACAGCATTTGCTGTCACGACAACCCACAACTTTGATCGTAAAAAGAGAAAAATGAGTTTTGGGGAAATTGTTTGACTATAAAACTGCAATTTTTGTCGTACATTTCAGTAAAATATTTTGCTCCATTTTTAAAATATATATATTGTTTTTGTCGTTACCAGAAGTCTCATTCTTTTGTACTATATTTTACATTCTCTGAAGACAATTTTATTCCCTCTTCTACACAAAATATTCAGACTATTCGGTGCGTTAGTAATTATATAAATACGTAGCATCTATAGTCGTCGTCTGGTCCGTCTGTCTGCATATAACAGCGCAATAAATACCCAACCGAATGGTTTGAAATTTAATATCGTTGCAGAATTTTGTTGAGTCATTTCAAATTTTATAAAAATAGAACCAAAAATAGAACCAAAGATATCTATAAAAGTTTTCTCCACTCTATTAACTCCTACCATACATAATCTATATAATAAAAGCGCTGGTCATGTGACTGAAGAAAACAAATACGAGCTAATCAGTTTTTATTTTCATATGGCAGGCGGGCATTTTTATTCAAAAATATTTCTTCATACAAACTCGGATAAAATTGCATTTTTAGAACGATCGTTCAAAAAAATTGTTTGTCAAGACAATGTAAAAAAAATCACCATTATTATTTCACTGAAATGAATTATATCGTCTGTTATTATGATATAATTAATTTACGTAATAATATAAGTACATTTTAAGTTATCAACATTTTATATTTCGTTGACATTTACTGAAAATTCTATTTGAACATTTCAGAAATCCATATTTAGACTCTTTTTCCACTTAATATCTATTTCTCCGCAAACATATATCCAAAAAACTGTCGGTAGATTATAGGATTGCTGTAATTAAACAATTTTACTATACAAATTCAGTTGTTAAATACAGTAATACGGAAATAATATGACTCCATCTTAAATAGAACGTAATCACCATGGCAACCTAGAATCATTACCTGTCATGGGATATCATTCCATTATTTTATGTATGAAAGAAGTTAATAGAATAAGAAAACTTTTATTAATATCTTTTTAAATTTTGATGCGATTTTTATAAAATTTGAAATGACATGACAAAGTTCTTCAACGATTATATACGTATATTAAATTTCGAACCATTCGGTTGGTTGTTTTTGCGGTATTATATGCAGACAGACGGACGGACAAGATGACAACTATAGGTGTTATGTATTGATACAATTACGAATGCACCTAAAAACTATAGTTCTATTATTTGTACACATCGAATAAAAAAGATAAGTGATGTAATGCTTGTAAAAAGAGATTTTACCCAGTGTGTATGACGTGTAAAAATTTATTTTTTTGCTGCGTCCTTTTTAAAGTGGAAAGAGTTCATTATAATTATTTACTTCATGTAATTATTTTGAATTTTTTATTACAATTTGGAGCTATTCCCACCAACATAAAATATAAAAACTATTGTTCTATTATTTCTACACATGGAATAAATTTTAAAATGATTAATCATAAAATGCTTGTAAAAAACATACTTTACTTAGTGTTTATGATGTGTCGTAATTTATTTTTATGCTGTGTACTTTTTAAAAGTTGAAACTGTTTATTATTCATGTTTACATCGATTAATTATTGTGAACTCTTTATTAGAATTTGGAAATTGAAGAATTTAGACCTTTTCCCACCTACATAAAATACAACAAGAACGAAAAATCATGCGTCAAGCATAGATTATGTAACACTTTCCAACGCTTTCAAAATAATTTTACAAATCATTACCATTTAATAAGCTGAAATATAACATCTATGTAAACAGTTTGGAAAACGCAAAACATATTTAAAAACGAAATTTCCGGAATTTCCAACATATACAATATTCGGAAAAATATCCGAATACTTTTATTCAGACATGTATACGATCTATAGATTTGTATATATGCTACATAGGATGCTAAATTTTAGTTTAGTTAGGAAACGCGTAGCAGAGTTTAAAATTCTCATTCTGGAGTTTCTGTCAATAAACGGATATGTGTTCGCGAACTTTTGTGCAGGCCTGCATATGAAATATAGAATTTACACACACCAAGTAATAGACAAAAAGTGAGTTAAATTTAAAATCGCGTTCAGCAACTTAAAACGCACTTCCAGGAACTATTGTTAACAGACAATAGAGAATTCTTTTGTGTGTCCCTGTAAATGAACGATGACTGCTATACACACAATATTCTGTAGTAAGCCTCTTGTAATGCACCTTAGTGATATATATATACACTTCAATGTGTTTAAAATAGTGAAACATTGTTTAATTAAACCGCCGACGATTTTTCTCCATAGACGTAATGGAACGTAATTTTTTGACTGTCCCTGAAATGTAACTATAAGTGCTATGCACACCCTATTCCATATTAAGCTTCTTGCAATGCACCTTACTCATATATATCAATTACAATGTGTTTGAAATTATGTAACATCATTAAAATAAACTGCAAATGATTTTTCCCCATAGACCGTAATGCAACGGAATTCTTTTGAGTGTCCCTGTAAAAAAACTGTAAGTTCTACACACTGCAGTTGAAATAGGGAACATGCTATAGGTAACGACAATAACATAAAAAAATTGCAAGGCAATCGGAGCATATTTACGGGAGTTAGAGCACGGACAGACGGCAGACGGCAGACGGCCATACGGCCAGACAAACCGAAGTCATAAACACTTTTCAACTAGGTTGGAAAGTGTTAAAAACTACAGTTCTATTATCTCCAAATATGTAATACATGTAATAAAGATATTGTATTCAATTTTTACGATGAGTCTTAAATTGTTTTAATGTTGTGTTAATATTTCAAGTCGACAGAGTTAATTATTTTTGTTTACATGAATGATATTTTTTAACTTTTATTAGAATTTGATAAAAGAAGAATTTGGATCTTTTCCCATCTATATAAAATACAAAAACTATAGTTCTACTGGTTCTAAATATCTAATAATATTTTAAAGATAATAATGTACCAATCCATGTAATAAACAGGTTTTAGTGTTGTTTACGATGTGTCTTACATTTCTTCGTGTTTAGCGTCTTTATAAAGTTGAAACAGTTCATTATTTATGTTTACATGACTTATTATTGTTTACATCAATAATTATTTCTTTAACATGTTATTGAAATTTGGATTTCTATAATTTCTAAACATTTAATACATTTTAGCAGGTAATAATTCCATAATAAACAAAGAAAATCAAATCGATTATAATAAAATGCACTTATAATAAATTACGCGATTATAATAAAATGCACTGGATGAATTATGTTCTTCAGATTCGACCGGGATAGCTCAGTTGGTAGAGCATGGCAGCTTCAGCCAAGAGATCCCAGGTTCGATTACGGGTCCGGTCATTTTTCGCCCAGTTGTAAAATTGCGACACATATGATTTTTTTACCAGTTTGAATAATTGTGTTAAAATTAATCTAGTATAATACAATGTATTAGAAATGTCTGCTGAAACGTTCGCGAAACACATATCTGAAATTTGCAAAGGAAGTTTCAGTAAATCAGTCAATCTACAGTAATCTCTATGTTAAACGGTCAACAATATATAAGTAATTATTTATCATGTGTAGAAATTCCAAATGTAGAAATTACAAATGTACAAATACCAAAGTATCATCGTAGATATAATAATTATTTAATTTCTCATATACTTCAGCTTTAACAATATTTTTCTTAAATATTATTTTTTTATTTCCTACTGGCAATAGCTTAAGCTGTTCATTCCTATCTTTTTTCAGGTTTTATTTTAACAACATTCATAAAAATTAAAAATAGGAACACAAAAGAAAAATATGCTCAGTTTTCCATGCATATAATGCAGCTATTTTTCCCCGACGATTTCAGTGACTGAGTTTAAAAAATAACCCTTCCAAACAGTCTTTATATCATTGACGCTGTAAGTGATAAAAGGACCAACCTGAGCATTTTGAAGCATATCTGGAATGCTGAAAGTAATGCTGTTTTGCATAAATTCCGAACATCATTCGTTGTCATGACAACCTATAACTGTAATCGTAGAAAGAGAAAAATGACTTTTGGGAAAATTGTTTGACTATGAATGTGCAGTTTTTGTCGTTCCTTTTTTTGAAATATCTTGCTCTTGTACAAAATAGGTTTTCTAATAACATAAAGCCAAATTCTTTTTCTTATACATATTTTGTTTAGTAAAGCGGTTTTACTATTTCATCTACATATGATTTTATATAAGAAATACTATAAACGTTTATGTTTTAAGCAATTGAGAGGTACAATAACAACATTAACAACAACAAGCAAAAAATACCAAAACACTAAAAATAAATAAAATAATATAAACAGCCTTTATGATTCTGCTGCAAAATCGGGTATAGAACGAATACAGTAGTCATTTGATACATGACTTTTATACATAATATATTTTTTTAAACGCTAAAAGCTGTTAGTATAATAAAGCATATCTGCCAGATTTTAAACTTAAAAAAATTTCAAATAAGCATTTTACAAACCATAAATTTTACTTAATGACTTATTTTAAAAATGTATGTTTTGTTGTTGTTGTTGTTGTTTTTATTAATATAAGTAATTATTTATCATACGTAGAAATTCCAAATGTACAAATACCAAAGTATCATCGTAGTTACAATTATTTAATTTCTCATATACACAAGCTTTAATAATATTTTAATAAATGTTTCGTTTATTTTTAATACGGGCAACCTAAACTGTTCATTCCTTTTGTTATGTTTTATTTCAATAATTTTCATGAACACAAAATAAAAACGTGCAGTTTATCATGAATATAATTCAGCTATTTTTCACAGACGATTTCAGAAAATACGTTTAAAAAAATCGTTTAAAAAATAACCCTTCCAAACGGTCTTTATATCATTGATACTGTAAGTGATAAAAGGACTAACTTGAGCATTTTTTAGCATATCTGGAATACTGAAAGTAATACTGTTTTGCATAACTTCTAGAATAACATTCGTTGTCATGACAACCTATAACTGTAATCGTAGAGAGAGAAAAGTGACTTTTGGGAAAATTGTTTGACTATGAAAATGCAGTTTTTGTCGTTCTTTTTAGAGAAATACTATGCTCTTGTAGAAAAAATGTTTTCCCATAACATAAAGCCAAATTCTTTTTCTTATACAGATTTTGTTTAGTAATGCGATGTTACTATTTAATTTACATGAGATTTTACATAAGAAATACAATAAACATTTATGTTTTAAGTAATTAAAGAGGTACAATAACAACATTAACAACAACAAGTAAAAAATACCAAAACACCAAAAATAAATAAAATAATATAAACAGCCTTTATAATTCTGCTGCAAAATCGGGTATAGAACGAATACAGTAGTCATTTGGTATAGGGCTTTCATACTTTTTTTTTTTAATGCTAAAAGCTGTTACTTTAATAAAGCATATCTGCCAAATTTTAAACTTTGAAGAAAATTCAAATAAACCTTTTTTAAACCATAAATTTTACTTAATGACTTATTTTTAAAATGTGTGTGTTTTTTTTTTCTTTTTAACAATATAAGTAATTATTTATCATATGTAGAAATTCCAAATGTACAAATACCAAAGTATCGTCGTAGTTACAATTATTTAATTTCTCATACACACAAGCTTTAATAATATTTTAATAAATATTCCGTTTATTTTTAATACTGGCAACCTAAACAGTTCATTCCTTTTTTTATGTTTTATTTTAATAATTTTCATAAAAAAATCAAAGTATGAACACAAAATAAATTTATGTGCAGTTTTTCATGCATATAATGCAGCTATTTTCCCCCGACGATATCAGGAAATGCGTTTGAAAAATTCGTTTAAATAATAACCCTTCCAAACAGTCTTTATATCATTGATGCTGCAAGTGATAAAAGGGCCAACTTGAGCAATTGTAAGCATCTGGAATGCTGAAAGTAATGCTACTTTGCATAAATTCTAGAACATCATTCGCTGTCATGACAACCTATAACTGTCTTGTTTTTGCTCTTGTAGAAAATATATTTTACTATAAAATAAAGCCAAATTATCTTTCTGATACAGTTTTTTGTTCTTTTTTTTAGTAAACCGGTTTTTGTTATTTAAACTACATAAGAAATGCTATAAATAATTGTATTTTAAGTAATTAAGAGGTACAAAAACAACAACAAACAAAAATTACAATAACACTAAAATAAGTGAAAAAATATAAAAAAAACTTTTATAATTCTACTGCAAAAACGCGTATAAAACGAATTAAATTAGTCAGTTTATGTATGACTTTTATGCATAATAACTTTTTTAATTGCTAAAAGTTGTTACTTAATAAAGCATATCTGCAATTTTTTTACTTATTTTTTACAATCCAAAAAAACATTTTTAAACCATAAATTTTACTTAACTTATTTCTAAAATGTATGATTTTTTTTCTTTTAACAATATAGGTATTTATTTATCGATCTAGAAATTCCAAATGTATAAATACCAAAGTATCCTCGTATTTATAATTATTTAATTTCTCATATACTTCAAGTTTGACAATATATTTATTCAATACTTCTGTTTTATTTTATACTGGCAATATCTTAAACTGTTCACTCCTATCTTTGTTCATCTTTTATTTTGATAATCTTCATAAAAATCCAAAATATAACAAAAAAAAGAAAAATGTGTGCTATTTTTCATGCATATAATTCAGATAATTTCCCAGACGATTTCATGAAGCGTGTTTGAAAAATCCATTTAAAAAATAACCCTTCCAAACGGCCTTTAAATCATTGATGCTATAATTGATAAAAAGGCCAACTTGAGCATTTTCAAGCATATCTAGAATGCTGAAAGTAATGCTGTTTTGCATAAATTCTAGAACACTATTCATTGTCATGGCAACCTATAACTGTAATCGTAGAAAGAGAAAAATGTCTTTCGGGAAAACTGTTTGACTATGAAAGTGCAGTTTTTGTCTTTCCTTTTTGTGAAATACCTTGCTCTTGTAGGAAATATATTTTACCATGACACAAAGCTAAATTCATTTTCTTATACAGATTTTGTTTTGTAAAGCGGTTTTGTTTTTTAAACTATATAATATTTTACACAAAAATACTATAAAATATTATATTTTAAGTATTTAAGATGTACAACAACAACAACAACAACAACAACAAAAAGAATACAAAAACACTAAAAATAAATATAATAATAAAAAATACCTTTTATAATTTTGCTGAAAATTCGCAGTACGAGCAAACCTTGTGTCTATGTGCGTGTGTGTCTATGTGTGTCTATGTGTGTATATATATATATATAGGAAAATTTTATCTAAAAAACGACTCTACCGTTTTGGGGTACTAGAAGACCATTGGACTAGGTCACATGTTCGAGAAAATTAAATGAGCGAGTCATTTAGGGGTCACTAGGGGTCAAGCTAATTTTGTCTTATCTAAAAACCGGCTCTAACGATTTTGACTACATTTTGCATCTTACCAGTTTGGGGTACGATAAGACCATTGGGCTGGGTTAAATGTTCGCCAAAATTTGATTAATGGGTCATTTAGGGGTAAAAACGTGTCAAAGCATTTCAATGGGAATGAAGGTTGAAATAGTTATTAAATTGTTGAAAAGTTGGCAATAAACAAAGTCGCAAAGTTGGCAACATTTCGCCAAATTTGGCAATTTTTGGTGACATAAGTGAACCATTGATGACATTGGCGGGAAAATTAATTTTCAAGATTACCAGTGCCAAAACACATGCTTGGCAAGAAATGAAAGACTGTCACCATGTTTGCGACTCTTCGCCAAATTGTGGCGACATTTGGCGAAAAAAAATGGCTTTAAGAACCTGAGGGAATTTTCTAGAAATTCTGAATAGGAGTCGAGATACATGATTCAACCAATCACAGTCCACAGTCTTTTATGCACGGAATGCTGTAGACTGCTTTCTCACGTGTAAAATTGTGTTTAGGCCAACAAGTTCTGCTATGAAAAGAAAGTGTGCAACGAATTAAAAATGAAGTTTGGAGTTTGGAAAGCTGCGCTTCTAAATATGTAAGAAATGCAAAATTTAGAAATATGTACATAGTTTTATAATATCAATTGTTTCTGTAAATAATACAGGTATAAAATAAAATGCTTCATAGCAATAATACACCGAAAATGCGTTGTTAAATCGCGTTGAACACAAAGGTAATTTCAACCCAGCGTAGCTCGGACATTCCCCCCTCGTGATTTTTATTCACAATATACGGTATGACCACTAAAGTCCCTTGCCACCTTCTTAACTACGGAACGGCTGCTGCTATATTCATAAAAGTAGTGTCTAGGTGTAGTAAAGTAGCCATGCGCTACTCAATGAAACCACCTATAGCGCCACCTGGTGGAATGCTGCGGAGTTAGCATTCCTATCTCGAAAACGGAAAGAGATAGCGAGAAAAAGTGATTTACAAATTTGTAGAGCATTATCGATTTAGTACGAAAAGACGCCTTGTGGACATTAATCCGAAGAATAGAACGGTTAAAACGCGCATTTGTTTTTTCGTGATTTCCTACACTGTGACGCGACATTGGAAAGAAAAAAAACAACTAGTTATAATAATATACCTTTATTTTAGATGTTCAAACTTCTCACCGTCAGCTGCAATGCATATTTGGATCCTTGTTTGAATTTCACGTTGCACACATTGGAGCATAGATGGTGACACGTTGGTACAAGCATCCGTAATGCGTTGTTTAAGGTCGTGCAATGCTTATGGACGGGGCATATATATATAGGAGAATGTTGTTTAGCGGATAATTAACTCCATTATTTTTGTAACTCGTAAATAAAAAATAAATAAATAAATAAAAAATACCGAAACCGAGTTTTGCAAATGATTTCTTTTCAAAGTGGCAATATTCCTATTTTTCAAAACAAATTGCAGATTTTGAAATAAGAATGTATGTAGATATGGTCTGATATTTTTATTTGTTTCGTAACTTTATCCGAAGAGTTGATACAGACTTTTAAAAATTTCAAAAATCTCGGAATGGGGTACGGAAAATAAATTTTTTTAAATTGTTAATATTAATATTTTTTTTAACTGAAGACGAAGTTTGGAAGAAAAAGTATGGTCTTTAATGAAATATAAAGGATGTTAATTATAGTCCTTAATTTGGTGTGATTGTTTTTTCCATATTTTGTTTAGTTCGGCGGATGTGAGGTTAAAAACGGGGGGTGGGGATAAAAATGAATTCGAGATTTCGTAATTAATGTTTTTGAAAGCTGTTAACGTTAATACTTTTTCGAACGGACAGCGGTGTTTAAAATTACGAAATTTAGGAATACGTCATCCATTTTTCCGTATTATGTACGCTGCGGTCGTAGTGCGTTATGAAAAAGGGCAAATTAAAAATGCCGATCTTGCTCTTTACTTTTCTCTGCTTGTCGGCATAAAAAAACTCCGAACTGAGCATGCGTGGTCGCGCTTACTGATTTTCAGAAAAAAGAATGCCTTTTCGATGAATTTTCAATTAGTATCTTGACTAATTATTTTTTTATGAAAAACTGAGCCTCAGGTGCATCGGGACCTGCCTTCGACTATTCTCATACAAATTTAAGACTTCTGGGCGCGGTAGATTTTCCTAGCCATCGCAGACAGACAGACAGACAGACACACAGAGAGAGAGAGAACGGAACTTTATTTTATTAGTATAGATAATTAAATTTTAAAGATATAAAAAAATTTGTTGTCCTCAAAAACACACCTGTGTACATATTTTTTATAAGAAAATAGAGTATAAGAAAATGAATTAAAAATCGATTACCAAGTTCAATGTTTACATACAAAAATCACATTAAGTTAAAAAATAAATAAATAAAATAATGTAAAAATGACACTATTTTTCTCCTAAAGTTTCAAAACAATGTTTTTTTAAACCTCAAATATTGCAAATTTACTATTTTTCATATTTATTTGAGTTACAATTCAACGTAATATGAAACGTGCCAGACTAAATAGTAGTTAATCTAAACATTTATTAAGCTACACACTTTTTACGTAATGTTATATTTAAAAAGTCACCTGTTATTATTATTATTATTATTATTTAAAGGCAACAATGAGAGTTTAATCAATGGCATGGATGTGTGCATAAAAAAAGAAACTTTTCTTACATTTATGTGTTTACCTATATCCGAGTTTATAAAACGATCGCCAAAAAAGGAATATTTAATAACTTTCCTCGAACTTCCAAAGTTAAGGAAATAAGCCTGCTGATGGAGAAAAGCCTTAAGTACTTCTCAAAATGATTAAACTGCTAAACGCCGTTATTTTGTATTCCAAGTTATTTTCAAAAGTAAGTAATTCTCCCCCAATGCCCGAGCAAAATGCTGTGCTATTAAAACCATCTGTTAACTTAATTGACCCAAACATACTATCCTGTGTAATGGATATTTTAAAGTAACATATTTAATTTTTTCTAAGACTTAAATTGCTTTACTTTCATAACTTTGTGATTCAAAATGACCTATGTTTTTTATAGATTGTATTCATAAGTTTTTTTCGTGTTTCAAGACTTATTAGAAGAGTTATTTAAAAAAAAGGATAATATTTTGGTGAAATCATTTACAAAATGAATTAGTTTAATAAATATGTTATGGTTATTGTGGCAGGTTGATCATCTGTAATGAAACCTGATTTAGTAAATACAAAAATAATTACACTACATAAACTTTTTAGGAGTTTGGATATGTTATAAGTAGTGACCAATTTCTGTCTCGCAAAAAATGTAATTGCGCTAAACCTTTTATTACAATATTTAACTTCAAACTATTTCAGATATTAACTCCGCAATTATTTAGATGTAGACGATCAGGATCCAATATAGCGATATTTTAACATTCACAAATAATTGTACAATATTATGTTATTGAGTAAGTGGACTGGATCCCGAATCCAGGTATGGTTTTTATTTACTTTTGTTTCAGAGGGTTAATTTACAATTTTATTGTGAAAATTGCCTGGTTAGTCACATTTTTAAATGCTCACCCAGCAAAAAACCTAAAACAAATTTACTCGTTTTTCTTGTAGCGAAAGTATTATGTCACTGAGTGCTTCCACTATTGTACATAAGTTTGAAGTTCTGTAATTTTTAGAAGATTTGTTCCAGAGGAAAAAAAATGTGTTAACTTAATTTTTTAGGTGCGTTCGTAATTATATAAATACGTAGCACCTATAGTCGTTGTCTGTAACGTGTCGTTGAAAAGCGACAAATGAGATGCCTTCGTACTACTAATTAGTTTTATAAATATTCATATCTTGGTGCAATTGAGTATTACAATGTTTAACTCCAAACTATTTCAAATATTAACTCCGCAATTATCTAGATGTAGATGATCAGGATTCAACATAGCGAGATTATAACATTCACAAATAATTGCACAATATGTTATTGGGTCCATAGAAAGGGTTAGTATTGTAGTCGTGCGACTTTGTTTAAATTGCTATTTTTTTAACAACTATGCTAAAAGCCTTAACTGAAAACTATTGTGTTCACAACAAATATCAGGCCCACAAATCATATTTTCGACCAATATCAAGACCCGACTATGATTTTGAACTACTCAGGCCACAGACATAAATATGAGACCACCATGTTTAATGCTTATACAGTAAATTGAGCTAATTTTCATTTGCGTATCTCCTACGTAAATTTAAAATGTAATCACAATTAGGTACTCATATTGCAATAAACCAGAGAAAGGTATTGTGTACAGCTTATAAAAACAAGTTCGCAACTGTACATCAAACCTGACAAATGAGGTGCATTTGTACTATAGCTAGTTTTATAAATATTCAGATCTTGGTGCAGTAGCTGTTGCACTCTTATGCAAAAATGGATGAATATAAAATTTATTTTATGTGCAGATTTTTATATTATAGATATTAATTTTATTTTATGAAATTAAGTTTCAATACACTTTTACAAACAATTAATTACAATTCTGTTACATTAAAATTATACTATGCACAAATATCCAATACAAGACTATGTAAACAAATCATCGTTATTATTTCAGTGAAATTAGTTATATCATCTGTTCTTATGATATGATTAATTTCCGTAAAAAAATAAGTACATTTTAAAGTGTTGACATTTACTGAAAATTCTAATGGAAAACTTAAGCGTAGCTTTGAAAACTTCAGAACTTGAAATCTATATTCAGAATCTTTTTACATTTAGTATCTATTTATCGGGAAACATCTATCCAAAAAACTGTTGTTGGATTATATGATTGCTATAATTAAAACATTTTAGTATACAAATTCAGTTTTTAAATTCAGTAAGGGAAATAATATGACTCCATCTGAAATAGGACGTAATCACCATGGACATCTAGAATCATTACCTACTATGGGATATCGTTGATTTATTTACTTATGATAGGATTTAATAGAATGAAGAAAACTTTTATTAATATCTTTTTAAGTATTGATTCAATTTTCATAAAATTTGAAATGACTCGCCAAAAAATTCTGCAACGATTATGCAAATATTATACTTCAAGTCATTCAGGTGGACAGTTTTTGCGCTGTTATATACAGACAGACAGACAGACAGACCAGACGACGACTATACGTGCTAAGTATTTATATTATTACGAACGCACTTAAAAAAATAAGTTAACACAGGTATTTTAAAGAAATTCTGTGGAACAAATCTTTTAAAAATAACAGAACGTCAAACTTATGTACAATAGTGGAAGCACTCAATGACATAATACTTTCGTTACAAAAAAAAAACGAGTAGATTTGTTTTAGATTTTATACTTGGTGAGTATTTAAAAATGTGACTAACCTGGCACATTTTCACGATAAAATTGTAAATTAACTCTCTGAAACAGAATTAAAAAAAAAACACTTCTGGATTCGAGATTTAGTAATCGTATTTTTTTTCTTTTGTAGTACAATATAAAACTATATAAATCATAAATTTAATCACAACATAAAAATTTATCTCCAAATATATGGTTCCTATGCAGGTGCTACGTATGTCTATGCACTGTAAAAAATGACCAATGTTTCTTATTTTATGAAAATATGCTATAACCACGAACGGAAATATAATATAATCTTCTGAGTTATCCGAAATTTCAAATAGCATGTTACATTGTCTTTTGAATCCCCAGAAACGAATACATTTTCAAAATTTAAAAAATAATTTATAAAAACAAATTATTTTTAGCTGCCCGAATTTTTCAGAAACGTTTCCGAAGGGATTTTATAGGGTATTAATTAGTGACCTCAGCCTGGAATACCTGTTTTTCGGATGCTATCAATTCTGAAGTAAACATTTTCATGCTCAAAAAAAAATGTTTAACAGACAAACATGCAAAATTAACATCGTTAACAATAACATTAAAATTAAGATTATTTCTTTACTCTTTCATGTATAAATTAACTTATGCGGCTGAAAACGTGTACTTTAGAATGGATAACATTCGAAAAACAGATATTCCAGCCTGAGGACACTAATTAATACACTATAAAAACCCTTCGGAAACGTTTCTGAAAAATTCGGGCAGCTAAAAACAATTTGTTTATATAAATTATTCTTTAAATTTTGAAAATGTATTCGTTTCTGGGGATTCAAAAGACAATGGAACACGCTATTCGAAATTTCGGATAACTCAGAAGATTATATTATATTTTCGTTCGTAGTTATAGCATATTTTCATAAAATAAGAAACATTGGTCATTTTTTACAGTGTGTCTTAATCTATCACTGGTAAGTACATAGATAAAAAATTTCAGAATCCAATATTACAGATTATAAACCTTTAAATAATGAATAAATGTTTTATTTCAGTTTCTTTTTTACTTCGTTTAATGTAAATTCCTTGCAGAATTAGTTTACAAAATAATAATAATAATATTCTGATACTCGATCACATAAGTAAAACTGTTTTTTTTTCTGTGGTTTACAGTTTTACTCGTAAATATTATTGAACAATTATCAAAATAGTAATAATTTAACAAATTTTTCTTGAAATTTGAAAGAAAAAAATTCAGTTCGCTTAAAACAAAAACTTATTTTTTTTAAAATTGTTTTTAATGATTATTTAAATTGATAACCATTATTATTTTAAGATCATTTTTCAAATTACTCCGAAAAGAAAAGCCTAAACAAATTGGTGTGCTATTAAAACCATCTGTTAACTTAATTCACCTAAAAATGCCGTCGTACTTATTGGATAGAGCTGTGTAGCATCTAAATTACCCGCCCCCCTTTTTTTTCATTTTCCTGTTTCTTGAAGCTTAAATTGCGTTATTTTCATAACTTTATGTTTTAAAGTTACCTATGATTTTTTTGTTTCTAAGTCTATTTTTTTTTAACTTCAGTTTCATAGCATCTTTATATAGTTATTTAAAAAGAATATTGCGCCATGTAAATGAGATATTTTATTCTTAGATTACATAGTAATAAATTGGGACATACGCTCAAAAAGTTTAAAATAAAAAAATAAATGATTCTTCACTTATCAAACAAGTTGGAAATTGTACTTGAAACGTGACAAATGAGGTCCGTTCGTACTATAGCTAGTTTTATAAATATTCAGAACTTGGTGCAGTAGCTGTTGTACTCTTATGCATAAATGCATGAATACAAAATTTATTTTATGTGTAGATTTTTATATTATAGATAATTATTTTATTTTATGAAATTAAGTTTCAGTGCACTATTACGAATAATTAATTAAAATTCTGTTACATTAAAATTATACTATGAGCAAGTACCCAATACAAGACAATGCAAAAACATCATTATTATTTCAGTGAAATGATTTATATCGTCTGTTATTATGATATGATTAATTTCCGTAATTAAATAAGTACATTTTACGTTGGCAATAGTTTATCTTCTGTTGACATTTACTGAAAATTCCAATGGGAAACTTAAGCCTAGCTTTGAAAATTTCAGAACTTGAAATCCATATTTAGACTCTTTTTGCATTTAATATCTCTATCTCTGGAAACATCTATCTAAAAATCTGTCGGTAGATTATACGATTGCTATAATTGAACACTTTTTGTATAAATAGTCAGTTTCAAAATTCAGTAATATGTAAATAATATAACTCCCTCTTAAATAGTACGTAATCACCATGGCAACCTAGCATCATTCTCTATCATGGTATATCACTGAATTAATTACGTATAATAGGATTTAATAGAATGGAGAAAATTTTTTTAAAAATCTGTTTAGTTTTGACTAAATTTTCATAAAGTTTGAAATGACTCGATAAAATTCTGCAACGACTATATTTAATAAATTCTGCAACGACTATATATATTATATTCAAACCATTCGTTTAGGTAGTTTTTGTGCTGTTATACTATAAAATACTACATATACTATATAGTATGCGGTTGGACGGGCAGACTGACGGATCAGACGTTGACTATAGGTGCTACGTATTTATATAATTAAGAATGCAGCATCTAAGAATGATTAATAGCGGTAATTTTTTAGAGTTTTATGGATGTCGCGTTCCGCTTGTACAAAAAAAAAAAAAAAAGAAAAAAAAGAAAGACAACAGAAAACAAAAAGAAAGAAAGAAAATAAAAGAAAGAAAGAAAATAAAAGAAAGAAAAATAATACCTTGATAAATTGTATGGACTAGTTATCTACAATAAATTAAAATGACCCTGTCTTAAATTTTTAAAGTTATAATGATTAATAGGCACCTGTAAATCCTCACTTTTGAGTTATTTGGTCTTTTTTACAAATGATAAAAAAAAAATACTTATTAGTTTGCATGTTTATAATAGTTTTGCATTAAAATACATGTAACAAGTTCATTTATTATAGCTCTTGCAATACTTTCTAAAATAATGTTTAGAGTTATGTAATACCATTAAAAAAACACTGCAGAAAGAAACTTGATTATTGTAATCTTTTATGCAATCAAAACTGTGCTTAAAGATTTCAAAAAATGCGTTTTCTATATTATTATTACATTGCGTCAGAATTTCAAATAATAATTCAAATAAATATTGAATCAAAAATAAATATGAATTCTGAAAAGGTACTAAATTAAATTTTAAATGTTTTTATACACTCAATAAATACTAATAACTTGGAATAATTAAACATTATACGTTCCTAGATGTATAATCGGAATTCATCATATCAAGTAATTGTCATTCCCTGGATTCTTGAAAACTATACTAAATCTCTAAATAGATTCTGTGATGAGCATATATCGTAAGTGTTTTCCTATCCCCTCAAACGAAAAACCTTAAAATAGCAAAAATATTTATAAAATTGAAGGACATAACATTTTTTCCCTAATCTGCTAAAAAAGATTTTTATGTATCTCACTCACACTTTTTTTCATAAACTACTTACTAAATAATTAATAATGTTGAAAGAAAAATCTAAAGTTTAAATAAGTTTGAGAATTATAAGTAATGGTTTTATAATATCGTCACTTTTTCTGCATGATATTTAAAAAAAAAATCATTTCTTAACCTCTTTAATATATGTAACAAAGATTTCTTCGCAACGTTCTTCAAGAAAGAGAAAAAAATTACAATATTTAATCATTTCAATTTATTAATATTTATTGTAGCTATAAAAACGTTTAGTATTTAATTTTCCGCTAAATTTAATATTTCTTACATTTTATAATACTTTTCAGCTATTTAATCCGGCATTAATTTTATGTATAGATCGCATCACCCAATATTATATAGAGATGTACACACATACAAAATAAAAAAGAAAAAGAAAAAGAAAAGAAAAGAAAAGATAGAAAAAGAAAAAGAAAAAGAAGAAGAAACAGAAAACAACGATTTTTTTGCTATATTTCTTTCCTATTATTCTAAAAATAAATAGAACTTTAATCATCATATTTGTTTCCCATTTCGTGATTTGAAACATATTTCATTAGTTTTTTAAGAAATAATTATACGTAATAAATGAGAAGATTATAGAAATTTCATATAATGAAATGCTCGCCATATTTTAACTTCTTTTATAACATAAGTAGCAGATAGTATTTATATATTCTGTTTATTGCAATATGATAAGAAAAAAGACAAATCCTATTATTCCAAAATAAATAGAACTTTCGCAAATCATCATATTTGTTTCCCCATTTCGTGATTTGATACATATTTCATTAATTTTTAAGAAATAATTATATTTAATAAGTGAGAAGATTATAGAAATTTCAGATAATGAAATGCTCGCCATATTTTAATTTATTTTATAACATAAGTAACAAATGTATGTATATATTCTGTTTGTTGCAGTATGATAAGAAAAAAGACAAAAAATATATATGTTGCATTTCTAATAATTTCAAATCATTAAAATGCATTTGTACTTAAACCCAAATTTATCGCTTTAATTTCGTTCCTAGATTTATCTAATTTCGTAAGCATTAAAAGAATGACATATTATTTTCGTGTTATTTAGTCTATAAATACAACACATTATTTATCTTTTAGGTCATTGTACCATGCATATGCAGAGAAAACTATGAAAAGTTTGGTCATTAATTAAAATTACAGTGATCATTATAGTGACCCAATAAATTTACAACAATCTTTTCTTAAATATTTTAAAATTCTATTGTGAATTTAGTCTTACTCAGCAGGATATTATTTTGTCTGCAACAATAATTATTTTAAATTAAATTAAACTTAACGGTTGGATAATTTAGTAAAATATTGGAATAACTTTTTGTTATAGTACTTTAAAAAGCTTGCGAAGAAAAAATATTTTCTTTTAAGTTAAAATAAAGTTTTCATTAAAAAAATATTTAGTATTTTTGTCTTTCTATCAAATTGTAACAAAAAATGTATGATACTGAAAAATAATGAAATGAAACATTTCAACTCCTACGTCAGAAAATTACATTTTAGTAAATAAACAATAAATTTAATTAGTTCTGGAAAAAATTGAACTATCAGTGTAAGAATAATGATTTTAAGAATTTAAAATATAACTTTAAGACTAAATTTTGAACTACACCTAATTCCGTTTTTACATGAATAAGAGTTTAAGAGTTTAAAAACATTGAATATCACTATTTTTACTAGTAATCTTCGCCTTATTTAATCACAGAAATCTGCGAATAAATAAGGCGAATATTAGTATTAAAAATATATTAGTAATATAATAAATTATAACACCTTGTAATAATATATTACTTTTAAATTCTAAAGGTGTAACATTAACAACATAATATAAATTAAAATAACTTTTATTAGTTGTTTCAACAACTAATAAAAGTTATTTTAATTTATATTATGTTGTTAATTTTACACCTTTAGCATTTAAAAGTAATAAATATATTAGTATTTAAGATGTGTAAACCTTTAAACCTCTGGTCGTGTAAAAACAGGATTAGATGAACACAATTTGTACAATGTTAAATTTATTAAGTATAATTGCATTAAATTTGCATTTATTTAGTGTTATTGCACTCCACTGAGCTGGATGCTATTCGGAAGATAACTGACAGTGCATACGTCAGCAATGACTAAATTACAGTGCTATTCGAGAAATGCAACAGTGCAGTTATAAACAAAAATCCGGTTCTGCTGGAAGTGAGACATTTAGTATTTTTCACTAAATAATTTCATTTTGACCCTGTTTTCCTATATACAAAAATCTATTTTCTTCCCATATATTATCACCCCTTACAGTTCTGGCCATTAGGTCAGATACACCCTGTATAAGATGTAATCAAATAATTGCTACATTAACATCTTGTTCTCCTAAAATTATATGGATCTCATATAAATGTAATATGTCTTTCCTCTGCTTAAGAATTTATATATAGAGGGTGTATCTGAAATGCTTCAACAAACTTAGGGGGATGATAGCACTCATCAATACGAACAAAAAATGCAATAGAACATGGGGTCGCAAATGACATTTAAAGGGTGAAAATCGCAAAACTAATAAAAATATCGAAATCTCGCTTGCTGCTTTTCTGCAGAACTGACTAGTAGCACGAAACTGGTTTTCCTTTCACTGTGTGCATATCCAGTCAGAAAGAAATAATAAAAACGTGGAAGAAAGCCAAACATATTTGTGAGCAGGAATACACGTATGAAAATTTTCCATCTTCTTAGAAACGGACCAATAAACGCAACTTTGTAGCAAGCAGGCGTGTAAGTACATGAACCGCCAACGACGATAGGTAGTATGGTGCTCCACCTCATTTTTCTGTGGACGTACGCAACCACCTTGATGGAGTTTATCCGGCAAGATGGATTGAACGTCGCGTCGTGGCCCTGTTGCTTGGCCTCTACGGTCGCTAGACCCCTTTGGATTTCTTCTGATGGGGACAGATGAAATCACTCATTTATGAGACGCCGCCAGTAGAAATGCCAGAAGAAGTAGTAGCGCGTATTGTGACCCCTGCAGGAGAAATCCAAGAAAGTCCCTGAATCTTCGAGCGTGTCCGCCAGTCGTTCTGCCATAGATGTACTCTGTGTAATAATGTCACAGCGTACTTCGATATGGCGTACTTCGATTGGAGTGCTGAACTCAAGTGCAACATAAGAACTTTAAACTTTAAACTGTAGAATTTAACTTGACTCCTCATTTTTATGTGTTACTAGTGCACCGTCTTGTGCTGACATTGCAGTGAAAATTAGTGAGAAATTGTGATTACGTTTATGGACTCATATTCGGATCTGCCATTTATGGAAGTGCGGTACTATGACATGATACTGATCAGTGATTGCTACGCCGCGGTTGTGATACAATTATTGGTTTCTACTTGATTCGAACTTGAAATTTTCGGAAAGTATTGACTTTATTTATTTTGTGTGATACAGAGACTTTTCAACTAAGTGGACTATTATGTTTATTGGAACTATTAGTGTAATAAGTGATTAAAGGAATGGGGACTGAATATTGGACTGTTACAACTTGTTGTATATAATTGACTTGTTAAATATTGAAGAAAGAATGGTATATAAATCGGAAATAAATAGTCAATCTTGGTGATAGATTGAATAATGTAAGAACGCTGCAATTCTTTTTTGAAGAGGTACATTGTACCTTATCCTGTTTGCTATAGGATAATTAATCCAGTGTATTTTGTTTTTTTATTTTTATTTTTACTTTATTTAAGTTTAGATGGACTTCTGTAAATTCTCTGTGGTCCTTAAAAGTTGTTTGAATTTTGGTTGCATTTATTGCTAATTGTATTCTTAGTATATGTGTCACATTTAGTATTGATGCATTTTTATTTGTATTCTGATTGTATTGTGATTTGTATATTTCATTTGAGCTTGTGATTGTTTTTAATAATAAACGTCCGTTGGTTCCAGGCTAGTTTCCGGGCTGTGGGTTCGCTGGGGGTGGAGATGGGATTTATGCTGGGGTGTATAAACACTTTTGCCTTCGGGTTGGTTTCCCCAGTCAGGTGTTTCCTGTTTCCTGTGTAATAATGTCCGCGGTCGACACTTTCAACAATTGTTGTAAAATATTTGTTTTCTCTGGACATCACGAGCTGTGTTGTACCTATTCTTTGCAATAACTAATTCTCTGGAGTGTTTCTTTCTTGTCTCAGTTTGTCCATTTCCAGACGCATTTTCTCGATTTTCATCCTTTAAACGTCATTTTCGACCCCATGTTCCATTGCATTTTTTGTTCGTCTTCATGAGTACTATCATCCCTCTAAGTTTGTTGAATCATTTCAGATACACCCTGTATATATATCTGTAATTTCCATGCAAAGGTTATTTGAAATACCTATGTATTTTTCGAGAATAAATCCTCTGTAAAAATAAATAAGAAGCCTAATAAATTCTGAGGTGTTGAAGTGATGTTTTAGAATCTTCTCCTCTATTTACAGTTAAATATATTCAGGAAGAGAACAATCAATGCACTTCTAGCATGAAAAAATAAATAGATCAATAAATTAACAATATCAATTGTCAAATAACACAAAATTAGATAATTGTTTCATTTACTTCAGACCTTTGATAATTGGTATCATTAGAACATAATCTCTCTCTTTACTCAGGTTATGCAGACGTTTTTAAAGTAGGGAGCAAAATAATTGGCAAAATTAATTTTTGCTCAAAAATTAATTTAAAAAAAATAAATATTGTTGTTTCCACTTTGTTTTTAATATTGAAACATACTACATGAGCAAACATCACATCATAAACTAATTTTATTTTCACAAAGATAGAATTTTTGTTATACAAGAATAATTATACTGAAACCATTATTAAAATAGCAATACAAAACAGACTCTAATTTCTGAATAAATGTGGTATTAGACTGGTCTGATAGTAGACAAAAATGCTAGTCCGACAGCAGGAAAAATGCTAGTTCAAGAACAGAACAATCCTTTAGAACATGTAATCGAATATTGGAAAGTTTTGGGTTGTTTAGTTAAAGGCGGGAGCTAATTTTGCATGCTAATGCTCGACGTCTTCGAGAGCAATTATCAGCTTTCCATCAAAAATCAAACCTGAAAGTTATTGCAAAGATTCCAATTGCAAACACAATGCTTTTTCGTCTTACGATAGACTGTTGGTATATTTTTGAAGGATGCTGCTTATTCAAAATTGGTCATCTTAAAAGAGCCAAAAAGAAACAAATTCTTGAAAGTCTTGGTATATTAGACTAGTCTGATAGCAGAAACATATGCTGGTCCGATAGTAATAACAAATGCTAGATTAGGAACAGAGGTACCCTTAGGACCCCTTCAAATATCCTTTAGAAGATGTAATGTAGTGACGAAAGTTTTGAGGCATTTAATCAGAGGTGAGAGATAATTTTGTACTTTAACGTTCGTCGACTTCTTGAACAATTTACAGCTTTCCACAAAAAGGAAAGCTTGAAAGTTTCTCCATAGATTCCATATACAAGCTTAATGCTCTAGTCTGTAGAGAGACTATTATAAAATTTTGAAATGTGCTGGATATATTTAGAATAAGTTTTCTTAAAAGAGCCAAATACTAAAATTTCTTGAGAATCATAGAATTTAACAACTTAATATTCCCTAAACTTCCCAAATTTGAGTCATATTAAAGTTTAACATAAGTCATAATTAAGAAATTATGGTGTTTTTTCTGTTTTCACAAAAAGCCCCACCATTTCTCTCCCCCCCCCCCCCCTTGGTTCGATTTTGCCCATTAACGAACTTGACCGAGATTTTATGCCCCTTGATTTTATGTATCAGTTTGGAACAGATTTGTGCAGAATTATGGGAGTTATCGGGGGTGGTTTTGGGTTCTGGGAGTCATGATCGGCGTAGATCTGCAAAAAATTTTCAAAAATTTCAACTTACCGGAGAATGTAATAGGTAGTATTTCTTACGAAATCTACCTAAAAATATGAAAAAAAAGTCTCGTTTTTAGTTGTTATAATATTATTGAAAATATGAGTGTTTTTGAATAGCAGAGATATATACATTTAATGTTTTTGTATGAATTAAAATCATTTAAATAAATTGAAAATAAAATTGATGAAACCATTGAACATATTTTTGGCAGTGAATTAGGATTTATCCCTATTGTGATATACTGTCGAATTTACATTGGTAATATTGTCATTCAAATGAGAAAATATTTCTTGTTCATATTTGTTTAGAAATGGCAAAATAACCATGTGTTGTGGGAATATTTTATACCAACATTGCCAATATTGATTGAAATATTGCCAATGCAAACAATCTTGGCACAATATTGTTTTAATAATGCCATAATTACATTTCTCTATTTTGAATGAAGCCAGATATAAAATAAAATACACTGAATTAAAATAAATAAAGAGAAAAGTACACAAAACTCACATTATAAAAAAATAATAATATATCTAGTGTATACCCTTCTTCAACAATTTTGTATTTAAATCCTAGAAAAGTAAGGATTTTTTCGAACACTTTAAAATTCCGAAGTATTCCTTTTCTTTTAAATAACAATTACGTATTTTTCTCAGAGGATAAATAGTTGACGTTTCTTTAAAAAACCGTCGCAAAAAATATCTAGGATGAAAAAAATCTAAATAGCAACGAAAAAACTGAATTGAAATAATTTCCATAAAGTAGAGGGAGATGTGCAAAAGAAAACTTCCGTAATACATAAGATGAAGCTCGCTGTTAATAAATTATTTTCAGAAAAGTGTAATTATCTGAATATATACATTTCCATTCAACTTTTTACTATAGAAAATAATTAAGTACCTACTGCCATAGCAAAAATGGTAAATCGCTCTTTTTTTTGTAAAAAAGTAGAGCTATTTAATGATAAAAATATTTAATAATATAAGGAAAATCATATATTTTTTTAATTATTACATTGTATTTCTTTTTCATTCTTTAATGATTTTTCTTTCAATAAGCATAAAATTAGAAATTTAAGTATATTATAAAGAATATTAACATTTCATAAATAAAAATTTTCATTTTTGAAATAACTTTGGTAGTTTTTCGAAAATCTAGTTTTGTAAATATCTAACAAAATTTTACAAATTTGATAGTTGTATAGTTAAGTAATTGCGTAAAATATACTTTATAAGTGCTGGCTAATTAATGCAAAACACACGGCATTTTAAATTCTCCTTCACTGTCATACCAAAATGACAAAATTTTAATGTTGTTGTCGTTATAGATTTTAATGCGCTTCAAAAGGTAATTATTTCAACATATATATGTTAAATAAATAAATAAATAAATAAAAGAATTGATTGTGTTTATGAAGACAAACCTTTGCAGTATTAACCATTACTAAATGTATCAAAACTGTGATAAATCTGTTCGAATATAAATATTAAATTAATTTGATCCGCTTTGACCCAAAAATGACCCACTAATCGAAAGTTCTCGAACATGTGACCCAGCCCAATAGTCTTCTCGTGCCCGAAAATAGTCGGGTACAAAATTTCGTCAAAATCGTTTGAACCGTTTTTTAGATACAATTAGCTTGATCATGACCCAAAATGACCCACTAATTGAATTTTCTCGAACACGTGACCTAGCGCAACAGTCTTCTCGTGCCCGAAAACCATTGGATGCAAAATTTAGTGTAAATTGAGCCGCTTTTTAGATCTTGACCCACAATGACCCAGAAATGACCCACTAATCGAATTTTCTCGGACATGTGACCTAGCCCAATGATTTTATCGTGTTCGACATTCGTAGGACACAAAATTTAATCAAAATCGTTAGAGCCGTTTTTTAGATGAAATTAATTTGACCCGCGGTGACCCAAAAATGACCCACTAATCGAAAGTTCTCGAACATGTGACCCAGCCCAATAGTCTTCTCGTGCCGAAAATGGTCGGTTACAAAATTTTGTCAAAATCGTTTGAACCGTTTTTTAGATACAATTAGCTAGACCATGACCCAAAATGACCCAAAATGACCCAAAATTTTCTCGAACATGTGACCTAGCCCAATGGTTTTCTGGTGCCCCTAAACGGTAGGATACGAAATTTCGTCAAAATCGTTAGAGCCGTTTTTAAGATAAAATTTGCATATATATATATATATAACCACACACAAGATTTGCTCGTATTAGAATATATGATATACGAATATATTAAATATAGGAATATATAAATATTAAGTATACAAATATAAAATTAAATATAGTGTTGTGAAATTACTGTGTGTGAGCAAGCTAGACAGTGAAAGGGTAACATAAACAATATATTGTACAAAATTAAGCTCATGAGAATAACTTTCGGGACCATCCTTTCACACTGACACAGGTAATATATTTTAAAACCATTAACGAACTAAAAATATTAAGAAACAAACTTTTATGAAATGAGAGCAGAAATGAAATGAAAATTATTTGGATCAGTTTTCTTTTCCATAAAAAAGAAATGAAAAAGAAATACACAAAACTCATACATCGAATAAATCTTTTCCTACAGTGTAAAAAGTATCCAGGCCAAGAATATGACCCGAGGGGATACTCTACTTTTAAACTATAACTTAGGAAGGTAGTCTACTTCTAAAAGTAGTAATTTTCGAAAAATGCTTTTTTTGCATTTTTGGTATTTTTAGGATGCGTAGAATAATGTCTCAAAGCCATTTAATGAAATTCCAATTCGTTATATAAGTTTTTTTTCTTGTAAACTTGACGGTTCTTAGCGTGAAATATGTTTCTGCCCATGCAGCAGCCATGTCAGTATTTCTTGTGTTCCACAGGAAACAATTTTAATCTGATTAATACTACTCGTGACAGTAATTTAGACGAAATCCCAAAAAAGGGCAATATTAACACAATTATGCTTGCAATAATACTTGTATCTGGTAGCTTGCGAAAATAAATAGTTGAAATCGCCATTTACCTGGCCGTTTGCATTTTTAATGAAGTTTTAACGATTTTAAAAATCATGTATCTTCTCCTAAACACTATTTGCTTTGAAGCAAATAATTTTGCAGTCAACGTGGACAAACAACGGACGACGAAGTCTGGAGTTAAGCTTGACTCCACAGGCTAAAGAAGCAATTCTTCAAAGCAGAATGATTCAAATACTTCAGAACAAATTTTTCAAAGAAGAAGGATTGTTTATGGTTCTGGGATAGTTAATTTAGCGTTGAGTGACCATGAAATATGTTTTTTTATGAGTAAATTAATTTTCGTGTTTTTCTTAGAATGACATTTTTTCCCCCGTGGATGATACATTTTCTCCCAAACCGTTCAAGCAATCAGTCTTGATCTTGCAACTTTTAAATCTTCATAGTTTGTAGCGGTACATAAACCAAAAATATCGTTGATTTTGCAAAATCAATTATTTTTCCGCATGCGTTAGATTTACAAAACTAGAAGAAAAAACATAGATTTTTTTTTTCAAATACCCGTCATTTTGTCAATTAGTATCTATTTTCCATAACAGTTAGTTTGGTTCCACGGAATTTAATACACTTCAATAATTGTATTTGTTCATATGTTTAAGATAAGCAGAAGCCGAGAACAATTATCGCCCCGCAGACGATGCGACAGGACGCTTTGAGCATAAAATGGCAGTATTAGTGATGAAACATTTATATATTTTTTTTTTCAGAGTAGATAAAAAATATGAGTTAAAATAAAAGTTGTTACTATTTATCAAATATGACAAAAAATCATGAAAAAGTATAAACATCTGTCGGTTAAAATATAATACCCCCTGAAATTCACAAAGCCTTGCCAACTGGGATGACTACCCAGGACGATTCTGAGGCACACAATTCATTCACATGTGATATTATCTATCCTAGTAAACTGGAGCTTTGCCGATAAAAATATTTCAGGTAGTGGAGCTCCATGGCCAAGTTCGATTTCTGGCTTGATATTTTTCACCCTGTCGGGAAAAAATTATTCAACCTTTACACCAAAAATTTCTCAGTCATGGGG
Organism: Maratus michaelseni; assembly: GCA_963931845.1. Lineage (NCBI taxonomy): Eukaryota > Metazoa > Arthropoda > Arachnida > Araneae > Salticidae > Maratus > Maratus michaelseni. The sequence goes on from OZ007597.1 coordinate 57,367,002, forward strand.
ATGAAATATACTGGCTCAAACATTTTATGAGTTATACATTACTATGAGTTAAAATCAAAGTTGTTACTATTTATTAAATGTAAGAAGAAATCATGAAAAACATATAAAATATGTCGTTTAAAATATAATACCCCCGTAAATTCGCAAATCCTTGCCAAGTGGGATGCTTATCCAGGACAATTCTGACACACATAATTCACTCACATGCTGATAACATCTGTCCTAGAAAACTGGAGCTTTACCGATAAAAATATTTCAGGCCTTGGAGCTCCATGGGTGGGTTAGACTCTTGCCTTGATGTTTTTCACCCTATTGGGAAAACTTTATTCAACCTTTACTCCTAAAATTTCTCAGTAATGAGGGTGAAATATACTGGTTTAAACATCTTATGAGTTTACATTTCTATGAGTTAAAACTCTTAAATTCACAAAGCTTTTCCAAGTGGGATACTTATCCAGGATGATTCTGACACATAATTCACTCACAAGCTGATATCATCTGTCCTAGAAAACTGGAGCTTTACCGATAAAAATATTTCAGGCCGTGGAGCTCCATGAGTGGGTTAGATTTTTGGCTTGATATTTTTCAACCTGTTGGGAAAACTTTGTCAGGTGAGTTGATACTTATCAGTGAGTTGATACTTATCCAGGATGATTCTGACACATAATTCACTCACATGCTGATATCATCTGTCCTAGAAAACTGGAGCTTTACCGATAAAAATATTTCAGGCCGTGGAGCTCCATGGGTGGGTTAGATTTTTGGCTTGATATTTTTGAACCTGTTGGGAAAACTTTATTCAACCTTCACACCTATAATTTTTTCAGTAATGAAGGTGAAATATACTAGCTCAAACATTTTATGAGATTTACATTACTGTGAGTTGAAATCAAAGTTGTTACTATTTATTAAACATTAGAATAAATCAGAAAAAAAGTATAAAAATATATCGATTAAAATATAATACCCTCTTAAATTCACAAAGCCTTTCCAAGTGGGATGACTAACGCAGGAGGACATGAGTTTTACATTACTATGAGTTAAAATCAAAGTTGTTACTATTTATTAAATACTAGTAAGCTGCGCCCGCTGCGCTGGTCGATTTCTACAAATGAACCTTGAATCAAACGAGATATATCGTTTCATTTGACTTTGAATTTGAAAGCAATCTGTATATTTACCTGGAATATCCTTCCATATTACTAAAAAATAACGTCATTGCGCTATTATATTTTCTAATGTGCAGTCAAAATTTTAGCTGTTAAGGACCAACTCTTTTATTTGGTCATTTACAGGGTTTACTAAAGAATGATAAAACTATATGCAATATACTAAACCATCACTAAAAATTATCGAACAAACAATGCAAACAAATTAACTAACAAAATCCATTCAGTAGAAGTTTTTATAAAAGCTAATCGTTGATAATCGAGTTCATCTGATTATAGAACTTTTCCACATAATTCTAAAACTAACACAACGACATGAAATATACTAAAACCATCCATACAAAGTATCTACTTAACAATGCAAGTCGCAAAAAATACGCCCAGTAAAAACTTTCAAAAACGCTAGTCTTTCGGAATCGGGTTCACTTGACTATATAACCTTCACATATAACTCTTTGACTAAGCAACGTAGAACAATATGTAGTACACTACAACCATTCCTCAAATAGCATCTTACTAACTAACAATACAATTCTCATCAAAATCTGTCCAGTAGAACTTTTTCAGAAGGCTAATCTTTCATAATCGGAATCAAATATTGAAAAGGCTAATATTTGATAAAGAAATGGTCACCCGATTTTCGAATTTCCCCCTCTAATTCTTGAACTAAGCAACGTAGAATGATATGTTATATAATAAAACTTTCCCTAGAAAATTATCTAACAGTGTTGGTTCCATCGAAATCCATTCGGCACAATCTTTTAAAAAGGCTAATCTTTCATAATCGGATTGATCTGATTATAGAACTTCCCATAATAATTCTAGAACTAAGCTACGTAAAACGATATGTTATACAATAAAAACATCCCTGAAAAATTATCTTACAGTTTAACTTCTACGAAAATCCATTCAGCAGAACTTGAATTATAAGCAGCCGGAACGAAATTTCATATATGTAAAAGTAAATAGAAGTATATTGCCATTAATATAGTTTGCATTTGAATAAAAAAAAAGGTACTTTTCAGTTAGCCGGGCGCCAGTGATATATGTACATATATAAATATATATGTATAAATACATATATATATGTATATATTCATACAAATAAGTGTATACATATGTATGTATATATATATGTATTTGTGTAGATATATGTGTATATATATGTACATGTATATATCATGCACATGTATATACATGTATATATCTATCACTAACGCCCGGCTAACCGAAAAGTACCAAAAAACAATACTGCAAAAATACTGTCGTACACTTGAAAAAACACCTTTTGGCTTAAAATATCTCATCAAAACTGTTTTTCTTTTTTTTCTTTTCTTTCTTTTTAAAAAAAAATAAAATTAGTAACAGTTTTTTCTTTTATTTTTCCAGATGTATAGCCATTTCAATGCTTTCTGCAACAACAACAAAAAAAAACACCTTTTGGCTTAAAATCAAAATGTTTGGGATCAAAAGTAAAATCAAAATCGCCAAAAACAAAAGATAAATCGCCAAATATTTTTTCAATAACAATCTTGCCCCTTGAATAATTTTTTAAGCATTACGAACATTCCCAATCATGTTTAAATTAAAGATTTTCGTTTTATAATATTATCTTTCATTAAAACTCTTTTTCTTTTTTCTTTCTTTTTTTTTTAATAAAATTAGCAGCAGTTTTCCTTTTATTTTTCGAGATGTATAGCTTTTTCATTTCCTTCTGCAACAAAAATGGTCGCCAAATATTAGCAATGGTAACCTTTTCAGCCAAAATAACAGAATTTTCTATCATAATTCTGTAACTAATGTACGTAGAACAATATGTTATATACTAAAACCTTCCCTGATAAATTATCTATCGAACAACATAAGTTCCATCAAAATCTATTCAGTGGATCTCGAGTTATAAAGGAACGGAACGAAATTTCAGTTTGTGTTTTATATATATTGTAGATTAGAAAAAAATCAGAAAAAAAAAAGTATAAAAATATATATTACCCTCTTAAATTCACAAAGCCTTTTCAAGTGGGATGAGTAACCCAGGACGATTCTGACACACACAATTCACTCACATGTTGATATCATCTGTCCTAGAAAATTGGAGCTTTACCGATCAAAATATTTCAGGCCGTGGAGCTCGATGTTTGAGTGCGATTCCTGGTTTGATACTTTCAGCCTGTCGGGAAAAATTTATTCAACCTTTACACCTAAAATTTCTCATGAAATATACTGGCTCACACATTTTATGAGTTATACATTACTATGAGTTAAAATCAAAGTTGTTACTATTTATTAAATATGAAAAAAGTATAAAAGTATGTCGTTTAAAATATAATACCCCTTTAAATTATCAAAGGCACACAATTCATTCACATGTGATATTATCTGTCCTAGTAAACTGGAGCTTTGCCGATAAAAGTTTTCAGGCCGTGCAGCTCCATAGGTGGGTACGATTCCTGGCTTGATATTTATCACCAGGTCGGGAAAAATTTATCCAACCTGTACATTAAATTTTTCAGTAATGTGCGTGAAATATACTGGCTCAAACATTAAAAAAAATATCTAATGTATTGCCAGAAGTTACTTTTTTAAAAATTTTGCGTTTAAAACAGAAAAAAAAGAATTTTTCTGAATATTTTAAAATATTAAAGAATTCATTACAATTTAAATGCTGATTTAGCTTTATTTTTTCAGATGAAGAATATTTTATAAGAAAATATTTTACAAAACAATGCATAGAGTTAAAGAAAAAATTGCATTGAAAAAAAATTGTAAATAAATGACCTCCTTTGAAAAAAGGAGAAGCAGATTCACAAAACAAAGCTTGCATACATAAACGGAAGATTAGTGTTAATATATTATTTTCACAGAAATATAATAATCTGAATATTTTCAATTAATTTTAACTTTTTATCATAAAAAATCATAGTAAATAATTTCTTTCATAACTGTAAAAGTTAAAAAAATAATTTCAGTATAAAGATAATAAAACTTTCAAATAGAACAAAAATATTTAAGAATATAAGAAAAAATTTCTCACTTTGTAAAAAAATTATAATACACTGTGTTAAATTTTCAGATTTATTAATGACTCTTCTTTAAAAAGTAGAAAATTCAAAATTGTATAAAACTGTAGAAAATATTCACATTCTGATGAAAGAGTTCAGTAAATCTTTACGGTATGTAAAATTGTTAAACATTGAATAATATTATAATGCGATATTTTTTATATATTAATAAAAAATACCCCTTAAATTGATTATATATATTGCATAAAACTGATGGGTGAATTATTATGTGAATATTAATAGTGTTTTGCAATGATACAGTATCTTTGTGAGGAGAGCAGGATAGATAATCTCACGTAGAAGTTTTTTAAAGGGCTTGTATCTCGTATTTACGGGAAAGTTCGAATAAAACCACGAAAAACTCCGAACGGTTAGGTTTACGAGCGCAATTTAGGTTAGAACTCAGCAAATCGCTTCTACAAGCTTTGAACGCAGAATATCTAAGCAACACGTTGGGCCAAATATTAATCATTTTTATCATTTTCTTAATATATTAAATGTATTTTTTCAATATATCTCCCAATCCTCCAGCAAAAATGCAAGATGGTTGGCGCTCGTGGCCAAGAGTATAAGGGTCATCTGTCATGGTCACAGTACCGAGATAAACTCATGTGACTCCATTGCACACAGATAGTGTAGAATTCTTGTCTGTATTCATGTAGTTCTGCGGATTATGTGTAACAAGGCTGTTACTTTGTATATGGTTTTCAGAAAATTAATAAGTAGATATATATATGTAAAAAGGAAGAAATGTGTGTATACTTGTATGTGATCTAAGATATGTGGGTTCCCCGAAGCCGGAGCGTATAGGCTTTTATCTGTCGTGGTAGCAGTACCGGGTTCAACTCTCAGTGACTCCATTGCACATACACATCATGTAGAATTCTTGGCTGTATTTGTGTCGTCCTGTGGATTATCTCTAAGAAGGCGGTAAACTTGTGTATAGACGAATGTGTATAAAGAAATGAATAAGAGGATATATGCAAAACAAAAGGAAGAAAATTTCTGTTAAATCTTGCATGTGATCTAACATCTGTGGATTTGACGAGGCCGAGAGAGTATGGGCGTTTATCTGTCACGGTGGCAGTACCGGGTTCAACTCTCAATGACTCCGTTGCATACACACATAGTGAAGAATTCTCGGCTGTATTTGTGTCGTCCTGTGGATTATCTGTAAGAAGGCCGTCACCGTGTGTAAGACGAATGTATATGAAGAAATGAATAAGAGGATATAAGTAAAACAAAAGGAAGAAATTTGTGTCAAGTCTTGTATGTGATCTAAGATCTGTGTGTTCTCCGAGGCCGAGAGCGTATCTGTCGTGGTAGCAGTACCGGGTTCAACTCTCAATGACTCCATTGCATACACACATAGTGAAGAATTCTCGGCTGTATTTGTGTTGTCCTGTGGATTATCTGTAAGAAGGCCGTCACCGTGTGTAAGACGAATGTATATGATAAAATAAATAAGAGGATACATGTAAAACAAAAGGAAGAAATTTGTGTCAAATCTTGTATGTGATCTAAGATCTGTCGGTTCCTCGAGGCCGAGAGCGTATAGGCGTTTATCTGTCGCGGTAGCAGTACCGAGTTCAACTCTCAGTGACTCCATTGCATACACACATGATATAGAATTCTCGACTGTATTTGTGTCGTGCTGTGGATTATCTCTAAGAAGGCTGTAAACTTGTGTATAAACGAATGTATATGAAGAAATGAATAAGAGGATATATGTAAAACAAAAGGAAGAAATTTGTGTCAAATCTTGTATGTAATCTAAGATCTGTGGCCCCAAGGCCGAGAGCGTATAAGGCGTTTATCTGTCGCTGTAGCAGTACCGGGTTCAACTCTCAATGAGTTCATTGCACACACACATATTGTAGAATTCTCGACTGTATTTGTGTCGTCCTGTGGATTATCTGTAAGAGGGCCGTCACATTATGTATAGACGAATATATATGAAAAAATGAATAAGAGTATATATGTAAAACAAAAGGAAGAAATTTATATCAAATCTTGTTTGTGATATAAGATCTGTGGTGTTCCCGAGGCCGAGAGCGTATAGCCGTTTATCTGTCTTGGTAGAAGAACTGGGTTCAACTCTCAGTGACTCAATTGCACATGCACACACACATACTATACAATTCTCGGCTGTATTTGTGTCGTCCTGTGGATTATCTGTAAGAAGGCTATAGACGAATGCATATGAAGAAATGAATAAGAAGGTATATGTAATACAAAAGGAAACATTTGTGCCGAATCTTGAACCTGTTTTAACATTATGTAAATAAATGATCATTCAAAATAATAGCTACAGTAGCTAAAGGTAAAAAAGTCCCCTCATTCCCCTCTGTAAATGTCAAATGTGTGGGAGGGCCTAATATTTTTAGCTAAAAATATTTAAGGTATTTTACTCTCATCACATCCAAGTTTAAATGCAAAATTATGAAATGATGAATAGTTATTTTTATGTAATAAATAAATAATTATATGTTCAATATCTAGGTAATATGTCATTATTATCAAACTCGGTAATAATATAAAATATGAAATATAATAGCTCATTTTAGATGAATTAGTAAAATTGCATCAAAATTTAATCAATACAACGTTATCACGTCACATAAAATACTTATAAATTTGAAATATACTTTATGAAAACACATTTTATGGCGATAGTTTAAAAAACAGTACTGTTTAATGCCAAAAATCATTATATTATCATGCATATTTATCGTTTTGTAATTTAGTCCTAAAAGTTAGTTCTCAATATTACGTATATTAAGGAATTTTTTGGAAACATCTTAACGGGTTGCTAAGTTTTAAAAGTTTCAAAGTTCTTCGTAAATTAGACTTTAAATTGCAAAATGCTAATATACCGATGATATAGAAAATATTTATTCTAAAAATGCAATATCCCACAGATGTCAGACTTAATATGGTGCTATTACAAACACTTGTTCATTCAAATATTCTTGAAATTATTTACTGATAATCTTTCAATTACCAGATTGTTAATGTACTTTATTTATTTTTATAAGTAATACATTTAAAATAAAATGATTTTTTATGTTTTCTACTATTTTCGAGTGTATATTCAAACAAGGAAAATACTGAAATTGTATTATGCAAGTATGTTTCAAGTTCAATTTTTCCCGATGTGCCAAACTTAATACTGTGCTGTTATAAATATATTTTTATGCAAATAATCTCAAATTTATTTAATTCCGGGAAATTCTACAGTTTTGATAATTTCTATTTAAATTTTTCATCATTTATCAGAACTCTCGTATAACTTGAATGTTTTTAAATAACTTATGTATTAACATTTTCAACTGAATTTAAATGACACTACTGTCGTGTCGTTTTAAAAAGAAAAATAAAGATACACATTGTAAATGCATCGCAAAATCAGTTATTCCCCGGAGGTAAAATCTCAATGTTTGTTATTAATAACATTTGTTTATATTCAATTAACCTTTAATTTAAGGTTTCATAAGTGGAGGAAATTCTGTAATTAAAATTAATAGTTTTCAATTTATTTAAGAGCAATGAAGTCTTAATATATTTTATTTCATATTTATATTTGATTTATAAAAATTCTTATTTTAACATATTGCTTTGTCATGCTTTTTACATAAAATTTCTACTATACTAATACAGTGTGTCAGGTAACATAACCTCTGATCTTTATAATTCCTGAATTCATTAATTACAATGAATAAAAATGTGCGCTAATTGCTCATAAATAGCTCTTAAATTTTGAATATTGTAAATTAAAAAATAATTGACATTTTAGCTAATAGATGGCGCTGAATTAACTTAATCTCTTAGAAAGCTTAAGTTGATGTTTAAACAGTTAAAATCAAAAGTAACTAAGGTGATAATGGGAAAAAAGGAGCAAATTTATCGGATAGCATCACCAATTAAAGAATTAAAAATATACTGCACCCCAGAGTGAGAAATAATTTAAAATGATATTATTAGCTGCATATGTAAAATATATAGAACACAAGCTTCTTTCTTTTTCAATGTAATGAATAAAGAACACAACTGTAGTTCTCAGAGCAATTAATTATTGGCAGTCTCTTCCAGGTGATTAATAACAGTAGCTATTATTATTATTATTATACAGCTGACTGGTCCCTACCTGCCGGACATTATGCTTTAGCTTAACTGGTTGTGTACCTATGTCCACGGGGCAAAATTCGCTTGATCATCAATCTGACAAGAACCTCGGCCGTCGGGGATGAAGAGCATTTTAGTGAATGACTTTAGTTATACTAAAAATACCAACGTTTGACACACAATATAATCGTACAATAAACAGACGCACGTTTCATGAGTAACTTGGACTCACTTCCTCAGTGTAAATAAAATTAAACCCTATTGTATTCCCCCAAAGACATGAAAATGAATCTAAAAACCCATATGAAAAACAACAACACACCGAGAAACTCCTCACGCATGAGCCACCAATCAGATTAAGCCTGTAGTGATTCACTATGACAAAGTAACTCAACCCAGAAAGGTGAGATGTAAGGTACACTTGAAAAATCATTGACCAGGGAGTTACCAAATTTATGAATATAAACTGCCTCAAAGAAGTCTAAATCTAATGGAGTGGTGCATTTCTTAATAATAGTGGCTGTGTCGAAGTTAAAATTATGTCCCTCACTCCAACAGTGACAAGCAATAGAGGATTTTGTAATTCTTTTTTCTTAATGTAATTTCTGTGTTCATTGAGTCTGAAACGGAGTTGTCGTTTAGTCTGTCCTATATAGGACAAACCACATTGACATTGGATATTGTAAATGCCCCAAAAGTTTTGATGTGAAATTTTATCCTTTAACTGTGAAAAATTTAGTTTATTAACTGACTTAATAAACAATCTTAAAATCATATTGTCTTAAAATATTAGCTATTTTATAGCTAATGCTATTGTGAAATGGTAAAATAATGCCCTCACACTTGCAAAAAACTCGTACGAGCCGCCTGTACATCCGGCCTGCATTCGTACTGAAAAGCCTGGGATGAGTTCATTTATGGAAGTAGCTTAATCTGATTGGTGGCTCATGCGTGAGGAGTTTCTCCGTGTGTTGTTGTTTTTCATTTGGGTTTTTAGATTCATTTTCATGTCTTTGGGGGGATACAATAGGGTTTAATTTTATTTACACTGAGGAAGTGAGTCCAAGTTACTCATGAAACGTGCGTCTGTTTATTATACGATGATATTGTGTGTCAAACGTTGGTATTTTTAGTATATTTATCCGCACAAGATTTTATTCATAATGACTTTAGTTACTGTGTTGGCCGGTTCTAGATTACTATTAACAAAGTTGATTGGGTTTCTGGGTACATTGTCGAAAAAGGAAAACAAAGGGAAGGGGACCCTCACACTTGCAAAAAACTCGTACGAGCCGCCTGTACATCAGGCCCGCATTCGTACTGAAAAGCCTGGGATGAGTTCATTTATGGAAGTTGCTTAATGCTAATATAAACTATGGTTGCTAATGTAGACTATGAAAAGTTAGCATCATGCAGTTTAAATCTTTGTGGCGTTAGTATGCATTATATATACATAAAAAATACTTATTAGAAGGAGATAGTTTATCTAACAACAGTAAAAAATGTTGTGCTTCGCCGGACAATTAATGCGGCTTGGAAAATGCTATGACATGATATCTGTGAGATAAAGAATGATGTTTCCAGTGTTTAAGATGCTGAGATGTTGCTACGGACTTTTTGTCGAAAGTGCTCTCAGTACACGGAAAGGACTTATAGCTAAACATTAAACATTATAGTTAGAAATAAATAAATAAGATGCAGAAGAATTAGTTGAAAAACACGCTAAGATGTGACAACGGAAAAATTTGACGAGTTGAAAAGCAACTGGATCAGGTAAAATATAAGAAAGTTAAAGGGCAACTTAAAAGAAAGAATGCCAACAGGTGACATTAAGCAAAAGTACTACATCTCTAGAAAGAGTTTTGGTCATTGGCTACAAAGTGGTATATCCGCATACTTATGGCTTGATTGCAAAAACTGTCTTAATCACTTTAAAAATATTCTTATAAAAAGAGAAAATATAACTCAAGACATTTTTTTTTACTTATCCCTACAGCAAAGCAGTATAGAACAGCTACTTGTGAACAGAATACTTACCATGAATTAATTTATACTAATACTTACCTTGAATTAGAAGAAGAAATTACATTGTTGTGTAAATATAAAACAACCCTCGTCAGTGATAATTTTTAGAAAAAAAATTAATCATTTTACTGGGAATTTTAAATATACTTCGAATGTTTGTTTATGAAAGTTATATCTGGGTTTCTATTTGTGCACATTGTTCTTGATTTGTAAATGAAATATAAAAGTTTGTAAAGATTTACCTATTTCAGAGGTTGAAAGATTCATGAGTTTATTTGAATATAACTCATTATTTTTATGTTGTCTACAATTATGAAGAAGTGATAGATTCCGTAATTACATTTATTTAATTATACATTGAATTTGTGAAAAAATAATATTATAGAAATCGCAAGTATATATGTCTAAAAATTTAAATTGATTAAATGATGCATAAACTGCTTCAACTATTTTCTAAAGTTTAAAAAATAATAATTGCTTAAATATTTTAAATACTTAAACATGGGATAATTCAACTAAGTATTATATTTCCTTTTTTTTGGGGGGGGGGGGTGGTGGAAGGAGGAAGCAGAATAGAAAATTTTAATGGATTCTCTTGCTGTACGAAACATTTAAAATATATGATTTATATGCCAAATTCTCCTATTTTTCTGTCTACCCCAAAAAAAGTTATTTTACTTTACTTTTTTTTTAACGTGATAATATACATATGATTTTATTTTAAAAAGTGCTAATTTGAATATTTGAATACTTTAACAGCATTTTAGTGAAAAATATGAATCAGCCGTATTATAAAAAAAATCTGTTCCCCTTTTATAAAATAACATGTTTACAATTTAATCTGTCCATTAAAATAAAGATACAATCCTGGTAATAGTTTTATGCGTGAAAATTGCGGAGAAAACATAGACAGTTGATAATCTTCATTTGTGACGTCCCCAAACCAGTTCTTTTTATTTTTTTATACCGCTAACCAGGCCCCTACCTGCCCGGCATGAATGCCTAGCTTAACGGGTTGGGTTAGTACCTGGGTGCGGAGTGGAAATCGCCTGATCACAGCATGGCTGTGATCCACCTGACTATTGATTTGTTCACATCGCTGCTGTGCTTGCTCTCTTGTGATTTGCTACTGTTACCTTTGTTTGCCTGTTCAGGGTTTCTGTTTAACTTTGTTGAATTGACAGATTTAATAGGTCTCGTAATTTAGAAACTTGATCAGGTGACGAGACCCTCACCTGACTACGACCCAACCTCACCTGACAAACCAGTTCTTATGCCTTGACAATAGAGACGGTAATGTATCTGTATTGGTATTTGTTGAGGGAGGAAACATACAGCTGGCCATACGTTGTAAAGGCCATTTTCCACTAAGCGTCTGCACGCTGTGCGTTTTGAAAGTCTTGTTTCAGATGCAGAAGTTAAGGGTTGGAACAGTTCACTATCCAACATCTGACTGTGTCGCAATGCATTTAATTCGATTAATACGACTTCATCAGCTGTCGTGGAATTTGGAAAACTTGGAACCCTCATTGTAGAACATATTATACTAAATGAATGAGTTGCACAAAAACAAATGCGATTGTAGTTCACGGTAATCCATGAAACTACTTTTATCAATATTCGCCATTAATGTCGAATACTTAAAATACGTATAACACATGACTAACTCTTAAGCAACAATGTCTAATTATAATTATCCATGTAATCTTAATTAAGTAACATAAAGAAATCTACAAGATAATTAAATTGTATTTTCATTTATAGGTTAACCCAACTAAAAAAAATTGAAATTGAATAATAATATCATAATAGCCTTTGAATAATAATTTCATATATTTTTTAAAAAAATATATAAAAATAACATCTTAATGTCACACTAAAAACTGTTTATTTATTTTTTACAATTGCTATTACAAGTCATAATATAATGATCAATCTTACTGATTCATCTATCTTGTTAGCATTGATGTTATTGTACTGCTATTGTTATTATTACTGACAACAATAGCCTATTCTTATTTTTTTCTGTTTTTCTCAACGTATTATGTTTTATTATTTTGTTATCAAAATGTTCTGATAGTTGAGTTATTAGTATATGTTTTGTTAGTATACCTCATAATTTGATAACTATATAAAATATTTGAAAACTTTGTAGACAATAAAGTAAGAGATCCCCCGCCAATCTTAAGGGTTATACCCGGCTATAAGTCCTATATGTCAGCCACTGGGCTAGGTTTTCTAGTTCTCAACCTTGTTGTCATGGGGCTTTGAATTCAGAAGCCATAGATTTCGCATGTTGGTTACTTCATTTTATCTGATTCTGAGTGTGACTCTTTCTGTAGTTTGGAATTGGTTCCATAACATACAAACCATTATTCGAACACTCATACTCATAAGCATCGGGCAATTCAAAACTAGGCAGGTTCAAGCCCATCAGTGACTGTCGATCTCAATCTATCTTCTAAACGATTATGATAATTATTTTTAATTGAAATTTATCGTCTTGTTACATTTCTAACAAACAAAATTCTACACACGAAGATAAAAGATAAGAATAATAGTCGAATGACACACTCTTAGAAAACTAACATTTTTACATTTTAACATTAACTCTTTTAACATTTAATAGCTCTTTGGGATAATTGTTCCCACCAATGTCATTTAAGTGGTTAGCGAGTCTTATTGTTTTTTATGCAAGTGTATACAGTGATCTCTCATTTATACACGATACACGGAAATCATTTTTCAGCATCAGTTTTTTAGGGTAATTTTCATCTTCTTAAATCGTAGAATTTATAAATCGAATTTTACTGTTTTAAAATAGTGATATGCAAAAGTAATTACTGAACATCGCGTATAAGGAAGAGATCACTGTATATCCCACCATTCCCACTCACTCATCTATTTCTCTAGAAACCGGTATAGTCTAGGTTTTTCATCTGAACTTTGGAGCATGAACAATGGCATTTTTTCTGCCTCTGAAGCAGATTGTTATTTGCCTATAAATGATGTATACAAATGGTGTTCTGGTTACAATTGATGTACTATCTGTAGTAATTTCTATCACTACGAGGCCAGACGGGACTTTTCCTTGTACCCTCGTAGTAGCAGAATTTTCATTTACGCCTGGTGTAAAAAGGTTATTTATTTCGAAATGGATTGCGTTAGCTTTTTTTATACAAAGTATTTAAAAATTGTCTTTACTTGATATTATAAGACAAAACCTTATAAATTCTTTAATTTATAAAAAATTTAAACTTTTAAACAACTTGAGCGTTAAAATGTTAACTGTTTCACAAACACTAGATCAAAGATATCCAGCCTTGCAGACATTTGTTGCCTCATGCCAAGAAAGTTCAGGACACGAGATGAAAAAAAAAACCGGAAAATAATCTTTGATTTCTTTTTTTTGGAAGTAATGCTTTTAAAAGTACTTATAAAAATCGGGTGTTTTGATAGCTCAAATTAAGAAATGCGGAAAATAATAAGAACTTAAGTTTGTGTATTTCACAAACACTTTCTTAGCTATCTTCTAATCTTACGAATAATGATAAAATAATTTGAAGATTCGTCTGTGCATTCAAATTTGTTATTCAGCTACCTTTCTCAATAGTAACTGTGACCCATGTCTCATTTCCTATCTTAAGTTGCTACAAGTATGCATTTCTCTCTTATCAATAATATTTACAAGCAGTTTCTAAAGTCGCAAGATAAATCACATGCGGAAGTTTGCAGTTTGTATTATTGTAGTTTGAAATATTGAAAGGAAATATCCATGTATTTAAGGATTTAGAAATGGAAACTTTAGAACTTCCGTAAAGATGATTGAATTTGTGTTCCATAAATATTTAAATCATTTCAAATATAGTTCAAACGTTGTTGCTTATTGCACAATATGGGATACGGTATAAACGACAAGATTTACTGACATTAATATTCAGATTTAGTAAAGTTTAGTAAAAGAAATATTTAAACGACTAAGCAGCGATTTATCCTAAACAAGAAAGAACAAGTTGGAAATTATACGTCAAACGTGACAAATGAGGTGCGTTCGTACTATAGCTAGTTATATAAATATTCAGATCTTGATGATTTTTAATTCTGTGAAATGAATTATATCGTCTGCAGATTAATTTCTGTCATAAAATATCTTGGTCGCTTAACGATTAAACTTCGGAAACTCCTATATCAAGAAAGCACAGATATTTTTTTTAATTCAAATTTCTTAATAAATGTTTTTATTAATATATCCTAAAGTTTTGATTCGATTTTCACAAAATTTGAAATGTCTCGACTAAATTCTGCAACGATAATAGATCTTAAATTTAAATCATTCGGTTGGGTAGTTTTTGCGTTGTTATATGCGGACGGACGGACAGACAGACGGACGGACCAGACGACGACAATAGGTACTACGTATTTATATAATTATGAACGCGCCTGAAAATCATGCATTCGGCATAGATTATTAAGCACTTTCCAACACTAACAGATAATTATTAAGAAAATAAACTTTTTCCTAGAATGAAACGATATATATAAATAAGCAATATAAAACATACATAACTCAGTAAAAATCCATTTTCAGCAATTGCTGCCCATATTCGAAGTCTTTCGTGCAGCACTGTATATGATCTAGAGAATTTGTAAACAACACGTAATGCACTAAAAATTACATAAAAATGCATACCACAGCAGAAGACGCTATTCCAGCAATTCCAGATCATAGTCAGTCTTTTAACCGAATTCTTTTGTGCGTCTCTCTAAATGAACGATAAATCCTATGCACTCCATTATTTATAGAAAATAAGTGGTAGTGAACCTTAGTTATCTTTTTAAATATCATTATGTGTCAAGCTTCATACATTGAAAAAAATGACACTTTCAAGTCCATTATTTATAGAAAATAAGTTGTAGTGAACCTTAGTTATCTTTTTAAATATCATTATGTGTCAAGCTTCATACATTGAAAAAAATGACACTTTCAAATCTGAGTAAATCGATGTTTTCATTTTGTTATGAAACTTTTTGTTCCAAATATGACGACCCTATTGAACAATAGCCAGCTTTCAATTCTTAAATACCAGAAATACTCAGAATAGTGAAACATGGACATACTCAAAAATAATTACAACCAGTTCAAACTCATTTTTGAAACATGGAAATACTCAAAAATGAGCACATAGAAGTCAGTTCATGCTCATTTTTGAAACATGGACATACTCAAATATGAGCACATGATGTTTTATTCTTGAGCGTGTGCATGTTTTCAGAAATGAGTATATACATGTTTCAAACTTGAGTAATTTTGATTCTGAGCCATTTTGACTATGCGACATACTCAGATTTGAGAAATTTTTTATCCGTTTAGAAAATGTCATTTTTAGAGTGTAACATGTTAAAAATAGAGCGCAAACGATTTTTCCACATAAATTATAATGTAAAGGAATTATTTTGTACGTCCCTGTTATTGAATTATAAATGCTAGTAACTGTATACCCCGGCGAAAGCATACTATAATACATCTGAGTCATGCACAATAATTTCATCATGTTTGAAATATAGTAACATCAATAAAATGCGCCGCAAACAATTTTTCCTCATGGACAATAATGTAACGGTATTCTTTTGTGTGTCCCTGTAAATTGACTATTAATTATACATACTTCATTTTCAATACCGAACATTCTATAGTAAAATTCAATAATGCGTAAAAAATTCAGGACAATCCGAGTATATTTACGAGAGTTAGAGCACGAACAGACGAACAGACGGGCAGAGAGACAGACAGACAGACAGGCAAACTGATTATATATATAAAAAATAACACTTATTAGAAGTAGATAGTTTATCCGACAACAGAAAAACCGGTCGTGTTTCCCCGGACAGTTAATGCTGCCTGGTAAAAGTTATGCCAGGAGATCTGTGAGATAAAGAATGATGTTTTAAGTGTTCAAGATGTTGAAATGTTGTTCTGTTGAAAGTACTCTCAGTACACAGGAAGGTCTTCTTGTAAAAACATTACATTTTGAAATAAATAAAGACGATGTAGACGAATTAGTTGAAAAACACGCTAAGATCTGACAACAGAAAATTTTGAAATTAAAAAAAAACAATTGGATCAGGAAAAAGATAAGAAAAATAAAGTGTGCTCAGTAGATAAAGAGGAATAGGGCAACTTAAAAGAAAGAATGCCAATAGGTGACATTACGCAAAAGTACTACATCACTGGAAATAGTTATGGTCATTGGCTACAAACTGGTATTTACACATACTTATGGCTTGATTGCAAAAAAGTGTCTTAATCACTTTAATAATATTTTGGTAAAAAGAGAAACTATAACTTCGAACTCTTTTTTTTAAACTTTTATTTAACACTTTTCAACTATGTTGGAAAGTGTTAAAAAAGGAAATCAATATTGAAAATCTAATAAAATTACAAAGTATTCTAAAAATTATATTCAGAATGCCTTATGATGTGTCTCATTTCCTATCTTAGGCTGTTACAAGTACGCATTTATACTGCAATATTATTATTTACAAGCAGTTTCTATAGTCACAAGATAATCACATCTTGATGTTCGAGGTTTACATTATTGTAATTTTGAAATATTGAAAGGAAGTTTCGTGTATTTAAGGCTTTAGAAATGGAAACTTTAGAATTTCCGCAAAGATTATTGAATATGGGTTTAAGAAATATTTAAATCATTTCAAACAGTTCGAAAGTTGTTGCTTATGACACAATATGGGAAAGGATATAACCGGTAAGTTTTCTTGACATTAAGAGTCAAATTTCTTGAAATTTAGTACAAGAAATATTTAAACTACTGAACAGCGATTTATTACAAAATAGAAAAAT
Organism: Maratus michaelseni; assembly: GCA_963931845.1. Classification (NCBI taxonomy): domain Eukaryota; kingdom Metazoa; phylum Arthropoda; class Arachnida; order Araneae; family Salticidae; genus Maratus; species Maratus michaelseni. The sequence continues at coordinate 57,384,242 of OZ007597.1, forward strand.
AATATTTCAAATTTAATAAAATTGTAAAGTATTCCAAAAATTACATTTAAAATACTTTCTATTCTCAGTAATAATTATAAAATGATAATTTTAGCGAAACATCTGTACACTCAAATTTGTTGTTTGCTTTTCCATTCGTAACTTCAATCTGTGTCTCATTTCTTATCTTTTTTTTTTTTTTTTTTTTTTTTTTTTATACCGCTAACCAGGCCCCTACCTGCCCGGCATGAATGCCTAGCTTAACGGGTTAGTACCTGGGTGCGGGGCGGAAATCGCCTGATCACAGCATGGCTGTGATCCACCTGACTATTGATTTGTTCACATCGCTGCTGTGCTTGCTCTCTTGTGATTTGCTACCGTTATCTTTGTTTGCCGGTTCAAGGTTTCTGTTTAACTTTGTTGAATTGACAGATTTAATAGGTCTCGTAATTTAGAACCTTGATCAGGTGACGAGACCCTCACCTGACTAGGCACCCCCAGAGGTATTATTCACAGGTAACTTGGAGGGCTTTGCACCCACGACGGATTTTACATGCACCAGGTGCCATTAGCGTACATAGATTTACATATTTACCATGTCTGTTGGCTTGTCACGTTCATGGTGGGTTGTCGCTGTAGTGTTTATCGCCTCTTTTATGGGCTGATTTCCCTTCTTGTTGTATTTGTCTCTGTCAAGGCTTTTTGGCGTTTTTATAGGCTCGCCCCTGTTGTGGGTTGTTTTTTGTCTATCATTCATTGGTTTTTTGTCTCTTTCTTGATATATTTTTACCTCTAGCTTGTGCTAGAGCTGGTTTTCACATTTTGAATCTTGGTCTTCTTTCGAGAGTTTCACTGGTTATTATGTCACTATGGTGGGTTTTGTCACGTTGTAACATTTGTTACTGGTGGTTGTCACATTGTAACTTTTGTTACTGGTGGTTGTCACATTGTAACTTTTGTTACTGGTGGTTGTCACATTGTAACTTTTGTTACTGGTGGTTGTCACATTGTAACTTTTGTTACTGGTGGTTGTCACATTGTAACTTTTGTTACTGGTGGTTGTCACATTGTAACTTCTGTTACTGGTGGTTGTCACATTTCTGGATGTTGCACACTCATTTTTGTTGTCTTTGTCACTTTATCTCACCCAAGCATTGGGGATTTTGATTTTTTGTTCCCTTCGTGAATACGCTTTTTGCGATCAGTCCATTGAATCCTAATGGCTGTTATCACTGCTTTTGAATTTTGTGCAACTTGTTGATTTGTTGTTTGAGAAACTTGTCGCACTAATGGAGTGGGGCTTGTTCCGTGGCCGTTAGTCCGTCATGTATCTATGAGGCTGTATTCACTTGATTTGACACTGTTTTTTTCCCCATTAACTTTCTTTGGCAGGTGTGCTTTGTGCATTCACCATTTAATTATTTTGTTCACTTTTTGTTGGCTATTTGCCTTCATCAGTTGGTGAAATTCAGTCCGTCACAGATGACTTCCACTTCTCACTAGTGCTGAAAAAAATCGATTTTTTTTTTGGCGTAGCAAAGAGGTTCCATTGCTACTTTTTTTTTTTTTTTTTTTTTTTTTTTTTTTAATTTTTAATTTTTAAAGATATATTAGAAAATATACTTACCAAATGGATGGCTTTTGAGAGTGGGATATGCTTTTGAGGAATCTCGCTGCTGGGAAGGTGTATTTATTGTGATATGAGATCGATGTTTTCTACTAACCATCTCATCACTGCTCTTCCTTTTGTTTGTACTTGTTTGTTGTTCGCTAACTGGTTGTGCCATATTTTTCCGTTGTTCGGTGTGATGTGGATCAGATGTAGTGTTTGGGTTAGTGGGCAGTCTGTTAGATAGTGTTTGGGGGTTCCCAACTCCCCGCATGAGCAGTTTGGTGCGTCTTTGCGCTTAAACCTGTGTAAGTAGTCCGGGAATGCTCCGTGACCCGTGTAAATTTGACTTAGTAGATTGCAGCTGATGATTCTGCGAGAATCTACTTTTGGGAAGTATTCATATGTCTTCCTGCCCGTTTCCCCATAATCCCACTCGAACTGCCATTGTTTGATAGTGAGTTCTTTTAGTTTTCTTTTTAAGTTTGATATCGGTCTTTCTAGATGGTATGGAATTTCTTTACTTTGGTTTTCTGCAGCCTTTTTTGCTAATTCGTCGGCATCCTCGTTTCCTTGGATACCCACATGTGCTTTGACCCAGCTAATTTTGAATTTATTGTTTGAGTCTTTTACTGTTTTTTGTATTGTATCGGTTAATTTTACTACATTGAAGGGTTTACTGAGTGATTGGATGGCTGACATGCAGTCCGAGCGAATGCTGTATTCCTTCCCTGTGCTATTTCCCCATTCTGCTGCTTTTAGTATAGCCAGTAGTTCGGCTTGGAAAACACTGTTGTACTTCCTTAATGGAGCTGACCATGTTTTTATTTTTTGTTCATTTTTGAAAGCTACGAATGCCGAACCCGTAGCGCCTGTTTCCAATTTTGAACCGTCCGTATATATTACTATGTCCTTGTAATTATGGCCTATTCTTGGTTCTATGGTGTCCGCGGGATGTGTTTCCCATACATTAATCTTTTTTATATAGTCTGCATGGTGGATAGTGGTTCCGTGTATTTCTGTCGTTTCTCTTAAACGAGATATTGTGCCGTATTCTGCCTCGTATTTAACTTGGAGGTGAATTGGAATCAGGCCAGCAAGTACCTGAAGGGCCGCTGTTGGGGCAGTTTTATATGCCCTAACTATAGCCAGCAAAAAATGCCTTTGGCATGTTGTTAGTACTTGTTTACTTCTTTGGTTTAGCTTATGTCCCCATATTGAGGCTGCGTAAGTCAGTGTTTTCTCAGCTACTGTTCTATACCATATTTTTAAGATGCTTGGTTTCAATCCCCAACCCCGTTTGGCCATTTGTCCCATCATCCAAAACGCTTTCCTTACTTTGGCTGTTTGTGCTTGGCAGTGTGTTTCCCAATTTAGGTTTTTATGTATGATTACACCTAGATACTTAATGTTTTCTTTTCCTTCAAATTCCCTTTCTTTGAATTTAATTCCTTCAATTTTATATGTGTCTGCTGTTGGTAGGTTTCTTGTGTGTGTTCTATTAAGGTACAGTAGTTCTGTTTTGTCCCAATTAAGCGTTAGGTTATTTTCCGTTACCCATTCATAAAATTCTTTTATTATTTTGTTTGCTAGTTTTACTAATTGTTCTTTTGTTTTTGCTTTTATTATTAAAATAAAGTCGTCTGCGAAGGCCTGTATTCTTACATTTTTACCCCAGTTTTTCTTTAGGGCTGTATCTGCTATTAGCAGCCACAGCAGTGGTCCCAGACAGCTGCCTTGTGGGCAGCCGCCAAATGTTTGTTTTGTTACTTTAATGCCGTTTTCTTCTAAGGATACGTATCTATCTTCTAAAAAGCTTAGTATCCAATTTATTAAGTAAGTGGGGCATGGTGATTGTTTTAAGTTTTCGGCTATAATAGGCCATCTGATATTATCAAATGCACCCTTTATATCCATTGCTATTAGTAATGTTTGGTATTTGTCTTCTTTGTCTTTCTTTATTGTTTTTATTAGGTTATTTAGTGCGTGTTCAGTTGATAACCCTTGTTTGAACCCATATTGTTTGTCGCTCCAGTATTTGTTGATTGTTAGATGATGTGATATCCTGCCGTGTATTATTTTTTCTAGTATTTTACTAAGTGTAGGTAGTAAGCATATGGGTCTGTAATTTTTTGGTTCTTTTGGATCTTTTCCCTTTTTATGAAATAGGACTACTGTGCCTATTTTAAATGATTTTGGGAAGTAGTTGAAGTTAAGGCATGTGTTATATAATGTTAGTAGTAGTTGTGGTGCTGCTGTGTGTATTCTTTTCACTAGGTTATGGTCTATGTAGTCAAAGCCCGGAGCTTTGTTTTGTTTTATGTTTTTGATTATTCTGTTAAGTTCTTGTTTTGTTATAAGCTGTGGTTTTGTTTCATTAAATGTCGGTGTCTCTGGTTTTAATTCATGTTCTATTGATGGATCTGTTAGATATAGGTTGTTTAGGAAGTGGTTTAATGTCTTTTTGACGGTTACTTCTTGATTGTTGGGCATGATGTTTTCTAATCGTGATGGGCTTGTTTTTTTGCCTGATGCCAGTTTATATTGAGGGCCATATGTATTAGTGACTTCCTCACAGTATTTTTTCCATGTATCTCTTTTGGCTTTTTGGACTATTTTCTTTAATTTTGCGCGTTCTTTTTTATATTCTATATGTTGTTTGTGTTTTAGTTCCTCATCTTGTTGTTCCTGGAATTTTCTCCTGAACGCCCTTACTCTATTTCTTGCTATTTTGACTTCTTGTGACCACCATGGTGGTGCCATTAATTCTGGAGTTTTTCTATGTTTGTAGCAGGCGAATGCTATTGCTGTTATTTCTCTCTGTAATCTTAGAGTTATGTTGTCTAACTGATCTATATTTGTTGCTTTTCTTAGTTCTTTTGTATATTTGTTTCTGATTTGTTTAATTTTCTTCTCGAATTTTGCGTGTTTGCCGTGTTTTGTTTCTAATCTATGTCTTTGATAACACGTATTTTTATATTTTATATTAAATTTTATGTATTTGTGATCACTGTTTGATTCGTCGTCGCTTACTTCCCAGTCTGTTATATTTTCTCCTAATTTAGCTGTTGCTATTGTTAGATCCGGCCATCCTTCTAGCTTCCTTTTACCTCTCATGGTGCTGAACGACGCTTTTGCGTGTGGTGGGTTTTGTACAAAGAGGGCATTCAGGAGGAGGAAGTCTGTAAGTTTTACCCCCCTGTCATCTAAGTTCGCATAGCCCCATTGTTGAGAGTGTGCGTTAAAGTCCCCCGTCAGTAGTACTTCGCCCTTGGCTATTTTCAGAGTGTCTTCTACCTCCTGCAGCACATCTTCGAAGTCTTCTACTGAGGGGGGTGCGTATACATTGATTATTGTTATTGTTTCTTTTTTATTTTCGATTTTTATTGCTGTTGTGTATTCTTTTTCTGCTATTGTTATTGGATTGGTGCCTGTGTGAGTTACTATTGCTGATCGATTTCTTTTTGTTTTTGTTATTTTCCAATTACCATTATTGAAACCTGTTATTTTTCCTGTTTTTTTATTTTGGTGAAAGTCTTGTAAGAGTCCAATATTTATTTGTTTGTCTCCCATATATCCCATAAGTGTTTGTGTTGCATGGAGACTGTTATGTAGGTTTATTTGTATTAGTTTGATGTTGTCTTGATTTTTATTGTTGGAGTTTTCTTTTGGATTTTTATTTTCATTCAGGTTTGGATTGTCTTGGGTGCCGCTTAGGCACGCGTCTGTGTTAGCGGCGTTGATATTGAACATAATTCAATTCGTGTGTCCTTTGTTGCCTGTTGTTAAGTTCCTCCTGTGACCTCCTATGCACCCGTGTCACACCCCTAGTTGTGTTTAATGTGATTTTGTCGTTTAGGACATCATTACCTGTAGTTAGTTTTTGTCTTCCTTGTTCAATTTCAATTTGTCTAATTTTGAGGAGCTTTCTGTACACCCTGCACTGCCCATCATGAGCCGTGTGGTCTATAGGGATTTGTGCCGGTAAGTGCGCCTTATTCCATTCGTTAAATGTAGTGCAGATGATACACCTCTTCCTTCCTTTTGGGCAATCTTCGTATTTGTGCCTACCTGCACATATTGGGCAGTACTGACTCTGCTTGCACTGGTGCGCCACGTGGTCAAAACCTTGACATTTGTGACACCTTTGGATCGTCACATAGTTTTTTATCGGACATTCCTTGAGTCCCAGGCAGATCGTTCTCTCCTTGAGAAGGTGATCCGCCAGGGGCTCAGGGAGCGCTACCGGTATATGCAATCGCCCTGCTGGTGCCCGTAGCGATTTTAGCAACTGTATTTTGTCCTCGTTTTGTTCTATGTCGATGCCTAGTTCTCTGCATATTTTGTGCTTGATTATGGCTGGCTCCACCGACTCCGGTACATGGAAGATGATAATTCTCTTCTTCCTTAAATTGGCTGTTTTTACTTTCAGGCCACTGTTACTCTCCTCATTCTCTGCCAGGGCTTCCTTTATCCTCGTAGCTTCCGTTGCGTTTTCGCAAACAATTTTTATGCCGTTGCGAATCCGTTTGACATTCCTGACTCCTTCCTTGTTTTCTATCGTATTTGTTATTTGTTGCTCTACTTCCTCTGCTGTCCGCTCTTCCTGTAGCCTGAATAATTACAGTTGCCGTCGCGGCTTTGACCGCCTGTGCATAACTGTGAGCAACTGCAGTCTTTTTTGTTGCCTTTTGTGCTGGTAGCGATGTTGTCTCTTCTTCCATTGGTTGGGTTCCTCTTTTTGCTGTTACTATTTCCAAGGCTTCTGCCTTTGCCTCGGCATGTGTTGCCCTCAACTCCATCTCAGTCAGTGAGTTTATCACTACCTGCAGAGCTTGGTCCATGGCTTCACACGTCGATGCTGGTATCTTTGTTGATTTTGATTGTATCATCTTGATGTAGCTTATTGCCATCATAGCCCTCTCTATCTCTAGGGATATCTTTTTAGATCCATCTGGTATGTCGCAAAGGGTTATTAATTCCCCTCTTAACCTCGTGACTTCTGTGTCTTGTAGTACCGCAGTTTCTTTATCTGGCTCTGTCATTACACTATCCACATCTGAATCTGTCTCTTCGCACGTATCTTTCTTTGTCAATTCGTAAAATCCCTCAATGTCTGTCATCTTTAGTTTTGTTTTTCCTACTTTTTCGGAGGTTTTTGCTTTGCTTTTTACCTGCTCTTTCTGGGAAGTTCCAGGTGTACTACTTGCTCCTGGCGTTTTTTTTGTGTTTTTTACTTCTGTTTTTGAGCCTTTTGAGCCTTGGGTGGTTTTTGTTGACGCATTGCGCTTTTGGTCTATTGGTGTCATTGTTTTTTCGCGGGAACTTGCACGTGTGCTTAGTTTCATTTTTTGTATTTGGTGTTTCTAGTTACCCTTTTATTAGTTTATTTATGTTTTATTCCCAGCAGGGGGAAACATGAAAATAACATTACAATTATAGACATCTTTTTCTAACGGTGTGTGTGTGTGGGGGGGGGGGTAACTGAAAGATTATACTTTAAGAGTTTGATCTGGGAGATTAATGCCTTGAGGCTTTAGAAAGTGGAGAGGGAATCGCTGGTAGAAGTAGGGATTAGTGGGTGATTGACACCCAACAATGAGCTAGTGGTAGCTGTAATGAAGTTAGGATTATTGAATGATTGATACTCCCTTCTTTTAATCTGCACTGGAATGTTGAATTCACTTATGTGAGCATTCTTTAATGTAACTGAAACTTCCTATGCATAGAGAAATTGTTGCTATTTTGACTTGAGATTTTTTTTTTTGAGGGCGCTTACCTGTTAATTTGCTTATTAAAGTAAATTGGATGTCTAGTTAGACATGTATGGTTACAGAAAATATTCTGGGGGTACTTGAGAAACTGTTTAGTTTCTTGAATTTTTTTTTTCCCCGGGGTTTTATTTAGATATTTATGAATTATTTGATTCTTAGCTAATTAAACTATAAAATGAGATTAAAACTGGGGGTGGGGAGGTTAGATTTTACACTTTAGCTTAGTTATGTAAATGCTTAGTTGAAGAGATTAGTTTTAAATTGTTCTAATGGGAGGATTAGAGAGGAATTACAATTTAATTATTAAACTGCTGTTTAGGCTGTTTAGTTGAATTTAATATGGATGGGGGAGAAAAAGATAGTTGAATACGCTAAGGACTTAAGTTACTATTAAAATAACAAAGGGCAAATATTTATTTATTTATTTTTTTTGTGGGGGGGGAAAGGGAGTGGGGGGAATTATTCATTGAATTAAGGATTGCTAATTGATATGATGTTATGACTCGTTGAGTCCTAAACTTTTGAGTTAGAACACTGGGCCTACTTCGCGATGAGCAATTAGGTAAAGGACCTAATTAACCCGAGATGGCTGGGGATGTAGTTTCCAAAACTGCCGCAATCAGTAAATTAATTCACTAATTGAGATCGCTTTGGCGTACCCATCAGCCGCCAGTGTTTAAAAGATGGTCAATTAAGATTTATACTTACATAGGCAATCCCCGCCAGGTACCAGTTACCTTAATTACTGCTGCTGCTGATTTCTTCCTGCAAAGAGCTGCTATGTTGATCAAGGCAGGTGTGGCTGTTCCGTTTCTACCGGGCGAACATCTTTCTCCCGCGGTCCTGTCTGCTAGCGTCTGTCCGCAAAGACGAGAGTGTCCTTCCGCTAGCTCTTTCAACACGTGGTCCCTTGATTACACTAATTAGTACATAACTAATTAACCGTTGGTCGCACAATTGAAAAATTAATGTCCACGGATAGGAAATGTTTTTCTCTTTCCGGGAATTCAAAAATCTGAAAAAAAAAATCTCAGGAATTCCGGTTTTAAAATTGCAAAAACCAGGAGCCCAAAAACATGCGTGCTTCCTGTACGCGCCGCTCGATGTTCCCCTCATTTCTTATCTTAGGCTGCTACAAGTATGCATTCATATTGTATCATTGTTATTTGCAAGCAGTTTCTGAAGTCACAGGATAAATCACATGCGGAAATTCGAGGTTTACATTACTGTAGTTTTGAAATATTGAAAGGAAATTTGGTGTATTTAAGGCTTTAGAAATGGAAACTTTATAATTTCCGCAAAGATGATAGAATATGGGTTTAAGAAATATTTAAATCATTTCAAACAGTTCAAAAGTTGTTGCTTATTGCGCAATATGGGATAGGATATAAGCGCAAGTTTTTTGACATTAAGAGTAAAATTTCTTGAAAGTTAGTAAAACAAATATTTAAACGACTAAACAGTGATTTATCCAAAAAAAAAGGAAATCAATATTTCAAATTTAATAAAATTGTAAAATATTCTAAAATTTACATTAAAAATACTTTCTATTCTCAGTAATAATTGTAAAATGATAATTTTAACGAAACATCTGTGCATTCAAATTTGTTATTCAGAGACCTTTTCCATTCGTAACTTCAATCTATGTCTCACTTCCTATCTTAGGTAGTTACAAATATGCATTTATATTGTATCATTGTTATTTGCAAGCAGTTTCTAAAGTCACAGGATAAATCACATGCGGAAGTTCGAGGTTTACATTATTGTAGTTTTGAAATATTGAAAGGAAGTTTGGTGTATTTAAGGCTTTAGAAATGGAAATTTTAGAATTTCCGCAAAGATGATAGAATATGTGTTTAAGAAATATTTAAATCATTTTAAACAGTTCAAAATTTGTTGCTTATTACACAATATGGGATAGGATATAAGCGCAAGTTTACTTGACATTCAGAGTCAAATTTCTTGAAATTTAGTAAAAGAAATGTTGAGGAGACGATTGAACAGCTATTTATCACAAAATAGAAAAAAAATATTCAAAAATTTATAAAATTATAAAGTATTCTAAAAATTACATTCAGGATACTTTAAGATGTATGTTTCCTACACATCTTCTATTCTCAGTAATAATTGTAAAATGTTAATGTTAACGAAGCATCTGTGCATTCAAATATGTTATTCAAAGCACTTTTCCAATCGTAACTGTAATCAATGTCTCATTTCCTGTCTGAGGATGTTACAAGTATGCATTTCTATCTTATATTATTTACAAGCAGTTTCTAAAGCCACAGGATAAATCACATGCGGAAGTTCGAAGTTTACATTATTGTAGTTTTGAAATATTGAAAGGAAGTTGCGTTTATTTAAGGCTTTAGAAATGGAAATTGTAGAACTTCCATAACAATGATTGAATTTGCTCTTCAGAAATATTTAAATCATTTCAAATCATTCCAAAGAGGTTGTTTATCTTATAATCTAGAATGAAATATAAACGAAATATTTTCCTGACATTAAAAACCAAATGTTTTGAAATTTTAGTAAACTTTAAAACAACTGCGTAAAATGTAACAAGATAAAAACAACACCATATAATTAAAAAAATAATAATCTATACTAATAAAATAAAATTTCACTCTCTGTGTGTGTGTCGGCGATGGCTAGCGAAATCCAACGCACCTAGAAATCTGAAAATGTCGGTAAGGATAGTCCAAGGAATGTCCTGATGCACCTGAGGCTAAGATTTTTATTATTTTGATAATTAACCGATATATTAATTAAAAACTCATGAAAAACTTATCTCTTTCTTTGCGAGAAGGCAAAATCCCTGGCGCATGCCTAGAACTCAATTTTCGCATCGGGAGGAATTGAAAAACTGTACGCGCGTTTTTTTCCTTTTGTTATTTCGTAGTTTTAAATCGGACTAAACCGGCCTAAATCAAACAAACCATTCCGTACCGTTAAAATTGGAAGACATATAAAAAAAATCGTACTCTTACGTCTCAAATACCGCAATCAATTTGAAAATATATAATTGTTTACTCTTTGAAAAGAAAATCTCAAAAAGGGTTGTTTTCCCGAAGGACGTTTTTCCCCTTATGGCAACGCCCCTCCAGGGTGCAATGTCAACACGACACACGAATTTTAACCCTTTCAAAAACAACGGCGAACGTAGGTCACTTCGTGCCTCACGAAGACGATCTTTTTTTCTACGTTAAAAGTAACTAAACGTCCGTATTTCGACACAGTCTTTTTAGGGCATCTTGGTATGGCAGATTTACGTCACCTACAAAATGTTCGAAACATTCGGACGTGTAGAAGTATTTAAAAAATAATAAAATCTGAGATATTTTTGAAAAATACGCGAAAAAGCGGGTGTTTCGATGTGTTTTTGCTCTGTTTCGACTCGTGTTTTCACTACTAAATATGCATATTTTTTATGAAATTTTAAAGAAAGCTTGGATACAGTTATATTTATATCCGATTACAATTTAAGAGAGTTCAGAAGATGAAAACTATTTTTTTTATTGTTATGTTAAAGGAGCCGACGCGAAAAGAAACAAACAAACTACAATAATAATAAAAAAAGCGAGGAGAAACCCTATTACTTTTACAGCTTGACTAGATAACAATAGTTTTTCACGAAACTTTTACAAGGACTGCAAAACCGTTATATTTTTAACCGATGAAAACTTCAAAGAGTTCGGACAACAAGAACTTAAAAAATAAACTATATAACGACGTCTTCTTACAAGCGCTTTAACCACTAAATATCAATGTATTTTCACGAATTTTCATTAAAAAAATACAATTTCATACAAAATCGGGTTAAAGATATCAAATCTGACAAACTTGATGTTTGTTTATATTTATTATCACGGGCCCGGGCAACGCCGCCCTGGGTGTTTCAGCTAGTAATGTTATAAAGGGTTCTGGAAAATCGTATTAAAGTAAAATATAAGTTTGATAGGTATTATAGGCTTTATTAGACATCTTCTATTCATAATAGCAATGATAAAATAATAATATTAATGAAACGTCTACGCATTCAAATCCATTATCTTGTGACGTTTCCTAATCCACATGTCTCATTTCTTTTCTTAGCATATTACAAATATGTGTTTTTTTTTTTCGTTTTTTTTTTTGTGTGTGTGTGTTTAATATTTAGTTTCTAAGGATAAAGCATATTCGGAAGTTTGAAGTTTATATTATTGTAGTTTTGAAATACCGAAAGGAAATTTTATGTATTTAACGTTTTAGAAAAAGAGATTTTCAAATTTCCGCAAACATGATTGAATTTGGATAAAAGACTTACTTGAATCATTCCAAATAATTCAAACTGCTTATATTATATACTGGGATAGGATGTAAATGGGGATTTTCCTGATATTAATATTGAAATTTGCTATATTTGTTTATTAAAAGTACTTTAAAACAAATAAATAGGGATTGTCTCATAAAAAAAATTAAAAATAAAGACTTCGGATATTAATATTTTTGTTAAGCTATAGCCATATTGCTTGCAGTTTTGCCATATTGCTATAGGATATGTCTTCGGGCAAGACGTTTGAAGGTAAAGTGATCTGAATTAGCGATCCCACCAAAGGAAAACACTGAAAAGCTTACAGCCACCTCTACCAGACAGCTATGGTATCGAACACACGAACACAGACCCAAGCGTCTCCTTTTGCGACCAGCGTGGTAACCACTTTTATTTGTCGGCCCTCTTTTAACTCGTTTTAAACACGATTAAAAGAGTATATGGAAACTATTAAATATGACAGAAAAACTACAGCTTTGGCAAGACTACATAGGACCAAGACTTTAAAAATTGATTTTAAGAATAGTAAAAAAAAATATCCATCAATATTTTATTTCCCGTCTATTATCCATGAATCCATAGAATGGATAACGAGAACATATGCAATGAATCAGCCTCTTTTGAATTACCTAAAATTTGGCACGAGATGTTTTCAATTTTAAAAAAGCAATAAGGAAATATTAATTTTCACGTTTACAGTTGACTATCTTTAGGCACCTGCTTTTATTACACATACAGGATGATCCTGAATTCATGGTACAAACTTTAAGGGTTTGTACAGGACACTGTAACAAATAATTTTTGTATAGGAAATCAGGGTCAGAAATATATTTATATAATAGTAAAATATACAGGGTGTCTCTCTCCAATTCGAAGTCGCCTTTTCGTTCATAACTTTAATAGTAGTGTAGATATTTTAACGAAATCCTTACAATATGCTTACAATATGACTTACAATATGACTAAATAAATGGATTTTTGACCCTTGTTTCTTATACAATAAATGTTTTTTATTGTGTCCTGTACCAACGTACAGTAAAAATTATTTATTGTATAGGAAACCAAGGTCAAAAATCCATTTATTTAGTCAAAATTACAGGGCGACAACTTTTAAAACTTTAACAGTAGTGAAGATATTTTAACAAAATTCGCAACAGACTCGCCTTTGTCTGAATTGCAAGCATATTGTAAGGATTTCGTTAAAATATATTCACTACTGTTAAAGTTATGAATGAAAACGCGACTTGGGATTAGAGTGAGACGCCCTGTATTTTTGAGTATATAAATGGATTTCCGACCCTGGTTTCCTATACAAAAATTGTTTGTTACAGTGTCCTGTACCAATACTTAAAGTTGGTACCATGAATTCAGGATCACCTTGTATACAGATGATCTCGCGGTTTATGTTTTTTAAGTTTATTTTAAAACTTTTGCGAGAATAGTTTGTTTACCATGTAGTTCTTGATAATGGCGCCATTTGTGCGTTCGAAAAATGTCGATCAGCATACTAAAAAGTTTTTATAACCCTTTTTTATGTTCCGTTTTTATCAATTTAAGCTTTTAATTTTGCATTTTAACAAGAAAAATGTGTCCTTTAACTTATTGATAAATATATATTTGTAACCCATAATCGAAAAGGTTTAGCCTTCTTAAGTTGATAAAATAGTTGTTATATAATATAATTTCATACTTGAGTAAAATTGAAAGTTTGCCTTTATACTGATAATCATAATACAATATTTTATTTCTAACAATAGTAAATTTGGAACATTGTTTCTTCCATTTTGAAATACAAAAGCATTTTACGTACTAATTAATAATGGATAATTAACTTTCAATTTATTACAACAGCATTTACTCCGTTAAGAGGTTGCTTGAAGCTTTAGGTAAGACTAATGCCTTTATTAATTAAACGTCATTTCCACAAAACATTGACTGCAGAATCATAGCAAATATGTGTACAGGCTGTCCCATAAAGATTGAAAGGCGCTTTAATAATTTACCTGTTGGCGATAAATCGGCAACGTAAATTGTAACACTGTTAAAAATAAGGTAGGATTAAAAATTATGTGTATGATATAGTCATTATTTTTCAAAGGGAAAAACTTTTTAAATTTTTATACAGTCTCTTGGTCCTATAAGTCATAGTTAGACACATTTTTTCCATTGTCCGAAAAGCAAAACAGTAAAATTTCCATTCTTCTACGACAAAAAATCATCGAGTTATGATGCTTTCAATTTTAGGAAAGAATGGGGTTTTTATTGTCTTACTGTTTAATTGGGTGGAGCTAATGTTTCTAAATATAATTTATAGGATAAATAATGGCAATCCTATTTCATCAATGAAAATTTAAATCCTATTTTATTTTAAACACTTTTGCAGTTTAAATTACCGGCGTAACAACAACAAGTAAAAAACTAAAGCGCGTTTAAAGCTTTGTGGAACACCCTGTATATTTATATGGGTTTCCGTTTCCAGATATAAGCGCTCATTTTCATAAATTATAGATAATATGCGAGTTCTAATCGATTTGCGAATGTTGTCTGTGAGAACAATGCAACAGTATTTGAAAATTAAGCTTATTTTGTCAGTTAAAAATGTTAGAGTGCCTTTGTCCGTGTCTAAAACCCTTTCATACTCTACGTAAACATATTAAAATTAATTAAAATCCCTTATTTCAATAATTTAGCATTTTTAATAAGCATAAGAAGAATTGCATATTTTTAGATATCATTAATATTTGCAACGTTACTGAATCACAATTTCAACAAAGACACCGAATATAATCTCTCCTTCTTATTTGAAATATTAAACAGGTTTTTAATAAAAATGCATTCCCACAAAGCTTTAACTGAAGAATTTCACCGAAATATGTATATTTATTACTATCTTACACGTTACCGTTTCCAGATTTAATCTTTCCTCCTCATAAATTCCAGAAAACGTTCGTATTATAATCGATTTTAAAATGCACTCTGGCGAAAACAACGCGGCAATATTCTAAGATTAAGTTAAATCTTCCAGTCAAAAATATTAGAGTTTTATTTCATAATATTCCTAATTATACATGGAGATGTTAAAATATTTTAAATGTAAATTTTCTGATCCTCTTAAAATTATTTAATACTAGAAAACTAACGATTGTGCTGAGATTTTAAGAAATAAATAGGAAAAACACCATTTTAAGATCTTTAAATAGTGTAATGCGGCGTAGACGGCAAAATGGAAAATTATTTTAATAATAAATGATCTTGTTGTATAAAATCATGAAAAAATATTTTGTTAATTAATGATTTTTTAACGTTGTTTGGCATATTTAAATAAAAAATCATATTATATATTAAAAAAGAGCGTATTACTAAGTTTTAAACAATTTAGCATTTACTCCTTTAAAAGCACATTGAAAATTTAGATAATACTAACTAGCTGATCCGCCCGGAATTGACCGGGAAAGTGATAATAACCTTAAATAAACCTCAAATTGTATGACTGTATATCTTTAAACTGATTTTGTAAGAATTTATACTTTTAAACAAACATACTTTCCAAACAAACCTCGTATCGGGGCTCCCACAATGTGTCTACATTTTAAAACTGAATGCGTCGTTTTAAAGTTCAATGTACTTTCTTTAAGTGGGTGCTATATGCTTTTCCGTATTTTGACAAAAACTAGCAAATTCAGAATTTTAAATTGTTTGGATTTTTTTTTCACATCGGGTCATTTAATAGTTAAAAATTAGTTTTTATTGTCTTTTAATATTATAAATATAATGGCTTTAAAGACTAAGTAAAACATTCGTAAAAAATGTTGATATTTTGTTGTAAAATGTTTGTGTTTTATTTTATTTCTTTTCGCTTCCGATCGTTAAATATTTAATACAAAATAGTTCTTATCCTCCGAACACACTGAAATTTTTACTAGTTATAAATACAGTAATCCCTTAACATTCGCGAGGGTT
Source organism: Maratus michaelseni (assembly GCA_963931845.1). Taxonomy (NCBI): domain Eukaryota; kingdom Metazoa; phylum Arthropoda; class Arachnida; order Araneae; family Salticidae; genus Maratus; species Maratus michaelseni. The sequence continues at coordinate 57,399,879 of OZ007597.1, forward strand.
ACGTTCCAGGAAAACCTCGCGAATGTCAAATCCGCGAATGTTGAGTCGATCTTTCTGCACTAACAAAGGAGTTACGTTCTATAAAACTTTAATTAGTGCGGCACACCATTTCAAAGAACAAAAGTAAATATTTATTTAACAATACTTTATGCGTAACATATATGTAGAAGGGGAATGTACAGACATGCTCATAAATATGATATTTAATGAATGAAGATAATTCAAATTAAGTGACTGGAGAAATAATTACAGCTAAAAAGCATAGGTTTTTTTTTTTTTTTTTTTTTTTATATAAAGTAATTTCGACTCTCTCTATTCGCAAAGAGATGATAATGTATTAGTTGGCCAATATGCGATACAATATTAAAATACGATTTTTAAATGCAGCTAAATACTTCAGAGATACTTTTATTTTCTATGTAAGTACAGCTTCAGCTCCATCTCTACGAAAACCTGCACAAGCACATTTTAAATTAACCGAATGAAGATTCCGTGACCTTACCCCTTCTAATAACCCCATTGCAATGAGTATTCTGCTGTTGTTATTATTTTGTTTTCCTACAACACTCGCTCCTTTTTCAGTAGACAACTGAAAATTGATTTGTAAATACATACTGAGAAAAGACTGGGGAAACAATCTTTAACCACTGTAAAATCTGAAAAAGCAAAGGTATGATTTTCTTAAAAATCGCGAATAATCAAGTCAGATTCTCGCGAAAGTTAAGTTTTCCGCATTTTCATGTTCGCGAATAATCAAAACTCGCGAATGTTAAGAGATTACTGTCTAATGTTTCGGAGCCTGCGCGCAATTTTTGTTCAAAAATATGGATATTTAGTTATTAAAACAAATGCAAAAGCCACCCGCGTATTCATGTTCCAAGCGAAAAATTTGCAGATTTTACTTTTTTAAAATACTTCTAATCATCCAAATGCTGCGATATTTTTATACTTGTGTGAAAATATTGTGTTAAAATATCGACATTTAGTTGCGATTTTTTGAAAAGGTTAATATTTGTATTTTTGAAAACAAATTACATCGTCGTAGAGAAGAAAGTTTTTGTATGAAGTGTGTATTTTTCATTTCTTCGTATCTCTAAAATTTCGAGCTTTGAAAAAAAAGGGAGGGTAAAATCTTGAATCAAACTTTTTTCAAAATTGTTTTTGAAATTTTAAAATTTGTATTTTTTTATGCATATTACGGCGTACGAAATTGAAGTACATGTTTTTATATCATCATAAATTACGAAATTGAAGAATATGTTTATAGTATGAACGTCTTTTTAACGGTTCGACCGATGCTAGTTTAGAAGACTGGGTTAAAAAAAGCCAATTTTACACTTATGGATCTGGCTTGCTGTTATATCATCCGAAGCGGCAGCGTTCCTGCCGCCGCGCACTTTTTCGCGAACCTTTTTTGATAAAAAATCTGATCATCAGGTGCATAAGAAACTGCCTTGCCCTCATTCAAATTTTGAGACCTCTACTCACAGTAGATTTTTCTAGCCAATGCAGACAAACACAAACACAAACATTTTGTTTTCTTTGTAAGGTCATTGTGCCTAAATGCGACGACCGATAAATGCGACAATGTTCTTGTACTTAAAATGTTAACGCCTGAATCGTATATAAATACTATATAATGAGACATCTAATCTTCAAGTACAAAACGCGAAATATTTTCTGCTTTTAAAAAGTTTTCTTTAAACAAATTTCCCATTAGAATACACATTGTTCATTATGCAACGATCCCATATTCGCTAAATGTGACAAAAAATCCTGAAAATAGTTCATGATTTTTTGAAAACTTTGAACATAAAATAACCTTATGGACGTCAAAGGCTACAACACGTGTTTCATTTACCTAAAGTGTAAGCTCGGGAAATGTCGACAATTTTACAAATTAGAGTTCTAAAATATTTGACTATTTTTGGTGGGTTGGTTTTCTTCAGAGACCTATCAGCGACGAACTAAATGCCCTAAATGCGGCGAGACTTTTAGGAGACTAACTGCGAAACGTTTATATGGTATTTTCATATATTGTATTAAAATAATGTTTAAAGAAGATATTAGGCTTAATTAAGCTGTGTTGAGTTAATAAATTAAGAATTTTAATATGATTCACCAATGGTGTTTTTCGTTGACCGAATACTTAAATACGTGTTTCCCATGATCAAAATTGAAAAACAATATATGTCTTTAAATTGTGTAATAAAAAAAATGTCATTTTCCCATTCAGTCGGTGTGCTGTTCCAGAATAATCATTCAATCCCAATGCCATTCAACGTTATAAAAAATTACAAAATCAGAAATATGAGTTAAATGAATTAAATACTTCTATACCAGTCATACCCACCAATGCTGATAACAATTTAGCTGTTAGCAATTATTTGTACACTGACCATCTGCCTGCCGATAAATCAATTTTTATTGAGGATTTTCATGTCAATGAATCGATTCCTAAGGGTAATTTTCCTGCTAAAGATAGCAATATGTTTCCTGAATTTTGAAATTATACATGATTTGGTAAATATGGTTAATGAGAATTTAATAACTAATGCAGACTGTTCTGCAAGCACACGTTTGAAAGTGTGCTTGCGTTGATCTAAATGTGATTACAAATTAACAAATTTGTAATCAAATTTGTAATCTTGTCTGATATTTGACTATTCAAATATCAGACCAGATGCTATGATCAATAAGGTTAACTGGATGAATTATGCCCTCCACTTATTTCACTTATCCATGAGTGTAAAAATACAACTTCTAAAATAATGTGTATTGTGTCTGTTCAAAAAAATTAAGATTGCATACAAATGTAGGTGACGAAGATTTTGAATTTTTGCAAACAATGAATGCATATTTTAAAAATCTAGCATGCAAAAACCAGATAAGACCAAGAACAGTCTGGATTTCAACCAGAATTACACTTACAAATATCTCTTCCTGAAGCAAATCCATCTCATGCTTTTGAAAGTTGTTTGTTAAAAACAGTTTCACCAAATCCTGTCAAACAGTGAAAAGCCGTACGGCCAAACTTTACTGAATGCTTAACAACTGAAGCATATGTGAAAAAAATAAAAGTGGATAGTGAAGTGAAAAATCTAAAACAAAAACAAAAAATGGAAAAGAAGAAACAATTAACTAGATTAATTTTAACACAATTATTTAAATTGGTAAAGAAATCATATGAGTTGTAATTTTCCAACTGGATGAAAAATGTCCGGGCCGGGATTCGAACCTGGGATCTCGTGGCTGAAGCTGCCATGCTCTACCATCTGACTAGTGGCTGAAGCTGCCATACTCTACCAACTGATCTATCAATAGATAGCTCAGTTGGTAGAGCATGGCAGCTTCAGTCACAAGATCCCAGATTCGAATCCTGGCCCAGACATTTTTCGTCTAATTGGAAAATTACAACTCATATGACTTCTTTACCAATTTGAATAATTGTGTTAAAATTAATGTAGTGTAATCACGTATCCATCGTTTACTGGAGTTCCATTCCCTGCGATCTATTCTGTTGAGCTGATTCAAATATCAGACCAGATGCTATCATCAATATGGTTAACTGGATGAATTATGCCCTCCAGATTCAACCGGGATAGCTCAGTTGGTAGAGCAGCTTCAGCCACGAGATCCCAGGTTCGAATCCTGGCCCGGACATTTTTCGTCCAGTTGGAAAATTACAACCCATAAGAAACAATTATACCTTAAAAAAGCAAAAACAGCAAGCACTTCGAAAACAGAATTCGGCAAAACCTTGAAGTCAGTCACTAAAACAATCTAGAAGTAAAGGTGCATCAGAAACAAAAGTTACGAAGAAGCCAAAACTTCAAACCCATCTAGATCCGTGCCAATTAGAAACCAAAAAGTAAAAAATGAGGACTACTCGGAAGATGAAAACCAAAAATGAGTTTTTACGTTGTATAAAATTTACGTTGTATCAATCATTCCTTATTTGCTTCTTGATTTTTATTTTCCGCGGTAAAAGTTAAAGTGTATAAAGTATGCATTATTTAATTGTAATATATTCAAGATTACTTATCTCGGTTATTTTTTGTATTACTTAAGTTATTATTAAATAAACTTATTTGGAACTACAGATGTAGAGCTCACCACTGCGTGTTCAAAACAGAGATGGAAACTATAAGCGCGTTTGTAAGAACAACATTTTCCAAAACGGTAAGTACTCTAAATTAGCAAATCTTCAAATAATTAACAAGGATTACTTTGAATATTAATCGTCCTACATTTTTTCTAGTGAAATATGTAAGACTTATTTATTTATTTATTTAGTGAAATATTTATATATCGCTTTTCTGTGTAACTTTAAGAAAAAGGAATTTTTGGTTTAAACGTTACATGTTTTTTTAATGGATAGCGTTCCTAAAAAAATGCATATTAAAATAGAATGATTACGTATATCACTAACTTTTATATTAAAAAAAAAATTGCTTTTGTCATTTTACTATGCCAAGTCTAAGATGAGTTATCGTGCCCACCGCTTGATTCTCGATTTTCCGGAAATGTTCCAGCCCATTAGCTCTCAAGCCACAAGTTTTTAATATATTAAATAAAAACGTACAATTTTCTACTTTTCTGTATGTAAATAAATTACAGTAACTGGGTTTCTATAAGCACTTCCCATTTCTTAACAGGAAATCCTGAAATTTTAAGGTTTTTCAGTAGAGCTACCCTTTAATCAAGAACTAGGAAAATATATAGTTCAAGATCTTTCAGATTTAGACTCTTTTATTTTAATAATTTAACATTTATTTCATTAAGAAGTAGCTTGAAAGTTTAAAACAAAAATTACTACTTGTAATACTATTGAATCAAAATTTCAAAAAGGTTTCAGATATCATCTCTGCTTCTTATTTGAAATCTTTCATCGTCTTTTAATAGAACGTCATTTCCACATAGCTCTGACTCCAAACTGTTTGTTTATATTTTAATCAAATTTGTAATCCCTTCTACAACAACAACGCAGCAATATTATGAGATTAAAATAAAGCTTCTAGTCAAACATATTAGAATTTAGTATCTTTATGACACTTTTATACAATACGTAAAAATATTAATTTATATTTCTTATTTCGATAATTTTATCTTTTAATCCTTTAAAAAAAGCTTGAAACTTTAGGTAACATTAATTTCAATAATATTTTTTATCGTAATTGCAACAAAGGTTTTAGATATTATTTGTGCTTCGTATTTGAAATTTTTCATCGCCTTTTAATTGAACACTATTTCTGCATATATGTGACTCCAAACTATCAGTTTATATTTTAATCAAATTTCTAATTCCTCCGGCAAAAATAACGCAGCAATATTACAAGATTAAAATAAATCCCCCATAGAAAAATGTTAGAGTTTTCTATCTTTATAACTCTCTTATACTATACATAAAAATATTAATTTATATTTCTTATTTCAAAAATTTATCATTTAATGTTTTAAGAAGCAGCTTGAAACTTTAGATAATACTAATACCTATAAATATTTTTGGATCATAATTTCAACAAAGGTTTCAGATATCACCAGTGTTTACTTAAAGTATTTCATCGTCTTTTAATGAAACGTCATTTCTGCATAACTTTGAATGCAGACTACTAAAATATGTATGTATTTATTCCTATCTACTGCGTTTCCATTTCCTGATAGAAGCTTTTCTTTTCACTTATACAAGAAAATGTTTGTAATTTAATTTAATTTCTACACAAATTCTGCGAAAACAACGTAGTTATATTATAAAATTGAAATAAATCTTCCATTCTAAAATGTTATATTTTAGTATTTTTATGTATATTTTATACTATACCTAAATATATTAAAATACATTAGAATTTCTTATTTCAGTTATTTTACATTTAGTCCGGTAAGAAGCAGGTTGAAACTTTAGATAATATTAATGTCCATAATATTTCTGCACAAATTTCAACAATGGTTTCAGATATCACCTCAGCTTCTTATTTGACTCATTTTATCGTCTTTACTGGAGCTTATTTTCACAAAGCTTTGACAGCAGAATCATACACAAATATGTATAATTTGTATATTTAGAGGTTATGGTATGCATGATCTGGAAACAGAAAAGCATTTTCACAAGCTCAGAAATTCTTCAGAAAATTTTCGCAAGTTCATTGTTTAGAATATTTGTTCAATGTTCATGATTGTACTGCTTTCCAACAATTCAGGAATGTTTGCGCATGTTTCATATGCAAGGTTCATGTTTTATCGTTCAGAATTTTTGCAAAAGTTCTGCGCATTTTGACAAATTTAGAAAAATTTAAATATTTTTAGATCGATTTTCTAATGGATTCTATGAGAACAAAGTAACAAAATTCTCAGATTAAAATAAACTAGCTGACCACCGCCCGGCGTTTCCCGAGCTCTTGATAATAAAAAACATCAAATTTTTATTATTTTATATCTTTAACCCAATTTTGTGTGAAATTATATTTTAAAATAAAAAATCGCGATAAAATATTGATATTTTGGAATAAAAGCGCTTATTTTTTTGTTTCTTTACGTAGGCTCGTTTCATAGTTTAAAAAGAAAAATAAATTTTTGTCCGAACCCTTTGATATCTTTGTTGGTGATAAATAAAACGAATTTACAGCCCGTGTAAAAATTTCGTGAAAAATGATTGTTATCTAGTAGTTAAAGAAATGTTTTCATTACATGAACATGTTACGATCGTTTAAACATAATCTTTAAAAAAAATTAATGCTAGAAAATAAGTTAATAAGTTAGATAGTCAACAGTTTGAAATCATTAAAATTAAAAGTCCTTTAAAAAAAGATTCCCAAAATATACACAAAAACGAATTTACAATATATAACTATTATGTAAAAGGCTATTTCTCATACATGATATTACAGTTTTATAGCGTACACGCCATAATAAAATATATTTTCAAACTATAATAAATTTTGTAACGTTTCTTCCCATATTTAATTGCAAAAACACCTAGATTTTATGATTTATATAATAATGGATAACTATAACTTTTATTTCAATAATTTAACATTTCCTCCTTTAAACAGCAGCTTGAAACTTTAGATAACATTAACGTCAGTAATATGTCTGTCTTGGAATTTTAACAGAGGAGAAAAGAACCATCTTCTGCTTCCTATGTGAAATATTTTAATGCTTTTTAATTAAATTCATTACAACAAAGCTATGATTTCAAAATTATAACGAAACACATTATACTTATTACTATCTTATTAATTTCCGTTTTAGATATAAGATTTCCTTTTCATAATTTCAAGAATACGTTCATAAATAACGTAAGCAATATTGTAATATTTGATTAAACCTTCCATTAAAAAATGTTAAAATTTTACATGCTTTAACATGCGCTTGCATTTACAAAAATTAAATCACAGCTTGCCTTTACACAAATTAAAGAAAACGCTCATATTTTATCGATTTTCAAATGCTTTCTGCGGAAACAATATGACAATATTCTAAGATTAAGTTAAATCTTCCAATCAAAAACAATAACACTTATGATAATATACATGAAGTTATTAAAATACTTTAAGTGTAAATTTTGTTATGGATCTCCAAATAGTTTCAATGCTAGAATACATGGCTTCTGTTTTAAGCAAGAAATAGGAAAATTACTTCTCCAATATCTTTAAAATTTAGATGTGGTCATTTCAAAAATTTATAATTTACTCTAATAAGAAGTGGTTTGATACTTTAGATAACATTATTACTTTTAATATTTTTGGATCATAAGTTTAACAAAGGTTTCAGCTATCCGTTTTGCTTCAAATTTCAAATATTTCATCGCTTTTTAATGAAATTTCATTTCTGCAGAGCTTTGACTACACATTACTAAAATACGTATGCATTAATTACCATCTTCTGCGTTTCCGTATAATGATCACACCTTGTCTTTACACAAATTAAAGAAAATGCTCATATTTTATCGATTTTCAAATGCTTTTTGCGGAAACAATATGACAATATTCTAAGATTAAGTTAAATCTTCCAATCAAAAACGATAACACTTATAGTATACATGAATCTATTAAAATACTTTAAGTGTAAATTTTTTTATGGATCTTCAAATAGTTTCAATGCTAGAATACATGGCTTCTGTTTTAAGCAAGAAATAGGAAAATTACTTGTTCAACATCTTTAAAATTTAGATGTTTTCATTTCAAAATTTTATAATTTACTCTAATAAGAAGTGGTTTGATACTTTAGATAACATTATTACTTTTAATATTTCTGGATCATAAGTTTAACAAAGGTTTCAGCTATCCCCTCTGCTTCAAATTTCAAATATTTCATCGCCTTTTAATGAAACTTCATTTCTGCAAAGCTTTGACTACACATTACTAAAATACGTATGCATTAATTACCATCTTCTGCGTTTCCGTATAATGATCAGACCTTGCCTTTACACAAATTAAAGGAAACGCTCATATTTTATCGATTTTCAAATGCTTTCTGCGGAAACAATATGACAATATTCTAAGATTAAGTTAAATCTTCTAATCAAAATGGATAACACTTATGGTATACATGAACCTATTAAAATATTTTAAGTGTAAATTTTGTTATGGATCTTAAAATAGTTTCAATGCTAGAATACATGGCTTCTGTTTTAAGCAAGAAATAGGAAAATTACTTGTCCAATATCTTTAAAATTTAGATGTGTTCATTTAAAAAATTTATAATTTACTCTAATAAGAAGTAGTTTTATACTTTAGATAACATTATTACTTTTAATATTTCTGGATCATAAGTTTAACAAAGGTTTCAGCTATCCCCTCTGCTTCAAATTTTTAATATTTCATCGCCTTTTAATGAAACTTCATTTCTGCAAATCTTTGACTACACATTACTAAAATACGTATGTATTAATTACTATCTTCTGCGTTTCTGTTTAATGATCACACCTTGTCTTTACACAAATTAAAGGAAATGCTCATATTTTATCGATTTTCAAATGCTTTCTGCGGAAACAATATGACAATATTCTAAGATTAAGTTATATCTTCCAATCAAAAACGATAACATTTATGATGGTATACATGAAGCTATTAAATTACTTTAAGTGTAAATTTTGTTATGGATCTTCAAATAGTTTCAATGCTAGAATACATGGCTTCTGTTGTAAGCAAGAAATAGGAAAATTACTTGTCCAATATCTTTAAAATTTAGATGTGTTCATTTCAATAATTTATAATTTACTCTAATAAGAAGTGGTTTGATACTTTAGATAACATTATTACTTTTAATATTTCTGAATCATAAGTTTAACAAAGGTTTCAGCTATTCCCTCCGCTTCAAATTTCAAATATTTCATCGCATTTTAATGAAGCTTCATTTCTGCAAAGCTTTGACTACACATTACCAAAATACGTATGCATTAATTACCATCTTCTGCGTTTCCGTATAATGATCACACATTGCCTTTACACAAATTAAAGGAAACGATCATATTTTATCGATTTTCAAATGCTTTCTGCGGAAACAATATGACAATATTCTAAGATTAAGTTAAATCTTCAAATGAAAAACAATACAGTTTTGTTTCTTAATATTCCTTACAGTTGCATAAATAAATATGTTTAAATAGTAAATTTTTGATGACTCATGAAATAATTTTATGCTGGTATATATGATTTCCTTTTAAGGTTTTAAGCAAGAAGTTAAAAAATCAGTAGTTCAAGATCTCGAAAATATAAATGCTTTTATTTCAGTTATTTAACATTTATACCTTTAAGCAGCAGCTTTAGAAAAATAAGTTGTTTCAAATAGCATTATTCTTCATAGCAATGTTTTGGGATTATAATTTGAACAAAGGTGTCAAATATAATCTCTGATTCTTATTTAAAATACTTCAGTGCGTTTTAATTAAACTTCATTTTAACAAAGCTTAGATTGTAGAATAAAACTAAAATATGTATATACATAATTTTATCTTATGAGTTTTCGTTTCGAGATCTAAGATTTACTTTTACAAAAGTAAATAAAACGATCATATTAATCAATCTCCTAATTCATTCTAGGAAGACATTGAGAGATATTCTAATATTAAGATAAATATTTCCATCAAAAATATTAGCATTTTGTGTATTAATAACTATTTATAATATACATGATGATATAGAATTACAAAGTGGCCATGATTTTCTGACAGTACTGAGCGCAATCTAATCGCGAGAAGGGAGCCAAACTTTTTTGTAGATGATCAAACAAGACGGAGGAAGAAGGATTCTACGAAACAAAATTAATTCCAAAAGTCACCGCTAGGGGATATGTGGTATCATGAAATAAAAAAGAAAGTTTTAAGAAATGCAGAATCAATAATGAAATAAAATTACTTTTTATTTAGCACATTTAACGATTTAATTCAAACTCAGTATGTACACAGTTTTTAAAAAGCTGAAAATTTACATAAACACATATAAAGTCTCTTTATCTGCTAGTTTCCTCTGAGTCACAAAGAAAGAAGAAGATGAAGTCTCTTTATTCAAATTTCTCGTTACATGCTTTGGCACAGTGCAACCTTGATGGGCTTTAAAAGCCAATGTGTTACTTTTAGAAACAATTTGGTTGAAAGTTATGTTCAATATGTCTCCTTCTTTAGCCCAGCGTTTGTTACTTGTCAAATTCTTTTACCTCAATCAGTTCAACGCGTCAGCCACTATTTGTACTTTTAGAATGCGCAGAAAATGCGTAAAGGTAATGGTCCTTTGACAGTTAATGGCTTAAATCAATGGTTCAGTGGTTTGAGAAAACAGGTTCTCAGAAAATTCATTCAGGCAGAAGATGCAAATCTGTATCACAGGACGAAGAATTTGCAACTGCGACTGTCGACAGAGCACAGGTCCATGTTGCTGGCACTTCCAGCGCTCGTTGGGTAGCTCTGAATCTTAATATACCTTATTGTACGGCATGGAAAATCTTACGAAATCTTATCCACTTCTATCCGTACGAGATCAGGCATGTGCAAAAGTCACGTCACACCAACCATGATAAGCAATTGTTTTTAGCTCCCAACTTTTTTTGTCAGAATGGGGGTGGATGAAGCTTGGACGCCGAAATTCTTATGAGGAGATGAGGTCCACTTTCATCTGAATGGATGTGTAACTACCTAATCTGTTGAATTTGTGATTTCAATTCACCACAAATGCATTCAAAGAATTTCCCTTACTATCACCAAAGGTAATTGTTTGGTGTGGTTTCACAGTAGAAATGGTCATAGGTTCATACTTCCATTAGAACGTTACACGAAAAGGATACGTAACGTGTTCTGAAATGACGCCACATGTTAAACAACTTTATCATTCCATCACTTCACCAAAGACATAAGTGGAGAAAATCGTTTTCATTTAAGATGTGGTCCCTCCACACATTGCTTTGGTAGTAAAGCAAATGCTACGACAGAAGTTCATAACAGAAACAGTCATTAGTTGTCTTTTTCAAATTTCATGCCCACCTCGGTCCCTTGATATTACCCCAATTGACTTTTGGTTATGGGGTTACCTAAAGTCCAAGGTCTATCTCGGAAATATCGCCGACCTGCTTACGTTGAAGATTAACGTTGAGGTTAAAAATAGGATAAAATGTATGCTTGTAATATTGCTGTATCAAAATTCTAACAAAGATTTCAGATATCACCTCTGCTTCTTATTTGAAATATTTTATGGTCTTTTAAACAAACTTCATTTATACTAAGCATTGACTGCAGACTACTAATTAGGTGTGTATTTATTGCTGTCTGATGCCCTTTCATTTCCAGATCTAAGTTTTCCCTTTCCACAGAAAGCGCAACAATATTCTAAAACAACAGTGCAACAATTTTCTAAAATTAAGTTCAATCTTTCAGTGAAAAATATTAGAATTTCCATAGAATCTTAGTAACATTTTATATTCTACATGAAAATATTAGAATTTATTAAAACAACTCGTATTAATAATACCTCATACATGATAGAATTTCTATAGTCGATAAGACATGTTATTTTATGCTGAAGTGGAATGCTGTGCCCAGAATGCAATATGTGGTCCAAAAATCGGCGACCACATTGAATCTGAATTTAATGTTAAAAACGCATATTTCAGAAATTTATTTCTGAATTTAGCATTCATTACTTTTAGAAGCAACATGCATTTTTAGATAACAGTAAGTATATAATATTTCTGGATCCTAATTTGAACAAAGGTGTCAAACACAATATGTACATAGAAGTTGAAATATTTCATAGGCTTTTACTCAAAACTTCTTTCTGCAAAGCTTCAACCGAAGAATCATATCAAAATATATATACCTACATTCCTACATTACGCATTTCTGTTTACACATTTAAATTTTCTGTTTTACATATTAAAGACAATTCTCATATTTCATTGGATTTCTGAATGAATTTTGCGAGAAGAATAAAACAATACTTTATAACTAATTTAAATATTAGAGTTTAATTAAAATATTTGAGTTTTGCATTAAAAATACATCAAAAACTTTGATTTTAATAATTTGACATTTACTTGTTTAAGAAGCATCTTGAAACAATAAATAAAATGAATGCTTATAATATCTCTAGATCAAAATTATAACAAAGATTTCAGATATCATTTCTGTTTGTTATTTGAAATATTTCACCGTCTTTTTAAATAAAGTTCATTAATACATACTTTTAAACTTCATTTATACTCATTCTCCTAAAATATATATACATTTATACACTACAGGACTCTACATGAAATTATTAAAATTGGTTAAAAACTCTTTTGTCAATAATTTAACATTTACTTTTTTAAGAAGTAGCTTGAAACTTTAAATAACAATAATGCCTATAACATTGTTGTAACATAATTCCAACAAAGATTTCAGATATCACATCAACATCGTATTTCAAATAATGTATCGCCTTTTAAATAAATTTGTTTTATAGAAAGCACTGACTGCAGACTACTAAAATATGCACGTATTTATTACTGTCTGATATCATATATTTTCCAGATCTAAGTTTTACTTTCCACAAATTCGATAAAGCACAACAATATTGTAAAACAACAGTGCAATAATATAAAAAAATTAAATTAAATCATTCAGTAAAAAAATATTAGAGTTTCGTGGGTTTAGTAACCCTTTTATTATGCTCTACATGAAAATATTAGAATTTATTAAAAACTCTTATTTCAATAATTTAACATTAATTAGTTTAAGAAGTAGCTTGAAACTTTAAATAATTCCTATAATAATGTTGTATCAAAATTACAACAAAGATTTCAGATATCACACACCAGCTTCTTATTTGAAATATTTCACCGTCTATAAAATAAACTTCATTTATACAAAGCCTTGACTCTCGACTTCTAAAATATGTATGTATTTATATCTGCCTTATGCCTTTTCGTTTCCAGATCTAAGCTTTCCTTCCCGCAAATGCGAGAAAATATTCATATTTTAATCGATTTTCAAAGGCTGTGAAAACAATGCAGCTCTATTCAAAGATTAAATTAAATCTTCCAGTCAAAAATAGTAGATTATTGTTTCCTAACGATCGTTGTAATAATATACACGAATATATTGAACTTGTTTAAACGTAAGTTTTGTTAAGATTTTGAAATTTTTTAAAGCTGGAATATATGTTTTCTGTTAACGTTACAAGCAAACACTTAACATTTTTTTAATTTAAAATCCTTTAAACACAGAGATATAAAGAATACACAGGACAATAATTTTAAAACGAATAAAAAGCTTCTTAACATATATAATGCTACAATAATAAGGCGTCGATAACAAAATTGAAAATTATACTAATGGAATTTAGTGTTGTGTCATAAAATTGTAATTTTTTTTCGAATAATAATAATAGTAAATTTTGTAACATTGTTTCATATATTTACATACTAAAGCACATTTTATACTAAATAGCAATTAAAAACCAACTTTATTTAAATAATTTAATATTTACTTTTCTAAATATCAGCTTGAAACTTTGGATATACTAATATCTGAAATATCAGAATTTCAACAGAGGTAACAAAAGTCGTGTTTTGCTTCGTATTTTAAGAACATTGACCTTCAAAAGTTAAGGTACTGTGGTAACGTGGACACATGTATATACAATTAATGAAATCCATTTATCGTTTGAAACGAAAAAACTTTATTTTAAATTAACACATTGAAAAAAAGAAACAAATGTAAAAATGAAAAATATGGTGAACATATCCAACGTTCTAAAAATATCATTTCAGAAATCTTAAGATTCTGAAGTCCCCTCAAAGACAACCACTCTCTAGCTTGTTCAAAATCCAACTCATTCAACATTCAACTCCTTCCACCTTCAACTGCCGTCAGCAATTTCACTTCCCAGGGGCTTTCCTTGCATTCCAGGAATTTCCCAGAAAACATTGCCTCCTCTACCACACCTGCTCCAGTCTGCTTATCTCCAGGTGACACTGACAGACCCCAAACTATAGTTCTATCTTTCATTCTTAGGAGATTATCTTTATCTTCCACGCATGTGAGCATGTGAAATTTTCAACATGTCACAGTAAAATCAGTCTTTTGCATCTAATTTGAAAACAAGTGAACATAAAACATGAAATTTAGAAGAATATTGTGTTTTAATGAGTTATTTATCGAATTTTACTTAATTTTAACATCAAGCATGATTTACAAATAAAAAATTGCATTTTTTACAAAACGCGACTGTTTGATAAAAAAGAAAATAACAGGAGTTTTATTGTGAAAAAAAATTAAATAAATGGATTTTAATAAAGCCTGTGTCCGATCCTACTTGTAAGGCATTTGTCAACACGACTCTCCACACTGTCAATTATGTTGTCAGACACTGGAATAGAAATAAAAGCCCATGCATGGATCCGCGCTTGTCCCAGCTCATTTAACGACTGCGGAGGAAGACTGATGGTAGCCACCTGTGTGCCGAGTTAGTTCCAAAGATGATCTATCGGATGAAGGGCCGCAGATTGAGTTGGTCATTCCATTCGTTCCGAACCTTGATCCTCAAGACATTCATCAACGATTCTAGATCAATGCAATCGGGCATTGCCATCCATTAAGATCAATTTATCATCAATAGTACCAGCATACTGTGTAACAAATGAGGTAAGGATCTTGTCCCGATATTTGCAGTTAGAGTTCTTCCATGGTACACATAGAAGTTACTGTGACCACCAGAGACCCAAATCATGGTTCCTCCTCCTCCATAACTGTGTCTTTCAACAATGTTGCATAGGTAGAATCTGATGCCTTTATCTCCCACGAATTAAATCACCCTCCAAAGCAAATCAGGACTCGTCTGTGAACAGTACGGAATCCCATTGTTTTCTGTGGCAGGTAAGGTGCTCTCTTGGCAAATACAAAACGGGCACTTTGGTGATGTTGATTAAGATACATACAACGTGTCGTCATGAATAGATTTCTTAATTGCAAAGACGTTTATGAACCGTAATAGCAAATATTGTCAATCCTGTTGTTTTATGATGATCTGA
This sequence comes from Maratus michaelseni, assembly GCA_963931845.1. NCBI lineage: Eukaryota > Metazoa > Arthropoda > Arachnida > Araneae > Salticidae > Maratus > Maratus michaelseni. The sequence continues at coordinate 57,415,377 of OZ007597.1, forward strand.
AATGAGCTGAACCACAGTAATGTTCCTCTTCCTTCGAACCAAAAGAGTTATGAAACTATCTTGTACAGGGGCTATAATCCGTGAGTGGTCTGAAACAAGACTTTTTGATACTGAATTTTCGGATTCAAATTGATCCCAGAATCTTTGGACCACACTACGAGACACATTATGACGTCTAGGAGAACCAGCTTAGGATAACCGCATTTACATCCATCCGATTGCCTGCTATCTTAACGATTAAGGTAAACGACATCTCCTAGATATGGACAACACTATTTTAGCACCAACATTTTAAGATCAACAAGCACTAAAAAAATGTATACAAAGTCTCGAAGTGAGATGCTCGTAGTTTCTCACAACTGACCTAAGTACCCATTTGTTTAAATAATTATAGATGGGTATAATTGTTTCATAAGGTTTTATTGAAGTTGTTTATACTCATTCATACAAATCGTATTTCTTACCTTTATATTCATTTTTTAATAGTGAGCCTTAAAAACTGGCCGTACTTAAACTTTTGGAGGCAGTGCGTATTTAATTTCATTTGTATTTAACTTAATTACCACAATACCATATAAAAATACATTTTATTTATTACTATCTTATTACTTTTCATTTAAAGTCCAAACTTTAGTTTACGTAAATGCAGGAAAACATATCGAAACAACATTGATTTTCTAATGCATTCTGTGAAATAAAAAAAAAAACACAAATATTCTGAAATTAGATTATATATTCAAGTAAAAAATGCTAGAATTTAGTGTCTTATAACACTTTGCGATAATGTATTGGGTTGTCCGGAAAATTGGTGCCGGTTGGGAAAATCAATTACCACCGGAAAATGCTGCCCATTAATTATTGGACATTAAATATCAGAATCGATGTCTAATAATTAAATGATAGAATTTTCCAATACGAATTGATTTTCCCAACCGGCACGAGCTGGATAACCCAATACATGACGATTCTGTAATACTGTAATTGTAAATTTCGTTAGGAATCATCAAATAATTTTAATGCTCGAATACAAAACTTCTGGTTTAAACAAAATAGTACAAAATTCACTAGTTCCACATCTTTTAAAGTTAGATATTTTAATTTCAATAATTTAATATTTACTCCCTTAAGAATTTGTTTGAAACTTTAAATAACAAAAATGCCTATGATATATCTCTGTTATAAATTTCAACAAAGGTTTCATATATCACCTACGCTTCACATTTCAGATATTTCATCACATTTTAATAAAACTTCAGTTCTACAAAGCTTTGATTGCAGACTACTAAAATATGCATGTATTTATTACTGTCTTATACGTTTCCATCTCCAGATCTATGTTTCCTCTACTTAATTTCAATAAAGGTTTCATATTTTAATAGATTTTCTAATGTATTCTTCTGAAACAACGGAGCAATTTTCTAAGAATAAATTAAATATTCAAGTCAAAATAGTTAAATTTTAGTGTCTTAATAAACTTTTTGATAATGTACATGAACATATTAAATATTTTAAATGTAAAATTACCTGTCATCTATTCGGTTTTTCCTATCACTATTTTTAAAAAGAAAAAATTGCCTTAATTAATTAAAATTTTCGGCGCTTCAGTGATACCAATTTTTCTGTTTAAAAAAACCTGCATGAAAAAAAAAATTAACAGCTATGCAGTTAAAATTATTTCAATGTCAGAAAATCGTTATTTTTATTCAGTTTCTTAATACGTTCTGTTAAAAAAAAAAGAAAAAAAAATCTAAAATAAAATTATGTATCCAAGTCAAAAATGTTTGAGTTTGATGGTTTAATAAACTTATGATTTGGTGGAGGGAGGAGATCTCCAGGAAAAGAAAGTATAATATATAAAATTCTATTGTAAAGAGCATATTGTTATATGGAACAGAGAGACGGAGAATTATGAACACAGAAAGAAAGAAATTGGCGGCAGTGAAAATGGATGCCCTAAGAATATCATGCAGGATATCAAAAATAGAAAGAATAAGAAATGGAAGAATCAAAGAAATGATGTAAATAAAGGGAACCGTATTAGACGATCTTCAAAAGAAGCAATTAATCTGGTATGGTCATATTAAAAGAATGAGTGATGAGAGACTACCCAAAATCGCACTTAATTATAGAACAAATCCCAAAAAGAAACAAGGAAGACCACGAAAGAACTGGATGGACGTTATAAAAAAAGTCATTATTGATAGAAGTCTGGAGGAGAAATGGAGCCTTGACCGGAAGAAATGGACTGATTGCAGATAGAGTACTCGTAGATTTTTCGAATTGCGGCCCCTCACGACATGAACCGAGTTTATATATATATAAGATTTATGATAATATAATGAATATATGGTAATGCTGCAAGGATAAATATCGTTAAGTATCTTCAAGTAATTTTAAAATACTAGGATATAGGCCTTCTGATTTAAGAAAAAAGAAGAAAAATCACTAGTTCAAGATCTTTAAAATTTAGATGTTTTAATTTCAGTAATTTAGCATTTATTAATTTAAGAAGTAGCTTGAAACTTTAAATAACAATAATTCCTATAATAATGTTGTATCAAAAATCCAACAAAGGTTTCTCATATCACCCTCGCTTCTCATTTGACATATTTCATAACATTTTAATAAAACTTCATTTATACATAGCTTTGATTGCAGACTACTAAAATATGTATGTAGTTATTACTGTCTTATACGTTTCCATTTCCAGATCTAAGTTTCCTGTACTTAAATTCAAGAAAGATTTCATATTTTAATAGATTTTCTAATGTATTCTTCTGAAACAACGAAGTAATATTCTAAGATTAAGTTAAATATTAAATCAAAATAGTTAGAGTTTAATGTCTTAATAAACTTTTGATGGTGTACATGAATATATTAAAAAATTTAAATTTTAAATTTTATCTTCGCTCTTACAATTGCATAACTGTCAACTGCTGTTGAACTGCCACTATCTTTTAATAAAAAAAAAGCCTTATCTAAATTATATTTTCAGTGATTAAATAAGACTATATTTTTACTTCAAAAATAGTGGTAGATAAACATGTGGTTGTAAAAATTGGCAACTCTAAGTTGAAATTATTTTAATTAACACATTTTAGGCCAAGCATTGAAATATTATAAAATGTTGTATTGTTTGCATTGAAATTTGCTTAAATTACATTCATTAAGACACCAAAAAAGTTTCGTACATGAAAAATAATATTTTACTTAATTTGATGTTACCATTAAATTTAAATAAAAAAATTTAAGTTTTGTTATGGCATTTGTTTTATTTTTATTTTATTTCCAGAACTTGCAACTTTACACCATTATAAAAACATATGATTAATCTCAAGTGGAATAATTATACATTTTCAAAAAGTCGAATTTGTCAATAACTGTTTCAAGTAAAAAACCAGCGTATTTTGAAAATTTCTCAACAGAAAGTGATTACGTCAATTGAATTACTAATATTTTATAGATGTCTCCAGAACCCTTAAAAATAGCAGAAAAATAAAATTAGTGAAAAATATGCGTCAAAGGGTTAATAAAGATATATCTATTGAAATGGTGCGTTTACGCACCTTTGCCCGAAAATGGGTTAAAAAAATATAGTTTGTTTTCAGATTTTTTGCAAGAAATTAAAAGGTCAACAATTCCAGATCTTTAAATTGTTTTATTTATTGGAACAATAAAGAATATAATAAAGAATGCACAAAAATAAATTTGGGCTGTTTAGTGAACAAAACGCTATTTATCATACACGATGAGTATGGTAATGTAGCGTAGATGGCAGAATTGAAAAAAAAATCATATTAAACGTTTTATTTTAAAATGATACATTTTGCAACATTGTTTCCATACATAAATCTTAAAACACATTAGATACTAGATTAATTAGTAACTAATCTCTATTTCGATAATTTACCATTTTCTTCATTAAAAAGCACACGAATTTTAAGTAATATTAATGTCTGTAATATATTTGGATCACAATTTCAACAAAGGTTTAAAATATTAACTTTGTTTCTTATTTGATTTATTTTAGCGCTTTTTAATTAAAATTCATTTCTTAAAATCTTTGACTGCAAAGTGATATTAAACTTAGATATTAATGTCCATCTTATGCTTTTTCTTTTCCATGTCTAAGCTTTCCTTTTAATAAATTCAAGGAAACATTTATATTTTAATCGATTTTCTAATGCATTTAGGTAAAACAACTCAACAATATTCTATGATTAAGTTATCTTTAACACCAAAATATTATATTTTTGTGTCATAATAACCCATTTATACTATGCATAAATATTTTAAAATATATTAAAAACTCTTTATTTTAATAATTTAACATTTACTTAAAATTTAACATTTAGGACGCATTAGGAATTTTTTGATAACATAGTTGTCTGTAATAATATGTATGTAACTGTCTTTATTCATTGGATCACAATTTTTAAAAAAAATGTCAAATATTATATTTTCTTCCTGTTTGAAGTATCATCCCCTTTTAATTAAACTTCATTTCTACATAGCTTTGACCGCACTAAAATACTAAAATATGTAAGTATATTATACGTTTATATACAGACAATATAATGCGTTTTTGCTTCTTAATCTAAGCTCTCCTTTTCAAAAATTTCAGAAAAAGTTTATATTTTAATCGATTTTTAAATGCTGTTTGCGAGAAAGAAAACAACTAAACTAAGTTACTAAAACTAAGTTAGGTATTTTAGTAAAAATTATTAGTTTTATGTCTTAATAAATATTTTCTACTGTACATGAGGATATTTAAATATATTAAAAAGCCTTGTTTCAATAATTAATATTTACACTTTTAAGAAGGAACATAAATTTTTAGGTAATGCACTATAAAACGCAGGCATGTTTCTTAATGTCAAAAAATATAATTTAACCACAAACGAAATTATACAATAACCTCTTCCGAGTTACCCACGATTCCACAAAGCATTTTTTATTTTTAGAAGCCGCAGAAATCAATGTATTTACGAGATTTAAAAAATCATAAAAAAAAACCAGTTTATTTTGTTGTCATTTATTTTCAGAGACGTTTCCGAGTAATTTTTTATGTTGCATTTATCCGTTTTCTGAAACCGGAATATCGACTTGTCGGAGGCTAACAATTCTTAGGAAAGCATTTTCATCTTCAATAAACATTTTTTACAGAAAAATATAATAAAGTAACAGCATTAATATTAACATTAAAATTAATATTATTTTGTTATTCTTGTGTATATATTCAGTTACGTTGCTGAAAATGTTTAATTGAGAATTGATTGCAATCTAAAAACTAATATTCCGGTTTGAGAAATTTGATTAATATACAGGGCAAGTCAAAATGAATATAGCGATTACAAACGGCTATAACTATCTAATGGAAAAGAATTTATCGATAAGATTAACACAGAATGTAGACAGAACTTCAAAATTTTGTATACATACGTCATAGATGTTCTATGTCACTTCCCTTGGTTACACGGACAACATCTAGGCGGTAGTCCATTTCACGCCATAACTTCAGAAGCATTTGTTCAGTCACCGACGCAAACGCATTACAAATGCGTACTTTGACACCCAGCGATTTTTTTCTATGGGGTTATGTGAAAGACATTTATGCCTCCCATGCCCAAAACAATTGAAGAACTCAAAGTACGCATTTCTAATGCGCTTGCGTTGGTGACTGAACAAATGCTTCAGAAGTTATGGCGTGAAATGGACTACCGCCTAGATGTTGTCCGTGTAACCAAGGGAAGTCACATAGAACATCTATGACGTATGTATACAAAATTTTGAAGTTCCGTCTACATTGTGTGTTAATCTTATCCACAAATTCTTTCCCATTAAATAGTTATAGCCGTTTCTAATCGCTATATTCATTTTGACGTACCCTGTATTATAAACCTACTCGTAAACGTTTCCGAAAATACATGGTATCAAAACAAACTTTGGTTTTATAAATGTTTGTTTAAATGTCAAAAATATTCTGGTTTTGGATGTTTCTAATGACAAACAATGCTTTTTGGAGTCATGGGCAAACTCGGAAGAGGTTATTGGGTTATTGTATACTTTCGTTCATGGTTATGCTATATTTTCGTAGATTAAGAAACATTTGTATTTTTCAACAGTGTATTAACGTCGTCCGTAATATTTCTATATCTTAATTTCTTAATTTCAACAAACGTGCCAAATATAATTTATACACGTTATTAGAAATATTTCATAGACTTTTATCTAAACTTCCTGCCCAGCAGCGTTTAATTGAAAAATAATATCAAGATATCTATATGATTATTGCTATCTCACAAGTTGTTTTCTTTTCAAGATCTAAGCGTTAATTTTCACTAATTCAATAAAAGGTACATATTTTAATAGATTTTTGTAAATGTACTAAATTTATGTAAAATCCTTCAGTCAAAAACATTTGTGTTTCGTGTTTAATGTATATTATAAAAATTTATTTCAATAAATTGGGATTTACTCCTTTAATGCGCCTCTTTAAACTTTAGATATCATTAAAGCCTATCATATTTCTTTATCATAATTTCAAGAGAGGCTTCAGATATCACACTGCTTCTTATTTGAAATATTTTATCACATTTTAATTAAAATTCATTCTACATAGCTTTGACTGCAGAAACATACCGGAATATATAGATATTCATAAGTATTATACGCGTTTTACTTGCTGATCTAGGGTTTCCTTTCACAAATTCTGGAAAACGCTCATATTTTGAACGATTTTCTAATTCTAATGCATTCTGTGAAAACAACTCAGCAATAATCTAAGATTAAGTTGAATCTTTCAGTCAAAAATATCTATATTATAAAGGACAAACGTGTCCGTGCGTAACGCTGACGTCATTTTGGGAATGGCAACCAGTTGACGATGAAATTCCGGTTTTGCTATTTTTGCTACTGCATTTTTTAAAATTCTAACCATGGAACATTTTCAATTTTTACCCCATTATATAGGGAAAAAAAATCTACTTTCAAATGTAATTTGTTTGAAAAATGTATCGCAATTTACTCATTTAATATAGCATTTAAATTAAATTTCAAGCATTATTATTATTTTTTAAATCTATCTCTATCGGTTGCAGACGATTACAAAATATTAATCTTTTTGTAATTTAAACAATATAAACAAGAACGAAAAATCATGCGTCAAGCATAGATTATGTGACACTTTCCAACGCTTTCAAAATAATTTTACGAATCATACTCTTTAATAAGCTAAAAGATAACATCTAAGTAATCCGAATACTTTTATTCAGCCCTGTATAGGATCTATAGATTTGTATATATACTTACATAGGATGCTAAATTTTAGTTCAGTTAGGAAACACGTAGCACAGTTTAAAATTCTCCGTCTGGAGTTAAATAATACGGAAATGTGTTCCCGAACTTTTGTGCTTCCCTGCATAGGATCTACAGAATTTATACACACCACGTAATATACAAAAAGCGATTTAAAATTAAAATCGCGTTCAGTAACTTAAAACGCACTTCCAGGAATTATTGTTAACATACAGTAGAGAATTCTTTTGTGTGTTCCTGTAAATGAACGATGACTGCTATACACACAATAGTCTGTAGTAAGTCTCTTGTAATGAACCTTATATAAATTTCAATGCGTTTAAAATAGGGAAACATTATTTAAATAAACCGCAGACGATTTTTCTCCATAAACGTAATGTAACGGAATTCTTTTGACTGTCCCTGTAAAGTAAGTATAAGTGCTATGCACACCCTATTCCATATTAAGCTTCTTCTAATGCACCTTAGTGATATATATAAATTTCAATGCGTTTAAAATAGTGAAACATTATTTAAATAAACCACAAATGATTTTTCCCCATAGACCGCAATGTAACGGAATTCTTTTGAGTGTCCCTGTAAAAAAACTATAAGTGCTACACACTTCCGTTGAAATAGGGAACATGCTATAGATAACGATTATAACATATAAAAATTGAAGGGCAATCCCAGCATATTTACGGGAGTTAGAGCACGGACAGACGGCCAGACAAACCGAAGTCATAAACACTTTTCAACTAGGTTGGAGAGTGTTAAAAATACAGAATTTGTTTCCAGCTAATACTCAATAACGAAATTAAAACTTCATTAATCAATAAATAAATAGTATAAATGAAACACAAATTTAACAGACATGTAATTGAAATAAGCACTTAAAACCGCTGAAAATATCCGAATAATAAACAAAATATTCTGTGGATAACGAAATTTTTAGCAATTCCTTCGGCTATTAACTTCTGGCACGAGGCTAATGTGAAATTATGGCTTTTAATAACATAAAAAAATTTATTTGAATATACATTTGACATATTTCATATAAAAATGTTCTTTGGGGTTGTTAGGGGGGGAATCTAAACAAATATTAAATGTAAACAATCTATTAGAGTTTTCAATTAAAAAAAAACAAGTGGTTTTCACATATATTCTCTATCCCGGGAATCCCGCCGTTGGATGCCCTAGTTATAGTAATGTTCATAAGTATGATATAAGCAATATACGTTTGAGATAAGTGCTATAAATATGACATAAGTAATAAATTTTTTAAATTTTGTTTCCTATAGACGCTATTAAAAGAATGGTGTCATTTGAGAAAGAAATATTGCAGAATACAAGATAGACCGGAAGGCGGCAGCACAGACAATCACCTCCTCGAGTTCACGGCTGAAATTCCAGAATTAAGTAAAACTCGATTCGCATATTAAAACGCAATCGGTCTGCCAAGTCATATCTTGGTGGAAAATGCGTGAAAACCTTATTTTAGCGGTTGACTCGTAGGTTTACCATTGTGTTTTCCTGCACCCAAAAGTATGAAAACATGGAGAACTGGGTGCAGGAAAACACAATGGTAAACCTATGAGTCAACCACTAAAATCGGGTTTTCACGTATTTTCCACCAAGATATGACTTGGCAGACAGATTGCGTTTTAATATGCGAATTGAGTTTTAACTAATTCTGGAATTTCAGCCGTGAACTCGATGAGGTGATTGTTTGTGCTGCCGCCTCCCGGTCTAAGAACAGCTTTTTCATCAAGCAAACTCTTGATAATATCGTTTGTACAAGGCTCTCTGAAATGGTAGGGATTCATCTAGTTTCAATAACTTTTCATTATTTGTTTTAGAAAGTATTTTCAACGTTTTCTTCTTTGAAGCAAACGTATCGTTACACTTCCTCGTGAAAAATCAGGTGGTATATTACTTACCCATCATACGTAGTATAGGGTAAGTCTTGTAATCGTTTTGAAAATCGAAAATTTTTTTTTGACGGATTTACACGTTTAAGACACTGGAGATTCCAAAAAACATATTTTTAGAAAAAAAAGTTTGCCGTCCGTCTGTGTGTCTGTGTGTCTGTGTGTGTGTCTGTGTGTCTGTAAACGCTCTATCTCCCTAAAAAATTGAGATAGACACTTGCAATTTGGTATGTACTTAGTATGTAATAATGGGAAGAAGCCTATTTCATTTCAATAACCTCGATTAACCGGATCTATTTTTTTCGGACTCTCGAAATATTCGCTCTGATAAAAGGTATATAAAAATTTTCGAAATTGTTTATTTTAAGAAATGAATATAAAAGACAATAAAAAAACAAATTTTGCATAAAGCATGAAGTCGATCGGATAATTAGTTGCTGAGATATTTGTAATCCTATTTTCCATACTCTTCGATTTTTCATGACCCTGTATTTCATCCAAATTTCACTTCAAAGATATATTTTAATTGAAAATTTGACGCTTAATCAGATGCAATAAACTGCTAGTTAATAGGATTATTATTTTTGGAGTTATAAGGAAAAACCTCTTTCAAGCAATTCAGTAATCGAGCCAGTTATGACGGTCAGCCAGTTATGACGTCATCAAGCCACGATTTTATTTGAATTGCTATGCATTTTATAAGTAGTTTACACATTTTTGTTTTAATATTTTACATTATGCATATCCATGATGGGTAAGTATTATGGTGGCCCCCAACGACTAGTTTTTTGAGTTGGAATGGTTTTGCTAAAAAGGACGCCGCAGTTTGGAAAAGAAGTGAAATATTGGTGAACATATTATTCCAAATGTCACCGAGTGACCGATGCTAAGGAAGGTGAGAAATTCAACTTGACAAATTTCGTTCAGTATTGAGTTTTTAGCAATCGTGTTTTGAATCTACTTATTTTTTCTCAATTGTTCCCATGCTGCCTGCGGGAGAAGTAAAAATCAAGAAAGAAAAATTATGCATCAAGCGTAGATTATGAAACACTTTCCAACACTAACATAATACATTAACAAACCTTCGATGTTTAATAAGTTTAATAAAATACCTAAGTAAACATTTTAGAAAACGCAAAACCCATTTGAAGAACTAATTTCAGCAATGACAGGCCATAGCCAGAAAAGTACTCTAATTCTTTTGTGCAGCCCTGTATATAATCTCTGTATATAGTATGCTGCAATTTGGTTTAGTATAAGAAAATACATAACACAGACGAAAATTCATGCTTTCAGCAGTTTCTACTTATAGACGGAAAAATATTTGAATTCTTTTGTGCAGCGCTGTATGCTGACGTAAGATTTTTATACACGCAACACATTAAGGTAAAGTTTAATTCAGGCAAAAACACGATGAAAATTACTGAAATCACTCTGACCAAAAATTATCATACAGAGGCGGCCATGTATGTAATTATTTGCGTGGCCTTGTATATGATTTAATTTATATTCAACAAACACCTCTTAGTATGCTAAATATATTTCATGTTCAACGTTCATAACTCGATTAAAAAAAAAATCTAAGCAACCTACACTGATAAACAGTAATGCTTACGAATTCTTTTGTGTAGCCGTGCACATGATGTATAGCAGGAATACATACCACATACTATGCAAAAATTTAGTTAAACGCATACATAAATGAAACCGCAGCAATTATCGCCTATAGATAATACTCCGGATACCGTACTGTATTCGAAATCTTTCGTGTGCCACTGTAAATGAACGAAAAATACTATGCACATCATATCATTCAACAAGTACTTTGTAGTAAATCTCAGTAATGTATATCAATTTCATTATATTTCAAATAGTGTAACACAATTAAAATACACTGCAAACTGTTTTTCCCGTAAACCATTTTGTAACCGAATATTTTTTGTGGCCCTATAAATGAATGATAAATGCTCCATATTCTACAGAAAGCATGTTTTAGTGCACCTTAGAAAATTATATCAATTTCAATTATGTTTGTAATAGTGTAACATGATTAAAATGAACCGAAAACGATTTTTCCCCATATAATATTATATAACGGAATTCTTTTTAGTTATCCTGTAAACTAATTATAAGTACTACACGTGCTATATTCGACATTAAGCGTCTTGTAGTGCACTTCATAGATGTACATCAATTTCAATATATTTGCAAGAGTGTAACATCATTAAAATATACTGCAACGAATTTTTTCCCATAGACCATAATGTAACTGCCATAATGTTGAGTGTCCCTGTTGACACTAATGTTGAGTGCCCCTGTACCCGAAGTATAAGTGCTACATACTTCATTTTCAATACAGAACATATCATTACATATATCAACAACATATATCAATTGCATGGCAATCCAAGTATATTTACTTGAGTTAGAGCACGGACAGACGGCAGACAGACAAACCGAATTCCTAAACACTTTTTAACTATGTTGGAAAGTGTTAATAAAAAAGTGTTAATGGAAAATATTGTTTGCACCGATAATTTTGTACAGAAATTAATAACAGATGTAATTCAAGTAATACATTAGATTTCAGTTAATAATGATTTGTATAAAATTCTAACACGCACTTTTCGAAAAATTCCCAACCTGTAATGTGTGTATAAGATTCAAATTTTAAACTTAATCCATGTTCTGAAATAATTTTAATGCTAGATAATATAATTTCTCTTAATTTTTTAATCAAGAAATTAAAAGATCAGCTGTATAAAATCTTTAAAATTTAAAATCCTCTAAATAGAGATACATAAAAAATATGCAGATGTACATCTATACAGTATAACGTATAAAATCTATTAATTATTATACGCTATTACAAATATATAACAGAGACAACTAAATTTAATATATTACTAATGGAAAATAATGTATTATTTTTTTTTATAAAATCATAATAAAATATTGTTTTTAAATAATAATAATAAGTTTTGTAACATTGTTTCCCATAATAAAATACAAATACACATTATATACTAAATGAATAACTAACCATTACTTCAACAACTTAGCATTTATCTCTTTTAAGAAGCAACTTAAAACTTCGAATAAAAATAATGCCTATAATACTTCTGGATCTCAATTTCAACAAAGTTTTAAGATATCACCTCTGCTTTTCATTAAAAATATTTCATCGCATTTTAATAAAACTTCATTTCTGGAATGCTTTGATTGGAGACTACTAAAATATGTATGCATTTATTTCTTCCTCTCTTATGTGTTTCCGTTTCTTGATCTACTCCTCGCAAATTTCTTAAAGCGCTTACATTTTAATCGATTTTCATTGCTTTCTGCTGAAACAAGCCAACAATACTCACGATTAAATTAAAACTTCCTGTAAAATATGCTAGAGTTTAGTTTTTTAATAACCTTTATGATAATAAATGTGATTATTTTAGTATGTTTTAAAGCTAAATTTCGTTATCATTCTTACAATTGAAATGGTTTTACGTTACAAAATATGGTTTCTGTTAAAGTTTTAAGCAAGAAGCATACAAATTAACAGCACCATTTTTAAAACATTGGATCTCCAGACATAACAACAGTGTATTTGAGGTATAAAATAATAAAATTATATTGTATGAGAAGTATAAGGCTTTTTTATAATGCACGATGTTAGAGTGGAATAGACGATAAAATAAAAAAAAAATACATTAATGGACACATATCTTATGTTCTCTTGATTTATAGTGTCTGCAATCGTGAATTATTTGATGCTCATAAATTTTATTATTTCTTCACGTACAATTATACGTTTTTAAAGCAGCTTTTTTCTGCTACTATTTTAGAATATTTCACTACACAAAAGTACACGAAAAAGGGATTTGCTATCATATATATATATATATTTATCTCTGACCAGACCCCTACTTTCCAGGCGGAATGCCTAGCTTAACGGGTTTTGTGCCTGATAGCGGGATGAAATTTGCCTGATCGCTGGATGGCGGTGATCTGCCTGACATGCACCTTGTCGACGACGCTGCAGTGCTGTTTAATTACTTACTCTAGTTTTCTGCGTTTTCTGGTTCTTGGTTGCTATTTAACTTTGTTGATTTGGCGAAAAAGTAATAAATAAATTAAAAATTAAAAGGGGGGGGGGGGGCTTACACTTGCACAACACTTGAAAGAACCAACTGGATCAGTACTGGTTCGTTTTCACACTGACCATCATGGGGGAATACATGTAAAAAAAAAAAGGAATTAATGTATGGTGGTTGTACATGGATTAGTACACTTGCTAACTTATAATTTAAACTTAAAATTAATTAACTAACAATTTAAAAAAGAAAAGAATGATTACCAGGCTATAAAATAGTAAAATGGCTCCTTTAAGATGAGGGATTCGTTTGTGAGATACATACAGGGTGATTATAGTTAAAGTTACGCTTTCAAAATGCTGTACAAAATGAGCCACTGGTCATAATCACCCGATATTTCACCTGAGTGAAGCAATGAGAATTTGTTTTGCGAAAGAAAAATAAGTTCAAAAGTGAACGGATAGATGGCGCTGTACTCGTCATAAGATGCTAATTAAAATACGCGACTTGCGCACCGTACATTATACGTGTGATAAAAAGGCGGGGAACAAGCAGTTCCTGTTAATCTGCATCTGAGAAGGTAGTCATAACACTATCATTGAAGGATCGGACTCTGCTTGTGAAGCTATTTTAGAAGAACGGTGACTGTGCAGCTATTACACTAAAGAAATTCAGGGGTTTCTTAAGGGGTTTTTTCTTAAGCGGTTTTTCCGGGGTTTCTTTCTTAAGGGGTTTAAGAAGCGGCTGTGTTCCAATGACTGCATTCGGTCGGAAGAAGATGATAGGTTTTTGGCCTAGGAAGAATTAAAAACCGATTTCATTTTTGCTTTTTGTACGGCTTTTGGAAAAGATACAGTTAAAAACCGATTTCATTTTGGCTTTTTTACGGTTCTTGTCCTAGTGACACATAAAAACCGATTTTTTTTCTAACTGCTGCGGCACCACCTTGTCGTGGTGGATAGGCTTTGAACAAAGAGTGACACAACAGCATGTCATGTCGTTGAAGTAGCACCTTATGACGAGCACAGCGCCATCTATAGGTAAACTTTTGAGCATTTTTTTGTTTCGCAAAACAAATTCCCATTGCTTCACGTATACTTAGATAAAATATCAGGTCATTCTGACCAGTGGTGCTTTTTTACAGACTTTTGAAAGTTCAACTTTAATTATAATCGCCCTCTACATGTACATCATATGAAATAAGAAAAAAATAATAATCATTTTACCATACTTGCGTGCTAACAAATACACACATTCATACGTTCTTACTTACGGTCCTGTAATTGTACATTCACTCAGTCTAACTTAATTATGAGCATATATACTACCGTCCATATATACATGCGTACGTTACTAACGTATATTATCTTGTGATAAGACTATTATATAAAAATAATGCATAATATTATATCACAAAAAGAAAAACTTCGAATTAGACATGGATATTCTATTTTATCAGTATTTGACTTTGAGATTATCATTGCCTTTTTCCATTGAAAAACTGTATGTGAATTCAGACAAACATACCAAAATATTTTTTTTATCTTAAACAAAACTGTTTCAGCACTCTTAACTATATTTATGAAATATAAAATAAACAAGAATAAATAATTCAGCCTAATAAAAGTTTCCTCACTGGGAGCTGTGTAAGAAATGCAACGATTCTAAAATTTCGTAACTTTAAAAATTCAATATTTTCATGACAGATATGAAAATATTTAGATATGTTTATTTAAGAATCTGAAAATAAAATATTGTTATTTTAATAAAATTATTTGAAAAATGAAAAGTAAACTGTATGTTTATTTAAGAATTGCGAATTCATCGTATTTGATTTATGAGTACTTAAAATTGATTATTTAGAATTGAGATAATGTTTTACATAAATATATCATTTGGAGAGTTAACTATTCATTTCAACATGCAAAGTTAACAAGAACGAAAAAGCATGCGCCAAGCATAGATTATGTAACACTTTCCAACATTTCCAAAATAATTTAAAAAATCATTACCGTTTAAAAATGTGAAAGATAATGTCTAAGTAAACAATTTAAAACGCATAACATATTCAAAAACTAAATTTCAAGAATAACCAACAATATTCGAAAGAATATCCGAATTTTTTTTGTGCAGTTCTGCATATGATCTATAGATTTCTATATATACTACATAGAATGATAAATTTTATTTCCGTTAGGAAACTCTTAGCATAGTTTAAAATTCTTCAGGAATTTCCGCCAATAAACGGAAATGTACTCGATAACTTTTTTGCAGTCCTGTATATGATCTATAAAATTTATACACACCAAGTAACATGCAAAGAATGAGTTAAGTTTAAAAACGCGTTCAGAAACTGAAAACGCACTTCCAACAATTATTGTTATCAGACAGTAGCGAATTATTTTATGTGTTCATGAACGATGAATGGTATTCATACAATATTCTATAGTAAACCTCTTGTATTGCACCATATACAAATTTCAATATGTTTGAAATGGTGAAGCATTATTAAACTAAACCGTAAATGATTTTTCTCCATGCACCATAATGTAAGTTCTTTTTAGTGCCCCTGTAAAGGGAGAGAATTCTTTTGAGTGCCCCTGTCTGTGCGATGCACACCATATTCCATAGTAAGCCTCTTGTAGCGCACCTCACTGATATATATCAAATTCAATGTGTTTGAAATTGTGCAACATCATTAAAATAAACCGCAAATAGTATTTCCCCATAGAACGTAATGTAACGGGTGACTTTTGAGTGTCCCTAAAAAAAAACTAATAGTGCTATATACTTTATTTTCAATACCGAACATGCCATAGAAAACCTCAATTACATACATAAATTAAACATTAAACGGAATATATTTACACGAGTTAGAGCACGTACAGACAGACGGCAGACAGACAGATAAACCGAATTCATAAGTACTTTTCAACTTTGTTGGAAAGTATTAAAAATGATGTGATTGAAGTGAATATGATAAGTTTGGAATCCTAAGTTAACAATTTTAATATAAGTATGTCATGACGCCTATGAATTTGGACATATGTTGGGACATAGGACTAGACATAGATTGTTAAAAACTTCTAATTTATGTAGCCCACGGTAACATACTAAGAACGTTACAAAACACATTATAATAAAAGAAGGATTCAATTCTTTAATATATTGATAATATATGCAAAAGATTAACATTATTCATTTTTTAGTTGTTAGCACTTTCCAACCTAGTTGAAAAGTGCTTATGACTTCGGTTTGTCTGCCGTATGGCCGTCTGCCGTCTGCCGTATGGCCGTCTGCCGTCTGCCGTCTGGCCGTCTGCCGTCTGTCCGTGCTCTAACTCCCGTAAATATGCTCGGATTGCTCTGCAATTTTTATATGTTATTGTCTTTATCTATAGCATGTTCCCTATTGCAACGGAAGTGTGTAGCACTGATAGTTTTTTTACAGGGACACTCAAAAGAATTCCGTTACATTGCGGTCTATGGGAAAAAAACATTTGCGGTTTATTTAAATAATGTTTCACTATTGTAAACGCATTGAAATTTATATATATCACTAAGGTGCATTAGAAGAAGCTTAATATGGAATAGGGTGTGCATAGCACTTATAGTTACCTTACAGGGACAGTCAAAAGAAGTCCGTTACATTACGCCTATGGAGAAAAATTGTCTGCGGTTTATTTAAATAATGTTTCACTATTTTAAACGCATTGAAATTTATATATATTACTAAGGTGTATTACAAGAGGCTTACTACAGAATAGTGTGTGTATAGCAGTCATCGCTCATTTACAGGGACACACAAAATAATTATCTACTGTCTGTTAACAATAATTCCTAGAAGTGCGTTTTAAGTTACTGAACGCGATTTTAATTTTAACTCGTTTTTTGTCTATTATGTGGTATGTATAAATTCTGTAGATCCTATACAGGGCAGCACAAAAGTTTGCGAACACATTTCCGTTTGCTGACAGAAACTGCAGAAGGATAATTTTAAACTGTGCTACGCGTTTCCTAACTAAACTAAAATTTAGCATCCTATGTAGTATATATACAAATCTATAGATCCTATACAGGGCTGAATAAAAGTATTCGGATATTTTTCCGAATATTGTATCTGTTGGAAATTCCTGAAATTATGTTTTTAAATATGTTATGCGTTTTCCAAATTGTTTACTTAGATGTTATCTTTTAGCTTATTAAACGGTATGTTTTGTAAAATTATTTTGGAAGCGTTGGAAAGTGCTACATAATCTATGCTTGAAGCATGGTTTTTCGTTCTTGTTTGTTATTGAGTTTTTCAGTGGTATCATTAAATTGCACAAAGGAGATTTACATAACTATATCATTTGGATAGTAAACTATTTATCTCAACATGCAATGTTAAAAAGGAGTGATTGAAGTGAATATCATAAGTTTGGAATCATAATTTAACAATTTTAGTATAAGTATGTCATGACGCCTATTTATTTGGACATAAATTGGGACATAGAAACTGGACATGTATTGTTAAAAACTTCTAATTTATGTAGCCCACAGTAACTTGCTAAGAACGTTACAAAACACGTTATAATAAAAGAAGAATTCATTTCTTTGACATATTGAAAATATATTTGTAAAAGGTAAAATTTATTCATTTTTTAGTTGTCTGTTCTTAAGTTCTTCAATGGTAGCATAAAATTCCACAAAGGAGATTCTACTTCGTAGCCACCGTTGGTATCAAAGATCAAAGATACGAGTAAGGCAAATCCACTGAGCTGCACAATAGTGCGGCAGGTTATGTTCCTATTCTGATACATTGATTACAGCGGTTCTCCCATGAATGCAATGGCAAAGAATCTCCGAGGAAAATGAAAAGTAGACAGTATGTTTACTTAATAATTGCGAATTCGTCATATTTGTCTTATAAGTACTTAAAATAGATTATTTTCAATTAAGATAAGGTTTTACATAAACATATCATTTGAATATTAAACTATTTATCTCAACATGCAAAGTTAAAAAGGAAATGACTGAAGTGAATATGATAAGTTTGGCATCCTAATTTAACAATTTTAATATCAGCATCTCATGACGTTTACGAATTTGGACATAGATTGGGACATAGAACTGGACATAGATTGTTAAAAACTTTTAATTTATGTAGCCCAGAGTAACTTACTAAGAACGTTACAAAACACATTATAATAAATGAAGGATTCATTTCTTTAACATATTGAAAATATATGTAAAAGGATAACATTATTAATTTTTTAGTTGTTTGTTATTGAGTTCTTCAGTAGTGGCATAAAATTCCACAAAGGAGATTCTACCTCGTAGCCACCGTTGGTATCAAAGATCAAAGATACGAGTAAGCCCAATCCACTGAGGTCCACAATAGTACGGAAGGTTATGTTCCTAATCTGATACATTGATTACAGCGGTTCTCCCATGAGTACAATGTCAAAGAATTTCGGAGGAAAATTTTTGGCAAAACACAGATTTTCTCCCATAGAGAAGTATGGGGTCGATATTTTCAAATTGCATTATTTTTTTTTAATTATGACGAAGTTGCTACAGTTTTCACTAATATATGTTTTTAATTGAAAAAAAAAACAGATTTCATTTAAATTCATCGCAAATATTTAATTTGATATTAGTTAAAAATAAAATTGTATGTAAGCTCAAAAAAAAAATAATAATTTTGTTAAGTATTACTTGTAGAAAAATGAAAAAGGTGTAGAAAT
Organism: Maratus michaelseni; assembly: GCA_963931845.1. Classification (NCBI taxonomy): domain Eukaryota; kingdom Metazoa; phylum Arthropoda; class Arachnida; order Araneae; family Salticidae; genus Maratus; species Maratus michaelseni. The sequence continues at coordinate 57,434,420 of OZ007597.1, forward strand.
AAGCAAAAATGATAAAAGACAAGCGGAAAAAATGCTTGTAATATTTTTTTTTTAATGCAGGATTCATTGCTTGTGCAAATTGAAATGTGATACGCTTGCGGTAGAAAGTGGATCGGTGAGTTAGCCCTCCGCTCTATTATGGAACTCAGTGGCCCAATCATCCTGTCAGGCTGTTGCTACCTGAACTGCTACAAATGCCATTGTATCTGTTTGAGATGTTACCAGACCAAAACGGTTTTCAGCTCATAAAAATACTTTTCCCAGCTCTACAACTTGTTATTTTCTTACCCATTCATGGAAATATCTTTATATAGAAAAGCATGAAATTAATAAACTCTCAGTAATATTTTTTAAAATGCAGGATTCATTGCTTGCGCTCGTTGAAAGTGTGATGCGATTGCGGTAGAAAGTGGATCGGTGAGTCAGCCCTCCATCCTATTATGGAGCTCAGTGGCCTAATCATACTGAAACGCTGCTGCTATCTGAACTGCTACAAATGCCATTGCTTTCTGCTTGAGATGTTTCCAGACCAAAACGGTTTTCAGCTCATGAAAATTCTTTTTCCAGCTCTACAACTTTAAATTTTCTTACCCATTCATGGAAATATCTTTATATAGAAAAGCCAGAAATTTGCGGATATGCTATTGAAGTGATCAGTGTTGAATTCAGGCGGTGGCCCAAAGGGGAAATTCACCCAGGAGAACACAATTGTCCCACCCAGAAGATTTGAAATTTTAAGCTTTAATGGTTAAAAAGTGCAATTTTCCCCCCGGAGCTCTGTAATGGCTCACCCGGGGCCACATAAATCCCTCCCGGACAAAAGTGTCTGAATTCAACACTGGAAGTGATTTGAAATCGAATAATGTTTTAGATTCTTCAATAAATTCATCACACCTTGAGTTACAATTGATTGCTTAAGAAACCAGATTTGATAGAATTTCCTAAACAAACCTTTGATTTTAGAGAAAGAAACACAAATGCTTTTTAATTTTTGAGTATTTAAACAATAATATCAGCACATTGGATACGTTTAAAAATTAAATGACTTCATGAATGTGCCAAAAATTAGTGAATTTAGATTTGAGAAAAACATTTATTGTAATCATCCGATACGCGCAATATCCTCCAACGTACTAATATTTTAAAAGTTTTTAACAAGCTTGATTTGCTCTAGAAATGTCCAAGACCTTTTCACCTTTTATTTTCTTTTATTGTCGGTATGTTTGCAAAACAGGAGATGATAATTCTTGCTTAATTAATTAATGATTCATTAGAAAAATACTGCCTGCTGCACTAAGCATTCTTTCAGATTTTCGAATGTGATTTACAATGATAAGGAATAAGATTCAATGGCTAAGAACACAAACGTCTTTTTGTAATAGTCTGATTTCCATATTATTATTGCATACGAGCAGGAAAAACCGAGCTATGCCCGGTCAAAATTAGCTTTGAGTTAAAATATCATGACCAATGATCAAAACGACCAACTAATCAAATTTCCTGGAAAATTTTCTCGAAGCCCAATTGTTTGCTCGTGCCCGAAACCCGTAGGATGTAAAATGTAGTCAAAATAGTCTGAGCCGTTTTTTAGATAAAATTAGCTTGACCCACAGTGTCCCAAAAATGACCCACTAAAGGGATTTTCTCGAGCATATGACCTAGCCCAATGACTTTTTCGTGCTCAAAAACCGTAGGATACAAAATTTAGTTCAAATTATCTGAGCCGTTTTTAAGATAAAAATAGCTTGACCCATGATGACCCACAAATCAAAATTTCTCGAACATGTGACCTAGCACAACGGTCTTCTCGTGCCCGAAAACTATAGGATGCAAAATTTAGTCTAAATAGTCTGAGCCATTTTTTAGATAAAATTAGCTTGACCCACAGCGACCCAAAAATGGCACACTAATCGAATTTTCTAGGATATGTGACCTAGTCCAATGATTTTTTAGTGCCTGAAACTCGTTGGATACAAAATTTAATCAAAATTGTTACAGCCGTTATTTAGGTAAAATTAACTTGACCCGCGTTGACCCTAAATGACCCACTAATCGAACTTTCTCGAACATGTGACGTAGCCCAAGGGTTTTCTGGTGCCCTTAAACGGTAGAATACAAAATTTCGTCAAAATCTTTAGAGCCGTTTTTAAGATATAATTTGCATATATATATATGTGACGATTTAACTGGAGTCACCATACTTTTGTAGACTCCTATTCAAGGCAAGGGAGGTTTCTCCGAGGAGATTTTCAGTCGAGCACCGAGACTTACTTCATTGTGTACGTATAAGCTACAGAGAAGAGGCAGTTCGTTCCAGTTCACACTTTATTCGAAAAATTTAAAGATTAATTGATTAAGCTTTACTCTATTGAAAACTCACTCCATGCACTGCTAAATTTAGGGTCGTGGCGAAACTTGATGATTTAAATTTAAATATAAGAAGACATCTTAGTTAGTACAGGCAGGTATTCTTTTAAAATCAATCGGCGGCCAAGGAGAACCTTCGAAGATTTAGGAAGTACATCACTAGTTGCATCCACCACCGAAATCCCGGAACATTCTGCTCTAAACGCGGGAAAAAATCCGTATATCATTTTCCGAGCGCGCCAGAATACATTCTATCTAAAAAGCCTCTAGGCCAATCAACGCTCACGGCTTAACTTCTTCGGCGAATTAATATCGAAGTGAACTTACCGAAGCTGGCAAAAGCGCGCCAAAAAATGTTCTAGAACAATCTCGTGCCTTCTACTTCCTTCGAATAAATAAAAGCAGAGAGAAAAGGAGTACATATGTTTTTATCAAGTATGGCAATATGCCAAAATAATTTTTACATTGAGATTAAAATCTTTCAGAATTTGAAAAGTAATATTTTGTCAGGAATCGTAGGGAAATAAAAAATAAAGAAAAGAAATTCATAGGTTGTTATTTCAAAAGAGTAAAATATTTTTAGCTGGGAAATGGGTATTTTTTGAATTATTAGATTCTAGGATGCTTTTTATTTATAGAAAATAAAAGTGCGTAAATTTAATAGAACATTCTATCAGTGCCATTTTTTTAAGAGAATGAATTTGGAATAAACTATATATTTCGCTAGATGTAATTTTGACAATCGAATACTGGAGCGAGAAAATAATTTAGAATAATGGGATTTACACAGAATTATAGTCTTAATGAAGTCAACGACGAAAAAATTTTTTTTTTTTTTTTTTTTTTTTTTTAATTTGTTTCAATATCCCCCCCCAAAAAAACAAGCTTATCTGAATAGCAGTTCCCTAACAGCAGTTCAGATAAGAAAAAAAAATAGAGAATTTTCCTAAAATATAAAATTCTAAAAATTTTAAATCATCAAGAATCACAAACAAAGTAATTGTCTTAAATTTTGGAAGAATGGAAATTAAAATATTTTTAGAGTAAAGCATAACCTCAAATACATAAGTTTACAGCAACACTTACTTTTTGCAAGTGTAAATAAATGGGATACATCAAGATAAACTAAGAAATAACTAACATAATAATAATATTACCAACATAATATAATAGTAATAAATAATAAATCAATATAATAAATAATATAATAAATAATAAAGTTGGAAATTAGTTACGTTGAAAACTGAAAAATATTACCAATTGAAAAAACTGTATTCTTCAGAATACTATTGAAAAACTTAATTACACTAATACTGAATAACTGAATACCGAAGTTTCAATAGTCTTAAACAGTCACTGTTTGAACAACAACAGCAGTCAACAACAGTCTCAAAACAGTTCTGACTAAATTTCAGTCTTTCTCCATTGTGGTTTTGGGATTACCCCCACTCTAATCTGTGGTGCCACTCTTTTTGTGGTCACACTGAAGACCAGAGCTAATTCATTTCATTCGATAGCTATCCTTTTTGTCGCAATCAGTAAAATTTTTGAATTAATAAATGTCCATATTGCACAACATGGTATACATACTACTTTGAAATATCACAACCTTGGTACAAAAATTCTAATTCATCATATATTTTATAACTACATTTCATTGTAAGCAGTTTACTCAATTTGTAAATAAAACTCTAATACTCTAATAACTCTAATATTAACTCTAAATCTCTCTCAACATTTTTTCTAATATTTTCTCTTAATAAATAATAACATTAATAAATCTTTTCAAAAATAAATAATATCAACAGACTTCAATAACTACTCTAACAATATAATATATCACAGTAAATATTACATTCAATATAAAATTCTTGGTTGAGGAAAAAAAAAATACATAGCAAAATATGTTTGTTTCCTTACTTGAAAGGATAAGGAAATAATTTTTTGCTAGCCGAAATCTATATAAAAAAAATTTAACTCTACATTATTTTCCAATACTAAATAATTTAGATGCCCAAATATTTAGATAGGATTCACTCAACCAACAATTGTGAACAATAATATCCCTTTCTGATACTCTTCTTTTGACTACTAAAAAATCTATGACATAATCGGGTATAGCTAATTACCAAAATTTAAGTGTAGAATCCTCTTCTTCTTTTTACACTTTTTAAGTAATAAGCAAAAATAACAATAATAATAATAATTGTTAGATAGATAGGTGACAGAGAATTGGAATATAAAACTATTATTTATACTATTGTAATCCTTAAATTTCAACTAATCTCTCTTAACATTTTACTACAACATCACAATATCAACTCTGACTAATACAGAATATCAGCATTCAAGAATAATTCAAGACCTTTATTGTATTAAACAAAATAAATATAGCTTCTGTGAATCCATTAAATAATATAACTTATATTTACTAAAACCTGTAATTATATATAAATTTTAATTTCATTTTTCAACATCAATTTGAAAATTCCTAAAATCATAATACACATCTTATGCCTGCATAAGTTGTCTACCTAACCTCAAAAACTTTCAAAAACAAGTAATATTCCTGTGTCGACCCAAGAACATACCTGATAATGTTGAAATTATGGTAATAAGCGATATTTAAAAGAATTTGAGTTTAATCTATTGTTTTTACTTTAGTTTGATTTTGTGAACCTGTATGTGAAGTTGTTTGTGCTGGTTTTTGTGTATCTTCATGAAATAATTTGAAGTCATCTGGAAAATAATATTGTCGCGAATTGTTCCATGTTTCTAAATTGCGACCGTATTCCTTCTGCCACTAAAATTATCACTTGAACAAATATAATTTAAAGTGAAAACCCTTTTTTTTTTTTTTTTTTTTTTTTTTTTTTTCAAAGTTATCCAATCACCATTAATTTATTAGTAAACATCATATTTCAACCCCAAAATACTGATAGACATTTCTGATAAGCTTCCCTACTGAATTCTATTAATTATAGGAATTTGCAACAGAAAACATTCTACACAGTAAATGTGTCAGTACAAATATAATATTCACATAAAAATTTTGAGTTTAATCTAATTTAATTTTACTTTTAGGGTACATAAAGAATTCGTGGCAATAGTTACACATTATTTTTTGCTCCACAAATTTCACTAAGCATTTACAACACTTGTCAATTTTTCTATTGTCTACACTTTTGTCATAAATATCAAAATCGATTTCATGTTCCGCTATATCACTTGTCGTGAGCTCACCTGACTTTCCTTCAAATTTGTATATTTCATCAATAAGAATTGTCCGAATATCATTTTGTGTGATATCTCTATTGGGACCCGAAAAATTTAAAGTACCCGAAAGTCTACCCGTGTATTGGCGATTGATTAAAGAACCCATTATATTCCTATGCTCAACTGACAGATAATGGACATACTGTTTCCCAGATTGATCGAAATCACGTTCATATTTTGCTCTGATCTTCATTAAGGTATTTGTACTACTCCAACAGTTCATCTTAGTAATTACTTGAATTTAAATTTTTTTAAAACCTAATAATATAATCTTATAACTTATAATAATAATAATAATATCTAATATCAATTCATAATATATTAATCTTTAACTTAACAACAATTATAAAATTATCTGACTCTAAAATTCAAAATAATAAACAACATAAGAACAACAAGTAATATCAGTATACACTTACACATCAAATTACGTAAAGGATCTAATATTCTGTTATTTAAATTACAAACCATCAATTCTTTCCAAATAGTTGGAAATAACTTCAACAGCATAATAAATTTCAATCATATTACATCTTTTTAGTGAAAACATAAACACAGAATAAAAAGGAAGCAAAAATAGTAAATTACCCAAATGGTTTCCAGTCAAATTGCTTTAGAGTGGAAATAAGAAAAATATAGTCTGTTTAGAACGAAAAATGTAATTAATTATATTTATCTTTCAATTACTTTTATCAATATAAGAATGTATTTCATTTTCTTTACAAAGCCCCGACTTTAAGTATCATTTAAATAACAATAGAATTTTAAATAATCATAAACAGTAAAAATAAAACACATAAAAATATTCAAATATCATAAAGTCACAAAATAAAATATCAATCATGAAAAAATAACTTACACTGCCACGTCTTCTTTTTTTTATTTACTTGGCCGCAACTCATAAAATAAGTCTTTTCAAATTTCCATTTAATTCGATGATACACACTTCAAATCCGCTATACACACATATTTCAATCTTGATTACATCATACCAAAACATCGTTCCATCCGTCGCGACAGTTGCTGTCTGCACGCACCGGCAAAAATGTTTGAACAAAAGCACAACTTGTAGCATATTCGCTAGACTCCAAAAAATGTCTCAAAATCATGTTCGTCTAATGTAAGAATACTGTCAACATCCTGTCGACTAAAAAATTCAATATGTGACGATACCCGATTATGTCATAGATTTTTTAGTAGTCAAAAGAAGAGTATCAGAAAGGGATATTATTGTTCACATATATATATATATATATATATAACTAACTCATATAGGTCATTAATTGTTTCGCATATATATGTTATTAGGTACTAAATATTGTCGATTTTAGGCATAATGCTGACAATATTTGATGAAATAACATATATTTACTATGAATATTCTTATAAAGCCTTTCTGAAGATTCTATATGATATTCATAGTTTTCCATTTATTGCTTTTTCATCATTACGATTATCATTCCTCAGTGTCCATTGCATTGCTTTTTATAATGTCTTATCCATTGTTTTTCACATGTGTTTTTATTTTTAAATATATATATATATATATATATATATAACCACACACAAGATTTTCTCGTCTTAGAATATATGATTTGCAGTCATTTTTAACAGCGCCATCTTGCGGTAAAATTATGTTCTATTTTTAATGGAAAAATTATATCTTCTTTATCTTGCAAACTGCTTTTTAATTGAAAATAATCCATTTTTTAGGCCAATATTTGATCTTTAACGTCGCTGAAAGTTTATAAATTTATTTAACATTTTCTAATTTTTATATTTATCTAATCTTTAAAAATATCTTTTCCGAATACATAACTTGGGAAGTCATTGCATTTCACAATATTGCAAAAATGAATCCTGAAATGTTAGGAATGTTTATCCGAATATGATTTCAATAATTCAATTTTAAACTGTTCAAGGTCCTTCGAATTGTATAAATTAATAAACTTATTTTAATTAAAATTAAATTTTTTTGAAACTATAGTAAAACGTACTTGTTATTTTACAACGACTATGCATATGAGATATACCAAGATAAAAGTCTTATATATGTACTTTTATTAATTTATTCAACTTATGTATTTGCATTTTCTATTACACTCAGTACATAAAATATTGTTCTTCCAAATTTGGAAATTTGAACATACACTTTCACATACTATTTGCTTAAAACTTTGGTTAAAGTTTTGAATTTAATCTCTATAATTCCAGTTCAAATTTCAATAGTTCATCGAAATGAAGTTATGAGTGCTATTCCTAAACAATCTTCTTCGATAAACATTCGTCGTGTTTATGAAACAACTGAAGTTCAAATACACAGAAAATATTTCGACACATTTCGCAAATAGCGCAAACTTTTTCAAAAAACAAACACACAGTTTTGTAGATAAATTATTCTATGCTATTCTTAACTTTTAATCATTCAGAAATAAAAATTTATTAGATTATTTAATAATTATTCGGATGTTGAATAAGTTCTCGCTGTTTTTTAGTGAAAATTAATGCTTTATTTAAAATTATATCCAATGGTTGGAGTATCATAGATGAGATTTTTCCAACAGAGCGAAAATATGCCGGGATCAGGACTCGAACCTGGGTACTTTGGTTTGCCGTATCAACGCTCTCCAAACTGAGCTATCCCGACGATATCCTGGACTGGCATATTTCACTCTTATTTGTTGGACAAAGCTGCGGACTGCAGCGCTAATTTCATTCATCCAAGCTATAGAATGTCCGCAGCCTTGTCCAACAAATAAGAGTGAAATATGCCAGTCCAGGATATCTTCGGGATAGTTCAGTAGGGAGAGCGTTTCTACGGCAAACCAAAGTACCCAGGTTTGAGTCCTGGTACCGGCATATTTTCGCTTTGTTGGAAAAATCTCAACTGTGATACTCCAACCATTAGATATAATTTACCTAGTTGAATAATACTTTCCGTTTTTCATTATTTAAAATTATTAGTAACGAAAATGTCACTGAAAGTATTACTCATCGCTAGCCACTACTTTTTTCCATCTTTCTGACAGCATTTGAATCCCATGTCATAAAAACGACACGTATTTTGAGGTTATTCAAGATTCACCCATTTTTTGGAATCTTCAAAGGAATAGAAGTGCTGCTCAGTCAGGCCATTTGCCATCAATCGAAACAACTGATAATCAGAATGGGCAATGTCTGGTGAATACGGGGGTATAATTTTCCATTTAAGCGTTTCCAAGTAGGTTTTCACTGGTTTTGCAATAAGCGGCCAATCGTTGTCATCTTAAAAAATCACTTTGTCATATCTCTGCTTGTATAATGACCGATTTTCCTTCAATGTTTGGCTCAAACACATCAGTTGTAGTCGAAAGCGATCTCTAGTGATGAATTCGTTCGGTTAGAGCCGCTCATAATAAACTATTCACCCACCAGATGCAGTGCAAAAGCTTGGAACCATGGATATTCGGCTTTTTCAACGGTATTGATGGATGGTCGGGCTCACCCCACTATATTCTACACTTTGGGTTACTGTAGTGTAACCATTTTTCAATATCAGTTACGATACGATGCAAAAACCTTTCCTTTTAAGCTTTGAAGCAGCTTTTCACACGTGAAAAAAGTCCTTCCGGCCTGTACCGGGAGGAAAAGGTAGCTTTCCTATATCTTCGTTTTAAAATTTTAGCTAATGTTACTCGAAAACAGCAAGCTAAAATGCAAAGAAACCGTTTACAACAGATTCGTTAATACTGAATTAGAATAAGAAATTCGCCAAATTATTGAGATATAGCCAAATTGGCATCATTTATGAAAACTTATTCGGTCGCCAAATTTGGCGATATTTCGCCAAATGTCACCAAGTTTGGCGAGAATTTGTCGCTAACGGATATGAATATATAGTTTTATGCGTATGATTGGGAAAATGATTACAACAATGAAAGAAAATAATTTGCGAGAAATCGCGTTCACTAAAACTCATAAATTAAATATATATATGGATATATCTATATATATAAATCAACATTTGAACGGAGGGTGGTTTTGGGGTCTGATGTGGATCATGATCGGTGAAAATATATCGAAATTTTCCGGAATTGCTTTCCTTCGAACGGCTGCAATAGGTAGCTTTATACTTTTTTGTATTGAAAGCTACCTAAAACGTCGTTCGACGTCTCTCAGCTCCACCTCGTACAGTACCCAATGTCCTTGCTTTAGAATAATTCCTAATGCTTTCAAACGTTCATTTAGCATCTGACATGAGTCTTCATGAAATAATGGCTCCAATTATTCGTATTCGCCAGAATTTTTTTTATCTCAACATCAAAATCATCATGTTTGGAGTAGCTAAACGAATCGCTACACGTTGTATAAGTCTCAACAAGAATTATGTGTGCATCAGCTGTATAATTTTAGGTAGTTTTCATTACAAAAAAGCTACCTATTGTAGCCGTTCGGAAAAAGCAATTCCAAAAATTTTTGGCATATTTTCATCGATCATGACCCAAAGACCCCAAAACCACCCTCCTTTCAAATGTTCATATATATATATATATATATATATATATATATATATATATAATTATAATATCTATGAATTTCAAAAAACATATCAAGTTCTATTCTACATAAATCTCCAAAGAGATAATCAATGATACTGTGTATACAGAATACCACATAGCTAATAATTAACATGTGCAAACATAATATTACCATAGCTGATGCTTCAATGGTAATTGGCCAAATTTTACTCATACCAAAAGAATATTGAAAAAAGAAATAGAGAGAAAGGGGAAAAAAAAAAATTATAAATTGGAGTTGCAATTAAGTAAACACAAATGGATTAACAAATTAAATATGAACCATACACAATGGAAAATTGGACCACATGAGAATTAAATATGAATTGGACATGGAAAAACACATGCACATGTACTCATCAGCCTGGATGCACCCACATGTGTTTTAAATAATAATTCAGTGTTTCATAATTCTACTGGCATAATGCTAAGATCAGTAGAATCATCCAGGTACACTGAATTATTACCAGACAACAATTGGAAATATTAAAATTTGGAAATATTTAAATAGGAAATAAAAAACCATTAAGAAAATACAATATATTTCACTCACATCGATTATCCAAAAAACTGTAATTAACACCTCACTAAATTACCACGAGATAACAGTTTTGAAATAATAAAATTGGAAATATGAACGCGTAAAGTGTAGATAAAATATTTTACTCACAATAATTATACAGAATCCTTAAAATGTCACAACGTCTACATAATATTCACATCCACATGGCAATGCATCATACATGTTAACTAAGTCGAGTTGAGAGAAATGATTTGTAAGACAAGTTGAGAGCACACTTTTTTTAAAATACAACCCCATAAATGACACCCAATCACAAAATGATTCAAAAACACTCAAAATAATTCTGGTTTTAATACACTTATAACAAATTTATATCCGTGAATATATATTACTCCATCCAATTTTAATTCCTGAAAGTAAAATTAATATACAATCAATAGCTCCCTCTATAGTTAAATTAAATATAATATTAACAGTATTATCTACAACTACCTGAAAGGTAAAGTGTCGCCATCTATTGGTATTATAATAGTTCATAATTAATATTTAGTTAAATATCCACTTTATTAGTTACATACTCACTTCATTAGATTTATTTATATAAATAAACTCTAAAGAACAATACTAACTTGTAGTTTTACTTAAAATTCAAATAAAATATAATACTACTATATGAATAAATCTACACAGAATTAATTCAACTTGCACAGCATTTCAGATATTCTTAACAAGAATATATTATGTAAAAGAAATATTATTTTAATTCAAATTATTTTTGCTGCCAGCTGTGTTAATCCACTGATATTATAGACATTTATTAAATAATTAATGTTTTATTTTTACTACTACTTAAATATATATTAGACTTGTTTTTAAATAATTAATGTTTAATTTATACTACATTGTAAATATATTTTATATTTATAGATTAATTTAAATATCGAATTAAATAATTCATAAACAATTCAAAATATCTCAAAATTTATAATGTTGATAATTAATAGTATTACTACTGTTTTTCAATCAAATTAATGCAATGCAGTAATTAAAATACTTGTTAATTTTAATTATTCATAGACAAAAATAAAAACTATATATATTTATTTTTATATATATTGCAAATAGATATATATATATGAGTTATAATCACCAATGTTATCATTGTATAATTTAATTTGTTATTGTATAAGTTAATTTATAAATGTATGAAAACTGCACATCAATAATACCTTAAACAGAGGTGATCGGCAACGCACAATCACAACTATACAAAGTATAAATAATGTTCAATCAAATATTAAATTTCCTAATATGTTATAATTGTAATTATGTATGTTATATTTGTAATTTTCTACATAAAGTGTATATAATGTTCAAACAAATATTAAATATATAATTTCCTAATATGTTATAATTGTAATAATGTATGTTATAATTATTATTTTCTATATCTTTTGTTATATGTTATCGCACACTAAAACAATAATTTATTACATACCATGTTTATATTTAAATTATATAATAAATGTTATTTAAAAGAGTTGATGATTGAATTTATCATAAAAATAGGATATCCATATATTTTTGCTTGATCTCGAATATATCTAATATTTTTGTTTTTATTTATATCTGAGCATAAGTATTTTATACGATGTAGATAATTGATAATTATATTTTTATAAACAGATTTATGTAAACATGAAGCATAATTGGTAAAAATATTTACTTTAAATGGGAAATCAAATCTCTTATCATAAATATCAAAAATTAATTTATAATTATTAGTAATATTAATTTTTAAGTCAAGAAAGTTTATATTATTATTAATTAAATCATTTTCGCTTAATTTAAGCTGAGTAGGATAAAAATTGAGTGGTGATGTGCAATTGTTTTCATTGAAATAAAATATGATAATGTCATCAATATAGCGATAAAATACATAATCATTGTTCGGACTTATATTTCTTTCATAATAATATAAGTAAAGGTCAGAGAGAATACTAGATGCGGTTCCGCCCTGCGGAATTCCCTGGCATTGTTTATAGATAATATTGTCATATATAATGTAATTATTATGCAATGTAAAATTTAGTAAAGTTTTAAAAAAATTTACTGAAATATGTTCTTTTAATTTTAATTGAGATTTAAATTCTTTAAATAATATACACATTGTTTTATGTAAGTCTTTTATATCAATGTTATTAAATAAATCATTAAAATCCAATGTTTTTATGAATTTTACCGGATTGATATTATGTATTTTATTAATGAGTTGAAAACTATTTTTTAGGCAATGTTGGTATATATATAACATTTGTCATGCTGTAACTCTCTTATTTATAAACCGCTTTGGATGTGGCTGAGTATGTGTATAGGACATACCAAGGTCTCGGCCGAGTTCGCTGGCCAGCTTCATCCGCCATCTTGTTTCAAAATAGCGGCTAGTTAAATTTTTAAAAAATCCAAAAATTGTGCAAAAAATTTATAAACTGAAAAACTTGTTTCCGTTAAGTGTTAGAAGGTGATACAAGGATTCTGGATTTTTTATTTTTTTGGCTATATCGTAAAAAATGGCTGAAATATGGCAGTTGTAAATTCTAGGGTGGAAGAGATTTTGACACAATCTGATATTTGTTATGATGTAACTCTCGTATTTATGAACCGATATGAATGTGACTGATCATGTGTACTGAACATACCAAAGTCTTGACCGAATTTGTTGGTCATCTTCATGCGCCTTCTTGTTTTAAAATGGCGACCAGTTAAATTTTTTTTATTTTTTTAAAATTTCAAAAAGGTGTACAAAAACTTATAAATTGAAAAGCTTGTTTCCTTTAAGTATTAGACCGTGATACAAGGATTCCGAAACATTTTTTGTTTTGCCGTTATCTTAAAAAATGGTTGAGATATGGCAGTTTGAAATTCTAGGGTGGCTGACATTTTGAAACAATCTGATTTTTGTTATGCTGTAACTCTCTTGCTGAAATTCGCATTTAAATTCATTATTAAAGAAAACCGGAATTGAATCTTCCATAATCGGGTTCCAAGCATTTTAGCTTCGGGTGTTTCAATAAAATGAGTTGATTTAAAAAAAAAAAAAACATGGACTATGAAAGCTACCTTTTCCTCCTGGTACAGGCCGGAAGGATTTTTTTAAATAAAGTAATGCAGTAAAATTTCCCCGCAAATACTTTTTTTTAACGAAATTAGACATGTTTAACACAAAGAAAAACAATTTTGTTTACACTTCGGCGAAATGACATACGCTGAATATCAAGCTTACTTATAGCACTTCTAGATGCGTTACCATTTTAAACTACACGCACGCAGTTCTGGTAACGGCATATGTTGGAAAACAGTGAGAACTTATTCAACCTTTACACATTACAAGCAAATACAACTAGTCGGATGTGCCAGTCCCAAAACCTTATTCTGTGTCATATAGATTTCCGATACATTAAAAAAGAAACAGCGCCAATTTATATTAAGGTCTAACTGAATCTAAAGTTTTATAAATATCTTGCATTAATTCGTTGAAAAATGACTATTGCGAAAATCGTGTAAATCCTGAAAAATGTAGCATAGAAGCGCCACCTATTGAGAGTTTTAGACCAAAACCTAATCAACAACAACTTATGTCAACGTTTAACTGAATTGGAAGTTTGATGAAAATCCGTGAAGATATAGTTCTTTAGATATAGTTATCGTGATAATAATGAAAAAAGTAGCATAGCAGCGTCACCTGTTGGGCTATTTACACCAAAAAGTAAGCAGCGTCTATTTATGTCATGATATTATAAAATCTGAAATTTGATGAAATTCCGTGCATTAGTTCTTGAGATATAGCTATCGTAAAAATAATGAAAAAGTGGTATAGCAACGCCACCTGTTGCGATATCTGCACCAAAACGTAATCAGCGTCTATGTATGATAAGGTTTAACTGAATCTGAAGTTTGATTAAAATAATTGCATTAGTTCTTGAGATAGAGCTATTGCGGAAATCGCGAAAAATACAGCATAGCAGTGATTGGGCGATTTTCACCAAAAACTAACCAGCACCAATTTATATCAGGGACTAACTGAATATAAATTTTTATTAAATTTCGCGCATTAGTTCTTGACATAGAGCGCCCTCAAAATTTTTGTCACATACAGGCAGACAGAAAAAGTCACAAAGTCACAGACTCGCAGACAGGCATTTTCTAAAAACAGTCAAATCGTGTTCAGGACCTTCTAAAATGTATAAATCCGCCAAAAACCGGAAGTTGAAAGTTTTCATGAATCCAATACTTTCTTCTTGTAAAGATAGAAGAAAATAAAAATCGTCTGATAGTAAAATTCAGAAATATTTCTCGCCTGTATAGCTACAAAAGATTGTGAGATCCCTTGACTACTTTAATGGAAATATTTAGCGTATTTTCATTAAAAATCTTTCAACCAAACAATTGCTTTAAAAAATTCTCTAAATATAGCGTATATTTCTAACTTATGCATTTACATTTCGAGATCTAAGTTTTCATTCCCACAAATCGTAGAAATGGTTCTTATTCTAATTGAATTTCAAAGCACGTTGCTAAAAATATACAACAGTACTGTTTTTAAAGATTCTTGTATTCGGGATACAATAATGTATAAGTTGATTAGCATGAAAATATCAAATGTATTTAGGCTGGTACATATTTATCTTAATTTATTTTTTTTTCATTTCAAGACTGATTAGCTGTAAAAAAATTAAAGCGTTGAAAATATTATTTTCTGGGTATGGCACATTAAAAAATCGTATGATAGTAAAATTCAGAAATATTTCTCAACTGTTTAGCTACAAAAGATTGTAAGATTCCCTTGGCTACGTTAATGGAAATATTTAGCGTAATTTCATTAGATGTTGTTTCAATAAAACTATAGCTACACAATTTTCTCTAAATATAGCCTACATTACTAATTTATGCATTTACATTTCGAGATCTAAACTTCCATTTCCACAAATCGTCGTATATACGGTTCTTATTCTAATCGAATTTCTAAAGCATGTTGCTAAAACGATGCAAAAGCAAGATGTACTGATTTTAAAGATTCTTGTATTCGGGATACAATAATGTATAAGTTGATTTACATGAAAATATCAAATATATTTAGGCTGTTACAGATTTATTTTAATTTTTTTTTTTCATTTCAAGACTGCTTAGCTGTAAAAAGTTTAAAGCGTTGAAAATATTAGTATTCTGGGAGTGGCACATTAAAAAAGTCATATGATAGTAAAATTCAGAAATATTTCTCAACTGTATAGCTACAAGAGATTGTAATATTCACTTGGCTACGTTAATGGAAAACTTTAGCGTAATTTCATTAGATGTTGTTTCAATAAAACTATAGCTACACAATTTTCTCTAAATATAGCCTACATTACTAATTTATGCATTTACATTTCGAGATCTAAACTTACATTTTCACAAATCGTCGTATATACGGTTCTTATTCTAATCTAATTTCTAAAGCATGTTGCTGAAACGATGCAACTGTATGATGTGCTAATTTTAAAGATTCTTGTATTCGGGATACAATAATGTATAAGTTGATTAACATGAAAATATCAATTATATTTAGGCAGTTATAGATTTATTTTTTTATTTTTTTTTTCATTTCAAAACTGCATAGCTGTTAAAAGTTTAAAGCGTTAAAAAGTTTATTCTTCTGTTTATGACACATTGAAAAAATCGTATCATAGTAAAATTCAGAAATATTTCTCAACTGTATAGCTACAAGAGATTGTAATATTCACTTGGCTACGTTAATGGAAAACTTTAGCGTATTTTCATTAAATGTTGTTTCAACAAAACTATAGCTTCACAATTTTCTCTAAATAAAGCCTACATTTCTAAAATATGCATTTACATTTCGAGATCTAAGCTTCCATTTCCACAAATTGTCGTATATATATACGGTTCTTATTCAAATCGAATTTCTAAATCATTTTGCTAAAAGGACGCAACAGCATGATGTACTGATTTTAGATAAAGGTTCTTCTAGTCGGGATACAATTATGTATAAGTTGATTAATATGAAAATATCATATAAATTTAAGTAATTACACATTTAGCTTACTTTTAATTTTATTAAATTTATTTTTATATGTTTTATCGTTTTGATGGTGTATTAATAAAAAAATATCTCGCCAGATAAAATTCAGCAGAAATATTTATTAATGTATATTTTTAAAATGTATGTAATTTTATCTTAGAAATTTATTTGAAAATATTCCAGGTCTTCTCATTAAATGTCTCTTTTTCAAAGCAAAAGCTTCATATTTCTTACTAAATATAGTCATATCTTTCTCGTCTATTTCAGTTTCGAGATATAAGCTTTCATTTCTACAAATTGGAGAAACGGTTCATATTCTAATCGATTTTTTAATCCATGTTGCTAGAACGATGTAACAATATGATGTACTGATTTTAGATAAAGATTCTAGTATTTATGATAGAATAATATGTGAAATTAGTAATATAAAATAAATAAATGTAATTATTTACAGACGTGATATAGGGTAGTAGATTGGGTGAAGATGCCGTAGTTTTTTATTTATTTTTTTATAAAATCGCCTGTTGTGTTTTTTATTTGTTATTCATTAATTTCTTGTTAAAGTTGATACATTTATGCATGATTTAAAAATGTATTTCATTTTACAAATGTCATAGAAAGCATAAAAAATTTTGTTTTTGTAAATGCTTGCATTTCGGCATTTTACACCAATCTTGGGGTAAGATTGCCAACTACATAGGAACCACATAAAGGAAGAGCGTGAAAGATTTTGGACACATACCAAAGGTGTTAAGACGAAATAGCAATAGAAAAGCACTATTTAAAACTTAAATAAAAAAACGCAAACTGGAATGAAAGTATCAGTAAGAAAGCTTCTTCCACACGATTGAGAGGCATTTTCTTACAGCGCATGCGCATAGGAAAACCACGTGACAGGGCATCTTGTCCAATGCAGCATCTCACCCGAAGTTACCCTATCGTTATTTAAGTTTTATTGATAGTGTTAGACCTTACTGAGACAAACGTTTATAATAATATCTTGCCAACTTCCATAGAAATATTTCAGCATCTTTTCATTAAATGTATATACAAATCAAAAGCTCCACAAACCTCTCTAAATATAGGTTACATTTCTGTCTTATGCATTTACGTTTGGAAATTTAAGCTTTCATTTCCATAAATCGGACAAACGTTTCATGTTTTCATTAATTTTATAAAGTACACTCGACATTTTTAAACGACATTTAAAAACGACATTTTTAAAACTGAGCAAAAAATACTCAATTCTGTGTATGCCGCATTGTCAAAATGGCTCCGAATCAAAATTACTCAAGTTTGAAACATGTATATACTCATTTCTGAAAACATGCACACACGCAAGAATAAAACATCGTGTGCTCATATTTGAGTATGTCTATGTTTCAAAAATGAGTATGAACTGACTTCTATGTGCTCATTTTTGAGTATTTTCATGTTTCAAAAATGAGTTCGAACTGATTCTAATCTTTATTGAGGCCATGTTTCAAAAATGAGTATAAACGGATCTCTATGTGTTCTGTTTTGAATATGTCCATGTTTCAATATTCTGAGTATTCCTGGTATTTCAGAATTGAAAGCATCGGGTCGTCCTATTTGAAACAAAAAGTTTCATAACAAGATGAAAACATCGATTTACTCGATTTGAAAGTGTCATTTTTCTCAGTTTATGTTCTTAGAAAAATGCAACAATATGATGCATTGTATTTCTCTAAAATTCTTATATTTGGTCATACAGTAACTATGTACATTAAGAGGGGGTTATATTTCTTTGGGTCGAAATGTTTTATTTTTATTATTTATTTATTTATTTATTTATTTGCATTTTTTACCCCCCTCAAGTGTGTAGATAGCTACCATAAAGCGATTTTTGATATTTCAATTCCTTACAGTATTTTTTGCTGATTGAATGTAACGCCGTTCGTTGAACGTAACGCTATTGTAAAATTTTAAACTTGTTTTTCTCGAAACCTTATTTTTCAAACTGGGCTTTCCTTTCTCTCGAGAACTATTCGACCGATTTTTTTCAGTTTTTATTTAAAAGAAAATTAATCGTTTTTGCTAGAGCTTATTCTATAGAAGAAAATAATTTTTGATTAAATATATTTTAGAGATCTCAAAATGTTAAAAATAAAATATGCAAATGTGAGCTTTTTTTTTTTTTTTTTTTTTTTTTTTGTTCAAATGACCACCATTTCGTCAAAAATAAACTTTTAAAACTAAATTCTTGTATAAGCTCTAGAGACTTTAATGCACATTCACCATATGGAGACTAAATTTGTTTGAGATGCTTGTGACCATAGAAAAACGGTCGTCCGATTGAAAGTCCATGGCGCGTTACCTGCAGTCGCACAAGACATATTATTCATTTTGTACACAAAATAATTAAATATATAATAAAATGAAAATAAATATAATGCAAAAAGTCCGAATGTAATATACTTTTTCTTTGTAACCGAAAACAAATCGGTACTTTCCCGTTGTACCAACACCATTGTCGACAAGCGTAATAGTTGGCGCAAAATAAAACAGTGCAAAAAAAATGAACATGGTGCGAAAGTGATCATTTAAAAATTAAAACATATGAAAATTACAGACTTTCGCAAACTATTTTCTTAAGTCAATACCGATATATGCATAAAAAAACCCAAATAAATATTATGCAATAAAATAATAAAATAAAGCTCCATTTACACTGCAGGCATGAATTTGTTAATATTTCTTAGCATTGCAGTAAACACTTCATTTTATTTTAATATAGACATTGCGTCACCACATGAAATCTATAAGATAAGATTGTACACAATAACAAACAGTGACGCAATGTTTTTTATTATACCATTTTCCGATGTCCGATAATCTCTCAACAGATTGGGTATATAACACCCCTCAACAAAATTATATAAGAGTTTTACTGTGAGATGTTCACAGCTAGAATCTCGCAAACAGAAACTTTCTTTGTCTATAGTTTTCCATAGACATGAAAAAAAAAAAATTATTACAGCTTCGTCGTCATCGAATAACTGTCAAATGGTAAAGTCCATCTGAACGTCAGCAAAATGTGTAATTTCTAATTTAATAAAAAATATGTGGATCACAAAAATAGCAAATAAGGATTTTTTTGCGTGTTTACGATTAAATACTAATAATAATACTAAAATGATTCACGTTTAATAAATAGGGAGTAACAACGATTGGCACCGTTTGCAATAAAATCCTTTACATGCTCAGGATTGCAGTACATGGCGCATTAGCAAACATTTTGGAATGGTGTCGGTGTAACTGAAAAGTACAAAAAAATCTTAAAAATCATGTAAATTTTAGGCCAAAGAAGTATAACCACCCCTCCATATCAAATTATCAACTTTAATTATTTACAGATTCCATCTACATTATTAATTTGATTAATGCTAATATTACATCATTTTTACGTTACATTAGTATGGCATGTAATGAAATTTTGATTTATCTTTTATGTACTTTATTTAGAATGAATTTGTGAACAAGAATGAAAAATCAAGCATCAGGCATAGATTATGAAACGCTTTCCAACACTAACAGCATATTATTGAGAAATTTCATTCTCAGGAAGCAATTTAAAAAACACAATTCAATATACATCCAGTTTCTGCAATTCATTCCCATATCTGGAATTGTGATGTTTCGTGTAGTCCTATACATGAACTATTCAATTTATACATACCACGTAATACTCTAAAGGTTAGATTTTAAAAAAGGCATACCACAGCGGAGAATGTACTTCCAGCAATTATTGATCATAATAGTCAGTCTTGAAACCAAGTTCTTTTCTGCGTCTCTGTAAATAAACAATAAATCCTTATTCATATACATAGATTATAATCTGTAGAAAACATGTTGTAATGCCCCTTAGTGATCTCTTTTTAAATCATTATGTTTCAAGTATCATAACATCATTAAACTGCACCGCAAATAATTTTTTCCCATAAATCATAATGAAATGGAATTTTTTTGTGCGTCCCTGTAAACGAACTATAAATGCTACTTATTCTATAGTTCTGAGAAAGCATATTGATGTCCACCTCAGTGATGCATATCAGTCTCATTATGTTTGAAATATCATAAAATAAAAAGAATGTACCGTAAGTGATTATTCTCCATAGATATAATTTACGGAAATAATTTGTGTGTTGACGTAAACGAACTATAAATACTGCGCATATCATTTTCAATACCGAAGATTTCACAGTAAATCTCAATCCCATATAAAAATTACATAGCAATCCGAGTATGTTTACGAGATTTGGAGTACGGACAGACGGACGTACAGACAGACAGACAAACTGATATTCAAAAGAATAGTTAAATTTAAAAACGAAAACCACAATTGAAAACGCCCTTCCAGCAGTTAATGCTCATAGACAGTAGTACTATAACCGTATTTTTGTTTGATCCTGTTAATGAACGATAATTCTATGCGTACCATATTCAATAGTAAGCATCTTGTGGTGCACCTCAGTAATGCACTATGTCAATTTCAATATGTTTGAAATCGTGTAACATGATTAAAATACATTACAAACGATTTTTCCCCCAAATACCATAATGTAACGGAATTTTTTTATATTTACACATTTCATTTTAAATACGGAACATGCCATTGTAAACCTCAATAACATGTAAAAATTACATGACAATTCGAGAGTAATTACGTGTGTTAGAGCACGGACAGACAGATAGGCAAACCGAATTTATAAACATTTTTAACTATGTTGGAAAGTGTTTTAAAATATACCTTACTTTTCTTTTTACTGTTTCAGTGACATACCAGTATAAAACAAATGTATTCATTTAATAACAAAACTCAGAAATTTTCCACAATCGCATGATAGTTACAAAAGTCAGTAATATGACATTGGCTACTTCCATAGAAACATCTCAGCGTCTTTTCAATAAATATCGTTTCTAGAAAGCAATAGCTTCACAATTTTCTCTAAATATAACTTACATTTCTTCATTACGCATTTGCATTTTGAGATGTAATATTTCATTTCATTGAATCGTAGAAGCAGTTCGTATTCTAATAATTTTTCTAACGTATGCTGACAGATCGATGCAACCATATGTTATACAAATTTTAGATAAAGATTCTTATATTTGCGATATGTTAATGGTTTAATTAATTAATATGAAATTATATAATGAATTATCTACAGATCATGTATTTGAGCTTACTTATTATTTTTTACTAGCATGTTTTACCCTTATATTAGGATGATATTTCTTCCTTGCAGTTTTACGATTTCGGGATCGAAGATTTCATTTCAATGAATCGTCGAAACAGTTCATATTCTAAATATAATTTTTAAAGTATGTTGACAGATCGATGCAACCATATGTTATACAGATTTTATACTATAAAGATTCTTGTATTCACGATATGATGATGGTTTAATTAATTACTATGAAATTATATAATAAATTATCTACAAACTTGGAATATTTTTGCTTAACTATTATTTTTTGTTAGCATGTTTTACCCTTATATTATGATGATATTTCTTCCTTGCCCTTTTACAATTCCAGGATCGAAAAGTTTTATTTCAATGAATCGTAGAACCAGTTCATATTTTAAATAGATTTTCTAAAGTATGCTGACATATCGATGCAACTATATATTATACATATTTTAGATAAAGATCCTTGTATTTCTGATATGTTAATGGTTTAATTAATTAATATGAAATTATATAATAATTTACCTACGGACTTCGCGTATTTGAACTTAATTATTATTTTTTGCTAGCATGTTTTACCCTTATATTAGGATGATATTTCTTCCTTGCAGTTTTACGATTTCGGGATCGAAGATTTCATTTCAATGAATCGTCGAAACAGTTCATATTCTAAATATAATTTTTAAAGTATGTTGACAGATCGATGCAACCATATGTTATACAGATTTTATATAAAGATTCTTGTATTCGCGATATGATGATGGTTTAATTAAATACTATGAAATTATATAATAAATTATCTACAAACTTGGAATATTTTTGCTTAACTATTATTTTTTTTTAGCTTGTTTTATCCTTATATTATGATGATATTTCTTCCTTGCCCTTTTACAATTCCAGGATCGAAAGATTTTATTTCAATGAATCGTAGAACCAGTTCATATTTTAAATAGATTTTCTAAAGTATGCTGACATATCGATGCAACTATATATTATACATATTTTAGATAAAGATCCTTGTATTTCTGATATGTTAATGGTTTAATTAATTAATATGAAATTATATAATAATTTACCTACAGACTTCGCGTATTTGAACTTAATTATTATTTTTTGCTAGCATGTTTTACCCTTATATTAGGATGATATTTCTTCCTTGCAGTTTTATAATTCCGATATCGAAGTTTTCATTTCAATGAATCGTAGAACGAGTTACTATTCTAAATAGATGAGGGATATGTGACTGGAGAAAGAATGGACCCTTGACCAGAAGAAATGGCGTGGTCTCTTGTAGATTTTTCGGATGGCGACACCTGACGCCACAAACCGAGTTTATATATATATGACAGATCGATGCAACCATATGTTATACAGATTTTATTAAAGATTCTTGTTTTCGTGATATGATAATGGTATAATTAATTAATATGAAATTACATATAGATTATC
This sequence comes from Maratus michaelseni, assembly GCA_963931845.1. Classification (NCBI taxonomy): domain Eukaryota; kingdom Metazoa; phylum Arthropoda; class Arachnida; order Araneae; family Salticidae; genus Maratus; species Maratus michaelseni. Next base: position 57,457,883 of record OZ007597.1, read on the forward strand.
TACAGACTTGGCGTATTTTAGCTTAATTAATATTTTTTGCTGTCATGATGACATTTCTTCCTTGGGTTTTTACATTACCGAGATCTAAGCATTCATTTACATAAATCGAAAAATCTACTTATATTCTAATTTATGTAGTAAAATATGTTGCAAAAACATACCATAATATGAAATAAAGATTTTAGAAAATCAATTGCGATGTGATAACATATTTAACCCTCTGAGCGTTTCGAAAAAGGGTAAAATTGTAGTGTTGTTTTCTCTGTATTTTGTTTTAAATGCTAAAAAATATTATTCTTTCAGCATTATAAATAAAACTTAATTACAAATATGAATGTAACCCTTGAGAGTATTAGTCATTCTTCAATGTTTTGAAAATTCATTAATTCTATAGAATTATATTATCTTAAACATTGCATATATTGCAGTGAAACCTGGAGCTTAGTGAACGGAATATTACGTTCCACACGCTTAGAGGGATAATTAATTCATATTAAATTATAAGAAAAAAAACATTTTTACAGGTTTGATGAGATTTTAATCAAGTAAATTTTGTTGTTAGAGTATTATAATTGTTTTCTAGAACAACTTCGCCGTTATGCATTTACATTACCAGATATTCTAATCTTTCATTTCAATACGTCGGAGGACTGACTCACATTCTAATCAATTTTCTAAATAGAGTTTCGAAAAGGATGTCACAATGTGATGGTCTGATTTTAGATAATTGATATTTGTGATATGGTAATGTATAATTTAATTAAATGACATCATTCAATAAATTTAGTATTTGACAGAAATGGCATATTTTTATTTAAATTAATTTTGTTCGTTTGTCAGCTAAAATATTATAATATTACCCTGGTTGTATATACTGCACTACTATTTCAGCGAATTATTATTAAATGTCGTTTGAAGAAAGCAATAGCTAAAACATTCTCTTTAAATATAAAATTCAATTACTTCTTATGACTTTACGTTTTGCGATTTCAGATTTCATTTAAAAAAATCGGGAAAACTGTTCTTATTCTAATCAGTTTTTTTTTTTTAAACATGATGTTTCTAGAACAATTCAACAGTATGATGTACTAAATTTAGATGAATATTCGTGAATTTGAGATATGATAATCAGTAAATATCTAGAAAAAATATCAAATAAAATATTTAAAGATTTGACATTTTTTAATTAAATTAATATTAACATTTTTTTACTTTGAATAAAAATTGATGCTATCTGTATAATGAAATATTTTTCATTTCTACACTACTTACAAAAGATTGCAATTTACCTTGCTTACTATAGAAAAATTTCAACACGAATATACTCAGAAATATACGCGCTGAGTGCGCTCGTAACGGCCTAAGGATTAAACAAGGTATTTAAAGTTTTGAAGAATTCGTGATTATGGAATTTTATTATTAGAATTTTTTAATCTTATATTATTACAATATGAAGTCGCTTTTATAATATTTAAAAATGGTTGATACTCTAAACGGTTGGTTGATTTATGGCGGCCGATTATCTACACGAGGGATATAGGCCCTAGCGGGAGTGCCCTCCGTAGGGGTCTTTTTAAGGGATCCTAACCCGTATTTACGGCAAGGTTTAAAGAAAACCACGGAAAACTCCGAACGGTTAGGTCGACGAGCACGACAAAGGTTTGAACCCAGCATGAAAGTAAGGGGCTTATGTTATTTCCCTTTATTCCGTCTATCAGCTTTGAGAGCAGAACCTCTCAGCCACTGGTGGGGCTCGTACTGTAAACGGTTTGATAAAGCATGCTTCTAGAACAATGAAAAAATATTATGTATTGATTTTAGGTAAAAGTCTTCATTTCTGATATGATAATATTTAATTTAATAAATTTAAAATAATTCATGATGTTTAGTATATTCAGATTTGACGCATTTTTGTTTGATAAATCAAATTGTACTACTAAATAACATATATATTCTATTGAGCAATGATATTCACGGTTCCACCTAAAATCATTAGGAGAGAAAAGTGATTAGCCATATATTATCAGTTTATAATCGTATCCATATAAAAAAAAATTAAAGCTAAAGAAATTATCTTACAGTAGTAATTTTTCCTATTTACGTATGCTTTATAATTATTTTACCTTCTTTTAATAATACATGTATTTAACTAAAGACGCGTTACAGTTATATTAACAAAAATCTTTAATAAATTATAAATATTAACAATGAATGATTAGTCTAGTTTTAATAATAATTTTTTAGTCTAGTTTTAATAAACTCATACATTAAATAAAACATTTAAAAGAAAGTAAATGGTTTATGTTATTTCCATTTTTTATATTTCAAAATGTATGATATTTATAACAATTAATAATGTGATTAATGAGATTTAAAATAAAATATAAAGTATAAAATAAGTAAATTATAAAAAAAATCGACTTTATTTCTTTCTGTTAAAAATAGACAAAAAAAAAATCACAACTTTTTTCATTTTAGTTTAGGAAACATTTCATTTAATTATTTTCTGAAATACATAGAATTTTTTTATATTCAAACTACATTAAAAGATAAACACATATATCCCTTTTTTTATATTTCAAAAATGTATAAGAGATTTATAACAATTAATAATATGATTAAAGATATTTAAAATAAAATAAGAAAAATATGAAAACAAATCTACTTTATTTCTTTCTTTTAGAGAAAAAAAATCGCAACTTTTTTCACTTCAGTTTAAAAAATTTTTCATTTAATTATTGTCTGAAATATATTAAAAAAGATTTTTGTATTCAAACAAAATTAAAAGGTAAACACCATTTCTCTTTTTCAATCCTAGATCAGCAATAATGCATTCCTTTTTCTGTCATTTTTTTTTTTTTTAACTTTTCCTCTTTTATTTATTTATTTTTTTTTTTTCAAAAATAGTAATTCTTATTCTTTCAAAAAAGTATCGCTCGATGTCGTCTTGTCGTAAAAAATAATTTGAGTCACCGCACAGAGACATTAATTCCACTTTAACATTCGCTGCAGAATCTTTTTTTCTTTTCTTTTTTTTTTAGAGACATGTCTCTAAGGGGGTCTTTTTTTTCAGATTTCTTGTATTTTTCAAAAGTCAATCGCGCGTGAATTTGAAATGGGCAGCTTAAGTTACATCTCCATATACTGAGCGCCTAGGAAGATTTTTTTTTTCTCTCTGTCAGGCATAGCATCGGAGGAAGAAATGCGATTTTAATATATCAGAACTTATGGTTCTCTTACACAGATATGAAAAAGCGAATACTTTGAGCGATTTTAGAGTTAATATCGTGTAATTCATTTCATAGTTAGTTTGAAGTAAGAAACTTTTATAACTTTGGCGGATTTCTTAAAGACTGGTCCTTTAATATATATTTTTTATATTCTTTATTTATGAATATTTTAATAAATGTGCTAGATTTTTTTTAAAGATTGTTTCTTTACTTTTTTTCTTTCTTTCTTTCCTTTTTTTTTTCATTTTCTGTTTTTTGTAAATATTTTATTATCTTTTTAAGATTCTTTTAAAATAATGAAAGATTTTAACTTCAGAATTATTTTTACCTTACAAAATATATTTCTGTATGTGTTTAAGTGTGCATGAACTTACTTTAGAGATAGTGCATTAGGTATTAAAAAAATGAAAAAACAATTGAAAAATTTCATTAAATTACTGTAATTTATCAAGTGTACACATCAGAAATATCTGATTTCATGAAAACAATGAACCCTTTGGAACTAATCTTTAACACTATACTTAGATTTAAAACTTACAAAAAAGAAAGATAATTTCACGAAATTTTATTTACGTATTATACAGGGTTCGTTCGACCAAGGGATTTGAGCATCAAATTTTTCGTAAAGTAACGGTCGCCATATTTAAACACGGAATTACTTCATTAAATAAGGAAAATATTACTTTACGGAAAAAAAACTGGTTTGAAAATTCCTTGAGGCATACGTACGCTGTTTTAGTATAGACTTTGAAAATATATAAGCGTATAATTTTTAAATTGTGAATAATACTTTAGGAGCATTTTACATTTTAATACGTTTTGTACAAGTTTAAAATAATAACTGCTTATTTACAATTAGAACTATTTTAATTTTTGGGAAAAATCCTTTGAGAATTTAAAAGATTGAATCATGCAGGATCCTATGTTGCGAGGTGTGCATTATATACAAAAAAGCTTTTTCGTTTAACAATTGTCTGTACACTGTAAAAAAATTTCGTAAAATGTACCATAAATTAACGGTACTTGTACCGTTTTCACTCTCTACAATATGAGTACCGTACTTCTAAGGTATATTAAGCGTAAAAAAAAAACGTATATGTGCCATTTCGATTATAAACGGTATTTAAACCGCCAAAATGATTGGTTTTCAGTGAAAAATCACTATTTATACCGTAAAATAATTATTGTTTAGTAAGGAAAAAGCTGGTAGCCCCACCTCGGTGTACGGCAACCACTGAAGTGAGGTTCTCGCTCCTGTTACGTAATGCGTGCAAGTCTAAGAAGAGGGGGAAGTGCAGCCGGTACATATACTTTAAATATTTTACGGTACATATACCGTCCAGTTAAATTACTATATAGGGGAGATGGGGGATTCATGGGACAAGGGATGGATGGGACGTTCTCAATATTTCAGGCAATAAACTTTTTTTTTTAGTTGCTTCCTACCCTCATAGATTTCACTACCATAGTGTACTTCAGAACCAAAAGCAAGAGCACATGGCTGTTTTTAGTTTTCTTCAATTTTGTATTTCCTGAAAACTCTGCTTAAAAGTAATTTTTTTTTTTACATTTGAAGTTACTTAAATATCTTACGCAATATAAACAATTAAGATATGTTGTAGATTTTTATTTCAAGGCTCAATATTGGTAATTAAAATGAATGCATGTTAACCATTGTGACAAAATAATTTTTGAAACAAAATGGCTGACAAATGAATGTATGCATCATAGGGATGATTGGGACATTTGAAATGGGATGAATGGAACTGTCTCATTCATCCCTAGAAGATGCTGAAAAATATATTTATTAACTAAATAATATTATGTAGGTTGATAAATTAATACTTTATGGTAATTATTCTTTTAACATTTCATCCTCATTGTAGCCATCGTCTTCAGCCATTGAATGCTTCCGTTTATGGACCTTTTAAGGCAAAGCTGAGATGAGTCCAAGATGATTGGCTAACAAATAATCCTGGAGATCATATTACAATTTATTATCTCTCAGCGTTTGCCAAGGAGGCATTTTTGTCAGCTTTTAGTCCTTAGCACTGAATACGGGGAGGAAAATGTTTGTGTCCCATTTATCCCTGCTGTGGGGATGATTGGGACATAGAAGAACATTTTTTTTTTAATTTCATTTATGTTTCTGTATAATAATAATCTTGAACAAATATTGTGCATATTATGTAGTCAAACACTTAATGTATGACATGTGATATATAATATTGATAATAAATTAAATAAAATATTTAAAATAAATATTTTTGTGAAAATGTACCAATCTCCCCCTATCTCCCCTATATACTGGTCACAAAGTTGCCAGTATATATACCGTAATTGTTGACCAAAATGTTCTACAGTGTATATAAAAACATTTAAAAAAGTGGATTGTATATTCTATTATTATTAATTAATTTACACTGATAATTTGTACTTTACTACTTTTACAATTGTTCATGAAACAATAATAATAATTATTATTTTTAAACTTGTGGTTCATGATTTCATGAAAATTTTAGAAGTATTTTGTATTTTACAAAATCAATGCAATACAGGCAGTAATTAGAACGAGTTAAGTGCATTTATAATACTAAAATACAGAAAAAAGTTCCGATTTCATAAATATTTTATTTAAATATTTTCCAACTTCAAAAAATATCAAGATTTGAGGATTTGAATGATACTTTTGAAAATAACAAAAATAGTTATGAGATTTTTAGCTAAGAGGCTACTTCACACACGCGAAAACACCCGCTCGCTAATGTTAATCCTATGGAGGACATAATTTAAGATATTTCGTTTGCATTTCAATATTATTAAATGATTATTATTATTATTATTATTATTTTCGTTGAATTGCTGACGTCAATCTCTATACAGGCCCTTTTTCACTTTTTCCATTTTGGTTGCAGTTTATTATTATTATTATTATTATTATTGGGGATACTTTCTCTTTCGAAACCGGTTCCGAAAGTGAAAGTATCTTAATAAAAAAAAATCCCTGACAGCTCGGCCTACAGGCACAGGTAGATTTCGAAGACGCAGACCGTGGGGCGCCTGTTTGTCGGGAATTGCGGAAGAAATGACCTTTTTGCGATGATGCTGCAGTTGGAACCGCCTACTTCGAAACCAAACTTGTTTGCAGGCAGAGTCAGCAAGGATTTTTTTTTTTTTGCTATAAGAGTTGGTCTTATAAAAAACATGTCAATATAAAAGTTTTAGATAATATTAAGAGGATTTATAATAAATTTAAGCGGATTTGAAATCTTGGGAATTGACGAAGTTATGAATTTTTTTTCTTCTAAAACCCCTCTCCTCCCCCCCCCCCCCTTAAGACAATTTTTAATTATATCAAAAATCTGTCATACATAAACTTTCGGCCCTTTTCCTAGAAGTAATAATAACTTCAAACAGATTCGATACGTATCATAATTAAGAAATTATGGGGTTTTTCTGTTTTCACAAAAAGTCCCCCCATCCCCCCCTTGGTTCGATTTTGCCCATTAACGAACTTGACCGAGATTTTATGCCCCTTGATTTTATGTATCAGTTTCGAAAAGATGCGGGAGTTGGAACCGCCTACTTCGAAAAATAACTTGTTTGCAGGCGGAGCCGGCAGGGATTTTTTTGTTTTTAATTTTTTTTTGCTATAACGGTTGGTCCTATAAAAAACTTGTCAATATAAAAGTTTTAGATAATACTAAGCGGATTAATAATAAATTTACGCGAATTTGATATCTTGTGAATTGACGAAGCTTGTGATTTTTTTTCTTCTAAAACACCCCCTTTTTCCCCCCCTTGGGGCCATTTTTAATTATATCAAAAATCTGTCATACATAAATTTTCGGCCCTTTTCCTAGAAGTAATAATAACTTTAAACGGATTCGATACGTATTATAATAAAAAAAATATGAGGGTTTTTCTGTTTTCACAAAAAGCCCCCCCCCCCATTTCCCCCCCTTGGCTCGATTTTGCCCATTAACGAACTTGACCGAGATTTTATGACCCTTTGATTTTATGTATCAGTTTGGAAGAGATTTATGCAGATTTTTTCCAGTTATCGTGGTCAGAAAAAAGTGACATAGATAGATAGATAGATAGATAGATAGATAGATAGATAAACTTTTGAACTGGGGGTGGTTTTGGGTTCTGGTAGTCATGATCGGCGTAGATCTGCAAAAATTTTTCAAAATTTCCAACTTAGGTGAGAATGTAATAGGTAGTATTTCTTACGAAATCTACCTAAAAAAACTTGTAATCAAAATTGAAAAAATCCCTGACGGCTCGGCCTACAGGCACAGGTAGATTTCGAAGACGCAGACCGTGGGGCACCTGTTTGTCGGGAATTGCGGAAGAAATGACCTTTTTGCGATGATGCTGCAGTTGGAACCGCCTACTTCGAAACCAGCCAGCAAGGATTTTTTTTTTTTTTCTATAAGAGTTGGTCCTATAAAAAAATGTCAATATAAAAGTTTTAGATAATATTAAGAGGATCTATAATAAATTTAAGCGGATTTGAAATCTTGGGAATTCACGAAGTTAGGATTTTTTTTATTCTAACCCCCCCCCCCCCCCTTAAGGCAATTTTTAATTATATCACAAATCTGTCATACATAAATTTTCGGCCCTTCTCCTAGAAGTAATAATAACTTCAAACGGATTCGATACGTATCATAATTAAGAAATTACGGGTTTTTTTCTGTTTTCACAAAAAGTCCCCCCCCCCCCTTGATTCGATTTTGCCCATTAACTAACTTGACCGAGATTTTATGCCCCTTGATTTTACGTATCAGTTTCGAAAAGAAGCGGGATTTGGAACCGCCTACTTCGAAAAATAACTTGTTTTCAGGCGGAGCCGGCAGTGTTTTTTTTGTTTTAATTTTTATTGCTATAACGGTTGTTCCTATAAAAAACTTGTCAATATAAAAGTTTTAGATAATATTAAGAGGATTTATAATAAATTTAAGCGGATTTGAAATCTTGGTAATTGACGAAGTTCTGAATTTTTTTCTTCTAAAACCCCCCTTCCCTCCCCCCCTTAAGGCAATTTTTAATTATATCAAAAATCTGTCATGCATAAGTTTTTGGCCCTGTTCCTAGAAGTAATAATAAATTTAAACGGATTCGATACGTATCATAATTAAGGAATTATGGGTTTTTTTTTCTGTTTTCACAAAAAGCCCCCCCCATCCCCCCCTTGGTTCGATTTTTCCCATTAACGAACTTGACCGAGATTTTATGCCCCTTGATTTTATGTATCAGTTTCGAAAAGATGCGAGAGTTGGAAAAGCCTACTTCGAAAAATAACTTGTTTGCAGGCGGAGCCGGCAGGGATTTTTTGTTTTTAATTTTTTTTTTGCTATAACGGTTGGTCCTATAAAAAACTTGTCAATATAAAAGTTTTAGATAATACAAAGGGGATTAATAATAAATTTACGCGGATTTGATACCTTGCGAATTGACGGAGCTGTGATTTTTTTTCTTCTAAAACACCACTTTTTTCCCCCCCTTGGGGCCATTTTTAATTATATCAAAAATCTGTCATACATACATTTTTGGCCCTTCTCCTAGAAGTAATAATAACTTTAAACGGATTTGATACGTATAATAATAAAGAAATTATGAGAGTTTTTCTGTTTTCACAAAAGGCCCCCCCCATTTCCCCCCCCCCTTGGTTCGATTTTGCCCATTAACGAACTTGACCGAGATTTTATGACCCTTGATTTTATGTATCAGTTTGGAAGAGATTTATGCAGAATTTTTCCAGTTATCGTGCTCAGAAAAAAGTGACATAGATAGATAGATAGATAGATAGATAGATAGATAGATAAAGTTTTGAACTGGAGGTGGTTTTGGGTTCTGGGAGTCAAGATCGGCGTAGATCTGCAAAAATTTTTCAAAATTTCCAACTTAGGTGAGAATGTAATAGGTAGTATTTCTTACGAAATCTACCTAAAAGTACAAAATGGCCTGCACATTGATTAACCTCAGCAATCCAACGCAAAAAAAATAAAATAAAATAAATAGATAAATAAAAATAAAATAAAAATAAAAGTATTTAAAACATTGAAATGCGAACTAGATATCTTAAAATATTGAAATATGATATGAAAATTTAAAAACACATTAAGAGAAATATAGTCTAGCAATTAATGTTCTGAAAAAAATACTAGATACATATAAAGTTTTTTTAAATTTATTTTGAAATTTAAAGTGTTTTAATAAATGAAATCTTCTTATATGGCTTGCGCGCAGGTTTTGTAATAATTGAACCAGACACGTTATCATATTGAGCCAGATTAGCTTTGGTTTTTGATTGACATTTGTTCTAAAGAGAAGCTTGTTTAGAGCTTAAAACGTCTATCAGGGCCTGATCAACTCTACGTGGGACGCGGGGCACACAGGCCATGTAAGGGCCCCTTTCTGAAGATAATTATAAACATGACATACAGCTTTATCTGCAGTTTAAATTTAAACCATAGTCTTATGAAAAAAGAATAGATTATAGACACATGAAAAAGGCATTAAAAAATTATGGGAAGGTAAAATTTTTTGCACTTTATGCTATTTAGAATAAGTAAAACTCTAAAACTAAAGGATTGAATGAAACATGTTTGATGCAATATCCGTTCTTCTCGGAAATTCGAAGTTTACATTACTTCATTTTCATTAGTGAAGAATACTGAGATAGTTTAATGTAACATTCATGGGAAAAATAATTTTTTCTATAAATTATAAATGGAAATTTACATTAATTTATATCTTCAGAGAGTGGAAAATGTGCATAATGGAGCCTCCTGAAAATATGAGCCTGGAGCACATGCCCCGTGTGCCCCTGTAATAATCAGGCCCTGATGTCTATAAAAAAAATTTATTTTGTAGTATTAATGTTTTTTTAGTTTAATAAAATTTACTTTTAAATGTATTTTATGTATTTTTTATTCTGATTCCGACGTAATATGTTTAGTTATTGACAATGTTTTTAATTCAGTAGCGATACAATATGTGTTTAAAATGACCTACACTGGAAAAATATAATGATCTGTTCCAGAGAAAATTTTCCATGTTTTAAAAAGAAATAAAAATAGTCATTATTTCTAAATTTCTTACTTGATGAATATAATAGTAGGTCATTCTTCGCATCTATAAGTTTTATACCTTCAGTCACAATTTCGTAAAATTCTACTTACCTGTTTCTTAGCGTCTTGAGAAAATTTACTTTAAAGATCAAATTAACCCTTGATCATCTAAAAAGAGCCCAGACTGTTTTGGACATAATTTTTTTTCTAAAGCAAATATTTACATGCGGTTTCTTTTAAAATAATCCTAAATAATCAAATTTTAATGTAAGCTATTAAAAAAAAAAAAAAAAAGCCACTTTTAAAGTCACCTGCACCTTAATCTCGTTCTATTAATTAATTATACATCAATTATTGGAGAATTCATAATGAGATGGCATATTACAGTATCTTCGGAGATTTTTTTTTTCTTTTTTTACACAACCTGACCTTAGATTCAATAAAATCATAAATAAACTCTTTCCCTATATCTTTGCTCGACAATACACAGATGCAACCAAACCTACAGGCAAAATTGTTGACGTGATTTCAAAGTAATTAATTCAAAATTTATTTCAATTGTAAATATAAAGAAACAACACATCACTTAAACAATAGCGGCTAACCATGGTGCATTTCACTATTATAAAGCGTTACTCCAAGAATCTATTTTTCATTGCTTTTTATCATCCTTGAACTAACTACATTGTACACCAGAGGGCGCTACCGTACAACTTTGAAACTTTCTTACTTCAAATACATTGTATCATAACATAGAGCATTTTAAGTACATAGTTATTATTTTTTATTTGTTTTAATGTTTATAATAACAATTCAGGAAAGTAACCAGGATTTTGTTGACGTGATTTCAAAGGAATTAATTCAAAATTTATTTCAATTGTAACTATAAAGAAACAACACATCACTTAAACAATAGCAGCTAAACGTGGTGCATTTTTCTATTATAAAGCATTACTCCAAGAATCTCTTTTTCATTGTTTTTTATCATCCTTGAAATAACTGCATTGTACACCAGAGGGCGCTACCGTACAACTTTGAAACTTTCTTACTTCAAATACATTGTATCATAACATAGAGCATTTTAAATACATAGTTATTATTTTTGATTTGTTTTAATTTTTATAACAATTTAGGAACGCAACCAGGATTGACCTTGGGACTATGGAAATGAGCAGAATGTTTCCACGATTAGCTGGCAAAACATTGATTTTTGATTTTACATGTCATATAAGCATTTTGTATAATTTTGATGGAATGATATTTTGAAAATCACGGTTAGAAATTTCGCCTTTGATTGAAAGGAGATACGCTTAACATGTGTGCTGCATTGTGCATTGTGTATTATTGCAAATCTTTACACGCACGCGAAAACACCCTCTTGATAATGTTAATCCTACGGATTTTTTTTTTTTTTTAATGTCTCGTTTGCATTTCAATATTTTAAAAAAAATTGTTTTTTTTTTTTTTGTTTTTTTTTGTTTTTCTGCATTTGATAGCTGGGGTTGATTTCTACGAAGGTCATTTTTTACTTTTTCAATTTTGTCTGCAGGTTTTGTGTCAGGTTTTTTTTTTTTTAAATTAGGATATTTTCACTTTTGGGATGAGTTTCGAAAGTGAAAATTTCGCCATTAAAAAATAAATAAATAAATAAATAAAAATTGCTAACAAAATCGAAAAAAAAAAAAACACAAATGTTTCTTGATCTATGAAACTATAATAAAAATATAACCATGCATGAAAATATCCTATAATCACTTATGAATTACCCCAAACTGCGAAAAGAAGATTCTTCATATTTATTGCTTTATCTTTAAAAACCCCAGAAACCATTATATTTTCGTGATTTAAAGAAGCATTTAGAGAAACAAAGTTTATTATTACGTTATTTATCAAAGAATATTATTACAAATTCTACGTGAAAAAAAATTTTTTTGATTGCAGTTTAGAGACTAGTTGCTGAGGGCCACCATAATACTTACCCATCATGGATATGCATAATATAAAATATGAAAATAAAACATGTGTAAACTATTTATAAATGCTATGCAATTCGAATAAAATCGTGGCTTCATGACGTCCTAAACTTTAAATGCTCTATCACTGAATTGCGTAAACGAAACATCCTTATAACTCAAAAAATGATAATCATATTAACTAGCAGTAATAACGTCGGATTAAGCGTCTCATTTTCAATTAAAATATATCTGTAAATTGAAATTTGAATGAAATACAGGGTCATGAAAAATCGAAGAGTGTGGAAAATACGACTACAAATATCTCGGCAACTAATTATCCGATCGACTTCATTTTTTACGCAAAATTTGTTTTTTTATTGTCTTTTATATTAATTCTTTAAAATAAACTATTCCGTTAAATTTTAAATACCTGAAATACAAAGGATGTGAATTATCACTTTACTAAACAGCGTACAATCATTGGAGTGAAAAAATGCCCAGACCGGGGTTCGATCCCGGAGTATAGCACACCAAGTGTTATACCAATTAAGCTACCAGACGACATCCAGTCTAGCATTCTCTCACTCTTATATGGCAAGGCTACAACCACACATCACAAGATGGAAAGTCAATCATGAGCACAACACCGTTGGCATGCATGAGACAAATTAAACCCAGTATCGGTGAATATTTATACACTAATTAATTTTTCAGCAGAGCAGAATATTTTTCAGCAGAATATTTATACACTAATTAGTTTTTCAGCAGAGCAGAATATTTTTCAGCAGAATATTTATACACTAATTAATTTTTCAGCAGAGCAGAATATTTTTCAGCAGAATATTTATACACTAATTAATTTTTCAGCAGAGCAGAATATTTTTCAGCAGAATATTTATACACTAATTAATTTTTCAGCAGAGCAGAATATTTTTCAGCAGAATATTTATACACTAATTAATTTTTCAGCAGAGCAGAATATTTTTCAGCAGAATATTTATACACTAATTAATTTTTCACCAGAGCAGAATATTTTTCAGCAGAATATTTATACACTAATTATTTTTTCAGCGTAATTTCAGCTCTGCTGAAAAATTAATTAGTGTATTTTATATACCTTTCATCAGAAAGAATATTTCGAGAGGAAAAAAAAATAGTTCCGGGTAATCGAGATTACTCAAATTCAATAAGCCTTTTTCTCCTTATTACATACTAAGTACATACCAAATTTCAAGTCTCTATCTCAATTTGTTCGGGAGATAAAGCGTTTACAGACACACATACAGACGGACCGAGGGCAATTTTTTTTTTCTAAAAATATATTTTTCGAAATCTCCAGTGTCTGGAACGTGTAAATCTGTCAATTTTTTTTTTTCGATTTTTAAAACGATTACAAGACTTACCCTACACTACGTATGATGGGTAAGTAATAGTAGTAAATTACAATCATGAATAATGGGAACCCTTACAAGAACATATATATATGTTTTCAAATAGCAATCTTTATGTACTTATATATAAAAAAAAAAGTAGTAAAATAAATTAAGACGCATCATGTCCGCAAATTGCTACCTTTTCTACAAAAAAACTTACAACAATATATATTTATACATTTTTTCAAATGACAAGATGTACGTACGAATACGCTTACAAATCTTATGAAACAGAAATAGAACAAATAGTGTATAAGGTGTGCAAAATTCTACTTTTGCTAGAAAACAATGTTACCTTAATGTCAGTGAACCGCAAGATATATGAACTTTAGCAAAGATATTTAAATAGCAAATTAATCACCTAATTCTGTACTAATTGACGGCTGCTGTTTTAAAGATGACAGATATATACCACAAAGGAAAGGAACCCTCCTAATGTTAGTGCCCCATTTCTTCCGTGACAACGAAGTTTGCTAATGACGATGAATAGATATGTCCTGAGCAATTAAGGATATATATTTAGAGGAAAAACTTGAAACGTAAATGTGGCACATCTGTGCTCTCAGAGTTATTTATTCCGCTGGAAGCATGGGTTGGTTTTGTTGATTTTAATTCAATGCTGTTACGTAAGTATTCACAAGTTTAGTGTATTAGTGATTATTTTAAGTAATTTTTGTAATTTCAGAAACTGAAAATCTTACTAATGATGTCTTACATTCAAAATTTATTCATAATTAAAGAACCTAGTGTAAGAAGTTATATTGTAATAAAAATAAAATTTAGAGAAGTTTGGAGTAAAAGCTTTCTGTTGTAAATTTTAATGATTAATTTCTTTTTGATGATTAATTTTCTTGTAATGACCTTTCTTCTAGCATCTCTGTCCTCAGAGTTATTTATTCCGCTATGAGTATGGGTAGTTTTTGTTGATTTTAATTTAATGCAGTTACGTAAGTATTCACAAATTTAGTGTAATAGTGATTGTTTTAATTAATTTTTATAATTTCAGAATCTGAAAATCTTATCAAATGATGGCTTACATACAAAATTTATTCATAATTGAAGAACCTAGTGTAAGAAGATATGCAATAAAAATAAAATTCGAGAAATTTGGAGTAAAAGCTTTCTGTTGTAAATTTTAATGATTAATTTCTTTTTGATGATTAATTTTCTTGTAATGATCTTTCTTCTAGCATCTCTGTCCTCAGAGTTATTTATTCCGCTATGAGTATGGGTAGTTTTTGTTGATTCTAATTTAATGCAGTTACCTAAGTATTCACAAATTTAGTGTAATAGTGATTGTTTTAATTAATTTTTATAATTTCAGAATCTGAAAATCTTATCAAATGATGGCTTACATTCAAAATTTATTCGTAATTGAAGAACCTAGTGTAAGAAGATATTATGTAATAAAAATAAAATTCGAGAAATTTGGAGTAAAAGCTTTCTGTCGTAAATTTTAATGATTAATTTTCTTTTTGATGATTAAGTTTCTTCTAATGATCTTCCTTCTTGCAGCTGTGTTCTTAGAGTTATTTATTCCTCTGGGAGCATGGGTAGTTTTTGTTGATTTTAATTTAATGAAGTTATGTAAGTATTCACAAGTATTGGGTATTAGTGATTAATTTAAGTAATTTTTTATAATTTCAGAATCTAAAAATCTTACCGTGTGATGTCTTACATTCAAAATTTATTCATAATTGAAGAACCTAGTGTAAGAATATATTATGCAATAAAAAAAATCGAGATAATTGAAGTGAAAGCTTTCTGCTGTAAATTTTAATGCATACTTATCTTCTTGATGATTAATTTTTTTCGAATGATCTTTCTTCTTGCATATGTGTTCTCGGAGTTATTTATTCCGCTAGTAGCAGGGGTAGTTTTTGTAAATTTTAATCTAATGCAGTTCTGTAAGTATTCACAAGTATTGTGTATTAGTGATTATTTTAAGTAATTTTTATAATTTCAGAATCTGAGAAACGTACTAATGATGTCTTACATTCAAAATTTATTCATAATTAAAGAACCTAGTGTAAGAAGATATTATGTAATAAAAATAAAATTTAGAGAAGTTTGGAGTAAAAGCTTTTTGTTGTAAATTTTAATGATTAATTTCTTTTTGATGATTAATTTTCTTATAATGATCTTTCTTCTAGCATCTCTGTCCTCAGAGTTATTTATTCCGCTAGGAGTATGGGTAATTTTTGTTGATTCTACTTTAATGCAATTACGTAAGAATTCACAAATTTAGTGTAATAGTGATTGTTTTAATTAATTTTTATAATTTCAGAATCTGAAAATCTTATCATGTGATGGCTTATATTCAAAATTTATTCATAATTGAAGAACCTAGTGTAAGAAGATATTATGCAATAAAAATAAAATTCGAGAAATTTGGAGTAAAAGCTTTCTGTTGTAAATTTTAATGATTAATTTCTTTTTGATGATTAATTTTCTTGTAATGATCTTTCTTCTAGCATCTCTGTCCTCAGAGTTATTTATTCCGCTATGAGTATGGGTAGTTTTTGTTGATTCTAATTTAATGCAGTTACGTAAGTATTCACAAATTTAGTGTAATAGTGATTGTTTTAATTAATTTTTATAATTTCAGAATCTGAAAATCTTATCAAATGATGGCTTACATTCAAAATTTATTCGTAATTGAAGAACCTAGTGTAAGAAGATATTATGCAATAAAAATAAAATTCGAGAAATTTGGAGTAAAAGCTTTCTGTTGTAAATTTTAATGATTAATTTTCTTTTTGATGATTAAGTTTCTTCTAATGATCTTCCTTCTTGCAGCTGTGTTCTTAGAGTTATTTATTTCTCTGGGAGCATGGGTAGTTTTTGTTGATTTTAATTTAATGAAGTTATGTAAGTATTCACAAGTATTGGGTATTAGTGATTAATTTAAGTAATTTTTTATAATTTCAGAATCTAAAAATCTTACCGTGTGATGTCTTACATTCAAAATTTATTCATAATTGAAGAACCTAGTGTAAGAAGATATTATGCAATAAAAAAAATCGAGATAATTGAAGTGAAAGCTTTCTGCTGTAAATTTTAATGCATACTTATCTTCTTGATGATTAATTTTTTTCGAATGATCTTTCTTCTTGCATATGTGTTCTCGGAGTTATTTATTCCGCTAGTAGCAGGGGTAGTTTTTGTAAATTTTAATCTAATGCAGTTCTGTAAGTATTCACAAGTATTGTGTATTAGTGATTATTTTAAGTAATTTTTATAATTTCAGAATCTGAAAATCTTACTAATGATGTCTTACATTCAAAATTTATTCATAATTAAAGAATCTAGTGTAAGAAGATATTATGTAATAAAAATAAAATTTAGAGAAGTTTGGAGTAAAAGCTTTCTGTTGTAAATTTGTATGATTAATTTCCTTTTTGATGGTTAAGTTTCTTCTAATGATTTTTCTTCTTGCATTTGGGTTCTCAGGCCTCAGAGTTATTTATTCCGCTGGGGCCATGGGTAGTTTTTGTTTATTTTAATTTAATGGAGTAATGTAAGTATTCAAATGTATTGTTTATTAGTGATTATTTTAAGTAATTTTTATAGTTTCAGAATCGGAAAATCTTACCATGTGATGTCTTACATTCAAAATTTATTCATAATTGAAGAACCTAGTGTAAGAAGATATTATGCAATAATAAAAAAAAATCGAGATAATTGAAGTGAAAGCTTTCTGTTGTAAATTTTAATGCATACTTTTCTTCTTGATGATTAATTTTCTTCTAATGATCTTTCTTCTTGCATCTGTGTTCTCAGGCCTCAGAGTTATTTATTCCGCTGGGAACATGTGTAGTTTTTGTTGATTTTAATTTAATGCAGTTATGTAAGTATTCACAAGTATTGTGTACTAGTGATTATAAAGTATTTTTTTTAATTGAAGAATCTGAAAATCTTACCATGTGATGGTTTATATTCGAAATTTATTCATAATTAAAGAGCCTAGTGTGAGAAGATATTATGCAATAAAAATTGAATTTCGAGATAATTGAAGTGAAAGCTTTCTGCTGTAAATTTTAATGATTAATTTTCTTCTTGTTGGAATATGTTTAAAATGTTAATAGGTGGTTACTAAACGCTCTCAGAAATTTTTTTAACATTTATTTTTTAAGTATTAAAAATATTATTGTTATTTAAATTATTAAAAGAAATTTACCGAAATGTTAAAAAAGTGACGTTTTATATCTGCAAGACTAATTAAAACGATATGATAAATTATTTCATAAAACCTTCATCGATAAAAAAGAAAAGAAAAACAAAAAAATGAGGCATAATATCTTCTTTCACTCAGTTGTTCAACTATAAGTATTTCAGGATATACAATGTGACTGAAAGAAGAAAAAAAAAGAAAGAAAACTTGAACTATAAACTTCAGTATTCTATTAAAGTGGGGTTTTCAAAAAAATATATTTCCTCGCTCAATGTGCAAAAGTGCTGTGTCAGAAAATGTGCGAAATTTTGTGACACATTTTTTGACACACTTGTAAACATAAATGCAGGGCACTTGCAGCCATGATTAATGAAACGATTTATAATAAACAGTTTTTTTTTTCATTTTCCGATACATGAATTAAATCTTGAGTTTTAAGCGATAGTTGTCTCAGGACGACAGTTTGTTTCATTTCGTACACTGTCGCGTCGGGAAATTCGGTTAAAAACGTGAACTTTGACACCATTTTCTTGAAAAATGTGTCAGAAAGTATCCAGTTTGGAAATGAGAACAGCATTATCTATAATAAATTTGTAAATGTTACAGCTCACAGGCTTATAAGGCAACTAACAAATTTTGTCTGCAGATATTCATACATGAACTCAATTTTTAGTTACTAAATGGCGTTGTATTTCTCAAACTTTAGGAATGTTCAAGTTAACTTTAAAACTTTAAAACGCAAAACTTTCCTTTCCTAATTCAACAGTTAAACAAAATGAATAGTAAAAATTTGTTGAACTTTGATTAAGTTTGATGAGTTATTTTCAGTATATTTTGTCTGCAGATTTTCAAACATGAATTCAAATTTTAGTCACTAAATGGCGTTGTATTTCTTAAGCTTTAGGAATGTTCAAGTTAACTTTAAAACTTTAAAACGCAAAAAATTCCTTTCCTAATTCAACAGTTAAACTGAATTGTAAAAATTTGTTGAACTTGTATTAAGTTTGATGAGTTATTTTCAGTATATTTTGTCTGCAGATTTTCAAACATGAATTCAATTTTTAGTCACTAAATGGCGTTGTATTTCTCAAAGTTTAGGAATGTTCAAGTTAACTTTAAAACTTGAAAACGCAAAAAATTCCTGTCCTAATTCAACAGTCAAACAAACTGAATAGTAAAAATTTGTTGAACTTTGATTGAGTTTGATGAGTTATTTTCAGAATTCCTTACACGCTGACACAGTGCGGTGACACCTTTTAACATAAAGTTGAATATATTTTTCAATTCCTGTATATAAATATTTATGAGCTAACTTATAAACACGACACATATATTATTATTTATGTTTATTATAATTAACAAATTACTGAATTTTAAAGGCCGGGTACCCATTTTGGGTCATTGTGTATAGATTTTGACAAATAAACAGAAACCACATAAGTTTGAGCTTTTAGTTTTATATATTTTGCGTGGGAAAGAAATATCTAAAATTGAATTGCAGTAATGATAGTATGAAATTTTTGGTACTTACGTATTATCCGGGCCAGGTGATAGATCGCCAAAAATGGCTATCAATTGCCAATCTTGTTTATCGTTGCCAACAATGTGCAAAACAGTAATTTAATATTGTTAAACACATAAAATTGTTTAAAATGGTAAATAGTATAAAATAAATAAAATAAATAAATAAATAACAATAAAAAATAAATAACAAAACACTATAAACTGTAAACTATAATAAAAAGATAAACTATAAATTATATTAAAAAACTATACATTAAAATAAATAAATAATCTATATACTTGTCAAAAAATAAGGGTTGCTGTAAGTTGTATAATTTGCGCCATGCTTGGTTCAGTCGTATCTGGCCAAGCCCGGATAATACGTAAGTACCAAATTTTTCTGCCTTTACAAAGATAATTTTAATCTATTAAATTTTTTTTCGGAATTATGTCTGATACATTCTGAATTGTTGAAAAAAAAAATCTTTGTAAATTCTTTTCTACAGCCCGAATTAAAAAATTGCTTATCAGTATAGTATAGCGTTTTTTTAATCTCCATTAATCTACATTAAAAGCCTAATTCTAAAATCTATAATGAAGAATTTAATGTTCAGAAAGGGATTTGTCGTCAAAAATTATATACAAAATGCTTAGTTTCCATGCACTGTTAAAATTTTGCAGCAAACTGTCCAGTCGTTCGATCCTTTTTTATAGAAAATAGTTACATAAACGTAATTTATCTCTATTCTTACCATATTATTGAGATACTAAAGAATGACACAGAATTAAACGGCAAAAGTACTTTAAATCGATGAATCAATGAAACAAATAAAAGATAAGCTGAGTAGAAATGAGATAGTTTCGAATGTTGTTGCATATAAAATATACGATTTTGTACATTGTTGCATGTACAAGATAGCATTTTGTACATTGTTGCATGTACAAGATAGGATTTTGTACATTGTTGCATATACAAGATATAATTTTGTACATTGTTGTACATAAAATATATATGTTGCATATACAATATATATGTTGCATATACAATATATATGTTAGATATACAAGATATTGTTACATATACAGGATATTGTTGCATATACCATATATTTATGCATATACAAGATATATGTACTAGACACATTATATCATAAACAGCCATATTTACTAGTCTATTTAATGTAATTCACTGTCATAGCAAAGCATTTATGTGAAAGGCTTTCAAACATTTGCAATTTTTTTTCCTTTAAAGAAGTGTACTTTAAAATATCTAAATAAATCTTTAATTTTATATTCTTCTTTCACGTTTCGTTTAAATTTGTATTATGCGGTAAAATAATTTCCCTCTTTATTAACCCTGAAAACCATATTATTATTCGCAAAGTCTTACGGAAACTGAATAACTCAATTTAAATAAGTTATTTTAGAAGAGAAATGAAATAATTGCTAGTTAGAGAGCATGAGAGTAACCGAAAATAAACCGCAGAAGGATGGGGCGTAACAGTTAGACGCCCCATTTACTTGGCGACATACTCTTCTGTAATAATGATAAATACTCGGCGCATTGTTTATTATTTCCAAGCGTTCTTGGGATTGGGGTAATTGTGTGGGGATAATAGCGGGGAACCCCGCATTTAATGTAGAACTGTCAGTGCCTTTTGTGCCAAAGCTATATTTTCTCGAAGTTTAGAATGTTCTGAACATAGTAAGCTTATTTAAATGTCATCATTTAGGGTAAATTAAAGAAATTATGCTCATTAAACTAAGAATTAATATAATTTTTATATATTCTCAATTATTTGGAGGGAAACTTAGAGAATTATCTTAATTAAATGAAAGAATTAGGATAACTTTTAATACGTGCGTAGATTTTTTTTGAAATTAAGAGAAAAATTGAATCCAAATAATGTAAAAACATTGCAGTATATTTTCCTGACATAACAAAACATTTACAAAAATTGTATTTAGTTTTGTAAATACTACGATTTTAGAAATTTTTCCCTTATTATCAGAAACTGTTTGTAGAAAAACTAATATTAAAATTCAGAAAATAATAGATTTCCGATTTACGAGTAAGCTTTTTTGAAATAAAGCAACTAAAATACTAATAAAACATAACTAGCAACACTTTCGACCCTCAAGTTTCGGAAAAACGTTTCTGTCAGTATTGAAAAAATCTTGAATTTTGAGGTATCTAGCGGGTTTTTCTTCTAAAATATTTTGAATATGGCTGAAAGGGTTCAACAATCGTTAGTAACAATGAGATCACACTGAAATTTTATAAACGTTCCTTTTATATTGAAAACGTTTCTGCACTTTTCTATACTTTATTTTTTTAGGAAATTGCATTAAATTATATATGATGACGTTTATTAAGAAGCATTATTTTTCTCTTCTTGTAAATTAATTTATACAGGGTGATCCTGAATTCATGGTATAAACTTTAAGGGTTGATGCAGGACACTGTAACAAACAATTTTTGTATAGGAAAGCAGGGTCGAAAATCTATTTATATAGTCAAAAATACAGAGCGTCTCATTCCAATCCGAAGTCACGTTATCGTTCATAACTTTAACAATAGTGAATGTATTTTAACAAAATCCTTACAATAGGCTTACTATTTAGCTTTGTAAATACTACGATTTTAGAAACTTTTTCCTTTTTTGAGAAACTGTTTCTATTATAACTAATCATAAATTTCAGAAAATAGTAGATTTCCGAGTAAACTTTTTTTAAATAAAACTACTAAAATACCAATAAAATATAGATAGTAAAACTTCTATGCCCTTAAGTTTCGGAAAACAGTTTCTGTCAGTATTGAAAAATTCTTAAATTTTAAAGTATCTGGCGGGTTTTTCTTCTAAAATATTTTGATTATGTCTGAAAGAGCTCAACAACCATTAGTAATGAGATCCCATTGAAATTCCATTAACGTTGTTTTTATATTGAAAACGTTTCTGCACTTTTCTACACTTAATTTTTTTAGCAAATTGAATTTCAATATTGATGAAGACGTTTATTCAGAAGCATTATTTTTCTCTTCTTGTAAATTAATTTATATTTAATGCTGTTAAATTCATGGTACAAACTTTAAGGGTTGATACAGGACACTGCAACAAACAAAGTTTGAATAGGAAACCAGAGTCAGAAATCCATTTATATAGTCAAAAATACAGGGTTTCTCACTCTAATACGAAGTGAAGTTATCGTTCATAACTTTAACAATAGTGAATATAGTTTAACGAAATTCTTACAATATGCTTGCAATTCATGCAAAGATGAGTCTGTTGCGAATTTTGTTAAAATATCTTTATTACTGTTAAAGTTATGGACGAAAACGTGACTTCGGATTGGAGTGAGACATCCTGTATTTTGGCTAAATAAATGGATTTTTGATCCTGGTTTGTTATACAAAAAATTATTTTTATAGTGGGTTGGTATAGGACAAATTTATTGATAATTTATTTATTATCAAAATCATTTATTATGTAGGAAACCATGGGTCATTTATACTTTTATTTTCAACTTTTTAAGCGTATGTCCCAATTATTTACTATGTAATAATCTAAAAATGAAATACAGGGTGATTCCCAATTCATGCAACAAATTTTAAGTGTTGGTACAGGACACTGCAACAAACAATTTTGTATAGGAAAGCAGAGTCGGCAATCCATTTATATAGTCAAAAATACAGGGCGTCTCACGCCAATCCGAATTCGCGTTTTCGTTTATAACTTTAACAGCAGTGAAGATATTTTAACGAAATCCTTACAATATGCTTACAATTCATACAAAGATGAGTCTGTTATGAATTTTGTTAAAATATCTTCACTAATGTTAAAGTTATAAACGAAAACACGACTGCGGATTGGCGTGAGAAGCCTGGCAATTTTAACTAAATAAATGAATTTTTGACCCTGATTTCCTATACAATAAATGTTTTTTACAGTGTCCTGTACCATTATACTGTAAAAATCATTTATTGTATAAGAAACCAGGATCAAAAATTCTTTAGTCAAAATTACAGGGCGTCTGGTCCGTCATTCCGTATGTAACATCGCAAAAACTACCCAACGGAATGATTTGAATTTGAATATATAAAATCGTTGCAGAATTTTGTCGAGGCAATTCAAATTTTATGAAAATCGAATCAAAACATAAAAAGATATTAATAAAAGTTTTCCTTATTCTATTAAATTCTATTATACGTAATATACACTGTTAAAAATTTGCAGCAAACTGTCCAGTCATTTGACCGTTTTCATGCAAAACGGTTACATAACCGAAATTTAACTCTATTCTGATCATAATATGGGCAATAATATGGTCAGAATAGAGTTAAATTACGGCTATGTAATCATTTTCTATAAAAACGGTCAAATGACTGGACAGTTTGCTGCAAAGTTTATAACAGTGTATGATAAAAGCACAAGTCATGTGACTGAGGAAAACAAATACGGGCTAACCACTTCTTTTTCCATATGCCAAGCGGCCATTTTTATTCAAAATTAATTTTTTGAATAAAATTGCGTAAAACTGGCATTTTTAGAAAGATCGTTCAAAAAAATTGTTTCCTTGAGAGATGAGTTACATTAAAAAATGTATAGATTCTGAGATAACTTCAGTTAAAATTCAGTTAAGAGCCCAATATTTATCCCAATATCTATTAAAGTAAATAAACACAAAAGATTAGTTAATCGTGAATGGTAGAAATGTTAAACCATGGAGCTAATCATTCGCAAAGCAAGATCTTCATGGTGAATTTTGCAGCGTTATCTGGTGTAAAAAAAAAAAAAAATCGCATGTGTAAACGTGGCATACATAATAAGAGGTAAGAAAGCCCATTTCGCTCATAACAGACGATATAATTCATTTCACTGAAATAATAACGATTTTTTTTTTTTTTTACATTGTAAAACTTGTTATAGTAAGAACGCACCTCATTTGTCAAGTTTAACGTACAATTTCCAACTTGTATCAAATTGTTTTGTCAAATATTTCGTCAATATGAATCATACATTATTGTAATAGCGACGTAATTGATATTTTCTGAAGCTATAAATATAAAAAATATAGATAGAAAAAAACTTAAATAATATTTTCAATGAACTCATATCTTGATTTTTCATTAAGGTGTATATGCATACATGTTTTTTAAATTATTATTTCATTGGTTAATATAAATATTTATTAAACAAAATACTATTAATTACTCGCGTATATTGCTCTCCTCTATTTTTTATATGAAATGAGCTATCTTATATTATATTTACACTCTAATTGTTGCTTAAAATGCTGTTATAGTTAGATAAGTTTTATTTAACTTTATTTTTTGTTCATTAAGGTATTAATTACACTTTAAAAAATTTTATTTACCCAGTCAATAAAAACTCTCATTAAATAGAACAAGAAAGAAAAATCATGCACCAAGCATAGATTATGAAACACTTTCCAGCACTAACAGAATACTTTAACGAACCATCGCTGTTTAATAAGGTAAATAATGTTTCTAAGTAAACAATAAAAAAAAATAAAAAAACACAAATCACTATTGAAAACCATATTTCAGCAGTTACCGTCCACGGCCGGAAAAGTACTCCAATTCTTTCCTGCAGCCCTGTATATAATTTATATACTATTTGTATATACTCTATATTATGCTACAATTTAGTTTAGTAATAAAACACATAACACAGTTGGAAATTCATCTTCAGCAGCTTCTATCAGTAGACGGAAACATACTTGAATTATTATGTACAACCCTGTATATTACCTTAAGCTTTTTATACACGCCACGTATTAAGCTATAGTTTAATTCGGGAAAACACACGCTGAAATCACACTTTCAGAAACTATCATACATAGGCAGCCATGCATTCAGATATTTTATTTTATTTATATTCTACATAACTTTCTTGGTATACTAAATATATTTCACGTTTAAAATGCATAATTCGATTAAAAACCCATTTTAATCAATTTACGCTGATACACCAAAATGCTTACGATTTATTTATTTATTTATTTTTTTGTATAGCCTTGTATATGATCTGTGGCATTTATACGTACCTCATAGCATTAAATAATTTAGTTAAACACATACCTTACTGAAATCCAACTATAAATTATGAGTTATAAACAATACTTCGGACACAGTACTGTACCCGAAATATTTTGTGTGTCCCTGTAAATGAACGATAAATGCTATGCACATAACAAGTATCTTGCAGTAAACCTCAAACATGTACATCAATTTCATTATATTTGAAATGGCGTAACATAATTAAAATACGCTTCAAACAACTTTCCCCCCCTTACACCATTATGTAAAAGAATACTTTTGTGTGGCACTGTAAATGAAAGAGTAAAGCTTTACACTCCATATTCTACAGAAAACATGTCTTAGTGCATCTCAGAAATTCATATCAATTTCATTATGTTTGTAATAGTTTAACATCACTAAAATGCGCCTCAAACGATTTTCCACATTAAACCATAATGGGATGGAATACTTTTCAATTTCCCTGTAAACTAATTAAAAGTGCTAGATATACCATGTAAGCACCTTGTAGTGTATTTCAGTAATGTATATCAATTTCAGTATATTTAATAAATAGTGTCACATCATTAAAATGCACTGCAAAGGATTTTCCCCCGTAGACCATAATGTAACGGCATTCTTTTGAGTGTCCCTGTAAAAAAAGTATAAGTGTTACACACTTTATTTTCAATACAGAACATGTTATTGTAAACCTCAATAACATATATCAATGACTATCAGGATATATTTATGCGAGTTAGATCACGGACACACAGACAGACGGCAGACAGACAGACAAACCGAATTCATAAACACGTTTCAACTTCGTTGGAAAGGGTTAAAAATGACGAAAAAGTCATGCATTTCCTACTCTTTTTATTTTCTGGTTTTTTTTTTTCTTTTTCATGACAGCAAAAATATATATCACAGATACGCAAGTACATGCGGTTTTAACAAATCGAGATTTTACAAGATTATTGAATAAATTATTGTCATTTAATTATGTCCTATTCAAAAAAGTAAAAAAAGAGATTAAAATTTTTTTTTCGAGAATTCATTATATTGAACGATTTAAAATAATAAGCACATCCTACACACATCGGTCTAAAATTGAAAATAACAAGAAAATAAACCTAAATCATCTAAAGCTGAAAATAATAAGTACTTCCAAGCGTGTACGACTCCCAATTACCGAATTGATTTCCAGCCGCTGTCACGACGGGGTGTTGAAATACCGTAATTACCAGTGGTCGACCTTCTCTCTGAATCATGACTCACTGATGGTCATTAGGGGAAATCAACACATCCAACGATAATGATCACCGTGACCGTAGCCTACAAAATGTTTTTAAAGCTATAGGTATACTAAAAAAGATAGAAAGAAAGAAAAATGTAGAATTTCTACATTTTTTACACCTTTTGTCTGATGATTATTGTGAACATGTTATCTTCTGAATAAAGAGTTTCTTCTATTGATTTGAACGATGAACAACCCCAATTCTAGAATCAAAATCACTGTTATTTTGAAAGCGTGAAAGAATGAACAATATAATTAAACGAAAACTTTGATTGTAACTTCTGGTGAAGCTTTATATTAAATTCGTTTTGTAGAAGAGGTATATATGTTTTCAACTTATGAAAGGTACAGTAAGTGATACATGAAAAAGGAATTTTGGAAGTAAAAAGATGAAAATGTAGGTTAATTGATGACAAATGCGATTTAAAAAAAAAATTAATCCAGATGTATTTATAGATAACACAAAATCGATTTACCAATATTTTTTGTCCGATGCACGATGATCATATTAATATTTTCTTTTAAATAAAGAATTTATCTTGAATTGATTTAAATAATGAAGAACCCAAATTCTAGAATCAAAATGCACCTCAAATCCCGTTTTTAGAATTTTTTATAAGAT
This sequence comes from Maratus michaelseni, assembly GCA_963931845.1. NCBI lineage: Eukaryota > Metazoa > Arthropoda > Arachnida > Araneae > Salticidae > Maratus > Maratus michaelseni. Next base: position 57,485,219 of record OZ007597.1, read on the forward strand.
TATTTTAATTTAATTTCTTATGCGATTTTTAGCGTGTTTTTGTGTTTCGAGGGCATTTTACCACAATAGTAAAGGGAATCCGGTTTCAATCTATTATCCCAATATAGTATACTTTGTAACCATTATGTACTATTTTTATTTATTCGGAATTTGTGCAGCAATTTTTATATTTAATAACGATTTTTTATTATGGTTTTCAGAGTATTTTCGTGTTTCGTATTATTTATTTATGGGACCAGACAACGCTGGGTGGGTCAGCTAGTTTTAAATGTTTATTACAGGATTTCGTATCCCTGTATCTCACAGAATCTGCACAACTTGAGACAATCCCATTAGAACCGCCACGAGGTGATTGAGACATACTCAGATTTAAAGTATAAAACATTGTTTATAGAAACTATAATAGGGACAGAGGACTGCCGTGGATCTTCTAAATTTAGCCTACGCTACTCTGAAATAAATTTACTTTAATCCTCAAGTCAACTCTCAAAATATAAAAATGCAGAATTACTAAATCTAAAACTAACTACCATACGGAAGGATTGATGCTCAAACTGTATCAAAAATACTTTCGATGTCGAACAAATGTTGTCGCTGAAAAAAATTTATTAGCTCACAAATACAAAATGTATAGTCTTACTAAATACTAGCAACCCGTACGTTCCGCTAGACCGTATTGAATTATGACGAAATACTCTCTTACAAAAAAATGGCGTCTTTTCTCAGCTAGGTCTAGACCTCAAATACACTGCTCAAAACAATTAAAGGATATTTGAAGTTTTATATAAAATAAAGATATAAACGAAATTTTTGTTGCCGAAAATAGAAGAAGAGAATCACAAATGCAAATTTTTCTGGTTTTCAAACTGTGGAGTATGCAAATTTTGAGTTCGACGTCAAAAACGTCGCTTCAGCGGCAGCGAATGAAATTTGACTTTCAACTGGATAAAAGAGAATGAAGACAAGGATGATCGGCATTCAGTGATTGTTTTGTTTCGATGAGTACGATGTCTCAGCGAAGTCATTTGACAGATTCAGAAGCTTGGAGAATTGTTGGTAGGTTAGAAGGGGGCCAAACTCAAGCCGAAGTAGCGCAAGCCATTGGAGTGTCACAAAGTGTCATTTCCAGGATCTGGAACCGTTTTTTGGAGAGTGGATGTGCAGGCCGAAGACCAGGGCAAGGTCGTAGACGGGCAACAACGCCCAATGAAGATCGGTATTTAGAGTTAACAGCTCGGAGACACCGAAACATGAACGCTACTCTTCTCCAACAACACCTTCGCTCGGCTACAGGCACCACGATTTCAACTCAGACTGCCCGAAACCGGCTCCATGCTGTAGGTCTGTATGCTCGCCGATCGATGGTATGTGTTAGATTAACATCAAGGCATCGTCGGGAGTGGGCAACCGAGCATGTCAACTGGAGGAGAAATGAATGGAGCAATATTCTGTTTTCTGACGAGTCCCGTTTTTCTGTGCATCCGGATAATAGGCGTATTTTCATCTGGAGGTACCGTGGCAGTAGGAATAATCCTGCGTTCGTGCAAGAAAGTGTCACATTTGGCGGTGGAGGAGTGTTGGTGTATGGTGGCATCTCCATTCACGGGCGCACTGACCTCTACATCATTCGAGATGGAGCTCTGACTGGTCGCCGATATAGGGATGAGATCCTCAGATCTATTGTAGTCCCTTACGCTGCAGCAATCGGAGATAACTTCATTTTAATGGACGATAACCGCAGGCCACATCGTGCAAACCTGGTGGAGGATTTCCTTTTCGAGGAAGGAATCGTTCGAATGGAATGGCCAGCGTGTTCTCCAGACATGAATCCAATCGAGCACGTTTGGGACGCTCTAGGAAGACGAGTTTCTGGCCGCCAACAACCCCCATAAACTCTCCAAGAACTGGAAAGAGCTCTTCTGGAAGAGTGGGGCAGAATACCCCAACTCGTCATTAATAGCCTCATTGAGTCCATGCCTCAAAGGTGTTCAACGTTGCTGGCCGCCAATGGAAACCATACCCCCTACTGAAAATGATTTTCTTTGAAGAAAACACCTTTTTTTATTATTTTTTTCTCATATGCACAAATTGTGTTTTTTTCCTTTTGTACACAAATGCGCAATAAAATGCATTTTTTTCTGCCAAACATGTGTAATTTATTCTCATATAACCTACTATGTCTGTCGACCATGTATCAATCAGCTAAAAAGTTTCCCAGATACAAAATCCACCTAAAACTGCAATATCCTTTAATTGTTTTGAGCAGTGTATCTCATAACACGTGGAGAGCTTCAAATCTCGAAAGATGTCAAATCTTCGTGTTCCTCGATGAAGCAGCACTCGATCCAAAATCCACCGATACCAAATTTCAATCTTACTTTTATATCCCACTGATTGTCCAACATGCCTTAATTAGCGTAAAAAATACAGCGAAAAACACAAATTGCAAATTATAAGAGCCAGAAATTTACTTTAGAAAATTAAAGAAAAATGAAGGATAGATGTCGCTTTCAAGCGACCAAAATTATCGACAAAATTCTCGTAATCAAAAAATCAAAAACCAAATTTCAATCCCATTTTTATATCCCACTGATTATCCGACATGCCTTAATTAGCGGAAAACTACAGCGAAAAACACAAACTGCAAATTATAAGAGCCACAAACTTACTTTAGAAAATTAAAGAAAAATGAAGGATAGAGGTCGCTTTCACGCGACCAAAATTTTCGCAATCAAAAACTAGACTTGCTTTATTAGAAAGTAGCTAGTCCTCCACAAGCTCTGCATCCAAAATTCAGCACTCAGAAAAACAAACATGAGATATAAAACAGAAATATTATCTTAATTATTTTTAGCAATAAAAGATTGACTTTAACTAAGGATAGGCAAGTTTTGAAAAGATTGTCATTATGTAAACATCTTTAGAAAGGATTTTGGCTATAAAATGTCCCTAAAATGTATTTTTATACAAAGAAACAATGTAGCCAATTGTTTAAGACTTAATGTTTTAATTTTAAATTCAAATAAATTATTACAACAGCCAAAAATTCTTTTTTCAAATAAAAGGAATATTTTAGTACAAACGGCACAGATATATTCCCCTACTCCGCTTTTAAAAAAAATTCAATCTTAAGTTCATTGATTATAACATAATTCATGCATTGTTGTTTTCATGTGATATATTTTCATAATATATTTCAACTGCCTTAGGGTTTTAATTAAAAATATATCTGTATTGCTACAAATGCACCTTTCACCACCACACAGTAATATCTTGAAATTTTAGAGCTTCTTTTAGAAAAAAAAAGTTAAAAGTTTTTTGATAAACTTTGCGATAACCTTTCGTACTAAAAATAAAGATATTTAAAACCGAAAAGCAACTTAAAAAATTCTGTAAAAACTGAAGTTACTTTTTCTTAACCTTTTTTTAATATAAAGATTACTTTTCAGTTTTTCGCAATAGAGACTCTAAATAAATTAAGTAATTAAGGAAGATTGACATGCGTAACGAAGTTAGTTAATGCAATTTGAAATAAAAGTCTCACCTAAAAAAAAAAAAAAAAAAAAAACTGACATTCAACAAAAAATCAAAGATTTTTTTTTTCTTCGTCAAGTCGTTTTTTTCATATATTTTACAAATAATATATTATTATAAAACTGTCATATCGAGAAAAAAATTTATTGTTAAGTTACGATCCAGATAATTTTGGAGTATTGAAATAAATGATCGAAGCTTTTTTTAAATGATATATTGCGCTACTTAATTAACTGTATTTTAAGTTAATATGAAATTATTTTAATATTTGTTCCTAATTTATGTTTTAACATATTTATAATTGATTAATATAAATTTAAACTGTTCATTCTTTGAATAAAAATAAATGTTATATGCATAATAAACATCTTATAAATTAACCGGCTCTGCCACCTGCGCCCTTCGTGCGTCAATCGCCAGACTCGACATTTCAACAGACTCGAGCGTGGCAAACTTGTCCCTAATTCATCCATTGGTGGAAACACACAGTTATCTACTTTATAAAAAAATTAAAGTTCTTAAATTTAAGAGCATGTTAAGAAATTTAAATTGTGTATTTAATTAGGTCAGACTGGCAAAGAGATTAAGTGCATATATGTTGCGTTTGGCTGTTTTATGTGAAAGCTTAGTTAATTTTTTAGTATAAATAATGAATACTAATTTGTAGTTATTTCCATATTCATAATTTAAATTTTTCGTATATCTCATGCAAAAATTCATGCGTGAGGATTCACTTAATTATGATATTGTATGCTTTGAAACACACAGAATTTTTTGTTTCTTATTTAAAAGATATATTGTGCGGCTTCCATAAGAAAAACCCTGGATAGGGTTGCTGCTTATTAAAGTTTCAAAACTGGTAGGGAGGAAAGTTCGGTATGACACTGCGTTTGATAGCGTCCTTAAAGATTTTTCCATTTAGTGTTTAATTTCTTTTTAAATTTATATTATTTTCTATTTTTCAGTTTTGAAAGATAATTTCACTAAAATATCGTAAATGTAATCTCAAATTTTAACATGGAATATGGTTGTCACATGAGAAAACATAAAAAGTCCATTTTAAAAGTTTAGTTATACAATTTCCAACCAGGTATGCAACCAGAATAATAAACAAAAAATTATTTAAATTTAGTTACTTTATTTCCCGCAAGGGGCCTCTTTAAGTAAAAATAAAATTGTATTGAAACTGTTCAATCTATTTTTAACTTGAGTACAGCTTCATACAGTAAAATATAAAATATATATTTTGTTTAATTTTAGGTACCCGCTTTCCCATCAGGGGGGGGGGGGGGCATATGGGTGAGTTATTAAAAAAAGAGAGAAACGGAAAGGAAACTGATCTGAAATTATCCAAGTTAATTTTAACTTGGAGTATGGTTGCTATATGAGATAACATTAAAAAAAGAAAATCCATTTTCAAATTCCTGTTATGTAATTTCCGACTAGAGGTGGTACCAGCGTAAAAGAAAAACACATTTGTTAAAATTGTTATCAAAACATACATTTGACGGTAGTATTTTCATTCTGAAGATTTATTACAAAAATAGAAAAAAATCAATTTTATTTAAATTTAGTTACAATATTTCCCAAGAGGGTTGTTATAAACTAAAATAAAGTTGTGTTAAAATTTTCCAACTGTTTTAACTTGAGTAAAGCCTCGTACAGTAAGTAAAACATAAAAATTCAGTTTATTTAAATTTAGTTACTGTATTTCCCCTAAGGGAGTGGTCGAATATGCACAACCTGTTTTTTATAATGCGTATAGCTGCAATACAGTGAAAGTTAAAAAACTAATTTTATTTAAATTTGGCAAATGTATTTTTCTCGAAGGGACGTTGTCAGAGTTAAAAATAGTTGGGTTTAATATGTTCTATCTAACTTGAAATATGGTTGCCATATAATAAAACATTTTTAAAAATCCATTTTAAAATTTTATTTATTTAATTTTTCACCCAATGTGCTACGATCGTAACACTGACAAACAATAAAAACTGTCATGAGAAATTATTTATAAAAACATAAATTTGGCCAAAGTGAAGCATATTTTGAATATTTGAGTGAAATTCGTTCGTGGGAAGTAAATTTAAATTGTTTCAGAAAATTTAGATGAAGACATGTCTACACATAGATTCTTTTGTGTCGCTCATACATAGATTCTTTTGTGCAGCTAAATTTACATCGTTACAGACAATATTTTCAATACAGAAATTGCCGCAATGATCCTTAGTAACATATACACATTTCGTAGTGTTTTAAATAACATTATGGCATAATAACATAAAGCAGCAATACAGTGAAAGTTAAAAAACTAATTTTATTTAAATTTGGCAAATGTATTTTTCTCGAAGGGACGTTGTCAGAGTTAAAAATAGTTGGGTTTAATATGTTCTATCTAACTTGAAATATGGTTGCCATATAATAAAACATTTTTAAAAATCCATTTTAAAATTTTATTTATTTAATTTTTCACCCAATGTGCTACGATCGTAACACTGACAAACAATAAAAACTGTCATGAGAAATTATTTATAAAAACATAAATTTGGCCAAAGTGAAGCATATTTTGAATATTTGAGTGAAATTCGTTCGTGGGAAGTAAATTTAAATTGTTTCAGAAAATTTAGATGAAGACATGTCTACACATAGATTCTTTTGTGTCCCTCATACATAGATTCTTTTGTGCAGCTAAATTTACATCGTTACAGACAATATTTTCAATACAGAAATTGCCGCAATGATCCTTAGTAACATATACACATTTCGTAGTGTTTTAAATAACATTATGGCATAATAACATAAAGCATTTTATGTAATTATTGTTCATAGTCGGTAGTGTAATCGAATTCTTTTGTGCCGTCCTGTAAAAAAATTATCAGTGCTATACACAAAATCTTCAAGCAAATTCATGCTAGAGGGGACTACAGAGCTAATTACTGGCCAAAAGCCACTGGATACTTTCGAATTAAGACGTTAAGTCGAATATTTTGAGAAATACTGGACGAATTCTTTCAGAACTTCGAAAATATAAAAACATATTGGATATCACATTTTTCAACGCAAGTTTGATTACAAAGAAAATTAAGGAATCAAAACAAATTGTAAAAAATAATAATATTTGCCATCACCCTGTAAAATAAAGTACAGTAGAAATAATATACTATAATAAGGAGATAAATTTATTAAATACTAGCAGAACCGTCGGGCGTTGCCTGGAAATCAGAAACTTTCTTTTGCGGTTTCGATAAAAATAGTCATTTTCGGCGCGCATTCTGTTCTAAACAAACCTCTTTCCGAACGAAACTCTGGCACTCTTCACCGCTGCTCGCGGCAGTGAATAACAGGCGTGCTACGCACGCGCTGCAATATCATTTAGTTTCAATTTCCCACCGCTAGAGGACGAGAAATCATCTTACTTAGTTATCTATCTCTTAATTATTTCTGTTAAGTTGAATGAGCCAATTTCTGTTGTAGAAGATTCCAAACATATTCTAGAACACTTTAGTCGAAATATAAAAATGCCCTATGTCGACCACTTTCAAACACCACATCTCCCACACCCCCACAGCTACCGACATGCAAACACCATAGTGCACGATGGGAGACTCGAGGCTACTAATATACTAAAACAAGTGGGCTGCGCTGGGTAGTTGTGGCCGCAAAGTGAAATATAAGGACACACACGTCTATATATATATGTGTACCGGGTGAACCATAAGTTCGTTAAAATTTTACAAATTCATAAAAAAAGAAGAAATTATGATAAAGAAGTGCGGTTTGCAAGAAAAGACTCACAAGGTAGTCGGGTTTTTTTGTAGCAGCGAAAAAAAAAATAGTTAAAAAGTCACCTGGCGCTAACATGCGATTGTTTCCGCAGAATAATGCAAATTAATCCTGCAATAAAAGACCGGGATACATGAGGATTTCTCATTCGCTTTCAGAATGTTATCATTACCCGATCGAGCGTTGTTCTACTTGAACGGAGAGTTTCTGCAATTCATTCCGACATGTTACATTCAGCTGTAACGAGGGATGTGAGTCGCCTTAGTTGTGTCCTACAATGTTCTGGAGGTCATGTTGAACAAATGTTATTGCAAGAATAAATGGATGGAGCGCACTGTTGTCCTGTTCATTGTGTTTCGGGTCGTCAGTGCCACCAGTGACATTTTTAACTTTTTTTTTTTTTTTTTTTTTTTTTTTTTTTTTTTTTTTTTGCTGCTAAAAAAAAAAAAAAAATCCGACTACTTTATGAGCCCTTTCTTGCAAACCCCGCTTCTTTACCATAATTTCTCCCTTTTTTTATGAATTTTTAAAGTTTTAACGAACTTTTGGTTCACCCGGTATATACATTTGACATCGGCGATATACTGAGCTGAATTTTAGTTGCTTTCTAAACGTAGCTGAGTAATAAGGAATTTCCTACAAATTCTCATTTTTATTTTTATTTTTTCACTTTAATTTTTTATTATTGCTTTAGTGCTTCTTGGAAGATTAATCAAAACGGAAGGAAAAATCAGGAAAAGAAATTAAAGGTTGTTTTGCTCTCTTAATTACCCTCGTGATTAAACATTTGTCGAAAAAGATGAGGTTAAACATGTTCTTTATACTCCCAAAGTTCCAGAAAAAATCTTCAAGTATTTCTCTGGATATTCGACTAAACGTCCAAAATGAAGCATTCAGTTCTTCCCAAACCATAAAAACTTGCAATTTTAAAACTTTGTTCAAAAAAAAATAACAATAAAAATCGGGAAGTTTTATCCGCTAGACATTCCAATAATTGATAGAAAAAAAAATACAAAGATGCAGTTAATGCGTAAAAAACAATTAAAAAATTATGAAAAAACTAAAACATCATAACAATTACTATAAATTCCATGCATAACTCATCTTTTAAATTAGGAAAACAACATAAAATAAATACATCTTTTAAAAAATAATATTACTCAATGAAATATATAATTATGTAATACATAATTCTTTATTTAGTTGTGTAAATATAACTAAGTAATTTTCTATTTGCATAATAACACATGTATGAAATTTGCACCTGTAGCTTATTTTCATAATAGTATATCATATTATGTGCTGTCAAAAATACTTTTTCTTTTATTTAAAAATATTTTCTTAAATGAATGAAACATCCAGTTCTTCACAAAACATAAAAAACTTGCAATTTTAAAACTTTGTTCAAGAAAAAATAAAAAATCGGAGAGTTTTATCCGCTAGACATTGCAATAATTGATAAAAGAAAAAATACAAAAATGCAGTTAATGCGCAAAAACAATTAAAAGATTATGTAAAAACTAAAGCAACATAACAATTGCTATGCAAACCATGCATAAGTCATCTTTTAAATTGGGAAAACAACATAAAATAAATAAATCTTTTAAAAAATGATATTCTTCAATGAAAGTATAAATATGTTATACATAATTCTTTGTTTCTTTATGTAAATACTAGCAAGCTACGCCCGCTACGCTGGTCAATTTCTCTTAACGAACCTTTAATCAAACAAAAAATTTACATTTCATAATTCACTTTTATTATCTTAACAGAATAATAAGGCTACTATAATGTGCTATAGCCAATATACACGTCAGGACACGTCACCCTTATCATTATTTTTTTACGCGTGAAGGTTATGCTATGGTACTCCATTGTGAAATTTGGTAATTTTTGAAATTCAATATTTGAAAAATGGCATAATCATTAGATTTGAAATTTATATCAAGAAATATACAATTTTTTAACTTTCAAATGCAGTTTGTCTAACAATTTTCTGGCAAATACTTTTTGAGCTATTATTTTTTTCAGTAACTTCAAATGTTTCATTTTCCGAGATTAATCTGTGGCAAAGATTAACGAAAAACCCAGTCGTCAGCAACGCATAGTTTTATATTAAAGAGGATGTTGGAGCAGAGATTGTCTCCATCACTTTTGAAATCGGTTCTGTAGTTCCAGAGATTCCATAGAAATTGTAATTTAGAATGATTTTAGAACGCTTTTCACTCATTTCACCCTTTTAAATTTTGAATTTTTTTTTTAAATTTCCTCTTAGAGAGCATTTACATCTTGTAAGTAACTACAAAGCCAAATTTCAAATTTCTAGCTCCTTCAGTATAAAAAAAAGGCGCAATTTTCGAACATTTTTCACTCCTGCACCCCATTGAGGTTAGTGGCACCGACATAAAATATAGCCTATGTTAGAGTAGAGATTGTCATCATCAATTTGCCACCATTATTTTTTAAATCGGTTCTGTGGTTCCAGAGATTCCATAGAAATTGTAATTTAGAATGTTTTTAGAATGCTTTTCTCTCATTTCTTCCTTTTAAATTTCAAATTTTTAAAAATTTGCTCTTAGAGAGCATTACACCTTATAAGTAACTACAATGCCAAATTTCATGTTTCTAACACCTTCAGTTTAAAAAAATCGAAATTTTAGAAAGTTTTTCGCTCTTGTACCCCCCTGTGGTAGTGGCATCGACATAAAATATAGCCTTATGTTACAGCAGAGACTGTTACCATCAATTTGCCACCATTACTTTTGAAAATGGTTCTGTAGTTCCAGAGATTCTATTAAAATTGTAATTTAGAATGTTTTTAGAACGCTTTTCGCTCATCTCACCCTTTTTAATATAAATGTTTTTAGAATTTGTTCTTAGAGAGTATTTACATCTTATAAGTAACTACCATGCTAAATTTCATGTTTCTAACACCTTCAGTGTAAAAAAAATCGAAATTTTAGTACATTTTTCGCTCCTGCAACCCCCTGGGGATAGTGGCACCGACATAAAATATAGCCTATGTTGGAGCAGAGACTGTCACCATCAATTTGCCACCATCACTTTTGAAAATGGTTCTGTAGTTCCAGAGATTCCATTGAAATTGTAATTTAGAATGTTATTAGAACGCTTTACGCTCATCTCCCACCTTTTAAATTTCGAATTTTTTTTTATTTGTTCTTAGAGAGCATTTACATCTTATACGTAACTACCATGCCAAATTTCATGTTTCTAGCTCCTTCAATATAAAAAATCGAAATTTTAGAACGTTTTTCGCTCCTGCACCCCCCCTGGGGGTAGTGGCAGTGACATAAAATATAGCCTATGATGGAGCAGGGACTGTCACATCAATTTGCCACCATCACTTTTGAAAATGGTTCTGTAGTTCCAGATATTCCATAGAAATTGTAATTTAGAATGTTTTTAGAACGCTTTTCGCTTATCTCACCCTTTTAAATTTCGAATTTTATTAGAATTTGTTCTTAGAGAGCATTTACATCTTATAAGTAACTACCTTTCAAAAATTCATATTTCTAGCTCCTTCAGTATAAAAAAAATCGAAATTTTAGAACGTTTTTCGCTCTTGCACCCTCCTGGGGTTAGTGGCAGTGACATAAAATATAGCCTATGTTGGAGCGGGGAGCGTCACCATCAATTTGCCACCATCACTTTTGAAATCGCTTCAGTAGTTTCAGAGATTACCCCCTACAAACAAACAAACAAACAATCTTTACTACTTTATAATATTAGTATAGATAACTACGTATTTTCTATTAACATAATAATACATCTATGGAATTTGCACCTGTAGCGTATTTTGATATTAATATATCATATTATGTGATGTCAAAAATGCTTTATCTTTTATTTAAAACTTTTCTTAAATGAATGAAACATTCAGTTCTTCCCAAAACATAAAAAACTTGCAATTTTAAAACTTCGTTCAAGAAGAAATAAAAAAAAATCGGACAGTTTTATCCGCTAGGCTTTCGGATAACTGATAGAGGAAAAAAAAAGGAAAGATGCAGTTAATGCGTATAAACAATTAAAAAATTATGTAAAAACTAAAGCAACATTTTTTCACTTTCTTGATGTAAAGATTACTTGTCAGTTATCGTCAGTTGAGACATTAAAGAAATTTAAGTAATTATGGAAGATTGACATGCGTAACAAATCTAGTTAATTCAATGAAAAAAAAAACAAACATAGGCTACGTTGCTAGAAAAAAATTATTTCAGCCTTGACATTAAACAGAAAATAAAGAAGACGTTTTCTTTCATCATCTTAAGTCAATTTTTTATGTGATTTATAAATAAAGTCTTATGACGAAACATTATTTGGGAAGGAAAAAATATCGTTGGTCTTTTCTTGTAACATAAGGATAACATAAACTCGTCAAAGATAAAACTGAAGTTCACTGTTTACAGATGGATTGTTCTTTGGGGAATAATTAATAAGCAATCGAGAATTGGAAATGAGAAAAAAAAAACTTTTAGGTACTTTTTTTTTCTTTGATGGCCGCTTCTTATCTTTCTTGATTTATGAGAGAACATTATATCTATACTTTAAAAATATTCACCATAAAAATTTTTGTTTCATGATATAGTTCATAAATTTCAATAGGTTTAAAAAATAAAAGGTTTGTAGTTCTACTAGTACATTGCTTATTGTATATCCTTAAACTAAGTTCTGAACATATTCTCTCTCTTTTTTTTAACTCTTTCCAACATAGTTAAAAGTATTTGTCTGTCTGTCCGTGCTCTATGTCTCGTAAATATACTCTGATTGGCATTTAATTTTTATACGTTATTGATATTTGCTATAGAAGTTCGGTATTGAAAATGAAGTATGTAGCATCTATAATTCGTTTACAGTGATACGCAAAAGAATTCCGTTACATTATTGTCTATATAAAAAGTCATTTTCGATGCTTTTTAATGATGTTACAATACTTTAATCACAATAAAATTGATATAAATCACTGAGGTGGACTAAACTTTGCTTTCTCAGTAGTATAAAATATGTAGCATTTATTGGTCGTTTACAGGAATTGAAAAAAATATTATATTACATTATGATCCAAGGGGAAAAAGCGTTATGTATCCAATGGTTAGAGTATCATAGTTGAGATTATTTCCAACATAGCGAGAAATGCCGGGACCAGGACTCGAATCTGGGTACTTTGGCTTGCCATGCCAACGCTCTTCCTATTGAGCTATCCCAACGATATCCTGGCTCATATTTTCCTCTTACTTGTTAGACAAGGCTGCGAATTGCAGCGCTAGGTTCATTGATCCGAGTTATAACTATAGCATTTTACATGATGAATCTGAAATGACACGGAAACTCCCGTATACCATGTAATTAGGTTATATTGAACAGAGGACAGCATTTTCAACTAGGTAAATTATATCCAATGGTTGGAGTATCATAGTTGAGATTTTTTCCAACAAAGCGAAAAATGACGGGACCAGGACTCGGATCTGGGTACTTTGACTTGCTGTGCCAACGCTTTTCCTACTGAGCTATTCCAACGATATCATCGCTGGCATATTTCACTCTTACTTGTTGGACAAGTCTGTGAATTGCAGCGCTAATTTCATTCATCCGAGTTATAACTATAGCATTTTGCATGATGATTCTGAAATAACACGGAAACTCCTGTATACCATGTAATTAGGTCATAATGAACAGAAGAAAGTATTTTTCAACTAGGTAAATTATATCCAATGCTTGGAGTATCATAGTTCAGATTTTTTCCAACAGAGCGAAAAATCATTTTGTATTTTAATGATTTTATGATACTTCAAACATAATCAAATTAAAAGGATCACTGAGGGACACTTCAACATGTTTTCTATGGATTATGGAGTACGTAGATTTTTTTATTCATTTACAGAGACGCACAAAAGAATTCGGTTCCAGAATTCGATTTCATTGTATGAAATAATGAAATTCCTTAATAATATTCAGTTAATGTTAGTAAAAGTTTAATAATCTATCTGCGGTGCAAGGTTTTTTCTTTCCTTCTTCTTATTTATTTATTTTATTTTATTCTTTTATGAAGGTTTATTTTCCAGATGTCGCAAAAAATATATATATATTTCGTAAGGTTGGCTATGTGAAATCTTCTGAATGTCTGAATAACATTCTTCAGGACTTTGAAACATTATATATTATTCCACTCCCAGCACTCTTCTTAGTTAATTAGCCAGAAATATGATAAGTCCACACGGTAGATATGGATAACGGTAGATACGACATAAGATACGGATGTCCACAACTGCATAGTTGTACACTCAAAAAAAAAAAAAAAAAAAAAAAAAAAAACGATTCTTAATCTAAGAAACCTCGAACGAAAATATGTAATACCATCTTACGAGTTATTAACGATTCCGAAAAACTTTCTTTATCTTTAGAAGCCACAGAAATTAATATATTTTCGAGGTTTAAAGACTCATTTATAAAACAAAGTTTGTTTTGCTGTACTGATTATCGCAAATGTTTCCGAGTATAGTTTTTATAGTGTATTAATTAGTTTTCTCAACTCGCAATATAGTTTTTTCAGATGCTATCAATTCTCAAGTAAACATTTTCATGTTCAACAAGCATGTTTTACAGACAAGTATAATAAAATTAACAGCCTTAATATAACATTAAAATAAATATTGTTTTGTTCCTATTACATGTATAAATTCAATTACGCAGTTGACAAAGTTTTATTGAGAATTAATAACATCATAAAATCTTATATTCTGATTTGAGAAAACTGGTTAATACATTATAAAAATTACTCGGAAACGTTTCCGAAAATCTCTGACAGCAAAAGAAACTTTGTTTTTATAAGTGATTCTTTAAATCTCGAAAATATATTGGTATCTGAGGTTTTTAATGATAAAACTTGCAGAATCATGCTTAACTCGGAAGGGGTTATTGTATATTTTCGTTCGTGGTTATGTTATATTTTCGCAGATTAAAAAACATCTGTCTTTTGTTTACAGTGTAGCAGAACGGCTGTGTAAGACTCTTACGGTTTTCATTGCACAAAAATGGATATTAGACATCTTCAGAAAGGTTTGTTATTTCAGGAAAATTATTTTTTAGTCTTGAATCATAAGATAATATAAGCGTTTAAATAATAAAATTAAATTTGTTATTTGTAAGCGTATTGTTGTTTGAAAAATGACTAATAAGCAATCGAGAATTGAAAATTTGAAAAAACCTTTACGTTCATCACACACGTAGTATTGATAAATAATCTATTCAAAAGACCATCATAGTTGTTAAAAATATAAAAGGAAGATTTTCATTATCGAAAATATGATTCAAAATTACAACAAAATTGCTTTGAATTATGTCAAATTATAAGTCATTGCCTCAAAAAAGTAATTCAAAAAATCATAAACAAGGGACTTTGTCGAAAAAAGATCTTGTGACTTCTAGTATTAGAGCTTAACTTCGATAAGAATTAGGATGGAAAAAATTTCTTTATTTCGTACTGTATTTTACACTCTAAACGTAAAACCGTGACTTGAATTACTTTTTGCATTAATTATGTTTTGTTAAAACACGAAAAAATCCGCTTTGTTCCCCCCTTCCCCTTCCCCTCCAAATAACAGACAATTTCCCAATCTAACGTAAAAATTAAAGGAAAATTTTCGACCTAAAGCTGCATTTTCGTCAAATCACGGGGATGTTCAGTAACTGTGCTGCTTAGTGCCTTTTTGTACTAGAAATAAATTTTTATGATGGCTTTTTCCCCCACAAAACGCGAAAAACTCGCAAACATGACCAGAAAATTTTTTGAAATTCTGCAGTCAGAAGACTGAAATTTCTTCAAATATCAGAAAATTCTCTTCCAATCACATGGGTCTTCAAGCAACTTGTTGCCTGTACTTTTTACGTTTTTTCGACGAAATTGTTTTGAGAGTGTTATAAATTAATCATTGACACATTGCTCTTGGATGAATCTATTCAAGGAATTATTCTAGTTTTTAAAATAAAAGGAAGGTTTTCGTTATTGAACATATAATTAAAATTATATCAGATACATTATTTTGAATTATATCAAACTAGCAGACCCGTCCGGGGTTGTCCGGGCAGACTGTCATTGAAAAATATAACAGTGCAGTGGACTTCAAGAAGAAAAAGACTGAATAATATTTATTTACACAAAAAGCTTGTAAAAAAATTAAATAAGAGCTAAAATTTCAAAAGTATAACAGTTACGTTTAAGAAATGAAACGGTCAGGGAAAATTATTACACTTACTTTTCCCTTTTTACTAAAAATCTCTTTTTTAAAAATCATTGCTTTGTTTACATTTTAAACTTTATATTGCTAATTGTATTTTTTTTAATTATAAATATTAAATCCTTACAAAAATCAATATTTCAAATGAAAATGTATAAGAATATATCTATTTAATTGTTAATGTTGAAAAATTATAATTACAATTTATTTGCACTACAATCAATAAATCATTGTTTGTTTTGCTTTTATTCCTGTAGATGACAGCACCAACCAATGAAATGCGTTTCATTTGGGCGTTGCCATTAAACAATCGCGATTTCTGTGCCACACACGATAGTGTAATATATATATAGATTACAAAAAAAAAAAAAAAAAAAAAACAGTTTAAAGGGGAATGACACATTCACCTTGTAGTTAAAGTAAATAAAATATTTTTTTTAAATTTCTAAAAATGTGCATAAAATTTATTTAAGACATATGTAAAAGGTATTTTATGTACAGTATGTAATAACATCTTTTACAAATGCCTTAAATAAAATTTATGCGCCTTTTTAGTAACTTAAATAAGTATTTTATCTATATTAAATTATATTTCAAAACACTTTCACCTTAGATATAAAATGTGTAATATGATTGGATTACAGCAAAATTTATAAAACAAATTCTTTTGTCCAAAATTCCTCCAAGAGCGCGTGCATTTTCAGATGAAATGCGTAGATTGACTAATCTCTGATTTACCTCCTATGAATCCCCAATTTAATGATTACCTACCATATCGGAAATGAAAGTGAATCTCCAAAAGATTATATTTCATCTAATCTCTATTCATATTCCCTCTCCAGTAACAAAATGGCTTAAAACTTCAGTTTGGGGTAGACATTGTGTTTTCGGTCGATGTAGGGGAACAAAAAAAAAGGGGGGGAGGGTACTTTTCCCCTGAAGCTAAATCATTTTGCCAAAATAGAGTCAGGGTCCAAATATTCTGCTATAAATGTAATCGATTGGAAAAAAAATATTATACTGAGGAAATAATTTTTGCAATCTTAGATTTACATAATAGATTAAAAAATGTTGTTTAATTTGAAATTGTGTAATTAGGTTACATATATTGCATTCCGAAAAACAAAAAGAATTAATTAAAATAACATGGTTTAGTCAAAACACAGTTAAAATATTCTGTTACAAATGTTATCGATTTCAAAAGAAAGCCATTACTATTTTATCAAGGTAAAAATGTTCACAACCTTCAATTTAGATTGAAAAGGTTGTTTAATTTGAAATTGTGTAATTTGGTTACATATCATGCATTCCGAAAAAAAAAAAGATTAAATTAAAATAACATGATTTAGCCAAAAGAGAGTTAAAATTTTCAGCTACAAATGTAGTTGACAAACAAAATTCTTTAATATTACAAAAAAATTCTTTAATATTTTATCAAGTAAAAAATTTTCATGACCTTCCATTTAGATTCGAAAATGTTGTTTAACTAAAATTCTGTAATTGCATTACATATCTTGTATTCCGAAAAGACAAAAAGAATAAGTTAAAATATCATGATTTACACAAAACAGAGTTAAAAGATTCTGCTACAAATGTAGACAATTACAAAAGAAAGCCTTTAATATTTTAACAAGGAAAAATTTTCACAACCTTCCATTTAGATTTGAAAATATTGTTTAATTTGAAATTGTGTAATTGGATTACATATCTTGCATTCCAAAAAATAAATAAATAAATAAATAAAATAAAATAAAATAATATGATTTAGCCAAGCAAAAATAGAAATGATTACCAAAACAGAGTTAAAATATTCTTTTACAAATGTAATCGATTATAAAAGCCCCCTTATTAAGCCCCCTTAAACCCTCATTATTTTATTACTCAAATAATTTGCTGAAACTTCGATTACATAATACGTAAAAACTTTTTGTTTAATTTGAAATTGAATCATTTGATTACATATTTTGGATTCTCAGCAAACAAAAAGAATAAATTAAAATAACATGATTTTGTTAAAACAGTGTAAAAATATTTTTCTGAAAATGTAATATATAACAAAAAATAAATCTTTAATAATTTATTAAGGAAATAATGCTCGTAACCTATTATTTATATAATAGATTTTAAAATGTCGTTTAATTTGAAATTGTGTCATTCGAGTACATATTTTACGCTCTGAACAAACAAATAGAATAAATTAAATAACATGAATTAACCAAAACAGAGATAAAATATTCTGTTACAAATGTAATCAATTACAAAAGAAAACCTTTATTATTGTATCAAGTAAATAATGTTTTTAACCTTCGACGTAAATAATAGGTTAGAAACTTATTGTTTAATTTGAAATTGTCTATTTAGAGTACAGATCTTGCATTCTGAACAAAAAAAAAGCAAATTAAAATAATAGTATGATGCATTATTTATTATTTATTAGTTATCAGTATACTTATTTTAAATTAATTATTTTAAGTCATATTTTAAAGAAGGAGAAATTCTGTTATATTTCGGCTTATCTGAAGCAGTTTTATGCCAAAATATCTTTTTTATTAAAATTGTGTAATTAGTATTAGTAAATAACGCACACAAATGAAGGATATGCACCGAAATAAAAAAAAAGCGTAAAAATATATTTCTATTATTAAAGGAAATTTAATGATTTTTGATAGGAAATCTACTGATTGATCCTTCTTCTAAAGTTGTTAAAAGGTAAGGATAAGGATAATGTTTTCATCATCGTAGTAAGTATAAGGTTATAATATTGGGTTGTCCAGAAAGTTCGATTGGGAAAATCAATTCGTACAGGAAAACTCTATCATTTAATTATTAATCATTGATTCCGATATCTAATGTTTAATAATTAAAGGGCAGAATTTTCCGGTAAAAACTGATTTTCCCAACAGGCATGAACTTTCCGGACAACCCAAAACATTTTCGAAATTTTTCTTTTGTATTAAAAACCGTGCATATAATTTTCCAGAATGTTTTAAAGTAACTTTTGTGTCACCTAAATAGTATGTCATTATTTAATGTCACAAAATGTCAATTTACTGTAATTATTTACAAATTTATCATGGAAAATAACAGCGAAACTAATATTCAATTTCAGATCCATTTTTTAAAGACATCATTGTACACAAATTTTAGATAATAATGCAAATTTATGTTTTTTAACATTTTTAATTATTTTTTATATATAAACTAGCTGACCCGCCCGGCGTTGCCCGAGCCCTTGTAATAAACTTAAATCTCTTAAAAAACGGAACTCTGGCCACGGTCTACGATAGCTTCGGAATCGTATACCCGGCATGCTCGTACGCTCTAGAAAATCTTTTATTTCCCCCTACCACCGCCAGGGGAGCATTCTGTTCTAAACAAACCTCTTTCCGAACGAACTTCTGAGACAGGTCCCCGACGCCTACGTTACTGTATAGTACGCGCACTACAAAATTGGGCTGGTTTCGAGAAGATTGGAACATTATTCGCCCAGTTATTGCAATAAGGCACAGTTAAAGAAAATAACCTTGAGTGAGGTGCCGAAGGGAGGAGATGTTCGAGTGTCCTTCAGAAAATGACTAATTAGGAGGCCCACTATGCATGCATAAATATTAGTTCGTTTTGTTAAGCTAGGAACTTAATTACAAAGTTGGCTTAAACTCTTATTTGTAAATAGTAGTAACCGCTACTCATAAATTTAATTTAATGTTATAAAGGGTGACTATTAAGTTAAATATAATGTTTGGAATCACTTGCGTTGAAATCGGAAAGATTGTTGCTGATATATAGAAACGGGGCATAGTTAGAGAAAAACCTTGAATGAGGGGCCGGGGGGGGTGGAGGGTTGTTCAAGTTAGAGCTCCTATAATACAGGCTGAATCATACCGCCATTTAATGACCCAGCGGACCAAAAACCAAGCTAAAACCGGTTTGCTTACCGTACTAGTGGACCGCGAGTGACAGTAACAGGGACGGCAAACACCTGCTCAGGCGGTTTCCTAATGCTGAGCTAGGTCACAATATGGCGATTATTTTGGGCAACATAATGGATATGCGTCAGCTCCCCTTATAGGAGCCTTAGTTCAAGTACCCTTCAGCAAATGACTAATAAAGAGGAGCACTATGCAACTTTCGAAATTCGATCGTTTGCTTAAGCTAGGAACTTAATTACAAATTTGGCTTACCCAATTATTCGGAAATAGTGGTAACCGCTACTCATAAATTTAGTTTAGTGTTATTAAGAGTGACATTTAAGTTATTATAATGTTTGGAATCACTTGTGTTGAAATCGGAAAAATAGTTGCTGAGATATGAAAACGGAGCATAGTTAGAGAAAAAAAACCTTGAAAGGAGTGCCGGGGGGAGGGGTTGTTCAAGTGTCCTTCAGCAAATGACTAATTAGGAGGACCACTACGCATCTTTCAAAATTCGTTCGTTTGCTTAAGCTTTGAACTTAAATGCAAATTTGGCTTAAACTATTTTTCGTAAATAGTGGTAACCGCTACTCATAATTTTAGTTTAATGTTATAAAGAGTGACAATTAAGTTAATTATAATGTTTGGAATCACTTGTGCTGAAATCGGAAAGATAGTTGCTGAGATATGGAAACGGAGCAAAGTTAGAGAAAAAATCTTGAAGGACGGGCCGGGGGGGGGGGGAGGGGTTGTTCAAGTGTCCTTCGGCAAATGAATAATTAGAAGGAGCACTATGCATCTTTCGAAAATCGTTCGTTTGCTTAAGCTTTGAACGTAATTACAAATTTGGCTTAAACTATTATTCGGAAATAGTCGTAACCGCTACTCATAAATTTAGTTTAATGTTATAAAGAGTGACTATTAAGTTAATTATAATGTTTAGAATCACTTGTGTTGAAATCGGAAAGATAGTTGCTGAGATATGGAAACGGAGCAGAGTTAGAGAAAAAACCTTGAAAGACGGGCCGGGAGGGGTGGAGGGGTGGAGGGGTTGTTCAAGTGGCCTTCAGCAAATAACTAATTAGGAGGATCACAATACATCTTTAATGATTGATTCATTTGGTTAAGCTAGGAATTTAATTTGAAATTTGGCTGACACTATTATTCGGAAATTCTGGTAACTGCTTTCTAGAAATACACCTTGAAGCTTAAATGTAATTAGACCCTTGCCCCTCTTCATTCTCGCAAATATAAAAAACAATCTGTTAAATAAAGTTTTAATCTCCATCATAATAATAAATGTCATGTAATAAATAAAAAAAAAAAACTTAAACCCGACTAATTGTCGTGAAGAAAAATATGCCTGCAAAATATTTCAATCAGTGGGACGTATGTGTAATTTGTCATGCACAGGTTGTGCGACAATCGCATGGCTCCTCTACGTTGTTAACTTCAATCCATGTTCACACTATTTAGTTAGAAATCCTTATTTATGCATCGCTACTCTGGTTCATTTAATTACTTCTGTGAAGAATCGATGCAACCAACCAGTGAACCAACCAACCCAAGAGAATAAAAGCGTATTTTTAATGAGAGTTCTTTGTGCATTTTAATTAATATTTCAGAAAGTAATTAAAATATTTAAATTCTGAAGTAATGTTGCAACAGGAGAGGGTTTGTACTACCTAAATCTAAATTTCCAGCCTTCTAGGTGGGCCAGATTTTCCTAGCCATCGCCAACAGACACACACACACATAGACACACAGACACACAGAGCGAAACTTTCTTTGATTAGTTTAGATTTATTTCTAAAGCATTAGTGCAATTTTATGTAATGTTTTTACTTTTATGCATCGAAAAACTTGACGTCAAGAAACCTACAGATACGTGTTGTTTATGCGTAAAACAAGAAATGTATGAGATAATTTGCCAGGACTTCAAACCATCCCAAATACATACTTCTGAGCTTCGAAATTAATTAAATTACAAAACTTTATAAGATTGATCTGAAATATTTGTTGTCTCATCACTGTACATCTGGTACGAAAATGATTAAATACGACGGTAAGTCAAAAATTATGTGCAATGTAGTTATAAATTTTATTGCAATACAAATAGGAAACTAACATTAACATCATTTTTAAATATAGTTCCCATGCTTTTCAACGCACTTAGTTGATCGTTGCATGAGCTTCCTGATGACCTCAGAAAAGGCGGTTTCCGGCTGAGCAGCGAGCCACGCATGAACCGCTTCCTTCAGTTCTTGGTCCGAGGTAAATGGACGGCCCTTTAATGCCTCTTTGAGTGGACTTCTTCAATAGTTACTCGTCTGTCCAACAGAACCATGTCACGTGCACGCTTAATGTTGTCATCATTTGTGGCTGTAAACGGGCGTCCGGCTCCTTCCTCATGCGTAACACTTGTGTGACCATTTTTTAATTTTTCAATCCATTCGTAGACACTCCGTTGCTACAAGACACTGTTCCCGTATTGTGCCGAAAGTCTTCGATGACTACACCTGATACACCTTCCGACAACAAAAACCGGAGCACTGCTGGTTGCTCCTCTTTGGTGCAAACTACTATTGGAGCAACAATCTGTAAGAAAGAAGACAAATGGAGGAATTACTATCAAACTTTCATAGCATGACCACAACAGCATAACAATAAAATAAACGAAGGCAGAGGTCAGTATGAACAATGTAAGAAGAGTTACATAAAAATCGCGGATATTTTTTGACTTGCCCTCGTAATAAATGGCTATCGAATTTTCCTTGCAATTTTATGAATTGAATTATAGTTAGATGAAAATTATCAATCTGGAAGAAAAAGGAACTCTTAAAATTGTGGTAATGAATTAGGCCGTTGTTTGCCTGAATTTATATCTTTATTTTTAAAGAGTCAAAAATATTGAAAATTTACACTCAGAAAAAGGAATTGATTAAAACTACAAAACATGTTTTGTTGAGTACATTTTGGTTGTTTTAGCAAAATCCAAGTAAAATTGAACCATTTTACTTGAATTAACAAAACATTTTTTGCTGACGATACAAATTTTTTTTTTTTGGAATTGCAAAAAAAAAAAAAAAATTTTTTTTATTCAAAATAAATTTCCATCGACCTATATTTAAACAAAAAGTTTTGTTTAAATATAGGTCAATAAAAATTTTGTTTGAATCAACAAAAAAAAAAAATTTTTTTTTGCAATTACAAAAAAATTTTTTGTATCGTCAGCAAAAAATGTTTTGTTAATTGGAGTAAAATGGTTCAATTTTACTTGAATTTCTCTAAAACAACCAAAATGTACTCAACAAAACATGTTTTGTATTTTTAATCAATTACTTTTTCTGGGTGCAGTACTAGTGTAGTAAATAACTTTAAAGCTTTATCAATTTTATTAAATTTTAATTTGTAAATTGCTTGATGTCGAACTTTTGAGTAAGTGAAAACAAGAAATTGTATAAAAATTCCTGGACTTTGCTTCTTCAAAGTTTTTAAATGAACTTAACTACTAATTTTTCAGTAAACGGTCCAAATTGGAAACAAGCATAAGAAAGTTATTATGGAAAGCGGGGAGCATTTGTATTTAAATTTTTCTTTTTCTTTTAATATTGAAAAATTTTTATTATGAAGAAACAAAAAAAAGCACTTTAGTAGTACTTAGTTAATTAAAAACGTTGTTGATTAAGTTGGTTTAAAAACTTTAACTAAACAAAGTCAAACAACTTACAAATAATATATTTTATTATTTATTAAAATAGAAAGAAGCGGAGAAAGAAAAGAAGGAAAAGTGATACTTTGTGAGATCTCAAATTGGTCACAAATGCATAATTCTAAGTTCCCAAATTAACTTAAGCTACAAAAGTTTGCAGGGATGATCTGAGATTGGGAAAACTTTCTTTGTCCAATCAATGCCATCTGGTTCAAAGATAATTAGAACAATAAATGACTGACGAATTTTTCGTGCAATTTTATGAATTGAATTATAGTAGTTCGATGAAAACGATCAATGTGGAGGGAAAACTCTTCTAATTATGATAACGAACTTCGCCGTTGTTGTCCGAATAAAAATGCACTGTTTAAAGAGCCATTAATATAGGAAATTCAAAAGTTTCTAAATTAACTTAACTACTAAAGTTTGCAAGGGTGATCTGCATTTGAGAAAACATTCTTTGTCTAATCAGTGCAATCTGGTACAAAGATAATTAGAACAATAAATGATTAACGAATTTTTCGTGCACTTTTATGAAATGAATTACACTTCGATGAAAACGATCAATGTGGAGGGAAATCTCTTACAATTATGTTAACAAACTCGGCCGTTGTTTGCCAGAATATCGACTTCGTTGTTTAAAGAGCCATTAATATAGAATTCAAAGGTTTCCAAATTACCTACTAAAGATTGCAAGAGTTATCCGAAATTGGGAAAACATTCGTCGTCTAATCAGTACAATCTTCTACAAAGATAATTAGAACAATAAATGATCAATGTTTTTTTCGTGCACTTTTATGAAATGAATTATACTTCGATGAAAACGATCAATGTGGAGGAAAACTTCTTATAATTATGTTAACGAACTTGGCCGTTGTTTGCCAAAACAAGAACTTCATTGTTGAAAGAGCCATTAACATAGAAATTCAAAATATACCAAACCAACTTATCTGCCAAAGTTTGCAAGGATGATCTACATTTGGGAAAACATTCTTTGTCTAATAAGTGCAATCTGGTACAAAGATAATTAGAACAATAAATGATTAACGAATTTTTCGTGCACTTTTATGAAATGAATTACACTTCGATGAAAACGATAAATGTGGAGGGAAATCTCTTACAATTATGCTAACAAACTTGGCTGTTTTTTGCTAGAATATCAACTTCGTTGTTTAAAGAGTCATTAATATAGAATTCAAAGGTTTCCAAATTAACTACTAAAGATTGCAAGAGTATTTCAAAATTGGGAAAACATTCTTCGTCTAATCAGTATAATCTGGTACAAATAAAATTAGAACAATAAATGATTAACGAATTTTTCGTGCACTTTTATGAAATGAATTACACTTCGATGAAAACGATCAATGTGGAGGGAAATCTCTTACAATTATGTTAACAAACTTGGCCGTTGTTTGCCAGAATATCAACTTCGTTGTTTAAAGAGTCATTAATATAGAATTCAAAGGTTTCCAAACTAACTACTAAAGATTGCACGAGTAATCCGAAATTGGGAAAACATTCGTCGTCTAATCAGTACAATCTTCTACAAAGATAATTAGAACAATAAATGATCAACGTTTTTTTCGTGCACTTTTATGAAATGAATTATACTTCGATGAAAACGATCAATGTGGAGGGAAATCTCTTACAATTATGTTAACAAACTTGGCCGTTGTTTGCCAGAATATCGACTTCGTTGTTTAAAGAGTCATTAATATAGAATTCAAAGGTTTCCAAATTACCTACTAAAGATTGCAAGAGTTATCCGAAATTGGGAAAACATTCGTCGTCTAATCAGTACAATCTTCTACAAAGATAATTAGAACAATAAATGATCAATGTTTTTTTCGTGCACTTTTATGAAATGAATTATACTTCGATGAAAACGATCAATGTGGAGGAAAACTTCTTATAATTATGTTAACGAACTTGGCCGTTGTTTGCCTAAACAAGAACTTCATTGTTGAAAGAGCCATTAACATAGAAATTCAAAACATACCAAACCAACTTATCTGCTAACGTTTGCAAGGATGATCTACATTTGGGAAAACATTCTTTGTCTAATCAGTGCAATCTGGTACAAAGATAATTAGAACAATAAATGATTAACGAATTTTTCGTGCACTTTTATGAAATGAATTACTTCGATTAAAACAATCATACAATTATGTTAACAAACTTGGCCGTTGTTTGCCAGAATATCAACTTCGTTGTTTAAAGAATCATATAGAATTCAAAGGTTTTCAAATTAACTAGTAAAGATTGAACGAGTAATCCAAAATTTGGAAAACATTCTTCGTCTAATCAGCACAATCTGGTACAAAGATAATTAGAACAATAAATGATTAACGATTTTTTCGTGCACTTTTATGAAATGAATTATACTTCGATGAAAACCCTGAATGTGGTGGAAAACCTCTTACAATTATTTTAACGAACTTGGTGGTTGTTTGCCAAAATAAGAACTCCATTGTTGAAAGAGCCATTGACATAGGAATTCAAAATATTCAAAATCAATTTAACTAATAAAGTTTGCAAAGATGATCTACAATTGGAAAAACGTTATTTGTCTAATTAGTGCAATCCGGTTCAAAGCTAATTAGAACTATAAATGATTAACGCATTTCGCGTTCAATTTTATGAATTGAAATATAGTTCGACGAAAATAATCAAAGAGGAGGGAAACCTCTTATAATTATGGTAACGACATTGTCCGTTATTTGCTAGAATTGGAAATTCGCTATTTAAAAATCTATTAATATAGGAAGTTCATAAGTTTCCAAATCAACTTAACTACTAAAGTTGACAAGGGTTATCTTTAAGTGGGAAAACATTCTTTGTCTAACCATTTCAATCTCGTTCAAAGATAATTAGAACTATAAATGACAAATTGTCATTTATCAGTGACAGTCGAATTTTTCTCACTACATTGTGAATTGAATTATATTTCAATGAAAAAGATCAATGTGAGACAAAACTCTTTTAAATATGATGACGAACTTGGCCGTTGTTTCCCAGTATAAAACTTCATTATTTAAAGAGCCATTAATATAGGAAATTAAAAAGTTTCCAAATTAACTTAACTACTAAAGTTTGCAAGGGTAATCTGCAATTGGGAAAAAGTTCTTTGTCTAATCACTGCAATCCAGTTTAAAGATAATTAGAACAATAAATAACTAAAAAATTTTCCTTGCAATTTTTTAAAGTGAATTATGGTTTTATTAAAACGATCCATGTGGAGGGAAACCTCTTATAATTATTATAACAAACATGGTTGTTGTTTGCTAGAATATGAACTTCGGTAGTTAAAGGTCGTGTATATAGGAAATTCATAAGTTTCAAAATCAACTTAACAACTAAAATTTGCAATGATAAAATTTGCAATAGGGAAAACGTTCTTTGTCTAATCAGTGCAATCTGGTTCAAAGATATTTAGAACAATAAATGACTAACAAATTTTTCGGAATATTTTATGAATTGAGATATAGTTCGATGATAACGATCAATATGGAAAGAAAATTCTTCTAATTATGATAACGATCTTCGCCGTTGTTTTCTAGAATAACAGTTTCACTGTTCAAAGTCCAATTAATATGATAAATTCAAGAGTTTTCAAATCAAGTTAACTACTAAAGTTTGCAAGGGTTAACTGCAATTGGGAAAACGTTCTTTGTCTAATCAGTGCAATGTGGCTCACAGATAATTAGAACACTAAATGACTAACGAATTTCGCGTTCAATTTTATGAATTGAATTATAGTTAGGTGAAAACGATCAATATGGAGGGAAAATTATTCTAATTATAATAACGAGCTTGGTCGTTGCTTGCGAGAATAAAAACTTCACTGTTTAAAGAGCCATTTTTATAGGAATTCCAAAGCTTCCAAATTAACTTAACTACAAAAGTTTGGAAAGGTGATCTGCAACTGGAAAAATTTTCTTTGTCGAATTCGTGCCATCTGAATCAACGGTAATTAGAACAAAAAATGACTAAAAAATTGTTCGTGCATTTCATGAATATAATTACAGTTCGATGCAAACGATCAATGTGAAGGAAAATTTTTCTAAATATGATGACGAACATGATAAGAAATCCACTGTTCAAAGAGGCATTAATATAAGAAATTTAGTTCTAAATTGAATAAATCACATTGTTGGAGAAAACAAATAAGCAAATTATTACGGAATGTCAGGTAACCTTATTATTTAACTTTTGCTTTTCTTAATTTTCCAAATGTTCGATTATGAAATGTTTTAGGTTTGTATCTATTTTTTCATATTTATTAACTGCGATGTTCAACTTACACATATAAACTCACACATCGAATAACTTACACATATTTAAAATATTTATACATAATTACATCTGAATGAACCTTTAAAATTATTAGGCTATTTAAAAAATATATATTTAAAGTAAAAGTTGCAGACTTGAAACAAGCAGCTTTAAGCAGTTTCGGCTGAATATACAGTCCTGATCTGGTGCATATTGTTGAACTATTCAAACAAATGTTGGTCTCCAATATTTTTACTAATAAAGTTTTTTTTTATTCTAAATGTTTTATCAGTTTAATTAAACAGTTACTTTTATTTTCTAATTTAAAATTTATGTCTATATATTTATTTATTTAAAGCGTCTGAATTTTAAAAGTCTTATTACTTTTAACTTGCAGACGATTTGTTCGTTTCTGTATAACATAAAAAGGGAAAAGAATAAATTAAGTAAAGAAATAAACAAGAACGAAAAATCATGCGTCAAGCATAGATTATGTAACACTTTCCAATGCTTCCAAAATAATTTTACAAATCATACCGTTTAATAAGCTGAAAGATAACATCTAAGTAAACAATTTGGAAAACGAATAACATATTTAAAAACATAATTTCAGGAATTTCCAACGTATATAATATTCGGAAAAATATCCGAATACTTTTATTCAGCCCTGTATATGATCTATAGATTTGTATATATACTACATAGGATGCTAAATTTTAGTTCAGTTAAGAAACGCGTAGCACAGTTTAAAATTCTCCTTCTGGAGTTTCTGTCACTAAACGAAAATGTGTTCGCGAACTTTTGTGCTTCCCTGTATATGATCTACAGAATTTATACACACCACGTAATAAACAAAAAGTGAGTTCAATTTAAATTATTGTTAACAGACAGTAGAGAATTCTTTTGTGTGTCCCTGTAAATGAACGATGACTGCTATACACACAATATTCTGTAGTAAGCCTCTTGTAATACACCTTAGTGATATATATAAATTTCAATGCGTTTAAAATAGTGAAACATTATTTAAATAAACCGCAGACGATTTTTCTCCATAGACGTAATGTAACGGAATACTTTTGACTGTCCCTGTAAATTAACTATAAGTGCTATGCACACCCTATTCCATATTAAGCTTTTTGTAATACACCTTAGTGATATATATCAATTACAATGTGTTTGCAATTGTGTAACATCATTAAAATAAGCCGCAAATGATTTTTCCCGGAATTATTTTGCGTGTCCCTGTAAAAAAACTATAAGTGCTACACACTTCAGTTGAAATAGGGAACGTGCTATAGATAACGACAATAACATATAAAAATTGCAAGCAATCCCGAAAAATATTTACGGGAGTTAGAGCACGGACAGACGGCAGACGGCAGACGGCCAGACGACAGACGGCAGGCGGCCAGACGACAGACGGCAGACGGCCAGACAAACCGAAGTCATAAACACTTTTCAACTAGGTTGGAAAGTGTTAAAAAGGAAAGGGAATAAGGAACTTAATCAGAACATAAAAGTGCTCACAAATGCTTAATTCTAACTTTCCAAATTAACTTATGCTTGCAAGGGTATCTGAAATTTAGAAAACATTCTTTTGTTTAATCAGCGCAATCTTATTCAAATATAATTAAAACAATAAACCACAAAAGAATTTTACATGCAGTTTATGAATTGGATTACAATTCAATGAAAACGATTGATCTGGAGGATCTCTTTGAATTATGGCAACGATCTTGGTCAATATTTAGCAGAGCTTCGCTTTTTAAATAGTCATTAATATCGAATATTCAGTTCTAATGAAATAAAACACATTGATCGAGAAACAAGTATATGAAATGCATAATGGAATGTCGAGGGAATCTTTATATTTAAAATTTGCTTTTTTTAATTTTTCCAAACTATAATTATCAAATGTTACATAATTTCAAGCTTTTCCATTAGGATGTTTAATATTTACCTTCTCACCGCCGTGAACTGATATATCCGTTCACTATGCTGTAGATTTCACTGCAATAGAAGCAGTTTTTAAATTAATATATTTCTACAAATATAATGCATTTTTAAAAAATTGATATGTATGATTGATTTATAATGCAATTTTTAAAAAATCGAGTAATGATTGATACTCTCAAGGGATATATATTTATATACATAATTAAGTTTTTTATATCAAGTTTGAAAATTCCTCTTTTTTTAGCATTTAAAGAAATTTACAGCGAAAACAACATTACAAATTTGCCCTTTCGCTCGGCGGTCAGGGGGTTAAACAAACTTAAGTAATGTAAATGTATAACAAATCCGAACACGCTGAGATAGTAAACTTCATTAACGTCTAAAATTCATTAACGTCTAATGATAAATAAAACCATAAAAACAGTAAAAAAGATTTTATATATAAACTGTCTACATGTTTCGGCTTCACTGATTGCATCTTCGAGACAAATGAAAATTTTAGTTACTCCATGTTTACGAATATGGAAGTAAACATCAAAGTAAAATAAAATATAATAACGGGAAAAATCTGAGGAGAGAACGTGAGAAACGTGAGTGATGGCGTTTCAAATTATTGCATTGTAGATCGTATAACTGTAAAAAAAAAAAAATCATTTTTCTTTTAGAAAAACGCTTCGATGAAGCCGAAACATGTTGACAGTGTATACATAAAAACATTTTTACTGTTTTTGTTTTTTATTTAACACAATTTAGGAATAACTGATATGCATGCAGGTATAATGTGTTCTATTATGTATTTGACCGAAACAAAAAAACAAAAAACAAACAAGTGGGTAAATGTGATCGAAGATCGCTCGAAGGGTTTCGTTTAATATTCTTTTCAAAACACTTTATCCTTTCTTTAATAGATTCAAATAAATTTCATTTAGCAAAAAAAAAAAGTCATGTTTTTTATAAAGTAAAAATTTACCGGTCTTCTCGTTTTTTCGAATATCCAAACCAGCTCGA
Organism: Maratus michaelseni; assembly: GCA_963931845.1. Classification (NCBI taxonomy): domain Eukaryota; kingdom Metazoa; phylum Arthropoda; class Arachnida; order Araneae; family Salticidae; genus Maratus; species Maratus michaelseni. Next base: position 57,515,647 of record OZ007597.1, read on the forward strand.
TAGCGGGTGAAGCCCGCTATTATATTCTGTCATAATAATATCTGTCATGTGGACTAAATGCGACACTTAAAAAAATTAATTTCAAAATTAAACATCTTGTACACCTTCAAAATGTTAAAATATGCGAATATTTCCATAATCGGTTTTTTATCATGATTCAATACTTTCCTTAAACTCATATATTTACTATTATCTGTTACTCATATTGATACCCGCTTTGTATTATTCTCAAACATCTGAAAAATTTGTTAAACTTCCAGTAGGACGTCAGATTTTCTTTTTTAATTCTCTAATGACGTGATATTAATCTGCAATGTGTACCCACACATATTCATACTCCTTGCATTATTGAGAAATCTTAGACATTTTATTACCACTATGACGTCAATCAATTTTATTTCATGTTTATCTTTTTTCCAATTGGTGAAACTTTTTATTTAATTTTCATTTTTCAAGTGGAAATCGTCTGATAGAAAAATAATTATTATGGAAAGAATTTCATCGTGAATTTTTAATTTTTGGCATCTGCTATAATGAAAAATGTTTAAATTTAAAAGGAAAAAGCTGTTAGAATTTTGGTTTTTTTTATCTCTCTTTATTAAAATAATACGAATTTTTCAAATTTTAATATTTTGAGCTCTTTATAGCCGATATTCTGCTATCTACACAAAGATTCAAATCTGTAAGTTACATAGTTTTTGAGAATGGCTCTGTGACAGACAGACAACTGAGCGGGAGTAATAGGGTTTCGTGAGATGAACGAAACCCTAAAAAAATGAGAATAATACAAAGGAAGAAGGAAACAGGAAAATAAATTAGATATTTTTCAGTTCTCTAAAGTTTTTATAAATGCACAGTTAATTTTCTGAATTAACATAACTACTAAGAATGTAAAGTGATCCGAAATTGAGAAAACTTTCTTTGTCTTATATGTGCCATCTGGTTCCAATATAATTAAAGCAATAAATGACTAACGAATCTTTCCTTCAGTTTTACGATTTTAATTACAGTTTTATGAAAAGGATCAATATGGAGAGAGATCTCTTCTAATTATGGTAAAGGAATTGGCCGTTTTGAGGCAGAATAAGGAGAGCTATTAAATAGGAAATTATGTTCAAAAATTAATAGTTCCTGTTTATAAAGAAACATGCATAAAACTCCTTTTATCTAATCGCAGAGAATTTTTTTCTTAGTTTTTTATTAACACTTTCCAACCTAGTTGAAAAGTGTTTATGACTTCGGTTTGTCTGACCGTCTGTCCATGCTCTAACTCCCGTAAACATGCTCGGATTGCCCTGCAATTTTTATATGCGATTGTCGTTATCTATAGCATGTTCCCTATTTCAACTGAAGTGTATAGTACTTATAGTTTTTTTACAGGGACGCTCAAAAGAATTCCGTTACATTACCATCTATGGAGGAAAATCATTTGCGGTTTATTTTAATGATGTTACACAATTTCAAACACATTGTAATTGATATATATATCACTAAGGTGCATTACAAGAAGATTAATATGGAATATGCTGTGCATAGCACTTATAGTTACTTTACAGGGAGAGTCAAAAGAAATCCGTTACATTACGTCTATGGAGAAAAATCGTTTGCGGTTTAATTAAATAATGTTTCACTATTTTAAACGCATTGAAATTTATATATATCACTAAGGTGCATTACAACAAGATTACTACAGAATATTGCGTGTGTGTATAGCAGTCATCGTTCATTTACAGGGACACACAAAATAATTCTCTACTGTCTGTTAACAATCATTCCTGGAAGTGTGTTTTAAGTTGCTGAACGCGATTTTAAATTTAACTCACTTTTTGTCTATTACTTGGTGTGCATAAATTCTGTAGATCATATACAGGGCAGCATAAAAGTTCGCGAACACTTTTCCGTTTATTGACAGAAACTCCAGAAGGAGAATTTTAAACTGTGCTACGCGTTTCCTAACTATACTAAAATTTAGCATCCTATGTAGTATATATACAAATCTATAGATCATATACAGGGCTGAATAAAAGTATTCGGATATTTTTTCCGAATATTGTATATGTTGGAAATATATGTTGGAAATTCCTGAAATTACGTTTTTAAATATGTTATGCGTTTTCCAAATTGTTTACTTAGATGTTATCTTTCAGCTTATTAAGCGGTAATGATTTGTAAAATTATTTTGGGAGCGTTGGAAAGCGTTACATAATCTATGCTTGAAGCATGATTTTTCGTTCTCGTTTTATTTAATTATGGAACTTTAAATAATGTTTAACAAATTTCTTGTTTTTATTCACTAAACAGTTTACCATCAAACTAATTGCTGAAAATGCATTCTTATATACATTTAACAACAACAAAAAATAATGAAAAAAAAAAAAAGAAAAAAAGTAAGGTTTTTTTTTTTTTTTTTTTTTTTTTGGTATTCAAAATTACTCACAAATGCATAATTTTAAGTTTCCAAATAAACTTATTAAAGTTTGTGAAAAACTGGGAAAACTTTCTTTGTCTAATCAATACCAACAGTTTCAAAGATTATTAGAACTGTCAATAATTAATTAATTTTTCGTGCAGTTTTCTCATTTGAATTATAGTTCCATGAAAAATGACAAATCTAGAGGAAGAACTCTTATCCGGGCTCCCGCTGATCAATTTTTAGGGTTCTGGAAAAACGGAAACATTATAAGTTCACTCAGTCTGTCACCACCCTTTTTCTCATAAACTATGGGACGTGGAAAGTTCAAAGTTGGGAAAATTATAATGCCTTTTTATCTACATATTTTCGGACTATTAGCAATTCACAAATATGTTTAGGGAAAATTTAGGGGTCTAATTAAGTTAGTAGAAAAAAAATTCTATTTGTGTATCGTGTGGGGTGTTGTAAGAAAGATATAATAGCGAACTCAAAAATATATATGTTTTAATTTTATATACTATATTTTCAGTGATATCGTTGAAAAATCCACAGTAAAAATATGTCCCCCCCCCCCTGTATTTACGAATCTACCGAAGGTAAAATTATGAAAAAATTTGGAGTAATAGGAGTTTATTTTAACCTTGCAGGGAAACTATAGCAATTTTCCTAGGTAACATAGTTTTTGAATAAAACGCATTTTTATGTTACACACAAACTTTACTATTCCGGTGGTCAGCGGGAAATTTAACGGGCACGCAAGGTATCTATCGACGCAGAATCATCCAAGGATACTTGATAATGATTTTCGAAAAACATTGTCGGTAATTAGCCGAGACATTAATTAAGTTACTTAAAAAAACTTTCTTTTTATGTATCGTGTAGGATATCGTTCAAAAGATCTTGTAACATCGATCTCAAAAATATATGTTTTAGTTTTAGATATTATATTTTCAGAGATATGCTGTAAAAATATGTCTCCGCCCCCTCCTATTTCCAAATCTACTGAAATTAAAATTATGAAAAAATTAAGGGTTGTAGAAGTTTATTAATTAATAAATAGTAATTAATACATTTACTGGACGGAACTTTTTGAGCGCGAGTTATACTCGTACTTGACAATTATTTAAATACCAGTACTTCCAAAAAATAATTTTCGTGGCATGTTTCTACAACATTGGCTATAAAAATAAGTTCCAGGGTCGGTTTTTGCAAAATTTGCAAGATAAACCTGAAATAAAGATAATTGTTTTTAAAAAAAGGGGGCATTTAAAAAATGAACTAAGTGGGAGCCCAAAATTATGTTAACAAATTTGGCCCTTGTTTACTATTTCATAAATATGTATGAACGTACATAAATATGTTTGAAAGTGCAATAATTCCGATTTTTAAAGATCCATTAATTTCATAAATTCATTTTTGAATTAACGAATTACATTAACATCGAAACAAGCATCATAAATTTATTGTAGAATGAAGGAGAATTTTTTTATATTAATAAGTTTTTTTTTCTTATAAAAAAAAATTATTATAAGCACACAGATAATTTAGGCACTCATTGTTAAAAACCAACGCTTTGAAAAACAGAAAATGCATTAATTTTTTAGTATTTTCTCGGCTTAATTTCGAATATTTAACTTTGAAGTTTAAGAAATGTGCATATATATTTTTAGCATTCAAATCACTGTTATATAATTTCGTTTTTTATGTAGCCTCCTTCCCTTAATTTACGAATTCGCACACGATAATTCAATGTTTCCGAAAGAGACTTAAATACTCGAGACAAATAAGAGTTAAGTGCAATGAAATGTTTAGTTCAGACAGAATTTATGATCCACTGGCTTGCGTGATTTTTGGTTTAATGCTCCGAAAAATTAGTTGTTAGACACTGAAATGTTTTTTATCAGAAATATAAATGTGTTGCGAAATTATAAATTCAAATTCAATTTTTTTAAATATTTCTAGCACACTTAACTGTTGAATGCCGTAACTATATATATAAAATCGCTGTCTAGATATAGTAAAGTGATTATACGCTATTTAATGTGAATATTTACAACGCCTCTCGCAGTAAAATAAGAAGTTAGCATGATGATATCAAAATATGTACGTGATACTAGAAAGTAGACAGTTACGTAGTTGTAGAGCAACATCGATTTAGTATTAAATGACACCTTGCATACATAAATGCTAAGAATATAAAGTGTAGAGTGCTAATTTGCTTTTTTTGAATTTCCAGCAATTAGTAAATTCTGATTTAATAGGTTTCTTCTTGAAAGTTTCATAATACGTATATATACAGGGTGATTTTTTTTAAAGTTGTGAAAGTAAAACCCCATAACAAAAGAACCACTGATCCAAATGACCTAACATTTCATCACTATGCTCCCAAAGCAATGGGAATTTTTTAGGCGTGGTTTAAAAAAACTTAAAATGGCACTGACAGATGGCGCTGTATATGCAGTAAATTCGGGAGACAAACTTGCGCACGACACATGCACATTGGCGTTAAAAACGTGAAGTACGCACACCTGATGTTCATTATTCTACGGATATCCTCGCAATGACTGTGCCATTGACGGACCGCGCGTTGTTAGTGAAACTGTATTACCAGAATAATGGCAGCGCAGCCACTGCTCTAGAAGATTTAGGACACTAAAGAATTTAAGAAAATTTCCAATGACGACAGAGGGACTACGGAAGATGGTTTCTCAAAGTACCGTCCATTGTCTTCCTTCCACTGACGATATTGTTTGTTTCTGTTAACTTACAGCGCCATCTGTCGGTGCGATTTTAAGTTTTTTTTAATGACGCCTTAAAAATTCCCATTGCTTTGGGAGCGTACTGGTAAAATTTCTAATCATTTGGATCAGTGGTTGTTTTATTATAGGGTTTTGCTTTCACAACTTTAAAAAAAATCACCCTGTATATATATATATCATATAGATATGTGTGTGTGTGTGTGTTAGTATAGATTTCTCTCTCACTCTCTCGCTGTATATATATATATATATATATATATACCAAGTGTAAATTATCCGAGCACACAGTATAAACAATACCTTCATCTAATGGCATCACTTGTGTCATTTCATGTCACATTTTTTTTCTTTAACAACTGTTTCATATGTCACATACACTCTCAGAAACAACTGTAAATTTATGAGCGTTTGCCCTTCAATGGGGAACAGCCTTATTTGATGAAAAACGGTCTGATCCCTTAGATACTTAGAAAATTAACTGCAATCCACATATTTTTACAGTTCTAGCCCATATGTTAGCAAAAATAGGGTACGACCCCATACATTGTCCTCCGCTAGGATGTAACCCTTCATTTTACTCGTGTTTCGAAAATTTTAACCCGCAAAAACAGCGATTCTGTGATGATTATCTAATATGCTACGTGCTACGGAACAGTAAGCAAAGTGTTATCGTGTTTTAAAGTGCATTATATCCTGTGCATTATAATGCTGTATTACTTTGCTCCGTAAAATTACGGGCTGCACAAAATGATGGGCATGGAGTTTTTTTTTTTTTTTTTTTTTTTTTTTTTTTTTTTTTTTTTTACGGTGCATGACTGGAATCTCTGCTGCCGGCCTCTGCCCGTAATTTTACTGCAATTTTTTTTTTACAGTGTACATTTTCATGACCAAATGCAATGTGAAGACATCTGTGAAATGTGACAAGTTATTGGGGATTCCAAAAGTAATTAATTGCATAAAAAAAAGAAAAGAAAAGAAAAAAAAGCGGAGAAAGCCATAAAATCTGCACATAAAAACCCTTACTGTTTATGTGGAATCTTCATGGTATTGTAAACCTGTCAGGGAAGATAAAATGTTACTTCTGAACATGAATATATCGTAATTTTTTATAGACACAATTTTGAAACGAGATGGTCAACATCAAGTGTACAGACAAGGCTGACTTAGATTCTTTACTATAACTCAGAAAATAGCCGACTGAACATACGGTCCATTGAATGAATTATTGTAAGATTCCAGCACTTCCAGTAAAATCATCACACTTTACTCAACGTAAAGTTGCTCTGTTGAAAGTCTCATAAAATAATCGTTATTATTGTTCAAATTGTGAAGGAAAATTCGTGTTCAGCTTGGATTAACATACTCCGTATTTTTGAAAGAGTAATTTTATTGCGACTCTTAGTTCCTAGAAAAACTGTTATTTTTTTTTTTTTACATGTATTAAAAACCTTTAAAACTGCGACCACCTTTCTTTTACAATCAAATATATATCCATATATATATATATATATATATATATATATATATATATATATATATATATATGTATGTGTGTGTGTATGTGTGTGTGTCAAATAAGCAATATCAAAGCCGTTCAACATAAACAAAATCTAACGACATCATATGTGTCTTGTGTCTTTTAATGTCACCCTTTTTTCTTTAACAATTGATTCAAATGTCACATACGTTTTCCTGACCAAATACAAGGTGAAGACGTCTGTGAAATGTGACAAGTTGCTGGGGATTCCAGAAATAATTGATTGCACAAAAAAAGCAACAAAGAAAGCCATAAAATCTGCACAGAAAAACCCTTATTATTCCTGCCGTTCCTGTCTCTGTGGAATCTTCAGGGTGTCACATGTTAGGGAAGATAAAATGTTACTTCTGAATATGAATATATCGTAATTTTATATAGACACAATTTTGAAACGAGATGGTCAACATCAGTGTACAGACAAGACTGACTCTAACTCAGAAAGTAGCCGACTGAACATACGGTCCATTGAATGAATTATTGTAAGATTCCAGCACTTCCAGTAAAATCATCACATTTTACACAACGCAAAGTTGCTCTGTTGAAAGTCTCATAAAATAATCGTTATTATTGTTCAAATTATGAATGAAAATCTGCGTTTGGCTTGGATTAACATACTTCGTATTTTAGAAAGAGTACTTTTATTGCGACTCTTAGTTCCTTATAAAACTGTTTTTGTTTTATTTTAAATTGTATTAAAAACCTTTAAAACTTCGACGACCTTTCTTTTACACTCATATATATATCCATATATATATCTATATCTATATATCTATATATGTGTGTATGTGTGTGTGTTGAATAAGCAATATTAAAGCCGTTCAACATAAACAAAGTCTAATGACATCACATGTGTCTTGTGTCTTTTAATGTCACCCTTTTTCTTTAACAATTGATTCAAATGTCACATACGTTTTCCTGACCAAATACAAGGTGAAGACGTCTGTGAAATGTGACAAGTTGCTGGGGATTCCAGAAGTAATTGATTGCACAAAAAAAAGTAACAAAGAAAGCGATAAAATCTGCGCAGAAAAAGCCCTGATATTCTTGTCTTTCCTGTTTCTTAGGAATCTTCATGGTATTGTCACCTGTCAGGGAAGGTAAAATGTTACTCCTGAGGATGAATGTATCGTAATTTTGTATAGACTCAATTTTGAATCGAATGAAAAATTCTCTTGTCATTGTAGTTCTCGCTGTTTATTCGGTTTTAACTTTTTTTCATATGTCTCGTAATGTAGGTTTCAAATGAAAAGAAATTCATGAAATTTGTTTTTCTTTTTTATGAATTTAGAAACAAAATTTATTTAAGATTATGTAGGGTAGATTCGGGGAAGATGCCGTAGTTTTTGATTTATTTTTTTATAAAATCGCCTGTTGTTTTTATTTGTTATTCATTAATCTCTTGTTAAAGTTTACACATTTATGTATGATTTAAAAATGTATTTCATTTTACAAATGTCATAGAAAACATCAAAATTTTTGCTTTTGTAAATGGTTTCATATCGGCATTTTACCCCAAACTTCGGGTAAGATGACCAACTGCTTAAGAAATACATTAAGAAAGAGCGCAAAACATTTTTGGAAATTACAAAAGGTGTTAAGACTAAATAGCAAAAGAAAAGCACTACTTAAAACTTAAATAAAACAACACAAACTAGAATTAAAGTATCAGTAGGGAAGCCTCTTCCATACGACTGAGTGGCTTTTCCCTACTGCGCCTGCGCATAGGAAAACCACGTTATATGGCATCTCACCCCAAGTTACGCTATATTTTAATCATACAGGATTTTAAGCAGAAATGCCATTGAAATAAATTGGTAATCTTGATATAACAGTAAGATAAGAATGTCACGTGGAAGAAAATATGCGTGGAAATATTTCGATAAAGTAAATAATAATAATTTATTAATGTCGAATAAAAATAATCTATACTTATAAAAGAGTAGCTTGATTTTCTCATAATCAACGCCGAGCCTCAACCGCTTGTCCTAGAACAATGAAATTTGAAAGACATATTCTTTACGCAATGTAGGCACCGACTAAGAAAGGATTTTTGAAAATTCACACCCTAAGGGGTTAAATGGGGGTCGAAACTTTTAGATAATTTCGTCTTTTCGGTATATTCCAGCAGGAGTTTTAAGTAGGAGCGTGGAATTCGGGATAACAATTCTACTAAACAATAGTTAAACATGTATTTCAGGTGATTTTAGAAATTAAACCGCTAAGTGGGTTAAATGGGGGGGGGGGGTTGAAAATTTTCGGTGATTTCACATTTTCACCATATTTCATCAGCAGTTTTATGTAAGAGCGTGAAATTCAAGATAACAAATCTACTAAAAAAATAATTAAACACGTACTTCAGCGATTTTAGAAATTCAACCAGTAAGGGGGTAAATGGGGGGGGGGTCTAAAGTTTTAGGTCATTTTGCCTTTTCGCCATATCGCAACAACAGTTTTAGTTAAAAGCGCGAAATTCAGGATAACAAATTTACTAAAAGTTAGTTAAATACAGATTTCAGCTATTTTAAAAATTCAACCACTAAGGGTGTTAAATGGGGTGTCGAAAGTTTTTAGTCATTTCGCGTTTTCGCCATATCTCAGCAGCAATTTTAGATAGGAACGTGAAATTCAGGATAACAAATCTACTAAAAAAATAATTAAACGCATATTTCAGCGATTTTAGAAATTCATCCATTAAGGGGATTGAATGGGGGGTCGAAAGTTTTAGGTCATTTTGCCTGATCGCCATATCTCCGCAGCATTTTTAGTTAGGAGCTCGGAATTCAGGATAACAAATTTACAAAAAATATAGATAAAAATGTATTTAATCAATTTTAGACATTCAGCAACTAAGGGGGAGGGGGGCGGGGTTAAATAGAAGGTCAAATATTTTAGGTCATTTTGTCATATCTCAGTAGAAATTATAGGTAGAATTATGAAACTCAGGATAACAAATCTAAAATAAGAATAGTTAGGCACGTATTTCAGCGATTTTAGAAATTCAGACTCTAAGGGGGGTTAAATGGGGGTCAAATGTTTTAAGCCATTTTGCTATATCTCAGTAGAAGTTATAGTTAGGAGTGTGAAATTCAGGATAACAAATCTACATTTCAGACGATTTTAGACATTCAACTACAAAGGGGGTTAAACGAAGGGTCGAAAATTTTCGATGATTTCACCTTTTCACCATATCTCATCAGTAGTTTTGGATAAGAGCGCGAAATTCAGGATAACAAATCTGCTATAAAAATAATTAAACACATATTTCAGCGATTTTGGAAATTCCCCCATTAAGGGGACAAAATGGGGGTTGACATTTTTAGGTCATTTCGAATGTTCGCCATATCTCAGCAGAATTTTTAGTTAGGAGCTTGAAATCACAGATTCAGGGTAACAAATCTACTGAAAAATAGTTAATCATGTATCTTCGTTATTTTAGAAATTCAGCCACTAAAGGGGGTTAAATGGGGGTCGAATTTTTTATGTTATTTTGACATATCTCAGTAATAGGTACAATGTAAAAAATTTGCAGCAAAGTAACCGGTCATTCGACCGTTTTTATAAAAAACCGTTACATAACCTCAATTTAACAGTATTCTGACCCTAATATGAGCAATATTATGGTCAAAATAGCGTTAAATTATGGTTATGTACGGTTAAGTAGGGTAACAAATGCACTAAAAATAGTTAAATATGTATTTCGACAATTTTAGATAATAATCCATCAAGGGGGGTCACACTGTGTGTCGAAACTTTTAAGTAATTGTGCCATATCTCAGCAGCAGTTTTAAGTAAGAATGTGAAACTCCGCTTTACAAATCTACAAAAAAAGCAGTTAATCATATACTTCAGTGATTTTAGAGCTAGAGAGTTTGTGGGCAACATAGGCTGTGAACCCGATTGAGGAAGATTAGACGGAAAAGAGAAATATTGTTGATTTATTATTATATATTTTGTGTGATATTTTTTCCAAGGAATGTATTTTTTAATTTCCCATTTTAAATATTTTTTTCGATTTTCGTCTTTTAGCGATTGGATTTAAGATTTTAAACAAAATAGTCAACTTCCACCTTTTTCAAGATACATTTTTTGGAAGTAAAAAATTTCGATTTAAATACTGATTGCCATAACTTTAGGCTAGGGTATGTACAAGGATGCCTTATGGTGATTACCGTATAGTCAGATTACAAGCGTGTAACCGAATGGGTCCTGTTAAAATTATTTCATTTTAATGATTTATGCACGCAAAATAACTGAACCACGTTATAGTGATCGCTGCATTAACGATGTATGGCTGAGAAATACACAGGGCCCCGTTATTTTGATCACCTCATTAATAATTTATGGGCGTGACAGTACCCATTTACAATGATCGCCATTTATCTTAGGTAATCCCATTTTCATTTATTTCATCTGAAAGATCTCCGCTCATCTTAGATAAATACGCGCAGGGCCAGTAGTATTTTGTCAGAGGGATTATGGAAAAAAATATTATTAATGTCACGAAATATTTATTTACGTATAGTTTAAAATAAAGTATTTTAATTACATTTCTCTGTAAAATGCAATTTCTGGGCCCCAAGGGAAGTCAAGACAGTACGCTGCAGAATGCATTTGGGCCCCACTCAGCAGCGACCGGCTGGACGGGCGAAGACCGGCTAGTATTACATATTTGTTTTGGATTTTCTGAAATGAATTTTCTTACGAAAGTTAATTCTTTTTAAATATTTATTTAACAATTTTATAAATGATATGTTTAAAGACTGGGATCTTCTTTTGTAGGTAAACGTGTAAATATTATACATATTCAGAAATTAATAGATGACAGTGTAAATAAATGATTGATAATAACATCAGTAAAAATGAATAGTCTACAGGCAAAAACAGAAATGTATAAACATGGGATATGTTTTACACGAGAAACAACGTTGTCTACCTTAGGAAAGAGCATATATTTCATAGGTTTCATTGTTATATTATTATCTGTTATATACAGGGTGCATCAAAAAATGTATACATACACTGTTTAACAAGTCATAAATTTCTAATTTTCTTTCTTTTCAAAGTGTAATTAATTGGAAATAATGATTGGACCAAGATTAACTTTTTTTAAAAAAAGAAAATTTATTTTAAAATACTATTGTAAGTATGAAAATGTAGCATAAGTTCTAAAACAATATCGCAGGGAGTTTCAGGCAGATTCGCCTATGTCACTTACAATTCATTCGATAAAAGATAAGTTTGAAACGATTAGAGGTTCATAGACAACGTTCTGGAACCGAAATTGAATAAGAATGCGTCCCAACGTTTGTTGAAGTTTGTGGATCAGTAGCCCATCATTATAAGCAGTGCATTGACATGAACGGCAATAATTTTGAACGTCTGTGGTAGGATGAAAATTTATACATTTTATGTAGATTAGTTTGCAATTTAAATATGAATTATATGTGAATAAAAACTGGAGTTATACTCATTCAAACACATTCAAAAGACAATGTTCTGGAACCGAAATTGAGCAAGAATGCGTCCCAACGTTTGTTGAAGTTTGTGGATCAGTAGCCCATCATTATAAGCAGTGCATTGACATGAACGGCAATAATTTTGAACGTCTCTCTGTGGTAGGATGAAAATTTATACATTTTATGTAGATTAGTTTGCAATTTAAATATGAATTATATGTGAATAAAAACTGGAGTTATACTCATTCAAACTCATTTAAAAGATAACGTTCTGGAACCGAAATTGAGCAAGAATGCGTCCCAACGTTTGTTGAAGTTTGTGGATCAGTAGCCCATCTTTATAAGCAGTGCATTGACATGAACGGCAATAATTTTGAACGTCTGTGGTAGGATGAAAATTTATACATTTTATGTAGATTAGTTTGCAATTTAAATATGAATTATATGTGAATAAAAACTGGAGTTATACTCATTCAAATTCATTCAAAAAACAATGTTCTGGAACCGAAATTGAGCAAGAATGCGTCCCAACGTTTGTTGAAGTTTGTGGATCAGTAGCCCATCATTATAAGCAGTGCATTGACATGAACGGCAATAATTTTGAACGTCTGTCTGTGGTAGGATGAAAATTTATACATTTTATGTAGATTAGTTTGCAATTTAAATATGAATTATATGTGAATAAAAACTGGAGTTATACTCATTCAAATTCATTCAAAAAACAACGTTCTGGAACCAAAATTGAGCAAGAATGCGTCCCAACGTTTGTTGAAGTTTGTGGATCAGTAGCCCATCATTATAAGCAGTGCATTGAGATGAACGATAATAATTTTGAACGTCTGTGGTAGGATGAAAATTTATACATTTTACGTAGATTAGTTTGCAATTTAAATATGAATTATATGTGAATAAAAACTGGAGTTATACTCATTCAAAGTATGCATACATCTTTTCTGAAGCATCCTGTATATTATATATTGCTTTAAATATTATCTCCGAATATAAAAAGCTGCCAAACAAAGAAAAAAACTGAAAATATACGCACTACGCGTAAGATTATCCATTTAATTCCCTCGCGATCGAACCTTTGCTGGAAAGTAGGAGGACAAATACATTCTTTATATTCCTGAAATTCCACAAAAATTCGTGAAGCGTTTCTCTATATATTCGACAATGCGTCAAAAATTGAAATTTTCTGTTGACTTTTGGTCATATAGTGTATATACTACTTATTTGAAGCATACAGGGTGAATTTTAAATACTTTACAACATTAAACTGAAATAACGTCTCAGAGCCTCACTAGATGGCGGGACGAATGCGTGCAATGAGAGACGGTATAAAAGGAATTTGTTCAGTGACAACTCCACGCTATTTTGAAAATGTCTCTCAAAGCGTCATATTCAACTCATGATCATATTTTAGTTGTTAAAAATTGGTATTTATGTGGTGAAAATGCAACACTATTTTTACGGAAGTCGTCATCAATTTTCTGAAACTGACCTAAGCCCCGAGTTAGGGACTATCAATACCCAAATCATTATCTTGGTGCATTGCATTGGTCTACTTATTCACCAGATATGAATCCATGGGATTTCTATCTTTGGGGTCATATGAAAGATTTGGTGTACAAGAAGAGGCCGACAGACCTTATTAGCCTCAAAAGATCCATAACTGATTCATTTTCAACCATAAAAAAGGAAAAACCGCTTGATTTTGTAACTCACAACTTTGTGACTAAGTTATGCTATTTTATCACTTCTGAAGGTTCTCACTTTGAAAAAGTTATCCATTAAATTCTTATTTTCAAGTTCTTTTCAATAAAAAATGTTTGTAGTGTTATCTACAACGACTATAGAGTTATTTCAGTATTTCAGTTAAAAGTTGTAGGTTAATAAAAAGTCACCCTGTATATCCGGTTTCTTTGGTGCATAGAAATTATCAGATGTCAGGGAAAGTAAAATGTTATTCCTAGGTATGAATGTATCGTAATTTTGTATAGAAGCATTTTTGAATCGAATGCAAAATTCTTTTCCTTCTGAATTTTCGCGATTCATTCGTTTTTTCATTTTTATGAGATCTTTCTTGGCGTTTGTTTATGTCTTATTGCGTTTGGAAATGAAATTTATTTAAGATTATGAGTATATTAAACCAGCATAAGTTCATATAAAAATGATTTTGAAATAAACTCGTTACCGTGAAATAATGGTAAAATGAAGATTTTAGATAGACGATAACATATATTTTACGAAAAGAATTATTAAAGAGCTGAAAAAGGCAATTTCGATTCTATAAATTTTAGTACAATATTTGTGGGATATTGAAGAAGGATCAATATTTCACATTTGTCTTGAATCTTTAGATAATACGAATTATAAAGCCAAAGGTTAGTAATTGAAAATATTTACTTAATAATTTTTTGAATAGTATATTTGAATAATTCTAGGATATATTTTCTATATATATAACACATACCATAAATAAATCAATAAAATCTCTTCACAGTAAGCCATGTTATTCTTGGTGTTCCTGTTTCCTGAAAAATCTCCATGATATTGCTTGATATGATATTGCTCTCCATGATATTGTAAGGGAAGGTAAAATGCCACTCCTGAGGATGAATGCATCGTAATTTTATATAGAAACAAATTTCATGGAAAAGTTCTTTTAAATTTTTTTGAAAAATTCTCTTGTTGATTTTTTTTTTATGTTTATCTGATTTTTTATTTTTGTCAGAACTATTTTAGCGCTTTTTTATGTAGTCGTAAATATGGAAATTAAATTTATTTACGACTGAAGGATTTCGTATAAAAATACGTTTGAAGTAAAACCGCCATCTTGATATGAATGAAAATTAACGATTTTAGATGGGCGAGAACGTATATTTTACGTGCAAAAATAACAAAAATAATATAAAGTACATTACGATACATTACGATCTATGGGGAAAAATCATTAGCGGTTTATTTTAATAATGTTACGCAATTTCATATACATTGTAATTGATATATATCACTAAGGTGCATTACAAGAAGCTTAATATGGAATAGGGTATGCATAGCACATACAGTTACTTTACAGGGACAGTCAAAAGAATTCCGTTACATTACGTCTATGGAGAAAAATCGTCTGCGGTTTATTTAAATAATGTTTCACTATTTTAAACGCATTGAAATTTATATATATCACTAAGGTGCATTACAAAAGGCTTACTACAGAATATTGTGTGTATAGCAGTCATCGTTCATTTACAGGGGCACACAAAAGGATTCACTACTGTCTGTTAACAATAATTCCTGGAAGTGCGTTTTAAATTACTGAACGCGATTTTAAATTTAACTCACTTTTTGTCTATTACGTGGTGTGTATAAATTCTGTAGATCATATACAGGAAAGCACAAAAGTTCGCGAACACATTTCCGTTTATTGACAGAAACTCCAGAAGGAGAATTTTAAACTGTGCTACGCGCTTCCTAACTGAACTAAAATTTAGCATCCTATGTAGTATATATACAAATTTATAGATCATATAGAGGGCTGAATAAAAGTATTCGGATATTTTTCCGAATATTGTATATGTTGGAAATTCCTGAAATTATGTTTTTAAATATGTTATGCGTTTTCCAAATTGTTTACTTAGATGTTATCTTTCAGCTTATTAAACGGTATGATTTGTAAAATTATTTTGGAAGCGTTGGAAAGTGTTACATAATCTATGCTTGAAACCTGATTTTTCGTTCTTGTTTTTTATGTCGTCGTGAATATGGAAATTAAATTTATTTAAGACTTTGATTATATTAAGGATTTCGTTTAAAAATGCTTTTGATGTCAAACAGTTATCTGGATATGTCTGTAAAATAAATTTTAGATGGGTGAAATTATACATTTTCCGTAAAAGAATTAATACATTATAATAAAATATAAGTAAGATATTGAAGAAGGATAAGTATTCCACATTTGTCTTGGGTCTTTGGATAACATAAAATATAAATCCGAATGTTAGCCATTTGAAAATATTTTCTTAACAATTTTTTTAATAGTGTATTTGAATAATTCTGGGCTATTTCTTTTTTGTGTATAATGTCCACGTATATATAAATCGATAAAATCTGCTCTGATAAAGCCATGTTATTCTTGCAATTCCTGTTTCTTGGGAATCTTCATGTTAGTGTCACCTGCCAGGGTATAAATATCGCAAGGAGGATGAATGTATTGTAATTTTATATATAAACATATTTTATGGAAAAATTCTTTGAAAGATTCTCTTGTAGATTTTTTAATGTTTATCCGGCTTTTTATTTTTGTCATATCTCTCTGAGCACTTTGTTGTTTTCGTCGTGAATATGGAAATGAAATTTATTAAATATTTTGATTGTATTAAAATTTCGTAAAAAAATGCTTTTGAAGTAAAACCGTTACCTAGATATGTCTGTAAAATAATGATTTTACATGGGTGAAAAAATATATTTTCTGTAAAAGACTTAATAAAAATTATATAAAATACACCAAAGAGCTATTTCGATTCTATGAATTATAATACAATACACGTAGATTATTGAAGAAGGATAAATATATGTTCCACATTTGTCTTGAATACTTAGATAACATGAACTATAAATCGAGGATGTTGCGAAAGGTTAGGTCTTTGAAAATATTTACTTAAAGAGTTTTTTGAAAAGTGTATTGGAATAATTTTAGGGTGTATTTTTTGTATGTCTAACATATCCGCACGCGTCGGAAAAACTAATTTTTTATTGTAGCGAACTACAACTACAAGTATTTTATCGAAAATGTAGTTAACTACAACTACAACCACTTCTTTTAAAAGTAACGACTACAAACTACTTTTCAAAAGTAGCCGCTACTTCGCTACTTTCAGCTTTGGTCAAAGAGTTCCAATTAACACTAGAAGTTGAAAACACGGATTAAATAGTAATAAAGCATCCTTTTGTTATATCGCGTCTGCCGAGATACAATTAAATAAATGCGACATAACAGAAGACATTAAAAAATTAACAAAGATAACATATAAGAAATATTTTGTGTTTCTTCTCCAAAATGTTAGTTTATACACATATTACAAATTTCGTACATACCATACTTAAATGGTGTGTATGTTTTTTATTTATAACTGATAGACCCGCCGGGAGTCTGAATCTCTGGTATCTTTATGATATTGTCAGCTATGAGGAAAGTTAAAATTTTAAATAAAAAAGACGAATGTATCGTAATTTTGTATAGATGCAATTTTGAGTTGTAGGATATTTCATTTTCATCTTAAAATTTTCGCTATTTATTTATTTATTTTTCCTTATTTAGCATTTATTTCATGAACTTTGAATTAAAATTTATTTAAGTTTATTATTTCATATAAAAATGTTATGAAATAAATTAGTTATCGTGAGGTGGCGGTAAATTGACGATTTTACAAGGAAGTAAACGTGTACTTTATGTAGATTAATTTCATATAGATTAAGATAGTAATCCGACACTATGCATTAGAATAAAAGTAAATTGTGAATTTAAAAAAAAATCGATATTCTACTTTTGATTCGAATTTTTAGGATATTAAACTTTAAAAAGAAATGTGAAATATTTATTTCCCATTTGTGACAGTTATTTGTAACATACTAACGACATAATAACGTAACATAATAACTTATTTGTAACATGCGAAAACACTAGTTTTTGAAAACTTGAGCGAAGGAAACCCAAGTTATTTGTATTATAGATGTCAGGAAACTTCATATGAGCTACACGTTTCCTAACTGAACTAAAATTTAGCATTCTATTTAGTATATATACAGAACTATAGATCATATACAGAGTGGCACAAAATAGCTCGGATATTTTTCCGCAAATTGTTGGCAATTCCTGAAATTGGATTTTTAAATGTGGAATGCGTTTTCAAAATTGTTTAGTTAGATATCATTTTACACCTTACAGTAAAGATTTGCAAAATTATTTTGCAAGTGTTGGAAAATGTTACATAATCTATGCTTGACGCATGATTTTTCGTTCTTGTTTTTTGTTGTTGTTGCTGTGATCACGTGTTAGATCACGGAGAAAATATTTATAAATATAATTTATAAAACCAAAGAACCATTTAAAAATTTTAAAAGTTCATTTTTTTAAATTAATGGCAGGACTATTTCATCAACATAAAGTTATTTTCTATATTTTTTTGAAAACTTTCAAGTTTTACTTTGCCTGCGTATCTCCAATAGGTAAAAACTTAAAACACGTCTCAACTTTTTGTGGAACACTGTGTATACATGTATATACAAACATTTATATGTTTCTATTCATAAAAGTGTGTCATTGGCACATTATGAAAGTGAATTTCATCTTTGTTTTCATAAGGTAACTTTTTGTTTCTAACATAATTTAGTATTATCTAACATAATCTAATATTTTCTTTCATGCAGCGTTGGAACAGAATACTATATTTTGTCAGGTAATGCATAAGTAATCTCCACTGACATGGTTGCTCTTTTATCATATCGTGCTATCAATTTTGAAAAGCTTCCTCAAAAACCTGTGTGCTCTACTACATGTTTTTTTTCACTACAGTTATTGGCAAAGTGCCTTTGTATTGCGAAGTCTGTTTTTCTGTGGATGTTATTGCAGCTCTTTCATTGTGGCGATCACTTTTTGAATGAAAGTGTAAAACATCACATATCGCTGAAAATTGTATAATAGACCGGGATGAAAGAGATTGAATTACGGCCTACAAAATATTGACCTACTAAACTTTCATATGCTTTACTCAAAAATATATCAGAGGTTTATGCGGTCCCATAGAATGTTATAGAAAACAGCAAACTTTTAATTAAAATCATTAACATTTGGTGTATATACCGAGCAGGAATTTTTGCTAAAATTGGTATAAATTACGAATTTACATCTATAAAATCTGATCGGACTGAGCGTGATTTTATACGTGGAAGTCAATACAAATGGGCTATCACCTGAATGCATTACAAATGTTTTTCAATATATCCAATAATAAAGCAACTACAGATACACTCAAAGTAGCGTTAATCTTATGGTGTTAATTTTTAAAATTATCCTTAATCTTCTCTACAAAATCGTTTTCTAAATATCTGTTTACTAATAATGTGCTTTTATAGCTCTATTTATAAAAAATGATAAAGTGATTCTCCTCTCTGCCTATGTGCGTCTTTGTCCACTTCCTTGCATTATATTTTGTGCTGCACACTCACAACATTTTTCATTCCAAATAAAATTAATCAAATGTTCTTGGAAATTTCAATAAAATGTGTATTAATTCATCCAATACTAACACAAATAATTATACAGGGTGTCCTATAAGTCCTTCACACATTTTAAAATTCAATAAAAGAGCAAGCGATTGATGTACGAGAGTGTGGTTTGGATGAAAATGCTTCATATGATCTGAAATTTTGTTTAAGCAAATAAAAAAAATTAGTTCTAAAAATTTTCCATAGATGACGCTGCTTCTGAAAAGTTATCGAATAGGTAGAATGCCTTTATACATAACAATGGCGAAAGATTCACTATAGCAACTATAGCAACCCACATTCCAGAACTTAACAATACTCGCCCTCTTGAGTTCGATTAGACGAGTAAGGATGGATAGACAAGTATTCGTTAACTTCGTGCAACAAGTGTAATATCTATTCTATAACTTTTGAAAAGGAGCACCATCTATGAGAAAATTTGGAAATAATTTTTTATTTGCTTAAACAAAATTTCAGGTCATAAGAAGCATTTTCGTCCAAACCGCATTTTCGTACGCCAATTGCTTGATCTTTTATTGAATTTTAAAATGTGTCAAAGACTTTTGAACACCGCGTATATTGAATTCAATTTATATAGAATAATGAATTCATTTTCAAGTCATAAACAAGTTTAAATCAACACTGTTTCAACGCACTTAAATTCTGTAAATTTTAAATCATAGAGGGTATAAAAGTTTACCAAAAAGCTTTTATTTCAATTAATTAAATAATTCGAGAAATAGTATAAAACCAATAGTGACTATGTCGAAGAGCATCCAATCCATTGGATTGTGTTTTGATGATGCATGTATTTGTTTGAATGCATGTGTCTGTTTGATACATGTCTCTTTTTGATGTATGTATCTGTTTGAGATTTTATCTAGATAACAGAAAAATTATTTGTTTAAGTATTCTAGAAACTCTCTCTCTCTCTCTCTTACTATTGTGTATCATATATTCTAATACGAGCAAATCTTGTGTGTGGTTATATATATATATATATATATATGCAAATTTTATCTTAAAAACGGCTCTAACAATTTTGACGAAATTTCGTATCCTACCGTTTTGGGGCACCAGAAAACCATTGGGCTAGGTCACATGTTCGAGAAAATTCGATTAGTGGGTCATTTTGGGTCATTTTGGGTCATGGTCTAGCTAATTGTATCTAAAAAACGGTTCAAACGATTTTGACGAAATTTTGTATCCGACTATTTTCGGGCACGAGAAGACTATTGGGCTGGGTCACATGTTCGAGAACTTTCGATTAGTGGGTCATTTTTGGGTCAAAGCGGGTCAAATTAATTTTATCTAAAAAACGGCTCTAACGATTTTGATTAAATTTTGTATCCTACGAGTTTCGGGCACGCGAAAATCATTGGGCTAGGTCACATGTTCGAGAAAATTCGATTAGTGGGTCATTTCTGGGTCATTGTGGGTCAAGATCTAAAAAGCGGCTCAATTTACACTAAATTTTGCATCCAATGGTTTTCGAGCACGAGAAGACTGTTGGGCCAGGTCACATTTTCAATTAGTGGGTCATTTTGGTCATGGGTCATTATGGGTCAAGCTATTTTATCTTAAAAACGATTCAGATGATTTGAAATAAATTTAGCACCTACAGGTTTAGGGAACAAGAAGACTATTAGGCTAGGTCACATATTCGAGAAATTTCGATCAATGGGTTATTTTGGTCATGGGCACGAGGGGCATTTTGGTTATTTTGGTCATGGGCATTATGGGTCAAGCTATTTTATCTTAAAAACGGCTCAGACTATTTACACTAAATTTTGCATCCTATGGTTTTCGGGCACGAGAAGACTGTTGGGCTAAGTCACATGTTCGAGAAAATTCAATTAGTGGGTCATGATATTTGAACTCAAATTTAATTTTGACCGAGCATAGCTCGGTCTTCCCTGCTCGTAAGATTTAAGCGCCATTTAATTTTTTTACCTCTTAGTGTTACGTAGGCTATGTAAAGATGTTGAAAATAAGATAGGAAATAACATTATGTTGAGTAAATACTCTTACCAATAATTTTCCAAAAGCTAGGCTTTTAAAATTTTTATACGGTCCTTGTCACATCGTGTTTAAATAGAGTCAAGCGACACCTCTAGATTTGATATGGTGGGGCGAGTGCCATACTGACAAAAAAAACTTATCATTTTAAAAACATCTCTAAATATGTCAATTGTTAAAAAGTATGCTATAATATCGGGGCTACCAATTAACTCCGAAAGTGACTTTAGACTTTTTTCAATTACTTTAGAACTAAACATTTCTCAATTGTCCGTGGTTCTTTTGTTGGCCGTTTTAAATTCCAATTTTAAGAAACTTTTTTTAATTGTCACTTCAATTTTTTAAGTTTATTTTTGTTAATTGTAAGATACTTTTTTTAGTTATAAATTTACATTAACTGTAGAAATTTTAGTTTCTTTTAATTTTTACTTTATCTTTTGACTGAGTTCAAAACACTGAATACAGTGTTTCCAGCCACGTTCTTTTGATGATATAGGTATATTTTATCTGTGGTTTTTTAATTATTAATCCTGATTATTGGTATTATGAAATGTTTCTTTTATCTCAATTCGTACTTTGTCATTTCCTTAATTATTGTACCTTATTATTAGATATATCTGTAAATAAAAAAGTGGTATAGTGCTTACATTCCGAATTTTGGTTTTATCACTGGAATACAATACTATTACAATATTACTTACAGCAACAGTTTCTAAAAAAAATATGAAATACAATTTTTTACAATTACTGTTAAATGTATCCTGTACTCATTGATTATTTAATTTTCTTTAGCGCCATGGGGGTAAAATGAGCTCTTTATGAGCTCTCATCTACCTTAATGAGTTGGCAATACGTGTTATAATGTTGGAAAAAAATTATTTCTCAACCTTTTTTTTTTGTATATGTAAATAATAAGACAATATATAAATAATATACATTCATACATAAACAAAAGAACTTTAACTTGACAGAAGCATTTAATTATAACGATCAGCCTTTACTTTTAAAATATTTTCATTTAAAAATAACCGCACACAATGAAGCCTCAACAAAATCGTATAGAAGGGAGTATCGTTTGCCTTTAACTATTGCACTTATTAGATGAACCAGATGACATCGGTTATATAAGTAAAATTTACTTAGCTCGAGATTACCTTTGCAAACATTAGTAGTTAAATTAATTCGAAAATTAAAATTTCGCGTTATTACTCATTGAAGTTCGCTTATAAGATACCCTAAGATATATATAGTTACTAAAAGTGATAAATAGACCGTAGAATGTTTTAATTTCAATTTTCTCTAAAAATTAAGAAGAACAATTTAACATGTGTTACAATGTTAGAAAAAAATTCTTTCTCAAACTTTTTTTTGTATATGTAAATAACAAGACAATATGTAAATAACATACATTCGTACATAAACAAAAGAACTGTAACTTCACAGAAGCATTTAATTATATAACGATCAGCTATTACTTTTAAAATATTTTCATTTAAGACTAACCACACACATTGAAGCTGCAACAAAATCGTATAGAAGGTAGTATCGTTTGCTTTTAATTATTGCACTGATTAGATGAACCAGATGGCATTGATTATATAAGTAAAGTTTTCTTAGCTCGAGATTACCTTTGCAAACTTTAGTAGTTAAGTTAATTTGAAAATTAATATTTCACGTTATTACTCATTGAAGTTCTCTTATAAGATACTTTAAGATATATAGCTACTAAAAGTGATAAATTGGCTGTAGAATGTTTTAACTTCAAACTTCTCTAAAAATTAGAACGAACAATTTAACACGTGTTATAATGTTATAAAAAATTTCTTTCTCAAACTTTTTTTGTATATGTAAATAAGAAGAAAATATGTAAATAACATACACTCATATATAAACAAAATAACTTTAACTTCAAAGAAGCATTTAATTATAACGATCAACTATTACTTTTAAAATATTTTAATTTAAGACTAACCACACACACATTTAAGCCTCAACAAAATCATATAAAAGGGAGAATCGTTTGCCTTTAATTATTGCACTTATCAGATGAACCAGATGGCATTGATTACATAAGTAAATTTTCTTAGCTCGAGATTACCTTTGCAAACTTTAGTACTTAAGTTAATTTGAAAATTAAAATTTCGCGTTATTACTCATTAAAGTTCGCTTATAAGATACCTTAAGATATATAGTTACTAAAAGTGATAAATTGGCTGTAGAATGTTTAAATTTCAAACTTCTCTAAAAATTAGAAAGAACAATTTAACCGTAAAGTTTGCTACAAATTGTCTTAATATGTTTAATTTTCCCATATGGATACTTACATAATACGAAGTGTATACACTATTGAGGTTGTATTCTTTGAAAGACAAATATTATAAATTACGAGTTATATATTTCACATAGCTTGCGCCACAATTGTTTCAAGTTTAAGTGTATACGTAAAATTTACTTTAAAATGCATATTTTTAAAACTGAAATTTCATACTTGAAAAATGAATGATTTTAGAACATAGAACAGTATCACATAGAGTGGTATAATTTCTTTAACTGATGCTGCATTAAGCGGATATGATTACGCGACTGTTTATTATAGAATAATTAAACAAATGTATATAAGTGAACTTTACTTTAAAATGCATATTTTAAAACTCAAATTTCGTAATTGAAAATGAGTGATTTTCGAACATAGAATATGCTAGATATTTTTCAATGCTAGATATTAAATGTGCTAGAAATGTTAAAATGCTAGAATTAAAATGCTTAATGCTAGATATTTTTAATGCTAGAATATGCTAGAAATGCTAGATATTTTTCAATTGATATTCTATTAATCGGGTATGGATGCACGTTTATTCATTACAGAAAAATAAAATATGTTTTATCACATTCTTTTTAAATCTTGTGAAATATTAAACAAGTGGGTAAGTGTGATCGAAGATCGCTCAAAGGGTTTCGTTTAAAATTCCTTTCAAAACACTTTATCCTTTCTTTAATAAATTCAAATAAATTTCATTTCGCAACTAATAAAAAAAAGTCATGTTTTTTATAAAGTAAAGATTTATCGGTCTATTTTTTCGTTTTTTTCGAATATCTAAACCAGCCCGGTAGCAAGTAAAGTCCGCTATCATATTCTGTCATAATATTATCCGTCATGCGGACTAAATGCGATATTTAAAAAAATAAATTCAAAATTAAACAAATTGTACACCTTCAAAATGTTAAAATATGCGAATATTTCCATAATCGGATTTTTATCATGATTCAATATGTTTCTAAAACTCATATATTTACTATTCTCTATTACTCCCCAGCTAAAAATGAACTGCAGTTTTTCTACAGAAGTGAAGTATTTTTAAAGTTTTTTTACAGTCAACTGTGGATTTTCTGCAGTGCAATCTCGACTGTAAAAATACTTCAGTTATTTTGCAGTTAATATGAAGTAATTTTGCAGTAATTTATTTCAAAAATACTGTGAGCTTTTATCTGCAAAAACACTGCAGTTTACGTGAAGTTATGTTATAATCATAAATTTAAAAAATAATGAGACTTTACATCTGTAGTAAAACTGTAGTAGATTTGAAGTAATTTTACAGTCATTAATTCAGTATTATATTTTCAGATGTATCTGCAGTATAAGTGCAGTTACTCTAAGGTAATTTTACAGAACTTAATTTTAGTAAGTTTGTGAGATATTTTCTGCAATTTATCTGCAGTTTTAAAAGCTAAGCAATAGTAAAGTTTTTCAGTTTTTGACAATATTGCGTATTTACTTTATTAATAATTAACACTGGTTTTCAAGACTTTTAGTTTAATGGGACTAAACTGAACAAAAATCAAAATCCTCAGGGGTGGGGGGGGGGCGAACACTGCTTTGAACCACCCATTTTGAGATAAATTTTTAACACATAAATATAAAAAATAATAAATAAATAAATTCCACGGGGAATTTAAAGGGGAAAGTCCGCCCTTCCCTCCAACAGGAAATTTGTACTTTCTCTTAGTGTTTAATTACTTTAAATTACTCGAAAAAAGAATAAATTTACTGTTTTACAAAATCGGTCAAAATAAAAAACTAAATAAAATTTTAAAATCCAGGAAGGGTTAATGACGCCCCCCCCCCCCCCCCACCTTCCAACAGAAAATTCTTAGTTCCTCTTTTAAGTTAAGCGGGGAACAGCTAGTTAAAATCAGCGGACACTACTTTGAACTACCCCTTTTGAGATAAATTTTTAACACATAAATTTAAAAAATAATAAATAAATAACTTTCATGGGGAATTTAAGGGGGAAAGTCCGCCCTTCCCCCCAACGGGAAATTTGTACTTTCTCTTAGTGTTTAATTACTTTAAATTACTCGAAAAAAGAATAAATTTACTGTTTTACAAAATCGGTCAAAATAAAAAATTAAATAAAATTTCAAAATCCAGGGAGGGTTAATCACGCCCCCCCCCCTCAAACGGAAAATTCTTAGTTCCTCTTTTTAAGTTACTCGAAAAGAACCAATTTTATTATGCTGTTCAAAATCGGAGAAAACATAATTTTAGTTACTTAAACTTTAAAATTCAGGAAGAAAGTAGTAATTGAACACTCCCCCCTCCCCACACACACACCCTACACGCAACGAAAAATTCTTAGTTCTTTTATTTTAAGTTATTTTTTATTTTTATTTTATTATTTATTTTAGTTATTTTAATTATTTAGTTATTTAATTAATTAGTTATTAATTTAGTTATTTAGTTAATTAATATAAAATTAGCAGTGGCTATTCACCACATAGCGATTAAAGTTGCAAAACAGCAATGAAAAAATTTTCATTGTTTACCACCTCTGCTTTCAGGTAACACATTCCATGGTAATCCTTGAGCGACTAATTTTGCGATTTTCCCCCCCACAAACGTGTGAAGAATTTCATGATCCCCCCCCCCCCCCTAAAGGTGAAAATAAGCAGTCGCCAGTTGTCGATTAAACTTTAAAAACTGGCGATTAAAAATGTGGAAAGCACTGGCTAAATGCAGGATTTCCCAATTACCATTTTCCCATAAAAAGATTTTTCAGCATCCATTCGACGAAATTCATAATTTTTATGCGCCCGTTCGAAGAAATTCATGGCTTTTACGCGCCCGTTTGAAGAAAATTACGATTTTCCGTGCATAATCGATGAAATTCATGATTTTTACGCGGCAATCCATAAAATTCATGATTTTTACGCGTTTGATCGATGAAATTCAGGATTTTTACACTGCCGAATGACAAAATTTGATTTTTACGTAGCAAATCGACAAAATTCATTATTTCTCTCCGGCCGATCGACGAAATTCATTATTTTTACGCACACGATCGACGAAATTCAAGATTTTTACTCTCTCGAATGACGAAATTTGATTTTTACGTAGCCAATCGACGAAATACATAATTTTTACACGCCGATCGATAAAATTCATGATTTTTACGAGTTCGATCGAGGAAGCTCATGATTTTTACACTGCCGAATGATGAAAGTTGATTTTTACGTAGCCGATCGACAAAATTCATTATTTTTTTGCGCCCGATCGACAAAATTATTTTTATTCGTTCATTCTTTTCTCACTTCTACATCAGAATCTTCTATTAGACGTTATTATCATCGTTTTCAGGGTAATTGTTCTCGTAATATATTATCAGAAGTTACGAGAAATTAAAGCATAAAGTGCTATCATATATTTTAAAGATTTTGAGCAAATAAATTTCGAAAGTAATTTTGAAACTCTTTTTAAATGTTGCTAACGCTGTATGTCTGCAGTCACAGAAATAAACTAGAGCCATAAAAAAATAAATTACCAATATATACCAAGGAAAAAATACAAAATAAAATGTGATGGTCATTTCCTAAACATGTATGGTACTGGTTGTAAATTTGCGTACCCCTGTATTTAAATTTATTTATATTCTACAAACATTTCTTTGGACACTAAATATAGTTCAGCTAGAAAATACATTTTATTTAAATGATATCTGAACATAGAAGATATTTAACTCATCATTACTATATGGTAAAATTACTACTGAGAAACTTTTTTAAAGATTGTTCATTTTATTCTCACTTCTATATCAGAATATTCTATTAGACGTTAATATCATCGTTTTCAGGGTAATTGTTCTCGCCAGATATTAACAGAAGTTACGAGAAACTAAAGCATAAAGTACCTCCATATATTTTTACGATTTTGAGCAAATAAAGTGAGAAAGTCATTCAGAAACTCTTTTTAAATGTTGCTAAAGATGTGTGTCTGCAGTCACAGAAAGGAACAGGAGTCATAAAAACAGAAATTACTAGTCTATACCCAAGAAGAAATACAAAATAAAATGTGATAGTCATTTCCTAAACTGTAATGGTATTGGTTGTAAAAAGAAAAAACTTCTGGTTCGACTCATATGATAATAATTTAGATCAAAAATCTTCTATAAAGATAAACATTGTCTGAGGAAACGGTATAAAATGATAGTTTGTAATGAAAAAAAGTAAAACATTTGAAGATTTAATCTTTCAGAAACAAACTTTATTTATTTATTTATTTTTGGGTGCAAGGTTGCTATAGTGTTTATTCCCATTAGAATTCATTACAAAATAACACTATCCAATGTTTGAAGATTTTGTAGATTATTTTTTGTGTTTTTATTTATTTTTTGTGTTTTTATTTATTTTTTGTGTTTCTTTCTTTATTTTATTTATTTATTTATTTATTTATTTATTTTATTTTATTATTATTATTATTATTATTATTATTATTATTATTATTATTATTATTATTATTATTATTTCTTTATTATAATTATTTATTT
This sequence comes from Maratus michaelseni, assembly GCA_963931845.1. Taxonomy (NCBI): domain Eukaryota; kingdom Metazoa; phylum Arthropoda; class Arachnida; order Araneae; family Salticidae; genus Maratus; species Maratus michaelseni. Next base: position 57,543,915 of record OZ007597.1, read on the forward strand.
TATTTCTTGTTTATTTATTTTTTGTGTTTTGTAGATTATTAACCCTTTCCAATATTTACAGAATATTATTAAAAATTTTCACTTTTTCATACAATGAAATGAGATCTTAATAAGCAATTTAAATAAAATGCACCACAAGCGATTTTTCTAGATGCACCATAAAGTAATTTAATTCTTTTGTGTGTCCATGTAAATAAACTATAAATGCTACATACTTCATTTAGAATAATGAACATTTTATAGTGAAACTAATTAACATAAAAAAAATTACATGTTAATCCAAGTATATTTAGATAACGTATATTTACTCTAGTTAGAGCACGGATAGACGGACAGACGGTCATACAGACAGGCAAACTGAATTCACAAACACTTTTCAACTATGTTCAAAAGTGGTAAAAAAAATAATAATGCAGCCGAGATTTGCAAGTTTTCTTACATAAAATATTTTTGAATATAAAATGAAAATTAAAAACTGACAACATTTAACAAACATGATCTCCTTTAACTGAGAATAAAAGTTTTATGAAGATTTATTTTTCAGAAAGAAACGTTATTCATTTAATTATTTTTTTGTGTGACAGAGAGTTCCCATTACACTTTTTTCCCTAAAAATTCATATCCAGCGTAGATTTATAAAATAAACCTGAAACATTTGATAATGCAGAATAATAATACGAGTTGTTTTAAATAAAATGTATATCGTTATAAAAATAAAATTATAGACTACTAACAATTTTTTTTATTATTGCAAGTGCACTCTGTAAAAAAAAAAAAATTAATTCCGATGGTACTAAATATTAACATCTGTAAATTTGCAGTGGATTAATCTACATGTCTTGCTTCAGCTTTCAATGTGGTATCACGTCTTGTTTGTGCCTGATAAGGAAAAAATATCATTTTTACTTACCCATCATACATAGTATAGGGTAAGTCTTGTAATCGTTTTAAAAATAAAAAATAAAAATTTTTTGACGGATTTACACGTTTCAGACACTGGAGATTCCGAAAAACATATTTTTAGAAAAAAAAAAAATTGCCCTCCGTCTGTGTGACTGTATGTCTGTGTGTCTGTAAACGCTCTATCTCCCGAACAAATTGAGATACAGACTTGAAAGTTGATCTGTACTTAGTATGTAATAATGGGAAGAAGCTTCGATAATCGAGGTTACTGAAATTTAATTTCAGTAACCTCGATTATCCGAAACTATTTTTTTCGGACTCTCGAAATATTCGTTCTGATAAAAGGTATATAAAATTTTTCGAAATTGTTTATTTTAAGGAGGGAATATAAAAGACAATAAAAAAACATAAATTTTGCATAAAGAATGAAGTTGGACGGATAATGAGTTGCCGAGATATTTGGAATCCTATTTTTCCACACTCTTCAATTTTTCGTGACCCTGTATTTCATCCAAATTTCAATTCAAATATATATTTTAATTGGAAATGAGACGCTTAATCAGATGCAATAAACCGCTAGTTAATATGATTTTCAGTTTTGGATTTATAACGATGTTTCTTTTTCGCAATTCAGTAATAGAGCATTTAAAGTTTATGACGTCATCAAGCCCGATTTTATACGAATTGCAATGCATTTTATATTATATAGGTAAACATATTAAGTAGTTTAAACATACTTTAGTTTCATATTTTATATTATGCATATCCATGATGGGTAAGTATTACGGTGGCCCCCAACGACTAGTTTCGAATCGCGTTGTGTTCTACATATAAGTTTTTCCTTTATACTCCATGTGTTTATCCATATAAGAAGTATTTTTTGACGAAAACACTTCTTTGTTAATATGAAAAAATTTGAATATATTTTATACAACTCCTTCTTTCGATATAGATGTAAAATTGTTTGAAATCTGATTTTGTTGATATCCTTCAGGAAAGTGATTCTAACACAAAGTAACAATTATCAAAATATTGCTGTTTGAAATCCATTTCTTCTCTTCTTGTGCAGGCTTTCTTAACAAAATTTTTTAACTCTGTCCAACAAAATTGAAAAGTGTTTATGAATTTGGTTTGTCTGTCCGTCTACCAGCGTATGTCTGTCAGTGCTCTAATTCGCATAACTACACTCGAATTATCATGCAATTCATATATGTTATTGAGATTTACTGTGGCATTATCGGTATTGAAAATAAAGTGTGTGGCGTTTATAGTTCCTTTATAGGGAAGCTGAAAAGAATTCCGTTGCATTACGGTCTATGGGGAAAACTCCTTTGCAGTGCATTTTAATGATGTTACACGATTTCAAACATATTCAAATTGATATATATCACTGCCGTGCACTACATAATACTGACTATAAAACAAGGCGTGCTTAGCATTCATCGTTCATTTACAAGTACATACAAATAATTCCGTTAGAGTACTCTATATGAACGATAATTGCTGAATGTGCATTTTCAGTTCTGGTACGCGTTTTTAAATTTAACTAATGTTTTGCATATTACTTGGTGTGTATAAAGCATGTAAATAACATACAAGGCTACGCAAAAATTTTCTGGAGTACATTTCCATTTATTGGCGGAAACTGCTGATGGGGAATTTTCAATTGTGCTATGCGATTCATAACTGAACTAAGCATACCTTGTAGTATATATATATATATACAAGTATATAGATAATTGTATATACAAGTCTATATACAGGGCTGCACAAAAGAATTTTGATATTTTTCCGGCTATTCGTGGTAATGAGATGATATTGCATTTTCAACAGTGTTATGCATTATCCAAATTGTTTACTTAAACATCATCCTTTCCTTATAGACTGGGAAGGGCCAGCACAGACAATCACCTCATCGAGTTCACGGCTGAAATTCCAGAATTAGTTTAATCTTGATTCGCAAATGAAAATGCAATCGGTCTGCAAAGTCATATCTTGGTGGAAAACAACCGAAAACCCGATTTTAGCGGTTGGCTCGTAGGTTTACCATTGTGTGTTCCTGCTCCCAGTCCTCGATGTTTTCATACCTTTGGGTGCAGGAAAACACAATGGTAAACCTACGAGTCAACCGCTAAAATCGGCTTTTAAGGTGTTTTCCACCAAGATATGACTTGGCAGACCGATTGGGTTTTAATATGCGAATCGAGTTTTAACTTATTCTGGAATTTCAGCCGTGAACTCGATGAGGTGATTGTCTGTGCTGCCGCCTCCCGGTCTATTATTAGACTGTGATGTTTTTTTACAGTATTCTGAATATGTTGGAAATTTTTTTATAATCTCTTCTTGACGGATGACTTTTCGTTCTACATTATTTTCATATGACATTTATATGCATTATAGATCTTTTAGTTACTTGAATACAACAATAAAGGGTGAATATACACTCATTTTATTTTATTTCCGAACTATATTCTGTTTTAGTGCAATGATAGACGTTCTAAAGTCTCTCTAAACGTTGATGTCTCTATTTCTGAGATAATCGTACACCTGAGATATTAAGAAATTTGCTAAAAGAACCGAAGCGTTAAAGACTGTAACATATTTTTGCGATTTTGTTTAAATGAAGCTACCTCATATTCAAAGATATATATTTTTTTTAAGTACGGGAAAAATTGCACTTTTTTAGTTAGAGTAATGAAATCGAGAGTACTATGAAATCGAGTTTTTTTCAATTGGTGAAACCTTTTATTTAATTTTCATTTTTCACGTGGAAATCGTCTGATAGAAAATTAATTATTGTGGAAAGAATTTCATCGTGGATTTTTAATTTTTGGCATCTGCTATAACGAAAAATGTTTAAATTTAATCGAAAAAGGCTGTTAAAATTTTGATTTTTTATCTCTATTTATTAAAATAATACGAATTTTTCAAATTTTAATATTTTGAGCTCTTCATAGCTGATTTTCGGCTATATACACAAAGTTTGAACTCTGTAAGTTATATAGTTTTTGAGAATGGCTCTGTGACGGACAGACAACGGAGCGGGAGTAATAGGGTTTCGTGAGATGAACGAAACCCTAAAAAGTAATATCAGGATTTACAATGAAAATTTCAAATGTAACAAAAAAGAAAAAAAAAGAGAAAGAGAGATAGAGAGAAAGTAAAAAAAAAAAAAAAAAAAACACAAAAATACAATCAAAATTCACAAATTCCGAATGAACTCATCGTAAAGAACATAAGTTATATCTGCCATGTTGGTAATATTTCATTTTTACACCACTCTTGAGGATATCATTGAAAATATCGAGCTAAAGAAAAAAACAAATTGTTTCTTTCTTTTAAAAATATCATACCATTTCGTATTTTAAGTAACATATGCAATGTCCTGATAGGCATCAAATTCATAGATTACTTGATTTGCTTTACACTGTAAAAAATGACCAATGTTTCTTATTTTATGAAAATATACTATAACCACGAACGAAAATATAATATAATCTTCTGAGTTATCCGAAATTCCGAATAGCGTGTTCCATTGTCTTTTGAATCCCCAGAAACCAATACATTTCAAAAATTTAAAGAATTATTTATAAAAACAAAGTATTTTTCGCTGCCCTTATTTTTCAGAAACGTTTCCGAAGGGTTTTTATAGTGTATTAATTAGTGCCCCCCAGCCTGGAATACCCGTTTTTTGAATGCTATCAATTCTCAAGTAAACATTTTCTTGCTCAAAAAATATGTTTAACAGACAAACATGCAAAATTAACAGCGTTAACAATAACATTAAAATTAAGATTATTTCTTTACTATTTCATGTATAAATTAACTTTGGGGCTGAAAACGTTTACTTGAGAATGGATGACATTCGAAAAACAGGTATTCCAGGCTGAGGACACTAATTAATACACTATAAAAACCCTTCGGAAACGTTTCTGAAAAATACGGGCAGCGAAAAATAATTTGTTTTTATAAATAATTCTTTAGATTTTGGAAATGTGTTGGTTTCTCGGGATTCAAAAGACAATGGAACACGCTATTCGGAATTTCGGATAACTCAGAAGATTATATTATATTTTCGTTCGTGGTTATAGTATATTTCATAAAATAAGAAACATTGGTCATTTTTTACAGTGTAGTATTCAATTAAAGAGAGCGGTATCCAAAAAATATGGACATGTATGTCATTTCTTTAAAATAATTTACAAGGCATTATTTATTGTAATCAGAAGAATGCGTCTTCTCCCAGCTCGAGAGATGAATCACGCAGATATTACTACAAATACATTGCAGTTAGCATTTCACCTAATTGACTTTTTTATGGTAATTTATTTTTAGCTCTAAATCTGGTTTGTGTGTGTACATGGGTTTTCCAAAAGTGCATTCACATGAAAAAGAAAAAAAAAACGCTAAAAATAACAAACTGAAATATAAATGTGCGAATTGTAAAGTGTCAGAGTTTTGTGTCAAAAGCAAAAAATGTTTTTTGCCACAAACATTTTGACCATTTGTTATGTCTTATGCTGCAAACTGCACTCCTATCTAACGTTTTGTTAAAGTTTTATAATTTTTTTTATAAATCAACGAACTTATGAGAGACGTTAAAGTATTTGTTTCTTTTGCTACGAAAAATATCACTCTTTGCCTGGTCGTATTATGTAAATTTAATTTTGGTTTGACAGCTTGTTAATTTTTTTTTATAAATACATCAAATCTGAAATAACTCATGAGTCTCTTTAAACTATCTTTTTTTCTTTCTTTTGTAACACGAAATTCAACTCTTTCATACGTCTTATGGTACAAACATCGCGTATAAATGACAATTTGTTAATTTTTTGTAATTTATTTTTCAAATGTGAATGGATTTATGAGACATCATGCATACATCTACATGCACGGAAATATGGAGAATACTTCATAATCGGATCCATAGCCATCCATAGCAATATTTTAACTCCTTAACAGTTTCGTTTTTTTGACACAATAAACTAAAAATAAGTACAAAAGTTTGTGCACAAAAACTTAATCGGACCGTACATTCTCCCTAGTCGTTTGACTTGCCCGTACATCCTCCCTAGTCGTTTGCCTGGCCCGTACATTCTCCCTAGTCGTTTGACTGGTCCGTGCATTCTTCCTAGTCGTTTGACTGGCCCGTACGTTATCCCTAGTTGTATGACTGGCCCGTACATTCTCCCTAGTCGTTTGACTGGTCCGTACATTCTCACTAGTCGTTTGACTGGCCCGTACATTCTCCCTAATCGTTTGACCGGCCCGTACATTCTCCCTAGTCGTTTGACTGTACCGTACATTCTCCCTAGTCGTTTGACTGTCCCGTACATTCTCCCTAGTCGTTTGACTGGTCGGTACATTCTCCCTAGTCGTTTGACTGGCCCGTACATTCTCCCTAATCGTTTGACTGGCCCGTACATTATCCCTAGTCGTTTGACTGGCCACACATTCAGAATCTGCCTACAGGAGGTCTTACCTGAACTTCTGGTCGATGTTCCTCCAGCTGTTCGTAAACGAATGTGGCTCCAGCACGATGGAGCCCCCACCTCACTTCAGCCGAGACGTCATGAATCACCTGAACGCTGCCTATGGCCAACATTGGATAGAACGGAGCGGACCAGTTACCTGGCCACTGTGTTTTCCTGATTTAACCTGCTTGGACTTCTTCTTTTGGTGTTATATTAAAAGCCTCGTTTACGAGATTCCCGTCACATCTGAGGAAAATCTTGCTGCATGCTTGTCTGTTGCTGTTGGACATTTGCTCGACATGCCTGGCGTCTTTTCTAATGTACGCCGCTGCATGCGCCGCTGCTGTAAATCTTGCATCGCTGTTGGTGGCCGCTCTTTCGAGCAGCTCTTGTAAACTGTTAATACATTTTTTGCTTTCTTTTGCCTTTTTAGTTTCCTGTGATTCATACTGCTTTACGTGCTAGCGATATTAATGCGGCATTACCGCACACACATTCCTATGCGAAATCTGCTTATTTAGGCCCTCTCTGCCTGCCTTTACATTTTTGACATATAGTTCTGAACCACCCTGTATATCAGGAAATATTTCTGAAATTTTTTCAGTGTAGATTACGGATTGCAGTGAGCATTATACAGCATAAATCATATACGTAATTTGTATAACTATACATAACTATACTTAATATAACTATACATAACTATACATAATATAACTATACATAACTATACATAATTCGTATACGTAACTCGTATACATATTAGTCTTACAAAGTAGTAAATGTTTATTTCCACGTTTTTACAGTTTAATTCTATGAAAATCTTACCGTAAAAAAGTAATAAAATTGAAATGTATATATTCTTGTGGTATTCACACTGAAATGACATTTACTTTTATGCTTATATTTCGTTTTCTGTATCTCCCGTTGATGTTTACAGGGAAAATCGAAGTCTAGAAGACGAAATTATAAAAAAATTATTAAAAATTCGAGTTTAGTTTGGCACAAATTTTTCCGCGGATTTCTGTGACCAAACCGTTACCATTCTCACATATTTAAATATGCTTCTAAAAAATTATTTCTAAATCTCTATTTTAGCAATATTTTTATGAAATAACAAACCATATAATTTAGAAATTAAAATGTTCAGTGACATAAGCTCAAACAAATTAAGTTATTATTTTCTTAAAAATATTCCTAGAACTTGGAATAATTTAAAATATGTATTACATTTATAAGATATTTTGAACAGAAATAAAATTAGAGTGATTACTAACATTAAGCACAAAGTGATAATAATTATAGTGGTGATTAGAAAGTTCTAATATGAAAACTTTGTTTTATTACATTTTCTTTACACTCTAAAAAAAGGGCAAATAATTACGAAAATATTACAAAAATTTATGCGGTTGACGAAAATTTAATGTAACCTCTTCCGAAACACCCACGATTTCCAAAAGCGTTTCTTTACTTTCCGAAACCTCAAAAACCAATATATTTTGGAGATTTAAAGAAACATTTCTGAAACAAAAGTTTCATTTACTGCTCGTAAATTTAAGAAACGTGTTCATATTAATTTGAAGTGTATTAACTAGTTTTCTCAAAACGAAATATTGATTTTTTCGATACTATCAATTTTAAATGAAACAGATTCCGCTTTGTAAGAGAATTTTTACATGCATGAATGACAAAAGAAAATGTTAATGTTTGTCTGTTGAACATGTTTATTGAACATGAAAATGTTTAATGAAGAATTGATAGTATTCGAAGAAAGAATTTTTCGTGTTGAGAAAACTGATGTAAAAACCTCTCGGAAACGTTTCCGAAAATTAACGGCAGCAAAAGAAACTTTTGTTTAAGAAATGCTTCTTTAAATTTAGGAAATCCATTATTTTCTGGGGATTCGGAAGAGAAATGAACATTTTTCTGAATCGTGGGTAAGTTATATAAAACCACGAACGAAGTTATATAGTTTTTCGTAAACCATAATAAATTTTGTAATATTTTCGGAAATATTTGTATTTTTTTTTACAGCGTACATTTCACGAAAGATATAAATTTTAATACTATGTTTTAAAAATTTAAATATATGAAACTCTGTTACAGAAAAAAACCCACCAATACAATCCAAATGTAACAATCTGGATTTACCCATTCTAAAGAACATAAATTACATCCGATATGTTGGCAATGCTTCTTTCTCCATACTTCCCATTAATCTTTACACCACCCTTGGGAACTTGACTCGAAAAATCGAAGTCAAGAGAAGAAAAATGTTCCTCTTCCGATAAAAAAGTTTCATATCGCACAATATCTTATCGTATATCTAAAAAATAATTTGACAATTCATATTGAAACATAAGGGAGAAAAAACGTTGTTAAGTTAATTTCAATAAATCACAAAGTCTAGTCAGGTAAAAAAAGCTATTTTATTTTATGCCGAGTTTAAAAGCATCATCTTTTTAACACTTTACAACATAGTTGAAAAGTTGTTTATGAATTCGGTTTGTCTGTCTGACTGTCCGTGATCTAACTCGCGTAAATATATTCGGATTGTTATGCAATTGATATATGTTACTGAGGATTACTATTAATATTTTCGAAAAAAATTGTATTTTTTTACTGCGTACATTTCTCGAAAGGTATAAAGTATAATACTATATTTAAAAAAATTAAATATATGAAACTCTTTTACAGAAAAAATCCGTCCAATACAATCGAAATGTAACAATCTGCATTTACCCATACTAAAGAACATAAATTACATCCGATATGTTGGCAATGTTTCTTTCTCTCCACTTGCCATTAATCTTTACACCACCTTTGGGAACTTGACTCGAAAAATCGAAATCAAGAGAAGAAAAATGTTCCTCTTCCAGTAAAAAAGTCTCATATCACACAATATCTTATCGTATATCTAAAAAATAATTTGACATTTCATATTGAAACATAAGGGAGAAAAAAAAAACATTGTTAAGTTAATTTCAATAAATCACAAAGTCTAGTCAGATAAAAAAGCTATTTGACTTCGTGCCGAGTTTTAAAAGTATGATATTTTTAACACTTTCCAACATAGTTGAAAAGTGTTTATCAATTCAGTTTGTCTGTCCGTGCTCTAACACGCGTAAATTTATTCGGATTGTCATGCAATTGATATATGTTATTGAGGATTACTATTAACATTTTCGGAAATATTTGTATTTTTTTACTGCATACATTTCTCGAACGATATAAAGTCGAATACTATATTTTACAAATTTAAATATATTAAACTCTTATGCAGAAAAAGAACACTCCAATACAATCGAAATGTAACAATCTGGATTTACCCATACTAAAGAACATAAATTACAATCGATATGTTGGCAATGTTTTTTTCTCCACACTTCCCATTAATCTTTACACCACACTTGGGAACTTGACTCGAAAAATCGAAGTCAAGAGAAGAAAAATGTTCCTCTTCCGATAAAAAAGTTTCATATCACACAACATCTTATCGTATATCTAAAAAATAATTTGACAATTCATACTGAAACATAAGGGAGAAAAAACATAGTTAAGTTAATTTCAATAAATCACATAGTCAGATAAAAAAAAGCTATTTGACTTAGTGCCGAGTTTTAGAAACATGATCTTTTTAACACTTACCAACATAGTTGGAAATTGTTTATGAATTCGGTTTGTCCGTCTGTCTGTCTGTCCGTGCTCTAACTCACGTAAATATGTTCGGATTGTCATGGAATTGATATAGGTTACTGTTGTTTACTATGGCATGTTTGGTATTGAAAAGGAAGTGTGTGGCACTTATGGTTGTTTTACAGACACAATCAAAATAATTCCGTTACATTACGGTCAATGGGGAAAAATTTTTGAAGGTTATTTTAATGATGTTATACAATTTCAAACATATTTAAATTAATATATATCACTGAGGTACACTATAAAAGGCTTATTACAGAATAGGGTGTGCATAGCAGTTATTTCCTTTACAGGGACGTTTAAAAGAATTCAATTACATTACGGTCTATCGAGAAAAATCGTTTGCGGTTTATTTTAATAATGTTTCACTGTTTCAAATATATTGAAATTGATATATGTCACTAAAGGGGCTTACTATAGAATATTGTGTGTATAGCGTTCATCGTTTATTTACAGGGACCCACAAAAGAATTCGGTACAGTATGTTAAGAATAATTGATGGAAGTGCGTTTACAGCTGCTTAACGCGTTTTTAAATTTAACTCAGTTTTTGTCTATCACCCGGTATGTATAAATTCTATAGATCATATACAGGGCAGCACAAAATTTCTCGAGTACATTTCCGTTTATTGACGGAAATTCCAGAAGGAGAATTTCCTAAGTGAACGAAAAATTAGCATTCTATGTAGGGAAGGTGGCATAATCCTGGAGGGCAAAACGATCCACATATCTTTTCTTCCAGGCAGGTCGCGCTATCTACCTGGTAACATAAACTAGTTGTGCCAAGTGAAGTAGAAGCAATGATGGTATTCAACCGATCTCTGTATTACGCGTCTGAAAAGAATTCTTTAAAAAATTTGTTTTTTTAAAATCTGTTATAAGATAAGCAATAACTTTCATATTTATTTAGATATACAGTCTTTCATATACAGAAATATGTTTTGGTTTTACTTAATAGAGTATGTTTTTAGATGTGAATTACACCTATGTATTGTCATAATTACTTTTATATCCTATATTTCTCCGATAAAAAACAATTTACAATTATTTTTAAATGAAGGATAATTTTTCCCTTTTGGTGAGCGTAAACTGATCATTTGGACACTTTCCAATTATTTTTTTCATTACTCAATTTGGGATTAAAATATTATTAAAATATCTTTATAATGCAAAATGTAGTGTAAAACATACTAGCAAAGGGCCAAAGTCTTAATTAAACAGTTATGTAACTTTACACAAGTTTTTTCCTTAAGGGGATCATTTTAGGCCACCTTGCCCTATACAAATCTATAGATAATATACAGGGCTGCACAAAATAATTAGGATATTTTTCCAAATATTTTTGGCAATTCCTGAAATATTTTTTTAAATATGTTATACGTTTTCCAAGGAAAATTGTATATTATGGTTCACATACTGATCACATTTTTGTACTCGTACTGTTCCTATTTCATACTATTCCTATTACTGTTTCAGCCTTGCAAAATTACTAGTTGAGTTATGATTAAGTATTCTTTTCATAAATTTTTTAATTACTTTCTTTTATACTTTTTCTTATATAATTTTTTTAATTAAGAAATGTTGCGATCTTAACTAGTATTATAAAAACTAGCTTTGTACTAATTTTATTTTAATCTCTAATGTGATATTCATCATCCGTATTCTAAAATATGAATTTTCAATAAACATTTCCCCTTGTGGATAAAAGTTCCTATGCTTAACGGCTGTATCTCTACGAGAGGGTGATTTCATTTCAATTTTTATTTACTTAGATATCATATTTCACCTTATTAAACGGTAAAGATTTGTAAAAATCTTTTGTTATTGTTGGAAAGTGCTACATAATCTATGCTTGACGCACGATTTTTCATTCCTGTTTATATTAGATCTTTGTTCAATGAAGAGTAATAAATTTTGTATTACTTTTTAATTTGTAATATTAAATTTTAACTGCTTAAACTAGTGACTGTAAACATGGTTGACAATTGTCCGATCAGCGTTTTTAATTGCACTGATGAGGATCTAGGCTATAGGCTGAAACGTTTGCATGTAATTTTTAATTGTATTGTATGTAATTTTAACTTTTATGTCTGATTAAATGTGATATTTTATTTGAATAAATACTATTATCAATAAAGATATAAATAAACATACAAATATAGTAGAACAGCGACTAGCCGAAACTATCGGCACCGGAACCAATTCGGAAATGCAAAAGTTTGATAAATGGACAGACCATGTATAAGACATAGTCAAGGCTTGTTTAATATACTCTATATTGCCAAAGGTGATTGGTCACTTGCGATTTTAGACGTTTTGTTAACTATCTAGAAAAATACATGAGGAATTAACCTGAAACTGCAGGTGTGTAAACAGTGTAGTATAGGTTATATATTTCCGAAAAGATTTTTTCACGAAACCCCATAGGGGACTGTCAACAAATTGAAAAAGAACGAATATCTTTTGGATAACCCTGTAAAAACTAATGTAGCAAAGGCGTTCAAACTCGGGATTATTAATAAGTGGCGTATTGTAATATACTATGTTCATTTGTATGAGGATAGCATATATACTCGTAAAGAAATTAAGGTTTTTATAAAAACAGTCCCAAATTTCGCCTAGTTTTTTGCTTATAATTTGCAGAGTTCTTAACATAAAAAAGTTATTTTCAGAAAATATGACAAATAACATTGTACATATAACTCTGCAATCAGAATTAAAAAATAATAAAAATTAGATGAAAAATGAGCAGGTTTACTAAAAATGTTTCACTGCGCATGCGCGAATGCAATCAAAATATAATATACATAATGTATTAGCTAAGTATATAGAGCAACTTTTGTGCAAGTCTCAAAATCATAGCTTGAAAATTCTGAAAATTATCGTCGATAGAATAAGCTCGAAATCCTTTGTTCCCAAAAAGAAGCAAAAAGATGAGGGGTTGTATCAAATATCTGTTGATTAGTGCCAAGATAGTGTACACAATATTTCACGTACTATTCACGTATATTTGGATACAACCCCTCATCTTTTTGCTTTCTTTTGGGAACAACGGATTTCGAGCTTACTCTATCGACGATAATTTTCAGATTTTTCAAGCTATGATTTTGAGACTTTCACAAAAGTTGCTCTATATACTTAGCTAATACATTATGCATATTATATTTTGATTGCATTCGCGCATGCGCAGTGAAACATTTTTTAGTAAACTTGCTCATTTTTTATCCATTTTTTTTATTTTTTTATTCTTAATACAGGGTATTATGTACAATGTTGTTTGTCATATTTTTTGAAAAGAACTTTTTTTTATATTAAGAACTCTGCAAATTATGAGCAAAAAACTATGCGAAATTTGGGACTGTTTTTTAAAACCTTAATTTCTCTACGAGTTTCCATGCTATCCTCATAAAAATGAACACAGTATATTAAAATAAGCCACTTATGAATAATCTCGAGTTTGAACGTCTTTGCTATATTAGTTTTTACAGGGTTATCAAAAAGATATTGGTTCTTTTTTAATTTGTTGACAGTCCCCTATTGGGTTTCGTGAAAAAATCTTCGCGGAAATATATAACCTATACTATACTGTTTACACACCTGCAGTTTCAGGTTAATTCCTTGTGTATTTTTCTAGATAGTTAACAAAACGTCTAAAATCGCAAGTGACCGGTCACTTTTGGCAATATAGTGTATAAGAATGTAGTATAGCAATGTCGCTCACACTTTATCCAAGCTTAGAACTGGCAGCTGCAAATGCTGGCATGTTTTGAAATTGTTTTTTGATGAAAGTGAAACTAGTCTCTCCTGTTTATCAGCCCTTGCATTAGAAGAAGGGAAGGAGTAGCATTTGAGTATAGGATTTCATTTGTACATTGGCAATTTAGGAGAAAAGCTTTGTTATTTAAAAAAATTATGGGTTTTTGAGAGAATGAGTTTACAGAAAAGATTGCGCCCCTTTTTTATAGCACCTTTGGGTATGTGCATTCCGCTACCCACATGCAGTTCTCAAAACTTAGTTTGATTAACGGTTCAACGCATCGAATGCACCGTAAACACCAAAATATCTAGTTTTTTCTGTTTTTTTGGGGGGGTGGGGGGGCTTTTAGAATTTACAACCACTTTTTTTCAGTAAAGAAAAATGCATGTAAAAAAAAGAGGTAGATAGCAGTTCGAATATTTGGATGTCCGGTTAATTGGGGTTCAAATAACCGACACTGTAAATTAATATTCATTGTTAGAATTTGTTGTCTAATGTAATGAAGTAAAATTATTTAAAAATTATTAAATAAGCAAAATAAATCTTCGGATTGTTTAGTCCTTATAAACCATGAATGGAAAACTTTGGAAATCAATCAGTTAACAATTATTTCTATCATGATTAGCTTAGTTACATTCATTATAGATGCTTATTTGATGTTTGTATTATTGTTTACATTTTTTGAAATTATTTCAAATATTTGTAATAAAAACTTTATTTAAAAAAAATAAAATGAAGCTTTTTCCTAAAGTAAATGTGGCGAAAATACTGAAACTTATAATGTTCCAAAAAAATTAAAATATTTTGCAATAAAAACTTTATTTTTTCAAATAAACGAAGCATTTTTACTAAAGTAAAATTGACAAAAATACTAAACTTAAAATTAAAATATTTTGCAATAAAAACTTTATTTTTTTCAAATAAAACGGAGCTTTTTTCCTAAAGTAAAAGTGGCGAAAATACTAAAACTTAAAATTAAAATATTTTGCAATAAAAACTTTATTTTTTCAAATAAAACGATTTTTTTTCCTAAAGTAAAAGTAGTGAAAATACTAAAACTTAAAATTAAAATATTTTGCAATGAAAACTTTATTTTTTCAAATAAAACGAAGATTTTTTCCTAAAGTAAAAAAGGCGAAAATACTAAAACTTAAAATTAAAATATTTTGTAATAAAAACTTTTATTTCAAGAAAGTAAAATGAAGCTTTTTCCTAAAGTAAATGTGGCGAAATTATGTTCCAAAATAAAAATTTAAATATTTTGTAATAAAAACTTTATTTTTTCAAATAAAATGAAGCATTTTTCCTGAAGTAAAAGTGACAAAAATACTAAAACTTAAAATTAAAATATTTTGCAATAAAAACCTATTTTTTTTTAAATTAAAAAACGAAGCTTTTTTCCTAAAATAAAAATGGCGAAAATACTAAAACTTAAAGTTAAAATATTTTACAATAAAAACTTTATTCTTTAAAATAAAACGAAGCTTTTTCCTGAAGTAAAAGTGGCGAAAATTCTAAAACTTATACTGTTCAAAAATAAAGAATTGAAATATTTTTTTTATAAACGTACTCAGTATAGAGGGGGATTGTGAGAAAACATTTTATGACTAATTAACTATTTGTAAAATCTTAAAAAAAAAGATATTGTTTTTAAGTATTATTTTCATTACCAATAAGCTTTGTGTGGGACCCTATTATTAATTTATCAGGAATTATTGTTAAAACAATAGCCTTGTCCAAAATTATAAAACAAAAAATATGTTAAATTTTGCTGACATTTTATTATTTTCTTTGAAAGCCCATTTCCGCTTAAAATAATAAACATACAGAAAAAAATACTGCTTACACCTTAATTTTTGTTCCAAGATAATATTTGGATAATTATTGTTATTCATTGCGAAGACATATCTTAGTCAGAAAGCTATTTTTTATTAAAAATCCTTTACTTTTTACATAAAAATCGAAGATATTTTTTTTAAATAAATTACTACTGATGAAAATTCTAAAATAATCTAAAATAATCTCCCAAGCTAAAAAATTAAAAGCTTCTTCATAAATGAACTCAGTACCTTTTGGTAAAATGTTAATAATTTTAATAACCAATAAACAGATAAAACTTTAAGTTAAACATTCTGTTTATAACCTATTACTTAACATATGTTTATAATCCAATTTCATTTTTTTTTCAATTTTATTATCTGTTTTACAATTGCGATTTATCAAGATTATTTCTGATTTATCAACAATTAATGAAGAAAGTCGTTGTTTAACCCGTTCTACGCACGGGAGTTCGTGAATTTAATTCTAAAACCAAAATTAGAATGGAAATCAGTACAATCAAACTAAAGTTTGTGAATATAAATAATAATTATGACATATGATTGGTGATAGATTTATGGCAGCAGACGATAAAACGATATCTTTGGAATAAGGGAATAAAAAGTATAAAAAGTTTTGTTGATGTTTATGGTAAAATGTTCTTCTTTATTTTTTAAAAAAGGTAATAATCAAACGCAATTATATAATCTCTCATTATTGCAAGCAAAGTAAAAGAATTATCGTAATACCCGCAACAGCTTCTTAGTATTCCAGCGTGGCGTACGTAATATGTATATCTCACATTGCACTAAACATTTATAACTGGTTAGAACTCGCGGGTTAAACCTAAATAAAAGACAAAAATTCGTCAAAAACATAAAATTAAAAAAGAAATTATTTAAAAATTTCCAATTTTTTCCCCCAATCATTCATGGGCCCCCTACCAGCAATCCGTGTGCCAAATTTCGTAGCCCTGCGCCCTATGGTTTCCGAGTTTTTGAGGTTACATAGATAGATACGCGCACGGATTTTAATAGGGTAGATATCTAATAGATTCTAAATTATATATCAAAAAGCACGTTGAAATACAGAAGCATTACATGATAAGGTTTGAAAGGTCAGACCACCATTAAAAAAAAAAAAAGAAGAAAAAAAAAACTTTCAGAAAAAAAGTATAACTAACAACTTCTTTTTTGTTTTCAAATAAGATTTTAGTAATTACAGTAATCAATACAAATGGAATAACTCGATGAGAAATCTGTCAACTCTTCCTTTCAATGTAATTTCAAGGTAGCATAAATAACGAAAATCACGAGAGATGAGGTTATAAAAAATGATGAGCCTTCTGGCGAAGCCTTTGAAAGATAAAAACTGTCCCAACGACTTTGTGTCAGGCATAAAATTACAAGTTTACTCTGATAAACATGGATCTTATAGGTTATTAATTGTGCACACCGTGTGTTGTATTCTTCCTATTAAGAAGCTACTTCACTCACGCAAAAACAATCGCTCGCTAATGTTAATCCTACGGTGAAAATATTTTAAGATACGTCGTTCGCATTTCAATATACAGTAGAACTTTCCTTTAACGAAATTTTCTACTTAACGAAATTTTCTGCTGAACTTTGACTTTGAACACCATTAGCTTGTAAATTAATCTCCATATTACGAAAAAATTATTCTATATAACGAAGTTTATTCCACTTTTGTGCGTGTACAGAATTCGAACTAAGCGGTTGCTGTTGCGATGGATATGCGAATTTATTTCAGCGGATTGTACGAAAATGAACACATTTAAATAATTTCCATTCTGCTTGGTGCAAAATAAAACAAAAATTTTTCACACTAAGTAAAACACTTGTTATAATTACTCTCTCACACCGAGATTCCAGTGCTGACAGTTGGGGGAAGTCAAAATCCCTTTTTTACATTCATTGATATAGAAGATGCAGAGGCGTAATGGCGTCAGATGCATTGAAGCAAAAAATATAAATTAGAGTTAGACAGTTACCATTCTGACCTACCATTGCTGATAGACAATTGCTTTGTACATCCACAAGAATGTGCTTCAAAATGCAAATCGAACAACATCAAAGTTATTTTTGTTCCTGCTAATACAATTTCTAAACTTCAGCCATTAGTCTAAGGAATAACAAAAAATCTTGAAGAACATTATCGAAAAAGACAGAAAAAAGAGAATATACTGAAAACATTAGTTTGAGAACCTGTGTATCAGAACTGATGAAAGCTTGAGCCAAAGCTTAGGAATATGACGTGATGTCATCGACCGTACACAACTGTTTCGTAAAAAAAGTTTCATTATTGAAACTGAATCAAATGCTTCTGAATCCAATACCTGTTTGTCATATCTAAAGGAAAAAATTCATGAATTTAAACTGATTTCTATTTAACGAATTTTCTTTATAACGAAGTTTTTAACTGTAATGATTAGACATCGATAAATGGAAGTTTCACTATGTTTAAATGATTTTTTATGCATTGGATGGCTGAGAACAATCTCTATGTAGGCCCTTTTGTATTTTTTCGATTTTGATTACAAGTTTTTTTTTATTAAGATACGTTCACTTTCGGAATCAGTTTCGAAAGTGAAAGTATCATCAATAAAAAAACTACAACCAAAATCGAAAATTGCTTTTTAAGTAAACAATTTCAGTTAATTAAATATTAAGTCAGCATTGTTTTCATAAATGAAATAAAAGGCTTTTCTTAAATCAATCTTGCCACAAAAATAAAATACTGCATTATATCGAGCTCAGCGATGATTATATAAAAAAAATACAAAGTACGAAAAAGATAAAAGTGTGATGGCTCAGCACGAGTTTATTTTATATTTATGATTAAAAAGCAAAATTGAAATTGAAATGTTTAGAAGAAAAATACGCCATCGATCGAAGCAGTGGTATCGCACGAATAGCCTAAAATGTATGCTTTGTTATATGAAATTAAATTGTATTTTATATGTATTCCATTTATTTTTCTTTGTCCTATGTTTATCCCGAAACGGGTAAAGTCATTCTCTAATGCAGTTAAAATAAGATTGTTATTTTGCGAAGGATCCGAGTCTCAAACCATTGTTATTTCAGTATAGAGAAACAACTTTTTCTGGTCAATATCTCAATTTTAATTCCGAATCTACTAAATCCCATAAGTTCTCAGTTATCAAGATCTTACTCAATAGAGCTTTACACTACTGTAGCACTGAGGAGCTTTTTAATATTGAAAAACAGAGAATTTTATCGGATCTGAAATTAAATGGCTACCCTACAAGTGTTTGTAAACGTGTAATCTCGGAACATATTAAGCACACATGAATACCCCTCCCCTCTTCCAACGTACTAAGATGAACCAGTTCGCAGCAATTCCATATTACAAATGTATTTCAGAAAAGATTTCGCATCTCTTGAAACCACTCGGTATCCATACAGCTTTCATCTCACAGAAACCTTTAAATAGTTTTTTAAGCAACTTCAAACATAAATATCACAGTTCTCAGTTTAAAGATGTAGTTTACGGTATTTTATGCAACCAGTGCAATGCGATCTATATAGGGGAGACAGGTCGAACACTTAAGATAAGACTAAAGGAGCACAGATATGCATTTCAAAATAAAAAATTAAATTCCAAAATAGTGGATCATGCAATAAAAACTGATCTTTTTCCAGATTTCGCTAAATCTTTTGTAATCAGATCGAGGTGCAGCGACTACAGAACTCGTACTTTCTTAGAAGCATGGAATACGAAAATTACAGATTTACCTCTTGACGAAGCAGGTGCAATCCCGAAAGAATATTCTGTGTTAATATAACTGTAACTTTGGTCTCGACATTTTGATGCGGTATATTTTCTATGTGTTGATGTTTTAGAACTTATTATGACTTACGTTAAGGAATTTTTGCTGATGAAGGATTTTCATGTAAATCCGAAACGTCCAATTTAAATATGTTTTTAATGTTTTATGTAATTGTAATGTAATGTCTGTAATTTTAATGATTTTAATGTAGATATAAATATGTTCAGACGTAATATTTTTGTTTACTTCAAATCTATATTTTATTTTTAGAAATTTTTAAACTTTTAAGGTATTTAGGATATATTCTTAAAACCGTTTTTTTTTTAAATCCAATATTTAAGTCAAATTTTATTTATCTTGGAGGACCAACTAACTTCATACATTTTAATAAACTGTGTAAATGTTTTGTTTCAATCTATACTAATAAAAGAAAGTTTCGCTCTGTGTGTGTGTGTGTATGTCTGTAAGTGTGTCTGTTGGCGATGGCTGGGAAAATCTAGCCCACCTAGAAGGCTGGAAATTTAGGTGTAGATAGTCCAAGGTCTGGCCATGTGCACCTGAGCCTCAGAATTTTAATATTTTGATAATTACCCAAGATATTAATTAGATTATCATTAACCATCGCTTCTAAACAGTCATCTTTTAAATCAAAATGGCGAAAGAAACGGACTGGCGCATTGAATTTGCAACCGGAAATGAACGAATTCGAAATTATTTAACTAATTAGCGAATTTTAAGAAAACTAATTGAGATATCAATTTGGAAATTTCTGAGCATATGTAAAAAAAATATTCTGTATCTGACTGTGTGATTTTTGAAAAATTCGGTTGGTAATTTTTTTTTTAATTTACGCAAAAAACTGCCAAAAATCTGCAGGCGCCAATGAAAACGATCGCAGAAAGTTTCAGACAGGTATCGGCTTTCATTAAAAACTGAACTACAAAGAGATCTGTTTCTCGGGAAAATCCCTCCATTTAGTTTGCGAAAATGAAAGGAAATAATTGCCAATTTTTACTAATGAACAAAAATTTAGGTAACTAATTAAGATATAGATTTGAAATTGAGGTCGGGAAGGGGGTGTCATCTGCCGGCTATTTTAGCGTAGTGTCTTCGTTATGTTCTAATTATCAGAAAAATGTAATTTTTTTTTTAATGATCGCGTTAATGTAGGTGACGGTGGTTCTCTTGAACAAATTATTCATTATATTTGCGGGTATGGGGAGGGAGGGGGTTAACGCCTTTCTCTGAGATTGTAATTATCTCGGGCCCGCGCAACGCCGGGCGGGTTAGCTAGTTGATTATAAAGTACGCAATCACGTACAAAGTTACGTACACTGTTTATCCCGTGCGTGGTAATCTTTGGAAGAGTTTAGATGGATTAAATTATAAACATTTTTACATGGCAATATTCACATTCTTAGACGAAAATGTAATAAATTCAATGCTAAACACCACTATTGTTTGTGTGTATCATTTAAACAAATAAAAGAAGAAAAAAATCACGAACTATCACTAAAATCAGGCCGTGTCAAGAGGACCCTCCCTTAAATACCCTACTTATTATTAAAAGTCACCATTAATATTACAAGTTCGAAAGTTTCTCCTACTGCGTTAAAATCATGTGTCGCTTTAAAATTATTTTTTAATACTAATTATGTACAGACATTTCTTAGTAGTTTTTATTTTATTTATTTATTTATTTATTTATTTTTGACGTATTGTAAAACTTCTCAGTTTTTTGTAAAATATTTATCAAACATTCTTTACAAAATAGAAATTGTTGGCGACACTATAGAAAATATACCGTGAAAATGAAATATTTAATTATTTTATCAGCATTTTGTACTGTTCAATAAATTTATTATTGAAATATCGAAATAAAATAAAGTTTATTTTTTCTTTCAAAACTGTATTATTAGTTTCAATCAAAATAAAATTTTAATTAAGTAATGAAAAAAAAAATAAATCCCAGTATCATTTTTAATCAGATGACTTTAATTTCCTCTTATGTAAATCGCAAAATCATCAGAAAATATCGATAATATATTTTTTAAAATGTTCAGCAAATCTGAAATATTTAATTATTTTATCAGGACTTTGCATTGTTCGATAAATAGATTATTGAAAAATGGAAATGTAATAAAGCTTGTTCCTTTTAAAATCTCTTTTATGAATCTCGAACCAAAATAAAATTTTGAAAAAGAAAAAAAAAATAATAACGAATAGAAAAATCGATGAAACATTTTAAATCCAATTTATTTCATTTAACCAAGTGTGCAGAAATTGTTTTCTAAATCTTATTCTTTCTACCTTAAAAACAAAATTCAACAAAATTGAAATATTTAAAGATTATATTACTGTTTATATATCCAAACCATCTCCTGGTGCACCTGAGACTCAGAATTTTAATATTTTAATTATTTACTGAAATATTAATTAAAATCCACAAAGAATCCATCAAAAATACGCTTTTTTTCGGTTGATTTGTTTTATAGAGTTTTCACTAGGGCTGGGCGATGTACCATAATACATTTATATATCGATATTTATTTAAGACCGTGGTAACGATATTGAGATTTCAATCCTTCCGATGTATTATTTCACACGGTATTTCATCTTACTTCCGGTGTTTCGGAAATTACGGAGTTCCGGAATTTCGGATCTACGGAATATCGGCGCGAAAGTTGGTTACTTTCGCAAATACCACGCCGATATTGACACTTGAATGATATTTGCGGTTTTGTGCAGGTGTCGCGCACATACCGGAATATGGGCGAACAGTGTACTGTTCTGATGTACCGCTTTGTTCATCGGAGTTCGTCGACAATCGAAATTGAAGGACTCTTTCCACGATCGGGCATTTCCGATACAATCGCTCGTGGACTTCACACAGGTGGCTGACTATTGTGACTTGTTATTTAATAATCATAAAAAGTAGAATAAAATAAAACTTCTTCTTTAACCTTTTCGGGTTCGATTTTTTTTAAATTCAATTTTGGAAAAAAAAATTACTTTTACGGTAATAATATTAAAAGTAACTGTCCAAATTCCAAAAATTTAGGTTTCCTGAAATTTAACGAATGTGCCATTTACTGAAATTTAAGGAATTAGTGATTTTGCTTACTATTTTTATGTCAATAGGCTAAGGAAAAAATTCTGAAGACGTTTTGAAAATGTGATATTTCAACAGGATTAAACAGACGTAAGAACTTTAACTTGTGTTTAGTTACTTGTTGTTAGTTGTTAGAAACTTGTGTTTTATCACAGATTTTTCGTTCAGAAAAGTGACCCCTATTTAAAATTTAAAGAGTGAAACATGTATTTGAAATCAAAGAATTACTAACAGTGTAATAAGGATTAAGCAAACTTTTATTTATATTTTATTATTAACAAAATCAAAGAATTACTGACAGTGTAATGGGGACTAAGCAAACTTTTATTTATTTTTATTATTAACAAAGTCAAAGAATTACTAAGATTGTAAGGGGGATTAAGCAAACTTTTATTTATTTTTTATTATCAACAAAATCAAAGAATTACTAATATTATAATGGGGATTAAGCAAACTTTTATTTATTTTATTATTAACAAAATCAAAGAATTACTAACAGTGTAATGGGGACTAAGCAAATTTTTATTTATTTTTTATTATTAACAAAATCAAAGACTTACTAACAGTGTGTAATGAGGATTAAGCAAACTTTTATTTATTTTTTATTATTAACAAAATCAAAGACTTACTAACAGTGTAATGGGGATTAAGCAAACTTTTATTTATTTTTATTATTAACAAAATCAAAGAATTACTAACAGTGTAATGGGGATTAAGCAAACTTTTATTTATTTTTATTATTAACAAAATCAAAGAATTACTAACAGTGTCCTGGGGATTAAACAAACTTTTATTTATTTTTTATTATCAACAAAATCAAAGAATTACTAATATTATAATGGGGACTAAGCAAACTTTTATTTATTTTATTATTAACAAAATCAAAGAATTACTAACAGTGTAATGGAGACTAAGCAAAGTTATATATTTTTTTACTATTAACAAAATCAAAGACTTACTAACAGTGTAATGGGGATTAACAAACTTTTATTTATTTTTTATTATTAACAAAATCAAAGAATTACTAACAGTATAATGGGGAGACTAAGCAAACTTTATTTATTTTTTATTATTAATAAATGCAGAAACATATATGACGTCATAATTATACATGTATCGACGTATACTATCATCACTACATGCATATAATAACAAAAATACTAATTTAAACAAAATGATAATGAATGAAAAGTCATGTCCTATTAATAAGACGCCAGAATCGAACGAGTTAAAACTATATTATTATTTTCGATACGTAAAGAATAAAATTATCACATTATCTTTTATAATATGACTGCTTTCATTTGCTCTAATGTAAATCGTAAAAAAAATCAGAATTTTTCTGTTGCCATCATTAAAACATAATAAAGAATCTTTCCTCTTATATTAAGTACCTAGTTAGAGCTTCTGACGTTACTTTTATTCCTATTTCAATATTTAATTATTTAATCAGGATTTTTTTTTTTATCCTAAATAGATTATAATAAAAGATAATAAAATGAAGTTTCCTAATTAAACTAAATTTTTGTATTTGTGTTAACTAATTTATTGTTTTGATCAAATTAAAATTTTGAATAATCAATGAAAAAAAAAAAAAAGCAAAGTACATTTTTTACACAAATACTATCATTTGCTCTAATATAAATCGCATAATGTGAAGACATTTTTTTTTCTGAATAGTGTTAGTGTCATTTTCAAAACAGAAAATAAAATCTAAAAAATAGTAAGAACACTTCAGAAAATATTCTGCAAAATTAATCAAATTATTAATTATTTATTTAGATAAATATATTAGTTGAAACTAAAATAAAATGAAATTTACTCTTTAAACTCAATTGTCATTCTTGATCAAAAATAAATTTTGAGTAAATAATTAATTAAAAGCACAAGTATATATTTTTAATCACATTATTTTAAATTCTTGAAATATAATTTTTAAAATGTAAAAAAGAAAAAAAAGAAAGAAAGAAAGAAAGAAAAAATGAAGTTTTATAGTTGCCAACTACAAAATATAGCTTTAAAGAATTGAAAAAATTAAATACTTTATCACGCTTGTTGTATAGTTCAATAAATACATAATTAAAAAACAGAATGCAAAAACTGCTTCCTCTTTGAAAATAATCATTTTCTTCGATAAAAAAGAAAAAAAAAAGTACACAATGAAAAATAACGGAACAGTTTTAAGTATTGTTTTAAATTACCAATCTTTTATTTCCTTTTACAAAAACCATGTAATAAAAAATAATCTTTAACGGTTACTTAAGTGAATGATTTTAAATCTGTAAAAGGGAGAAAAACTGGAAAAGGTTAAGGTTTTAGAAGCTATTCACATGATTACATCTGCGTGGGAATTTGTAAATCCAATTGTCATTGCCAATTGTTTTAAAAAAGCTGGATTTTCAAATCTAGAGATAACAGAAGTGTATGAACCAGAAGTTGAAGAAGATGAATTGAAAATACTGCAGAAATAATTGGATTTGGCCACGTCGTTTTGTGAATATGTTAATGTTGATAATGATATAATTCTAAGCCAAATTTTATCAGTTGATAACATTTGTGATTTGATGCCAGATAAGAATTGGAATGAATAAAGAGATACTGAAGATGATCCAATAGTTCCAAACTACTCAGATGCTATAAAAGGACTAGAAACTTTTCGACGCTACATAGAAAGTCAAGAGAATGTACCAGACGAAATATACATAAAACTTTACAACAACATCATTTTTTTCGTTTACAAATATTTGAAAAAAAAAAACGTATTAAGAATTATTTCAGTAGTAATGATGGTAGTAATAAATAAATAATTAATGTGAAGCTCGGAATAAAATAATTCTGGTAAATCAGTTTATTATTATTTTTACCGAGTTGAATTATGAAAAGATGTTCAATGTACGAAACTAAACATTACGAATGCCTCATTATTATATTAATTTTAAGACACTATGTTTATAAAAAAAAATATTGAAAAGAATAATGATTTTTTTTTTTACAAATCGTTTGTTTTAAAAGTTTCAATGTTTTAATTCACTGAATAATTTAAAATTAATTTCATCATTTAATATTTCTCATCCTTTTAGCAACCAATAAAAATGAACCCTGACTATAAAATCCATATTCGAATTTTTCGTTTAATTTTAATTTCTTTGACATTAAAATATGGATACACATACGAACTTACCCCCCCCCCCCCTTCTGCTAAAATATTAAACATCACAATTTTAAATTTAAATTCATTCGATCTTTAAAATGTCCGGGTTGTGTGTAACCGGGTTTATTATCTTTAACGGGTTAAAGATGAACGATATACTACATCACAATCTAAACTTTAAATTCATGCGATCTTTGAAATATCCAGGTTGTGTGTAACCGGGTTATCTATATTATAAAGGACAAACGTGTCCGTGCGTAACGCTGACGTCATTTTGCGAATGGCAACAGTTGACGATGAAATTTCAGTTTTGCGATTTTTTTCTACTGCAATTTTTTTCAGTTTCTAAACATCGCACATGTTTAATTTTTACACCGTTATATAGGGAAAAAATCTACTTTTAAAGGAAATTTGTTTGAAAACTGTATCTTAATTGAATGATTTATTATAGCATTTATATTAAATTTCAAGCATGATTTTTTTTTTTAATCTATCTCTATCGTTTGCAGACGATTACAAAATATTAATCTGTTTGCACTTTAAACAATGTAAAAAGTTCAGCATTTGTTTCCAGCTACTATTCAATAACGAAATTAAAACTTCATTAATCAACAAATGAGATAGTATAAATATAACATAAATTTAACAGACATGTAATTGAAATAAGCGCTTAAAACTGCTGAAATTATCAGAATAAAAAAAAACTGCTGTAGATAACGAAATTTTTAACGATATCTTTGGAGTTTGTCAGCGTGAAAGCTAACAAAAATTATTAAATATAAAAAAATCTATTAGTTTCAATAACAAAAAATAATAAAAAAGAAAACTGCCCAGTTAAACTCATTCAGCTCACAGACTATTCACACTAATTGTATATTAAACACTCGAAAAATAAAAAAATCGACAATATATTAAGGGGGGATCATCCCCCCGTTCCCCCCCCCCTTATAGTTAACAATTGAACCCCAAACCTAATCAGGGAAGCCCTTTATTACAATGAACATATACTCTAAATTTGAAGCAAATCGGATAATTCTGCATGAAAAACCCATTTATCTAAATTAAGGGGGATTACCCCCCACGTATCCCCTTTTATACTTAACCAATGAACCCCAAGACTAACCAGAGAAGCTCCTTTTACCACAATGAGCCTATATACAAAATTTGAAGAAAATCGGATAATTCTCCATGAAAAACACATTCATCTAAATTAAGAGGGGAGGATAAGCCCCCCCCCCTTTACCCTCTTTACACTTAACCAAAGAACCCCCTAAACTAATCAGGAAAGCGCCTTAAAATCGCATAATTCTGCATGAAAATCGCCGTTATCTAAATTAAGGGGGGGGGCAGCCCTCCGTTACCCCCTTTATACTTAAACAATGAATCCCCAAAATCAATCAGGAAAACGCTTTATCACCATTAACCTGTATACAAAATTTGAAGAAAATCGGATAATTCTGCATGAAAAAACCATTTATCTAAATTAAGGGCAGATTAGCCCCCCCTTTCCCCCTTTATACTTAACCAATGAACCCCCAAAACTCTTCAGAGAAGCAAGCGCATTATCACAATGAACCTATATACAAAATTTGAAGAAAATCGAATAATTCTGCATAAAAACTCATTTATCTAAATTAGGGGGGGTATCCCCCCTTTCCCCCTTTATACTTAACCAATGAACCCCCAAAACTATTGACAGAAGCGCATTATCAAAATGAACCTATATACAAAATTTGAAGAAAATCGCATAATTCTGCATGAAAATCGCCGTTATCTAAATTAAGGGGGGGGCAGCCCTCCGTTACCCCCTTTATACTTAAACAATGAATTCCCAAAACCAATCAGGAAAACGCTTTATCACCATTAACCTGTATACAAAATTTGAAGAAAATCGGATAATTCTGCATGAAAAAAACATTTATCTAAATTAAGGGGAGATTAGCCACCCCCCTTTCCCCCTTTATACTTAACCAATGAACCCCCAAAACTCTTCAGAGAAGCAAGCGCATTATCACAATGAACCTATATACAAAATTTGAAGAAAATCGAATAATTCTGCATAAAAACTCATTTATCTAAATTAGGGGGGGGGGGTATCCCCCCTTTCCCCCTTTATACTTAACCAATGAATCCCCAAAACCAATCAGGAAAACGCTTTATCACCATTAACCTGTATACAAAATTTGAAGAAAATCGGATAATTCTGCATGAAAAAAACATTTATCTAAATTAAGGGGAGATTAGCCCCCCCCCCTTTCCCCCTTTATACTTAACCAATGAACCCCCAAAACTCTTCAGAGAAGCAAGCGCATTATCACAATGAACCTATATACAAAATTTGAAGAAAATCGAATAATTCTGCATAAAAACTCATTTATCTAAATTAGGGGGGGGGTATCCCCCCTTTCCCCCTTTATACTTAACCAATGAACCCCCAAAACTATTGACAGAAGCGCATTATCAAAATGAACCTATATACAAAATTTGAAGAAAATGGCATAATTCTGCATGAAAAACCTATTTATCTAAATTATGGGGGGTTAGCCCCCCATTTCCCCCTTTATGCTTAACCAATGAACCTCCAAAACTAAGCAGGGAAGCGCCTTATCACAAGGAACCTATAAACAAAATTTAAAGTAAAACGGTTAGTTCTATCAAGAGTTATCGCGTTACGTACATACATACATACATACGTACATACAGAACCGGCGGGCACATAAGCTGTCAGGCTTTGATAGCCTGTGATCTAAAAAATGGTTTTCACATATATTCTCTATCCCGGGAAACCCGGGTTAGATGCCCTAGTTATCTTTAATGGGCTAAAGATGAACGATATACTACATCACAATCTAAACTTTAAACTCATGCGATCTTTGAAATGTCCAGGTTGTGTGTAACCGGGTTATTATCTTTAATGGGTTAAAGATGAATGATATACTACATCACAATCTAAACTTTAAATTCATGCGATCTTTGAAATGTCCGAATTGTGTGTAACCGTGTTATTATATTTAATGGGTTAAACATGAACGATATACTGTCCGGTGAACATCGTATAGATGAAAATTATTTTATGAGGATTATTTTTAATTGAAAACTGTAATAGATATTTTACATTTAGCATCATTTCTTAGCTTAACCACCAATTACATCAAAAAGTATTTTCGTATTAGTCGCATGTCAGCCGTCAATCGCGAAACATTTTACTATTTATAACAATCTTTTTGCATCTGATTATTTCAGTGTTTAAGATCGTAATTAGATTACATATATAATAATTTCGTGGTTTATTTATTTTTATGTTTATATTAATTTCGTTTGGCAATTTAACTATGGAATATTACACGGCAATAAATAAATGATTAATTATTTATAGACTTTTATCTGCAAACGCGTTAATATCTCTCTCTCTCTCTCTCTCTTTCGTAATTCGGATACATGCTGATTTAAAAATATTCATGGTTGAAAATTATTTTAAAAACGATTAAAAAAATCAGTGAATTCAGATGCTGTTTTAAAATAAATTGCTTTTGAAATTACATTTCCTTTCTATTGGACGGTGTAAAAATTGAAATTGTGCGATGGTTAGAAAAAAAAAACTGCAGTAAAAGCGAAATTTAATGCTCAGATCGTTGCCACCATCAATATGACGTCCGTTTTTAAGTGCGTAGTCCGATTACATATCTGTTAAGTGCATGCTTTATTTATTTGTTTATCTGTAAAGTTTTAATATCGTTTGAGAATTTAGTTATGAAATATTATACGTACACAAACAAATGATGCATTATTTATATTGTTTTAATTGGAAACCGATTGATTTGCCGTAGTTGAGATGTACGCATATTTAAAAATATTCATGCTTGAAAATTATTTCAAAAACGATAAAAAAATAAAGTTAATTAAAATACAGTTTTTAAATAAATTGCGTTTGAAAGTACATTTTTTTTTCTATTGGATGGTGTAAAAATTGAAATCGCGCGACGGTTAAAAGCAAAAAAAAAAAAAAAAAAAAAAAAAAAAAAAAAAAAATTGCAGTAAATCAGAAATTTATTGCCAGATCGTTAACATCTTCAATATGACGTCAGTTTTTCGGTGCGTAGTTCGATTACACATATGTTAATTTCACCCTATATTTATTTATTTGTTTAAATGTTGTTTGGCAATTTAATAATGGAATATTAACGGATAAAACCAAATGCTGATTTATTTAAATTGTTTTATTTGCCAACATGTTAATCTTCCGTAATTGGGATGCACACAGATTTAGCCCTCTCCGGCACAGACAAATTCTCTTCGTAAAATGCGAAATTACTGAATGACACCGAAATTTATAAACGACTTTTTTGGAATATAAGAACTTCTTATTTTAAGCATTCATTATACAAACAAAATTTTATTAAAATATTCTTGGTGCCGAATGTAAGTTTGGAATTAAAATTAGGTGTGCCCGGAGTGGGACCACTGTGCCGGAAAGGGTTAAAAACATTCATGCTTAAATTTTTTTTTTAAAACGATAAAGAATCCGTGAATTGAGATACAGTTTTCAAATAAATTGTAGTGAAAAAATTGAATTTTTGCGATGATTAGAAGTTTAAAAAATTGCATTAACAGTGAAATTTATTGCTCAGGTCATTGGCGCCATAAATATGACTTCAGCTATACTCACGGACCTGTTTTTGCTTTATAATACAGATTGTAAGATATAAATATTTTTTTTAAAAATCTTATTGTTACCATTTTCAAAACATACTTCAGCAATATCGCAATACTTCATTATTTTCGTATCCATCATACGTAGTATAGGGCAAGTCTTGTAATCGCTTTGAAAATCGATAAAAAAAAAATTTGATGGATTTACACGTTTCAGACACTGGAGATTCCGAAAAACATATTTTTTTTTAAAAAATTGCCGCCCGTCTGTCTGTGTGTCTCTGTGTGTGTTTCTGTAAACGCTCTATCTCCCGAACAAATTGAGATAGATACTTGAAATTTGGTATGTACTTTGATACTTGAAATTTGGTATGTATATAATAATGGGAAGATGCTTATTTAATTTCAGTAACCTTGATTATCCGAAACTATTTTTTCCGACTCGAAATATTCGTTCTGATAAAAGTTATATAAAAATTTTCGAAATTGCTTATTTTAAGGAGTGAATATAAAAGACAATAAAAAAACATACATTTTGCATAAAGACTGAAGTCGATCGGATAATTAGTTGCTGAGATATTTGTAATTATATTTTCCAAACTCTTCGATTTTTCATGACCCTGTATTTCATTCAAAATTCAAATATATATTTTAATTGGAAATGAGACGCTTAATCCGACGCAGTAAACCGTTTGTTAATAGGATTATCAATTTTGGAGTTATAAGGATGTATCTTTTACGCAATTCAGTAATGGAGCATTTAAAATATATGACGTCCTCAAGCCACAATTTTATTCTTATTGCAATGCATTTTATACATAATTGACACATGTTTTATTTTCCTACTTTATATTATGCATATCCATGATGGGTAAGTATTACGGTGGCCCCCAACAACTAGTTTTACCAGGAACTTTGTGTAACTAAAAAAAAAGAAACTGCTAAAAACCAAAAATTTAAACAATGTAACCTCTTCAAAGCTGAATTAATGACTCTGTTTTAATTAAGCAAAAATTAAATAAAAAAATTACAAGTACTTTTTTAAAAAAAATTTACTCTAATATGATAAAATCATTTACTCTAATATGAATCGTAAAATGTGAAGAATTTTTTTCTGAAACCTATCGTTGCCATCTTCAAAGCATAAAAAAAAAAAAAAAAAAAAAAAAAAAAAAAAAAAAAAAAAAAATCCTTTCCTCCTGTATTAAGTACCCTAGTTACAAGTTCTAAGATTTCTTTTACAGCAGTTCTTCCTTCAAATGACAGTAATTGATACAGAAACTTCTGCTAACAAGAATTTCTGTCAGACATCGATCTAAGAATCGAACAGAGGTTAGAGGTATCAGATAATTTTGTAGTTTTTTAATGGCAATACGGGGAGACACCTACTTATAAGTTACAGAGGTTGTTATTATCGGGTTTCGTACTATTTGTGAGTTAAATAAAATTGAGTGCTTTTACGTGTGAAAAGAAGTGAAGTAATGTTATATTCTGTTGACCGGATTTAGTTTGAAGAATAAAAAGTAATTATATAAATAGACTTTTTTTTTTCTGTTTTGGTATATATTTAAAGATAAAAAGTGTCAGATAAAATTGTTGTGTTTATCGGCAGATTGTGCAGATATTTTGGGGGGGGGCAAATGGAGAAAATATTTTTTATATTAGGTTGTTTTATTACGTTTTAGTACTATTTGTGTATGAAGTATATTTAAGCGTTTCTGAACATAAAATGAAATGAAACAATGCAAAAAACTTTTTCATTTAGACTTTTTCTGAAAATTTTAATAATAATTTTACATTTACTTTTTCTAAATTGAATAATATGTTTTTAATTAATATGTTTTAATTAATATGTTTTATGATAAAAAAAATCCCTGACGGCTCAGCCTACAGGCACAGGTAGATTTCGAAGACGCAGACCGTGGGGCGCCTGTTTATTGGGAATTGCAGAAGAAATACTTATTTGCCATGACGCGGGAACTGGGACCACCCACTTCGAAATATACCTCTGCCTGTAGGTGAAGCCAAGAGGGATTTTTTTTTTTTTTTTTGCTGTAAGAGTTGGTTCTATAAAAAACTTTTCAGTATAAAAGTTGTAGATAATATTAAGAAGATTTATAGTAAATTTAAGCCGATTTCATATCTTCTGAATTGACGAAGTTATGAATTTTTTTCTTCTGAAACCCTCTACCCCCCCCTCCTTGGGGGCATTTTTAATGTAATCAAAAATTTGTCATACATATTTTTTTTCCCTTTTCCTAGAAGTAATAATAACTCTAAACAAATTAGATATGTATCAAAATTAAGAAGTTATGTCTGTTTTTCTGTTTTCACAAAAAGCCCCATTTCCCCCCCCCCCTCCCCCCTGATTCGATCTTGCCCATTAACGAACTTGACCGAGATTTTATGCCGCTTGATTCTTGCCGCTTGATCTCCGCTTGATATCAGTTTGGAAGAGATTTGTGCAGAATTATGGAATTTATCGTGTCCCTAAAAAAAGTGATAGATAGATAGATAGATAAAGTTTTGAACTGTGGGTAGTTTTTGATTCTAGGAGCCATGATCGGTGTAGACATGCAATTTTTTTCAGGAATTCCAACTTAGGGGAGAATGTATTAGCTAGTTTTTCATACGACACCTACCTAAAAATATTGACAGTATTAGTTACATATGAAGATTAATTAAGTTTAAAGAAAGTTCAAACTATTACAAAATATTATTTCTCATAATTACAGATAGAATAGGAATAATAGGAGAAGTCAGAGAGAGACAGAAATTGTTGCGAAAATATTTTATCTTGTTTCTATGTGATGTAAAAGCGACTGATTGAATGGAGAGAAAGTTAATTCAAGATTAGTGTGTTATAACACTTTATTATTTTAACACAAGCTTATTCGTTGGTAAAGAAATCATACGAGTTGAAATGTTTTCCAATTGAGTGGAAAAAAATGAGTATTTCCAAAAGGCTGTTTGAGTGTATTGTGTCGGCTGGATATCATCCAGCTAGCTGAATTAGCAAAACATTGGGCATTTAAGCCAGATGTTCTAGATTCGACATCTGGTTACTCTAAAACAATCTACGACAATCAAACATTATCTTGTTTCTATGTGATGTAAAAGCGACTGATTGAATGGATAGAAAGTTAATTCAAGATTAGTGTGTTATAACACTTTATTATTTTAACACAAGCTTATTCGTTGGTAAAGAAATCATACGAGTTGAAATGTTTTCCAATTGAGTGGAAAAAAAATGAGTATTTCCAAAAGGCTGTTTGAGTGTATTGTGTCGGCTGCATATCATCCAGCTAGCTGAATTAGCAAAACATTGGACATTTAAGCCAGATGTTCTAGATTCGACATCTGGCATTAACTCTTTTTTACTCACTGTTGGAAAAAATAGAACTTGTATTGTGATATATTTCTAAATCTTTTCAATAAGAGTATGGTGAAACTACTATTTGTAAGGAAAACACATTTTAATTATAAGTTTTAAATACAAATCGTGTAGAGAGATAAAATTAAGTTATAATTCTTGCCTAGTATAATACTTAAATGTATACGCAGTCTTCAGTTACTTAACTACAAATTATTACATGTTGAATATGCCTATTTTTGCTAATTTTGATAAGAAAAAGCTCAACAAGTAAACAGAAACAATAATCATATCTTTTTTTTTTTTTTTTGCAAATAATAAAGGTAAGTTTTTATTAAAAATATATTAAGATAACTGGCAGAAAACAGTAATTAGTTAACACACAAATTTTGAGAGTATGAATTATTTTAATAGTAATAATGAATATTACTTTTACACTCTTTTATTTAACTTAACTGGGTTTTTCCCAACATAGTTGAAAAATGTTTGTGAATTTGGATTGTCTGTCTGTCTGTTTGTCCGTGCTCTAACTCACGTAAATATATTTAGATTGTCATGCAATTGATATATGTTGAACACATATACCATACACACATACCA
The DNA here is from genome assembly GCA_963931845.1 of Maratus michaelseni. NCBI lineage: Eukaryota > Metazoa > Arthropoda > Arachnida > Araneae > Salticidae > Maratus > Maratus michaelseni. The sequence continues at coordinate 57,578,259 of OZ007597.1, forward strand.
TAGGTACACACATATACCATACATACCATACTATAGGTTTGGTAGGTTTACTATGGTATGTTCGGTATTGAAAATGAAGTATGTAGCACGTATAGTTTTTTTACAGGACACTCAAAAGAATTGCGTTACATTACGATCTATGAGGTAAAATCATTTGCGGTTTATTTTAATGTTGTTACACAATTTCAGACATATTGAAATTGTTATATATCAGTGAGGTGCGCTACAAGAGGCTTGCTATGTAATGTGGTGTGCATAGCACTTATAGTTCCTTTACAGGGGCACTCAAACGAATTCTCTTACATTACGGTCTATGGAGAAAAATCGTTTGTGGTTTATTTTAATAATGTTCTACTATATCAAAAATTTTGAAATTGATATATAGCATCACTTAGGTGAATTAAAAAAGGATTACTATGGCACAAATATATACAGGGCAGCACAAATATATACAAATATATACCATATATAAAATATATTACAGGGCAGCACAGAAGTTTTCGAGTACACTTCCATTTATTGACGGAAATTCCAGTAGGGGTATTTTAAACTGTTCTACGCGCATCCTAACTGAACAAAATTTTAGCTTTCTACCTATTACACATACAAATCGATAGCTCATATACAGGGATGCACAAAATAATTCGAATATTTATCCGAAAGGTGTTGGTAATTCCTGAAATTGGGTTTTTAAATATGTTATGCGTATTCCGTATTGTCTTCTTGGATATCATCTTTCAGCTTATTAAAAAGTAAAGATTTGTAAAATTATTTTTTTCGTTCTTGTTGTATATAGAGATAGAAGTCTGTAATCGATTTTTCACTCACTTCGCGGGGATATTCAAGGATTATAAAAATCACGTTCACAGGTGTGTTTCCGATAATATTACAGCATTTTAATATTTTTATAACTTAATTCTAAATAAATATATTAATTTTAAGGATTTTTTTCCGTTAGTTGGCCGCAGGCTATAAATCGTCTAATACTTTGTAGTTACAATTAATTGTATACCAGTTACAACAACAATGGATTTAATTATGCGCCAAACCCTGCTTTCAAAAATATGACAACTTTCTGTGAAACTCAAACTGCAACAACGAAATAATTTAAACTCCAAAATGTAGAAAATATAAACATAAAAAATAAGGAATGTAAGATATATATATATATATATATATTAATACGTTTTAATCCTATAAGAGTTTCGTATTAGTTAAATTATGATTATATATCGAGAAATCAATTTAGAAATACTAAAAAAATATATTTAATAATGTTTATTTTTTCGTTTCTGTTGCCTCTTTTGAAAACAAACAAAGCAAAAAATAAATATTTTTTAATAAATTCACTAGATCGTGCTTTCTACCAACCGTAAAAAAAAAAAAAAAAAATGGATTTTCCATAATCGGGTTTGGTGCCAGCGCCAATTAACGTGTATTGTAACAGATTTTATTTCGGGAAAGTCGAAAAATTAGGCGTGATATTTAAGATGAACATTGAATTCTTAAAAAAGAGTGCATTTTTTAAAAAAGTATATTTACTTTTATACATAATATTGTTTTGAGTATTATATTGCTCAATGAATGCATTGGAATTATCAGTAATTCAAACAAAAATGTCTTAATATTTCATTTCCTGAAAACAACTTAATATATTTAAATAAATTTACTATGTGCTTAAGACTTTTATTTTCAGAAAAGTTTTACATACAAATTCTTTAAATTAATAGAATAAATTTATGATCCTGACGTCTTATTCTCAGAAGTTAATTGGAAGTATAGAAATATTTCTAATAACTAAACAAAAATTTAGATATATATTATGAAATTAACTATGCAGAATTTATTAATTAAATCTTTGAACATGTGAAATATTAATAAGGTTAATTAATAATTGTACAGATATTCTCTCCCTACAGTTAAATTTGAAGCAATCAACATGTGTATAATTAAATAACTGTATTAAACGATACCACGTAAATCCTGGAATTTTTTTAAAATATTTAGTTCGCGATTTATTTTTAGAAATAAACACATTTTATTTTATAGGACGATGTATATTTCTCATTTAGTGAAAATAAATCTTGTAAATAATACAAAAATATTCTACATTCATTTTTCATAATTCTTAAGTGATTCTGGTAATAGTTAATTTTGAAATAGTTTTTACTTAAATCAAAGATAATACAAAAAGGGCAAAAAGGAGGAAAGCAATTCCGGAATCTTTTCACCGATCATGACCCCCAGACCCCAAAACCAACCTCCTTTCATATGTTGATTTATATATATATATATATATATATATATATATATATATATATAATTTATGTCATACTATAACACTGGTATTTATGAATCAATTTGGATGAAACTAATTCTGTGTATTAAGCCCACCAATATGCCGACTGCGTTCGTTGACCAGCTTGGTCCGCCATCTTGTTTCAAAATGACGGCCACTGAAAGATTCAAAAATAAAATAAATATAAGAAAAAGTTAAAAATTCAAATTTAGTGTTAGGCCTTGATACAAGGATTCCGGAGCATTTTTTGTTTTACCTCTATCTTAAAAAATGGCTGAGATAGAGCAGTTTGAAATTCTAGGGTGGCTGACATTTTGAAACAAGACAGCACATTGCAAAAAACCAACGATTAATTAAGAATTTTTGTGAACGCGATTTCTCGCAAATTATTATCGTTCATTGTTGTAATCATTTTCTCAATCATACGCATAAAACTATATATTCATGTCCGCTAGCGCCAAATTCTCGCCAAACTTGGCGACACTTGGCGAAGTATCGCCAAATTTGGCGACTAAAAAGTCTTTATAAATGAAGCCAACTTGGCTATAAATTGACTAATTTGGCAAATTTCCTATTCAAATTCAGTATTAACGAATCTTCAGTAATCGGGTTCTTTGCATTTTAGCTTGCTGTTTCGAGTAACACTAGCTATAATTTAAAAACGACGATATAGGAAAACTACTTTTTCCTCCCGGTACAGCCGGGAAGGACATTTAAAAATAGCATAGTATATTATAATCCAGTATTGGGTCATATTATTTCAAACATTACGTTTGTAATTATTATTGATAACAATATGATATCTTCTAACCTCACAGTCATAAATTATTATACATTATACATTTCTCCGAAGTAGTTTCAAGCTTTCTATATCTACTCTTGCAGCAAACTGTAAAAAGGACAGGTTTTCGTCATAGAACTGAAGCAGCTTGAAACACCCGCTGACCTCCACGATAGTACGGGGAGATAACTACGTATTCAGTTACATTGACTCCAATAGTCCGCCCATGAATACAATGCCATACAATTTCGGAGAAAAATTTATGGCAAAACACAGATTTCCTCCAATAGATTAAAATGGTACATATTTTCAAATTGAATTTCCTTTTAAAAATATGACGAAGTTGCTTCAATTTTCACTGATGTATATTTTTTATTGAAAAAAACTACAGATTTTATTTCCTTTCACAGCAAATACTTAATTTGATATTATATAAAAATAAAACGAGCAGGGAAGACCGAGCTATGCTCGGTCAAAATTAAATTTGAGTTCAAATATCATGACCCATGACCAAAATGACCCATTAATTGAATTTTCTCGAACATGCGACTTAGCCCAACAGTCTTCTCGTGGCCGAAAAACATGGGATGCAAAATTTAGTGTAAATTGAGCCGCTTTTTAGATCTTGACCCACAATGACCCAGAAATGACCCACTAATCGAATTTTCTCGGACATGTGACCTAGCCCAATGATTTTATCGTGCTCGAAACTCGTAGGACACAAAATGTAATCAAAATCGTTACAGCCGTTTTTTAGATAAAATTAATTTGACACGCGTTGTCCCAAAAATGACCCACTAATCGAAAATTCTCGAACATGTAACCCAGCCCAATAGTCTTCTCGTGCCCGAAAATGGTCGGATACAAAATTTCATCAAAATCATTTGAACCGTTTTTTAGATACAATTAGCTTGACCATGACCCAAAATGACCCAAAATGACCCACTAACTGAATTTCTCGAACATGTGACCTAGCCCAACAGTCTTCTAGTGCCCGAAAACCATAGGATGCAAAATTTAGTGTAAATTGAGCCGCTTTTTTATCTTGACCCACAATGACCCAGAAATGACCCACTAATCGAATTTTCTCGGACATGTGACTTAGCCCAATAATTTTATCGTGCTCGAAACTCGTAGGACACAAAATTTAATCAAAATCATTAGAGTCGTTTTTTAGATCAAAATAATTTGACCCGCTTTGGCCAAAAATGACCCACTAATCGAAAGTTCTCGAACATGTGACCCAGCACAATAGTCTTCTCGTGCCCGAAAACCATGGGATGCAAAATTTAGTGTAATTTGAGCCGCTTTTTAGATCTTGACCCACAATGACCAAGAAATGACCCACTAATCGAATTTTCTCGGACATGTGACCTAGCCCAATGATTTTATCGTGCTCGAAACTCGTAGGACACAAAATGTAATCAAAATCGTTAGAGCCGTTTTTTAGATAAAATTAATTTGACCCGCGTTGACCCAAAAATGACCCACTAATCGAAAGTTCTCGAACATGTAACCCAGCCCAATAGTCTTCTCGTGCACGAAAATGGTCGGATACAAAATTTCGTCAAAATCGTTTGAACCGTTTTTTAGATACAATTAGCTAGACCATGACCCAAAATTACCCAAAATGACCCACTAATCGAATTTTCTCGAACATGTGACCTAGCCCAATGGTTTTCTGGTGCCCCAAAACGGTAGAAAACGAAATTTCGTCAAAATCGTTAGAGCCGTTTTTAAGATAAAATTTGCATATATATATATATATATCCACACACAAGATTTGCTCGTATTAGAATGTATGATTTCTTGTAAGCTCCACAATACAGATGAAAAATTTGCTGCGTATTGTTCGTAAAAATATAAAAAGTGTATAGAAATAACCAAAAGGGACAAAAAGTATACGAAAGAATTCGGAAATATACCTCTAATCATAAACAAGTTGGAAATTGTACGTCAACATGACAAATGAGATGCGTTCGTACAGTTATTATTTCAATGATATGAATTATATCGTGTTTTATTATGATATGATTAATTTCCGTAATAAAATAAGTGCATTTTAAGTTGGCAACATTTTATCTTTTGTTGACACTTACTGAAAATTCGAATAGGAAACTTAAGCCTAGGTTTGAAAATTTTAGAACTTGAAATCCATATTTGCACTCTTTTTCCATTTAATATCTATTACTCCGGAAACATCTATCCAAAAAACTGTCGGTAGATTATAGGATTACTATAAAAGTAATCTCTGCATACACTTATACTAGGATATTTTCAATTTCAACAGAAATCTCTCACAACGAATTTTTTTTTTTTTTTGTAAATTTTGGTACGAATGATTTAGTATAAAAATAGCCTCTGTACTGGCTCGTAAGCAAAGTGTTAATGTATATTTATTTTTATTGAGCTGGAATGGAGAATGTAAGTAAAATAGATATGGAGTATTATTACAACAAAGGATTTGAATTATCACCTATTACATACACTATTAAAAATTTGCAGCAAACTGTCCAGTCATTTGACCGTTTTTATAAAAAATGGTTACATAACCGTAATTTAACTCTATTCTGACCATAATATGGGCAATAATATGGTCAGAATAGAGTTAAATTACGGCTATGTAATCATTTTCTATAAAAACGGTCAAATGACTGGACAGTTTGCTGCAAATTTTTAACAGTGTAGTATACAATCGACAGAGTGCAAAATGTCCAGCTCGGAAATGGAACACGGAACCCTTGGTATCACGCACCAGTGTTCTACCATTTGAGCTATCTGGACAAAATCCAGTATAGCATATCTCACTCTTATAATGTTGGCAAGACTGCAACTTTGCAGAACAAGATGGAAAGTCAATCATGAGCACACATCTTCAGTGACATGCATGAGACGAGTTAAATCCCAGCATAGATGAATTTATATATCTAATTAAATTTTTCAGCAGAACTGAAATTACCCTGGAAAAATTAATGAATATAAAAAGTCTTTGAATAATTATCTACTACACAGTGTACAACCAACAGAGAAGAAAAATTTCCAGACCGGAGATCGAACCCGGAACCCTTGGCATCACAAACCGATGAAATCAAGGGTGCCGGATCGATCCCCGATCTGGACAATTCTTCCCTCTGTTTGTTGTAGACTGTGTAGTTTGTGATAATTCACATCCTTTGTTTTTTCATTAATTTTTCCTGCGTAATTTCAGCTCTACTGAAAAATATAATTTGATACAGGTATAGAGTTAGTATAGATAGGATAGATGTGAGTATATAAGACGTTTGTATGTAAACATATTAATAATGGAAAGATGTATATAAGTAACCATTTAATGTATCATATATGAAGTAAGCTGCGTGAAGATAATTTAAAAATTAAGAATAAATCATTAATTTTAACTTTTGTGGTAGATACGAACATCACCTATAAGACATTTTTTTGTGTCTTGTTAGTTGTTTAATCTACTCAAATAAACGTATGGCAAAAAATATAAATAATTCCTACTTAAGTCTTTAATTTAGATAAAGACTTGCATTACAGTACACCTAAATCTTTCAATAAATATTTTAATTTTGGAAAACCCTTCTTAGCATCTGCAAATTAATGAAACAGAATATAAATCGTGACAGCATACCACCATAATTTAATATGCAGAATGGAAACTGTTATTTTAAATTCATAATGCCTAAATTAAAATTTAGATTTGTGTTATGAAATTAACTATGCAGATAATATTTAATTCGTAGAATATACAAAGTAGCAGTAAGTTTAAATTAATATTTTATCGGGTCTCTCTCTTTAATTAAATTTCAAGTGAGCATCATGAAGGTAATTAAATATTAATAGTAAATGGTGATATGTAAATATGAAAACAGAATTTTCGTAAAATATTTAGCGCTTCAATGAAAAATATAAATTTGTGAATTTATTTTGATTTGAAGATATACGTTACTTATTAAAACGTTTTGTATACTGTTATTTTATTCAGTATTTGTTTGGAGAATATATATATCTTCCTTTTAAAATCTTTTCTTCAAAAATAATAAAATTCGAAGATCAAGTATCACAAAATTGTACATTACATAACTTTTATTTGAAAAGTTTTTAAACTGGTAGATTGGCCTGTCATGTTTCAATTTTGGAAAAAATTTTACATCCTCTTTTATTGAAACATTGGATTTTAAACTTTACGCTCTTAATGTTTTATTAAGGACTACTGTAAATTTTTATATAGAACAACATTCAGATAATTTTCAGGAATCACCCTATGTATCGGTTATAAAAAATGCATGAAAATGACGGTAAATATATAATATTATTAAATGAACAGTTATAATTTTTAAATACCGTAGAAAATTTTGAGAAAATTTCGATTTTATTATCGAACTATCATTATTATTATTATCTGCAGTCTTCTGTATTATCTATGTTCCAACAGTTAGTTTACAAAATTAACGTGCTGGTCTGTCAGACTTGACGAACAAGATTTACATGGCAACCGTGTCCGAAAATATGAAATGTAAAAACGCGTGAGTCATGTCACGGGTTTAATAGACAGCGGTAAACTGAATCATTTCAGTTGAGGTCTTTGCTTGAAAATGATGCATCAGTTCAGCATCACAGAAATGGGCGATAAGCTATATATTTTTGACGCAGTGGATGGAAATGGACGCAAGCACCGAGAGCACTTCCCAAACAGAGGTGCTTCGATCAAGTCATTGGATGTTCGGACAATTGCACCTCAGACTGTATGAGACAGTGTGAGAAGCTTTCCAAGTAAGTGGATTAATTGTTCGGGCACGTACTACAAACACGCCTGCTACGGAAGAATCTGTGCTACGGTAAATTGAGATGAACCCGCGAGTAGAGGGAAAAGGAGAGTTCGATTGGAGGGCGGCGGTGGCGGCGGTGGAAGGGGGCTTATTTTTGAGGGGGGCTTATTTTTGAGGGGGGCTTATTTTTGAGGGGGGCTTATTTTTAAGGGGCGCTTATTTTTGAGGGGGGCTTATTTTTGAGGGGGGCTTATTTTTGAGGGGGGCTTAATTTTTTTTTTTTTTTTTTTTTTATTTTAGAATGGATTTTCAGATTGAAGGTTAAACGAAGTTTTTTTCTTGGTTCGTTTTTTTTTTTTTTTTTTTTTTTTTTTTAGGATCAAATTTAAATGTTAGTTTGAAGTCTGCTATAGAAGTGGGGTGTATTTTTGAAAAGACGGTTAACTTTTTTTAAGGGGGGCTTATTTTTGAGGGGGGCTTAATTTTTTTTTTTTTTTTTTTTTTTTAAATTTTAGAATTGACTTTAAGTTTGAACGCGAAACGTATATTAAACATTTTTTTGGTGTTGCCCTCTATCGGTAGGGAATGCAATAACGGATATTTGAAATAGGTTTTCTTGAAAAGATTTCACTGGGGTTTGAACCTGCAAAATAGCTTCTTGACTTGATAATTTGTGGTAGGTTTAACTGATCAAGCCAAGAAGTTATACATGAATGTCGAGATTTTAAGTGTTTAAAGAGAGGTATCGTGAGAGTGACGTATCATGTGTTAAAATGACTTGAGAAAGGAAGTGATTAGCGTCGTGTGTCTGTATATAACGGTATGCATTGTGTTTTCGCTCATTTATATGCTTACCGGAAGTGAAAAGTTTAAGGTTTATTTTATACTGAATTTAAATGAAACCGGAAATTTATCTTTTTCGATATGATTGGATTGAATATTAACATATTTATTTTAAAATGTATAGTGGAAGCAATGGTAAAAAGAAGACATCTTTAGGGGTAATTACTGTTTTTATTGTGTTTGGTGTAGAAAACATAGGAAAGAGGTGTAGTTAAAAAAAACAAATTCAATTTTATTAATAATTTTCCCAATGTAATACACGTGGACCCACTTTTCGTTTTTTAGCGGGTTTTGACAAATCTAATGCAGAATCTTGTTTAATGTTTGTTGACAAATATTTATTTTTAATAAAATTTCGCGGGACATTCATTTCGTTTAATGTTTCTAATAATTCGTTCTGTGCCTTGATCGGTTTTCTTTTATATACAGAAAACAAAAGATTAAATAAATCTGCGTTTCTGCTAGATTCGGGGATAGGTTTTCCTTCGAAACTTACAGTCAAATTTTTATCCTATCGAAATTTTCTTGGACGTGCCATGACAAACTGAACTAATGCTTTGATAATTTAGGATAGCTTTATCTGGATATCATGGTGGTTAGATTACGGATATTTGTGTTTGGAATAACGTGATTTTTAATTTTGCCTGTTCAGTTTCAATTATATTGTGAAATGAGGGTTTATTTTTGAAAGATAACGTTAACTTTTTGTAACAGACTGCTTTCATTTAAAGTGTATTTTAGAATTGTAAACTACAATTTTGAAATTTTCGCCTGCTTGGAAAAAAAGCACAGGGAAAAAAAATAAAAGTATTAAAAAAATAATAACAACAACTGTTCAAAAATATAATAACAAATGATCAAAAATAATAAAAAATGTTCAAATAATAGTAACAACTGTTCAAAAATAATAAAAACTATTTAAAAAATAATAACAACTGTTAAACGATTGACTTTATACAACCAACATTTAAAAAAAAGATAATCGAATCTAGTTTTTTCTAACATGACTTATTTGAAATATTCACTTTTTCTAGTTAGATTTATAACACGTAAGTGATTCGATCAGTAAAATATTATTTATAAAAGCACTAAATACGAGATTAATAAGAATTTTTAACTTACAAACATATGAACTTCTGATACACAAGTGATTCGACCAGTAAAATATTATTTAGAAAAGCATTTTTGACTTACAATTGTACGAACTTCTGATATGTAACCCTTTCTGAATCAATGTGTAAGAATTAACTGACTATTGAACTTATAACAGAGTATGATAAAATAATCACGTGACTTTTTTAAACCAATAAAATGTTATTATTTTCAAACAAGCGCCCTCTATCATTTTATGAACTTCCAAGAAACGAGTTAATATGATTATATTGTTTCCTGTTACCGCTGTGAAAGGTTGTGTTTTCCGTTTTAAGTTAGTTTACATTTAAGTGATTACGGAACGAGTTATGGATTCTGCTTTGTTAAGTGCTAATGATATGTCTAACGTGAAGAGTGAACCCTCATCAGCAGGATTAAATGACCATGACATGGAATTTTTAATACAGCCTAAAGAAGAACCCGTTTCGAATTGTGAAGTGAAACCCACCTCATCAGGATTAAAGAAACAGAAGTTACCCTTTGTGTGTTCTACTTGCGACAAAGCTTTTCCCCGAAAGGTTAACTTAACGTTTCACATGAAATGTCATCTGGAGAAAATACCTCTTGTGTGTATAATTTGTGAAAAAACATTTGCTAGAAAGTATCATTTATTAAATCATATGAAGGTCCATTCAAAGACCCCTGTGATTCATAATTGTAATGTATGTGGCGAAGTATTTTCACAAAAGAGTGATTTATTAAAGCATGGGAAAATTCATAATACTTCCAAGCCAAATCAAAGGAAAAGTAGACAGTCACCCAGTCACTGTAAATGCGACGACTGTTTTGAAACATTTAATAATAGATCTGACTTAGTGAAACATAGAAAAATTCATCTTTCACCTAAAGAACTTAACCCGTCTGATCAACTTTCCTTGGGAAACAGTTCGAAATATGAAATTTCAGACATCACTCAGTTTAGTAAAATATTTAAGTTTTTCGATGTTTTTACTCCTGCTCATTGGAATTTAGGTGAGGAAATGATTGTTGAAGTACAAATGAATAAGAACTATGAGCTTTATGTTCACATACAGAAATACGAAGAACTTGAAAAGAACGGTCGTGAACTTACCCCCACAAATGAAGGCATTACATTATCATGTGCAACATTCGACAAATTTGAATCGAGATTGGATAAATTTAATTTTGTTTCTGAAAAAGATACATTCGTATGTAATAATGACTTACTAATCGCTTATGTAAATAAGGAATCATGCATACTGCAAACATTATTCAAATCGAAAAAGTTTGGGTTTTGTTTGAAGTCGGATTTTTTACTGCTTACAAAAGATCAATATTTGAAACTAGTGAAAAATGGCTTTAAAATTACCAAATGTCTCATTGAGACGCTTTTAACCAAGCTTATTCCTGTTTCGATTTTAGAAAACTTAAACAAATGTAAATGTACCCACCTCACAATAGAAGAGACTTTGAACTATTTCTTAAAATGTTTCGATGACGAGTTAAAGTCATCCGTTTCTCGCGTGTTTGATTGCTATCGATGTTCAATCGGAGAACCAATTAATGTGAAACACGAGTGTGATAGTTATAATTTGCGTAGAACGTATAATTGGTGTAGCGACAGTGCACTGCTAAATTTCAACGTGACTGAATTTGTAAATAACATATTCAAGAAATGTTCATGTAATTATACTCATTTATTTTTTGAAACTATGAATATGGACTTTTATAATAACCATTTAGACAATGTATTTGTAAATTAACATAGAAATGTATTTATTTAATAAATATTTATTTTTATATCACATATCTGTTTTTATTTCACATGTCTATTTATTTTTTATTTTTATTTATTTATGAAATCAATCTTTGAAGTTTCATTTTCTAGAAAAAAAAATGAACATATATTTATGAGTATGCAAAATTTTTTTAATTGTAGTCTTTAAAGTTAACACTTTTTGGTTAAATGAAATCTCTTTTTAAGAAAAATTTATTATTTTTATTTGAATAGGTATTAAACTTATTTATTGATAAGAAAGTTTAATTTTCTCTCTCCTTTTAAACAATGACATTGCATGTTTTAATAATTTCCATCCCACAGTTAACATTACAGTATTTAACATAGTTAAGAAAATGTTTAACTTAAACCGTCACTGTATTTATTATAGATAAGTAAACATTTTATCTTTAACCTAAATGTAATTTAAATGATTAACTATAACTGTGACTGCTTTTAATCTAGATAAGTAAATGTTTCCAGGAATCACAATCAGTTTACTGTAGACTTTTATCGAGATTACACCAGTTAGTGGAATGCTGATTAAAAATATTTTATGACATTAATATGCAGAAAAGATCTCACGAAGAAGTACTTTCACCTTCAAAACGTCAAAGTTTAGAAAAACCCATGGAAAATTTAAATACCTATGAGAAGGAGTTAAAAGACCCAAGATTAAAACTTTCTAAAATGGGTAATAACTGTGTAACTACTGAGGACTTACAAGATGTGAAACCCGAGATCGCTATGAATTTTTCAAACTTTGCCTATGGGAATGATACAACATCTTTCGAGAATCCCGGTCGAATGCCAAATTCTGCCACGGACTATTTGAATACATTTTTCGAAGACATGAATTTTGAAAATTTAGATTGTTCTACTACCTTAGCGTTTCAAGAACCTACAAATAATATTTTACAGACTACTGTTAAACGCGAGGTCAACGAGCTACAAGCAAGCAACCTTCCGCAAACAAGTGGTGAATTACAATCCACCATCTCACCTGCAAATGACATTAAAAGTGATAAATTATGCAATTCCTATGTGTTTCACAAAGAACTAAGTGACTGTTTCTATTTAACTTTGAAGTTAAGAACTAAACAATATTATATACTTATACGAGAATTTAAACGCAATGTATCTACTAATGAAGAAATCCCGACCAACCGCGTGGTTAATATGGATATTCCTAGCTGGTTTGAGTTTCAATATAAACTCATTGCATTTAATTTAAGATACAAAAGTACGTCCTTTGTTTCTAATAACATGATTTTAGTGTTAAACCAATATTCTACAATGCGAATTAAAAATTTAAAGAATCATTCTTATATTGACTTAAACGAACATCAACTAGAAAAATTAAAAGAAAGTACCTCTCATTTAAATAGTGCACTTTTACAACATATGTATACAAAACTTTTACCATCTCTTATTAAAAAGAAATGTATGGTGAGTAATATATCTACAGAAAATGAACAGGTGTTAAAGTATAAACTTAACACGTGTATCGAGAATAATATGTTATCAATACTTAATCAATTGTATGAATGCCATGCTTGTGCACTACGACATTCGAGCAAAAGCCTTCACTCCTGTTTCACATTTAATAATAGGGAAAAATTTAATCAATTAGGGGAAGCTTTGTTAATGCTCGTAGATTTCGATTATGTAACTTCAACGTTTCTAAACGGAGTTTATAATGTTAGTGAGCACTTTTTATGTAAGATTAATGAACAAACTATTTGTAATGAATTGTTTAAGACCTGAAAATAAAATGTTTTTGATTAAGTTCTGTCTGTTTATTTTTGCAAAGTGTCTATGAGTGAATTTATTAGTTTATAATTTAGTAGAAATTTTAAGTGAAGTGATGTAATCCAATTAAAAAAAAATTATTACAAAAAATTAATTGTAATAAAAATATTCACATTAAAAAAAAGGTTAAAAAAATTAGAAGTTAATGAAATTAAAACTTATTAAAATTAAAAGTTAACAACAAAAAATAAATAATAAAATAAAATAAAGATTAACAAAAATATAGTTTTAAAATAAAAGTAAACAAAAAAAATTATAAAGTAAAAGTTAACAAAAAGTTAAAAGTTAATAAAATATTTAAAACAGCAAAAGAATGTATGTGTTATGAAGAGAGGGGTTTCCTTGTGGAAGTAACTTACAAAATGTATGTGTATGTATTTATTAGTTTTTCATTTAGTAGAACTTTTAAGTGAACAGTTAGAATTTATGTTTTTATATAACTTAACACAAAATAAAATTTTTAACTATTGCAAAAAGATTCAACTATTGAATGGAAATATGCATATTAGTAAAACAATCACAAGTTAATAAAATGAAAGATTTTAAATTTCATACAATTTAACAAATATATATATATACGAAACACATTACGGATTTAAATATTATAAGAAATGTTTGATTGAAATTTTTAAGACAGATTTAATTCTTGGTTCTGCCATATATAGTTTGAACTAATTTTAGAAGATAGTTTTCAATAGTCTTGTGGTTCGAACTTGACAAAATGAAATCAAGACACAATGAATTGTATGTTATTTTAATCATTATGTCATGACTTCATACTTCTGAAAGTGTATTTAAAGGTTTCTCTAGCTTTATTCAATGTTATTAAGCGTTTGTGAAACCGAAAATTAATGAAAAAACAGATCGCCTTCTACCAATTGCGCTAAGAATGTTTTATTCAATTATTATAAATAATAAAACCTTTTAGAATATTACTTATTTTAAATTCAAAATAATAAAAATTGAAAGTTAACAAAATAAATAATTCCTCTGTTCATTATAAATAAATAAAAGTTTACAAAATAAAAGTTTCAAAATTAAAACTTTATAAAAATTATAAGTTAACAAAAAATTAAATAAAATTAAATTTTAAAATAAAAATTATGAAAAGTAAAGTTTATAAAAATTAAAAGTTTTTAAAATTTTTAAGTTATGTTTAAAAATCTTCAAATTAATCAAAATTGACTTTTAGTTTTATGTTAATGTAAGTTTCAATGTTTTAAATATCGAGCTAACTGTTTATCCCCATAATCATTTGTTTACCCATCTTCCAACCAACCAACTGGTTGCCTAGCCAACCATATACTTTGTATCTACACATGCGCAGAAAAAAAACACTAACTTGAGTTTTACTTTAAACCTTTGCTAGATTAGATATATTATACAAGTCGAATATCTTCCATACTTAGAAAATTTATAATTTTCAACTATTCGTCCCTATTTATCTTAAAACATTAACAAATAAATATAATTTATATACTTACAAAAACAGGATAACTTAAAAAGGGGTCCATACATTTCAGCTTGCTAAAGTCAAGTGTCTGGTTTATAACAGAATGAGGTTAAACTATCAGTTTACTTCCTTATCACTCACGTGATCAAGACCTTATCAGTTACATGTTCAGGCCGATAACAGCTAAAAACAGCGTGTTGGTCATTTTAACTTCTGACTTCGTATACTGTGGTTCGGTAAGTTTTCTTGTCTAACATTTCTTTCTTTTTAAGAAATAAACTAATCGGAAAAATTTCTTTTCATACCCACTTACTTTTAAATCACAATGTTAAAAGACTAAATTTTATTATCTTAAATTATTCTTTTAAATGTCAAACAAAAGATCTTACAATATATTTGCAAATATATTATAAAACGGTTTTAATTAGTTAAAGGATGATCATTGTTATTTTAACTATCTATTATTTTGAAAGCGAAAAAGATTAATTCACATGAAAATTAAACTTACCTTATTTATAAGCTGGGTAAGCAGGGTCTGGCTTTTGTGACGACTTGTAGAGATTTGAAAGATAGTACAAACGTATATCAGTTAATCTCACGTGATATGATGACGTTACTAAGTGACGTCATCCACCACAGGTTAATCACGTGACTACGCGACCATAACCTTCACATTACTAGTGATGTTTAGATCACGTAGCTAATTGTAATTATCATAAAATATACTTATAATATATTTATAAAAATATATTCATAAATTAATAACTAATTTATTTATTATTTTAAAATGCTATGCTTTTCAAAATAATACGCAAATAATACGCATAAATTAATAACTAATTTATTTATTATTTTAAAATGCTATGCTTTTCAAAATAATACGCAAATAAATTAGTTATTAATTTATGAATATATTTTTATAAATATATTATAAGTATATTTTATGATAATTACAATTAGCTACGTGATCTAAACATCACTAGTAATGTGAAGGTTATGGTCGCGTAGTCACGTGATTAACCTGTGGTGGATGACGTCACTTAGTAACGTCATCATATCACGTGAGATTAACTGATATACGTTTGTACTATCTTTCAAATCTCTACAAGTCGTCACAAAAGCCAGACCCTGCTTACCCAGCTTATAAATAAGGTAAGTTTAATTTTCATGTGAATTAATCTTTTTCGCTTTCAAAATAATAGATAGTTAAAATAACAATGATCATCCTTTAACTAATTAAAACCGTTTTATAATATATTTGCAAATATATTGTAAGATCTTTTGTTTGACATTTAAAAGAATAATTTAAGATAATAAAATTTAGTCTTTTAACATTGTGATTTAAAAGTAAGTGGGTATGAAAAGAAATTTTTCCGATTAGTTTATTTCTTAAAAAGAAAGAAATGTTAGACAAGAAAACTTACCGAACCACAGTATACGAAGTCAGAAGTTAAAATGACCAACACGCTGTTTTTAGCTGTTATCGGCCTGAACATGTAACTGATAAGGTCTTGATCACGTGAGTGATAAGGAAGTAAACTGATAGTTTAACCTCATTCTGTTATAAACCAGACACTTGACTTTAGCAAGCTGAAATGTATGGACCCCTTTTTAAGTTATCCTGTTTTTGTAAGTATATAAATTATATTTATTTGTTAATGTTTTAAGATAAATAGGGACGAATAGTTGAAAATTATAAATTTTCTAAGTATGGAAGATATTCGACTTGTATAATATATCTAATCTAGCAAAGGTTTAAAGTAAAACTCAAGTTAGTGTTTTTTTTCTGCGCATGTGTAGATACAAAGTATATGGTTGGCTAGGCAACCAGTTGGTTGGTTGGAAGATGGGTAAACAAATGATTATGGGGATAAACAGTTAGCTCGATATTTAAAACATTGAAACTTACATTAACATAAAACTAAAAGTCAATTTTGATTAATTTGAAGATTTTTAAACATAACTTAAAAATTTTAAAAACTTTTAATTTTTATAAACTTTACTTTTCATAATTTTTATTTTAAAATTTAATTTTATTTAATTTTTTGTTAACTTATAATTTTTATAAAGTTTTAATTTTGAAACTTTTATTTTGTAAACTTTTATTTATTTATAATGAACAGAGGAATTATTTATTTTGTTAACTTTCAATTTTTATTATTTTGAATTTAAAATAAGTAATATTCTAAAAGGTTTTATTATTTATAATAATTGAATAAAACATTCTTAGCGCAATTGGTAGAAGGCGATCTGTTTTTTCATTAATTTTCGGTTTCACAAACGCTTAATAACATTGAATAAAGCTAGAGAAACCTTTAAATACACTTTCAGAAGTATGAAGTCATGACATAATGATTAAAATAACATACAATTCATTGTGTCTTGATTTCATTTTGTCAAGTTCGAACCACAAGACTATTGAAAACTATCTTCTAAAATTAGTTCAAACTATATATGGCAGAACCAAGAATTAAATCTGTCTTAAAAATTTCAATCAAACATTTCTTATAATATTTAAATCCGTAATGTGTTTCGTATATATATATATTTGTTAAATTGTATGAAATTTAAAATCTTTCATTTTATTAACTTGTGATTGTTTTACTAATATGCATATTTCCATTCAATAGTTGAATCTTTTTGCAATAGTTAAAAATTTTATTTTGTGTTAAGTTATATAAAAACATAAATTCTAACTGTTCACTTAAAAGTTCTACTAAATGAAAAACTAATAAATACATACACATACATTTTGTAAGTTACTTCCACAAGGAAACCCCTCTCTTCATAACACATACATTCTTTTGCTGTTTTAAATATTTTATTAACTTTTAACTTTTTGTTAACTTTTACTTTATAATTTTTTTTGTTTACTTTTATTTTAAAACTATATTTTTGTTAATCTTTATTTTATTTTATTATTTATTTTTTGTTGTTAACTTTTAATTTTAATAAGTTTTAATTTCATTAACTTCTAATTTTTTTAACCTTTTTTTTAATGTGAATATTTTTATTACAATTAATTTTTTGTAATAATTTTTTTTTAATTGGATTACATCACTTCACTTAAAATTTCTACTAAATTATAAACTAATAAATTCACTCATAGACACTTTGCAAAAATAAACAGACAGAACTTAATCAAAAACATTTTATTTTCAGGTCTTAAACAATTCATTACAAATAGTTTGTTCATTAATCTTACATAAAAAGTGCTCACTAACATTATAAACTCCGTTTAGAAACGTTGAAGTTACATAATCGAAATCTACGAGCATTAACAAAGCTTCCCCTAATTGATTAAATTTTTCCCTATTATTAAATGTGAAACAGGAGTGAAGGCTTTTGCTCGAATGTCGTAGTGCACAAGCATGGCATTCATACAATTGATTAAGTATTGATAACATATTATTCTCGATACACGTGTTAAGTTTATACTTTAACACCTGTTCATTTTCTGTAGATATATTACTCACCATACATTTCTTTTTAATAAGAGATGGTAAAAGTTTTGTATACATATGTTGTAAAAGTGCACTATTTAAATGAGAGGTACTTTCTTTTAATTTTTCTAGTTGATGTTCGTTTAAGTCAATATAAGAATGATTCTTTAAATTTTTAATTCGCATTGTAGAATATTGGTTTAACACTAAAATCATGTTATTAGAAACAAAGGACGTACTTTTGTATCTTAAATTAAATGCAATGAGTTTATATTGAAACTCAAACCAGCTAGGAATATCCATATTAACCACGCGGTTGGTCGGGATTTCTTCATTAGTAGATACATTGCGTTTAAATTCTCGTATAAGTATATAATATTGTTTAGTTCTTAACTTCAAAGTTAAATAGAAATAGTCACTTAGTTCTTTGTGAAACACATAGGAATTGCATAATTTATCACTTTTAATGTCATTTGCAGGTGAGATGGTGGTTTGTAATTCACCACTTGTTTGCGGAAGGTTGCTTGCTTGTAGCTCGTTGACCTCGCGTTTAACAGTAGTCTGTAAAATATTATTTGTAGGTTCTTGAAACGCTAAGGTAGTAGAACAATCTAAATTTTCAAAATTCATGTCTTCGAAAAATGTATTCAAATAGTCCGTGGCAGAATTTGGCATTCGACCGGGATTCTCGAAAGATGTTGTATCATTCCCATAGGCAAAGTTTGAAAAATTCATAGCGATCTCGGGTTTCACATCTTGTAAGTCCTCAGTAGTTACACAGTTATTACCCATTTTAGAAAGTTTTAATCTTGGGTCTTTTAACTCCTTCTCATAGGTATTTAAATTTTCCATGGGTTTTTCTAAACTTTGACGTTTTGAAGGTGAAAGTACTTCTTCGTGAGATCTTTTCTGCATATTAATGTCATAAAATATTTTTAATCAGCATTCCACTAACTGGTGTAATCTCGATAAAAGTCTACAGTAAACTGATTGTGATTCCTGGAAACATTTACTTATCTAGATTAAAAGCAGTCACAGTTATAGTTAATCATTTAAATTACATTTAGGTTAAAGATAAAATGTTTACTTATCTATAATAAATACAGTGACGGTTTAAGTTAAACATTTTCTTAACTATGTTAAATACTGTAATGTTAACTGTGGGATGGAAATTATTAAAACATGCAATGTCATTGTTTAAAAGGAGAGAGAAAATTAAACTTTCTTATCAATAAATAAGTTTAATACCTATTCAAATAAAAATAATAAATTTTTCTTAAAAAGAGATTTCATTTAACCAAAAAGTGTTAACTTTAAAGACTACAATTAAAAAAATTTTGCATACTCATAAATATATGTTCATTTTTTTTTCTAGAAAATGAAACTTCAAAGATTGATTTCATAAATAAATAAAAATAAAAAAATAAATAGACATGTGAAATAAAAACAGATATGTGATATAAAAATAAATATTTATTAAATAAATACATTTCTATGTTAATTTACAAATACATTGTCTAAATGGTTATTATAAAAGTCCATATTCATAGTTTCAAAAAATAAATGAGTATAATTACATGAACATTTCTTGAATATGTTATTTACAAATTCAGTCACGTTGAAATTTAGCAGTGCACTGTCGCTACACCAATTATACGTTCTACGCAAATTATAACTATCACACTCGTGTTTCACATTAATTGGTTCTCCGATTGAACATCGATAGCAATCAAACACGCGAGAAACGGATGACTTTAACTCGTCATCGAAACATTTTAAGAAATAGTTCAAAGTCTCTTCTATTGTGAGGTGGGTACATTTACATTTGTTTAAGTTTTCTAAAATCGAAACAGGAATAAGCTTGGTTAAAAGCGTCTCAATGAGACATTTGGTAATTTTAAAGCCATTTTTCACTAGTTTCAAATATTGATCTTTTGTAAGCAGTAAAAAATCCGACTTCAAACAAAACCCAAACTTTTTCGATTTGAATAATGTTTGCAGTATGCATGATTCCTTATTTACATAAGCGATTAGTAAGTCATTATTACATACGAATGTATCTTTTTCAGAAACAAAATTAAATTTATCCAATCTCGATTCAAATTTGTCGAATGTTGCACATGATAATGTAATGCCTTCATTTGTGGGGGTAAGTTCACGACCGTTCTTTTCAAGTTCTTCGTATTTCTGTATGTGAACATAAAGCTCATAGTTCTTATTCATTTGTACTTCAACAATCATTTCCTCACCTAAATTCCAATGAGCAGGAGTAAAAACATCGAAAAACTTAAATATTTTACTAAACTGAGTGATGTCTGAAATTTCATATTTCGAACTGTTTCCCAAGGAAAGTTGATCAGACGGGTTAAGTTCTTTAGGTGAAAGATGAATTTTTCTATGTTTCACTAAGTCAGATCTATTATTAAATGTTTCAAAACAGTCGTCGCATTTACAGTGACTGGGTGACTGTCTACTTTTCCTTTGATTTGGCTTGGAAGTATTATGAATTTTCCCATGCTTTAATAAATCACTCTTTTGTGAAAATACTTCGCCACATACATTACAATTATGAATCACAGGGGTCTTTGAATGGACCTTCATATGATTTAATAAATGATACTTTCTAGCAAATGTTTTTTCACAAATTATACACACAAGAGGTATTTTCTCCAGATGACATTTCATGTGAAACGTTAAGTTAACCTTTCGGGGAAAAGCTTTGTCGCAAGTAGAACACACAAAGGGTAACTTCTGTTTCTTTAATCCTGATGAGGTGGGTTTCACTTCACAATTCGAAACGGGTTCTTCTTTAGGCTGTATTAAAAATTCCATGTCATGGTCATTTAATCCTGCTGATGAGGGTTCACTCTTCACGTTAGACATATCATTAGCACTTAACAAAGCAGAATCCATAACTCGTTCCGTAATCACTTAAATGTAAACTAACTTAAAACGGAAAACACAACCTTTCACAGCGGTAACAGGAAACAATATAATCATATTAACTCGTTTCTTGGAAGTTCATAAAATGATAGAGGGCGCTTGTTTGAAAATAATAACATTTTATTGGTTTAAAAAAGTCACGTGATTATTTTATCATACTCTGTTATAAGTTCAATAGTCAGTTAATTCTTACACATTGATTCAGAAAGGGTTACATATCAGAAGTTCGTACAATTGTAAGTCAAAAATGCTTTTCTAAATAATATTTTACTGGTCGAATCACTTGTGTATCAGAAGTTCATATGTTTGTAAGTTAAAAATTCTTATTAATCTCGTATTTAGTGCTTTTATAAATAATATTTTACTGATCGAATCACTTACGTGTTATAAATCTAACTAGAAAAAGTGAATATTTCAAATAAGTCATGTTAGAAAAAACTAGATTCGATTATCTTTTTTTTAAATGTTGGTTGTATAAAGTCAATCGTTTAACAGTTGTTATTATTTTTTAAATAGTTTTTATTATTTTTGAACAGTTGTTACTATTATTTGAACATTTTTTATTATTTTTGATCATTTGTTATTATATTTTTGAACAGTTGTTGTTATTATTTTTTTAATACTTTTATTTTTTTTCCCTGTGCTTTTTTTCCAAGCAGGCGAAAATTTCAAAATTGTAGTTTACAATTCTAAAATACACTTTAAATGAAAGCAGTCTGTTACAAAAAGTTAACGTTATCTTTCAAAAATAAACCCTCATTTCACAATATAATTGAAACTGAACAGGCAAAATTAAAAATCACGTTATTCCAAACACAAATATCCGTAATCTAACCACCATGATATCCAGATAAAGCTATCCTAAATTATCAAAGCATTAGTTCAGTTTGTCATGGCACGTCCAAGAAAATTTCGATAGGATAAAAATTTGACTGTAAGATTCGAAGGAAAACCTATCCCCGAATCAAACTTGGCAGATTTATTTAATCTTTTGTTTTCTGTATATAAAAGAAAACCGATCAAGGCACAGAACGAATTATTAGAAACATTAAACGAAATGAATGTCCCGCGAAATTTTATTAAAAATAAATATTTGTCAACAAACATTAAACAAGATTCTGCATTAGATTTGTCAAAAACCGCTAAAAAACGAAAAGTGGGTCCACGTGTATTACATTGGGAAAATTATTAATAAAATTGAATTTGTTTTTTTTTAACTACACCTCTTTCCTATGTTTTCTACACCAAACACAATAAAAACAGTAATTACCCCTAAAGATGTCTTCTTTTTACCATTGCTTCCACTATACATTTTAAAATAAATATGTTAATATTCAATCCAATCATATCGAAAAAGATAAATTTCCGGTTTCATTTAAATTCAGTATAAAATAAACCTTAAACTTTTCACTTCCGGTAAGCATATAAATGAGCGAAAACACAATGCATACCGTTATATACAGACACACGACGCTAATCACTTCCTTTCTCAAGTCATTTTAACACATGATACGTCACTCTCACGATACCTCTCTTTAAACACTTAAAATCTCGACATTCATGTATAACTTCTTGGCTTGATCAGTTAAACCTACCACAAATTATCAAGTCAAGAAGCTATTTTGCAGGTTCAAACCCCAGTGAAATCTTTTCAAGAAAACCTATTTCAAATATCCGTTATTGCATTCCCTACCGATAGAGGGCAACACCAAAAAAATGTTTAATATACGTTTCGCGTTCAAACTTAAAGTCAATTCTAAAATTTAAAAAAAAAAAAAAAAAAAAAATTAAGCCCCCCTCAAAAATAAGCCCCCCTTAAAAAAAGTTAACCGTCTTTTCAAAAATACACCCCACTTCTATAGCAGACTTCAAACTAACATTTAAATTTGATCCTAAAAAAAAAAAAAAAAAAAAAAAAAAACGAACCAAGAAAAAAACTTCGTTTAACCTTCAATCTGAAAATCCATTCTAAAATAAAAAAAAAAAAAAAAAAAAAAATTAAGCCCCCCTCAAAAATAAGCCCCCCTCAAAAATAAGCCCCCCTCAAAAATAAGCCCCCTTCCACCGCCGCCACCGCCGCCCTCCAATCGAACTCTCCTTTTCCCTCTACTCCCGCGAACAAGTCTTCAAGTAATTGAATGCGATTTGTTTGTGCTTCGCTCCAGTGTCATGCGCATATTGCACCACAACACATTGACATGGTACGGACATTGCGTTATGACGATTACCCTCAATGTGTTGAAGTCGCACGTTGGTATTTGCATGAATTTATCGCACAGCCGGAATTTCCATCGTGAATTCTGTTTACCTATGACGCGGATTTTACACAGGATGGTGTCATTAGCCTGGAAAACATGCACGTGTGAGCGCATGAAAATAGAAGGAGTACACGTGTTCAAAGCCAACGTATTACACCAATACACTCTTAAAACTGTACCGCTTATTTAAAAGGCACAAGCACATTGTGCCTTCTATTACTTTAATGTAAGAGGCACGTAGACAGTGTGCCTCTGATTAGGAGAAAAACGTTAGAGGCAACATGAAATGAAAGGCATCCATAACACAGTGAAATATCTCAGAGGCACACAGTTCGCCTCTGACAGATTGGTGCCTTTTAAAAAAAAACATGTCGAGTTTCAGAGGTACACTCAGAAACAGACATGCGCTACAGCCGTTTACTCGTCATGCATTGGGATCAGTGGAAGGGAAGCAAAGCAGAAGCAATGGCCGCCAATGTAAATACGCCTGTGAACAACGTTGAGTCGAAACAAATAATGAGTCTGGAATAAGTAAGTAATATATTTAACTTTGTATTCTTTTCTGTGAATGTAAAACATGATTCTTTATACATGGACACACTCGTGATTAGGGAGGGGCAACGATAATTACTTCGTCAAACTCTTAGTTATTCAAGTTATATCTTACTATTTTCAAAGGTTTAGGGGAATGGCGGCATTACCCTGCACCCTCTAGCGTACATGCATGTATATGTATATATTATGTATGTGTATCTCTCAGCAAATCTTTGTTTTTATGTGCATATAAATAGGACTTAATAAATAATAAAATGAATAATACATAGTAAATCATTCTTTAATCATATATAGTATTTCCAAAACCATAGTCAGATTTTTTTCTGGTGTTTGTGTGTGTGAGGAGGGGGCTGGGCTACCTTGTAGATGTAGATGTTAAGCTACAGTGCCGTTCTTTTAAATAAAAGTGTAATATGAATTGATCCTTCCCACTCACCTGGCTACAGCCTTGAATACTTTCTACATTTTATAAAGTTTCACAAATCGCAATGTTGATTCAAATTTTGCACTCTAAAATATTATTTGTATATTTCAAGTAAAAGTTCCTGAAAAAAATATTATTTGTTTTAAAAAAATAGAATTTAATTAAACTGTCATTGATCATTCTCCCTGTTGATAAAAATGAGAATATATTTTTATTTTATTTTTATTGCATTAAATTTTCTTATAATAATTTATTGAAATTTTGAAAAATCACCGTTTCTTGGCTTCCATAAATGTTTGCAATTTTAAATATCTCAAGTTCTATCAAATGTAGAAAATTTTATGATCCCTCATTTTAAAGAGGAGTTTATAAATTTTAATTTAATATTAAAATTGACTATGTTTAGTTTTAAAAAGTAAATTTTGATTTTTTTTTTTAATTTTTGAAGGAAAAAAAAAGAAAAAAAATATGTTTGTTGTAATATTATAAGCTTAAAATTATGAAATTTTTTGAGTGGGATCTCAATGGGATCAGGAGTTATCAAATAGAAGCTAAAAAATTGCCATTTATATAACAATCTAACGCGCCTGCATCATTTTTCATGTTTTTAATGTTTGTCTTATTTGTTTTTAATAAAGTTTTTATGCCTTTTTATGTATTTTGTTATGCAGAAAATAAATTAAAATGTTGACAAGGTTCTTTATTGAACCACAGAACTGACTTAGGCCACATGGACACACATTTTAATATTTATTTCATATTTATTTCAATAAATTGGGGGTGAGAAATTTTTCTATTATAGTATTCTGCCTTAGACAAAATTTAATCTATGTCTTCGGATATGCCATGCTGGGAAATCTTTCTGCAGTATACAGAATTTAATGTAAAGATATAAATTTAATATAAAATATAATTAAATTACAGTCTGCACCTCTTATAATGGTGGCACATGCATGTGCCGCCATTATAACAGGTACAGAATGTATTTTTAAATAAGAGGCACTTGAATATATAAATTCAGTGGCACACTGTGCCTCTTAATTTCAAAGGCACTTACGCTGTGCCTCTGAATCCCAAAGGCACTATGTACCTCTTAATTTCAAAGGCACCACGTGCCTCTTAATATTCAGAGGCACAAAAATTCAGAAAGTACCTCTTAAATCAGAGGCACAGTTTTAAGAGTGTAGCGCTCCACCATATATATTTAGGCTAGTATTATCAATGACTTTCTAACTGGTCCTTACCGCCTACCTTAACGCCTGTCAGGAATACCTATAGCAGTTTTCTAGAAGAGTTGTTGCCAGATTTGCTGGTTGACGATTTCAGAGTCTGCATGCCGACACATTTAGTTTCAGAATGATTCGTCACCTGCATATTTCAACAGAAATATTTTGGGACTTCATCAACAGGTTCTCATTGCTGGATTGGTAGAGGTGAGCCACCCTCACAGGCCATTGCGATCCTCCGACCTAACTCGCTTTGAATTATTTCCTGTGTGAATACTTGAAGTCCATTCCATGGTATACGTAACGCCAGTAACATCGGACATAGATCTCATCGCTAGGATCGTAGAAAAGGTACGGCATGTGTCGGTGACACACCGGTCCATTTTAAACGGGTACATGAATCTTTGCGTCGATATTGTGAAGCATGTATTGCGGCGGAGGGCAGGAAATTTGAATATATTCTGCGATTTAACCATGCTTCTTCCCAAACTATATATTGTTAGGTTTGATTTTGTTAACAAAGTCATATTAATGCCAATATCGACATCTTTTCTCTGCGTGTCGGTCACGTTGTTCTAGCACCGCACAATTTGACTTCTGTACACGATTTCTTATAACTTCTTCGCCATCGTCTAACGGACCAGACCATTATATTTATAAACTAGCTAACCCTACCGGCGTTGCCCGGGCCCGAGATATTAATCATCTGTTCTATACGAATATGACTGAAATCTGTAAGACTGTCGAAATCAAGTCGAATGAGGCAAACTCCGTCGTAATCGGGCTCATAAAACCCAAGATCGGAAATCGCATCCTGGTGGTCGAAAGTGCAACTAAAATATTTAAGGCTATAGATATCGAGTCGAATGAACCAAACCCCGTCGTAATCGGGAACATAAAACCAGAGATACTCCTATAGTTCCACCTTCCACCGCCAGGGGGCGCAGTCTGTTTTGGAAGAGGCCTTTTTAGAACACTCGACCTAGAGCTCCTATAATAGAGGCTTACGCATCCTCGCAGATTTGGTGCTTAAATTGAAGTTCAGTCGAAAAACCAAGCTAATCAGAACCGGTTCAGCCAATCAGAACCGAGTCTTACGCAACCCCAACTCCGGCTGCGGTAGATTGATGCTGAACTGAGCACCAATAATCCGAAACAAAATGGATATGCGTCAGCTCCTATTATAGAAGTCTTAACTCGACCCAACCAAATTTCCTAGTAGAATTGAAATATAACCACAGGTATACATTGCCAAAATAGCGAAAATCACGAAAGCGGGTTACGTAAACGATCGGTTTCGAAAGGGTTAATATTTTTTAAAACCCAACGGTGCGTTTTGAAGAAAATGAACGTATCTATGACCTAGAATCTACTGTTTGTCCGTACTCGCATTTCCCGAGTCGATGCCGATTTTTAAATCTGGACCGAAAAACGAAAACGCGTGAGTGAGTTTTGGAAAGGATTTTTTTAAAACGGATACTAGATTTTAAAAAACAAAGGGATGTAGATTAGACGAGGTATTTTTAGTTTTTCGTATCTTGTTTATAAACGCCAATTCGTATTTTTAAAGATAGGAGAAATAGTTAAAAAAAGCGAAATTGACTTACGGTAAAAAACATTTTTGAAAGGGTTAATTTGATTTTTTTTAAACTAAAGGTTTCTGCCTAAACCCGATAGAACGTAGATGTCTTTAGGTGTGTTTGCTTTTTGTTTGATTATTTTAGAAAGCCGATGCCAGATTTTATATATCACAGAAAATCGGAATTCGCAAAAGAGAGTCTTGCGCACGAATTTTTTTTGAAGGGTTAATATTCGTATTTTTAAAAAAAATACAGATATCGAAGAAGGAATAAATGTAGATATTGTCTGGTATTTTTAGTTTTTCGTACCTTTCTCTGAATTGCCGATGCGAATTTTTAAAAATTGCCAAAATCGCAAAAATTGCAAAACGGCATACAGAAAATATACTTTTTCGAAGGGTTAATTTTTGTATATTTTAAAACCAAAGGTGGCTTTGAAAAGGGCGAAGTCAGCTCTTTAATTTGGTGACCTTCGTTTTTCCTTATGTTTTGTATTCCGGTGGATACAAGGCTTGGAAAACGGGAGAAAATAAAAAACACGAATTCGATGCTTTTTGATTATTTTTTTTTGAAAGAGTTAAATGTAAATTTTTTTCAAACCAACCAGATTGTTTGAGACGAAAAAGTATGTTCTTTCAGAATATGTAGACGGTTTTTCCGTATTTCGAACCGTTTGACCATGGCGAATTTAGAAAAACTTAAAAAAAAACAGGATGTCTTGTGCTTTCTTTCTTCTATTCCGAAAGATAGTTTTATTGGCTTCTGAGCATGCGCCAGCTAGCTTCGGAATAATTACGTTTCATTTGTGATCTTTGATCAGTTTTTAATTAATAACTACTTTAATTTTCAAAATTTTAAAATTCTGAGGCTCAGGTACACCAGGAGAGGGTTTGGACTACCTAAATCTTAAATTCCAGCCTTCTAGGTGGGCTAGATTTTCCTAGCCATCACCAACAGACACACACACAGAGCGAAACTTTCTTTTATTTGTATAGATAACTTTCGAGACACCCTGTATATGACAAAAGTCGCAATATTATTTTTTAAATTAATCTTATTGTTACATTTTTAGATAAATCATTTATTTTATTTTATTTTATGTATTCTTTCAAAACACCGCCAGAAATTGTTATTCATTCATTCATTCTTTTGGCATTGTTTGCGATAAATGCGTGAATTCCGTTAAACCTAATTATGTAAATAAATATTTTAATTTAGGAAATATATCCCACAATTCCTCAAATTAATTGAACAAATTCAGATCGTGACAGTATATATACCGCCACAAATTAATATGAAGAATGGTAAATGCTATTTTAAATTCATAATACCTAAGTTAAAATTCAGATCTGTTTTATGAAGCTAACTGTGCAGAAAATATTATTTAAATCAGAGAACTTATGAAATAGTAATAACCTTAATTTAATATCCTATCTATGTCCTCTTTCTCTAATTAAATTTACAGCGAGCATCATGAATATAATTGAATAGTAATAGTAAATGGTAATTCGTAAATCATGAAAGATGATTTTCATGAAATATTTAGAGGTTTATTTATAAACATAAATATGTGAATTTCGGTTTAATTGATGAGGCATTTCATTCAGTGAAAAGCTTGTTGTGATGTATTCCTTGTCAAAGATTCTCGCAAAAATTTCTCAAAATTTTAAGCTTGAAAAATCAAGCATGTTATTCTTATATAATTTTAATTGTTATGAGATGGAACCCGTCGTAATTCGATGCAATAAAACAATAATAATCAAATTTCAGTTGACATTATAAAAAAAACTTACAAAAATAATTACCATTAAAATACAAATTCACACTTATTATCCTACCTCCAAAAACAATCACTATTTTGAAATATATTAACTAAAATACATAATATTTTTTTATTTTCACAGTTTGGAAAAAATTAAATTTCGTTTTTACAATCTATAATTTGCATTATATTAACACAATGATGCCAACAGATAAAACTGAGTTGCGTCGCCATGCGCCTGAGGTCACCCGTTAGGCACGTCAACCGCCGTACCCAAGTTCTGAGAAACTTTTAACGAGCACGACAAGGAGAGTTCCTGTATGCTCTACGTTCGGTGGGGGGCTCCGCCATCTGCTGACCACCCCCATTTTATCAAAAGTGAATGAGGACATGGGTCGCTACGATTTGCGGTGGTTCCCACCCTCTTGGGAGACCACTACATTTTTACTTGCGGACGAATCGGAGTCCCCCTATAGCTTTGGAGCCGGACACCCAAAAGGGAGCTGGGTCCTAGGACTTAAGTGAGGTTTTCGTGACTCACACATGGTTTTCCAAAGCTCGAGGGGCATGAAAAGCTTTAAAGATAGTCACCGATCCCTCTCGCAGTGGATCATACCAATAGGTAAATATATCATAGAAGTTGAATTTTTCAAACAGAGTGAAAAAGTGCTAAGGCCAAGAATTGAAACATAACCTTTCACTTAAATTAGCAATGTTCTTCTAATTGAACTACCTGGGTGACAACCAAAGGACACAATTCATTCAGACAAGCTTTTGGCAATAGAATATGATCTACCATGTAGACAGCTCAGCAAAATAAACCGAAAGTAATTGAGCTCCATTAAACGAAGGAAACGTAGATGTACTTTCATTCTTTTAACACAATTATATTGATTGGTAAAGATATAATACAAGTTAATTTTTTTCCAACTCAGTGAAAAATTGTCAAGGATGGGAATGGAACACAGAAGCTTTGGATTATATTGCCAATGCTCTTAGAATTGAGCTGCCTGGAATGACAATTCACTCAGATAACGTTTTGGCAATATCATGGTCTACCATGTAGACAGCTGAACATAATAAGCCACAGGCAATGGAACGCCAGTAAACTGGAAAAGGAAGTTATTAACTAAGAGCGCGTTGGCAATTTAAGCCAAAGGATATGGGCTTTAGAAAGAAGTTTTATTACGTTGCAGACCATAAAAGTCATATTCTTTTTGCGTTGATATAAAAATGATCGGTACTTACGTATTATTCGTGTCAGGAGATTGATCGCCAAAAATGGTTGCCAAGTACCAATCTTGTTTATCATTGCCAATCATGTTTTCAAACACAGTAATTTAACATTATCAAATAACATTGTTAAAAATGGTAATTAATATAAAATAAATAAAATGTAATACATGTTTATTAAATTTATAACATTGTTAAAAATATTAAATAACATTATTTTAGTAAAATTAATAAATGGTAAATAACTTAGTAAATAAGAAAGAACAATAAATAATATAAGAAATGGTAAATACTATAGCATATTCAAGAAAGCTAATTTTGTTAATCTTACTACGTATAGAAATGACCCCTACTAAAAAAAGTAGATTATTCCCAGGTATGTACCATGTAGCCAGAAAAACATTTATAAGGGTTACTATAATTAGTAATATTGGCTCCATGCCTGGCGCAGTTGGCTTAAAACTAGCACGGATAATACGTAAGTACCAAATGATCTACAGGTTCAACTATTCAAATAACGAGGTGTCAGCTTTTTTTCAGAAAATTTAGAAGCATTCAACAGCTGAGATATTCCTCATAATGCTAAAAAATAATATTGATACTTAACATAGGTTATAATGCTTCAACATTGAAATTAGATACAAAGAACCAACGTTTAAACACATAATATCCAGATGAAGTACCGTGAAAACGAATAGATGTACGTTTCGTGAGTTACTTGGGCTCACATTATCGGTGTCATTATAAACAAAAATGACATCCTTTCTAAGACATGAAACTGAAAATGAGAGCAAACAACACACCAAAAGATCATCATGTACGAGGAACCAATAATATTAAGCCGGAACTGATGCACTGTGATACAGTAAAATCAATCCAGAAAGGTGAGGTGTACACTGTAAAAAAATTTCGGAACGTTTCAGGAAATTATTCTGAAACATTTCGCATATTTTACCGGAATTTCAAATTTCTTTGTGTCCCACGTCAGTTACGGCAATAATTCGTGTAATATTTTTGAGAGGTTTCAACTTTTCCGTAAACTACATTCTGCGCATGCGTGCTTCATGTTTTATGTTCCATTAGCCATTTTGATAACTAAAGAAGAATAAAAAACAATTGCTTGGAGACAAATGCAATCTGAACAAATGGCATCAACCGATAAAAAGTAGCTAATTTAAATCTTTTTATGCTTCATTATTTGAATTTTCATTTATCTGTTATACAAAACTTTAAAATTTAATTGCTTCAATAAGACACTCAATAAAAAAAGTGTATTGATTATGGAAAATTGGAATGTTTCACTACTTTGTTGTGAAACGTAACAGCAAAAGGCTGTAGCATCTTAATGCCACCACTTTTTTCCGGAACCTGCCGGATTTTTTTTTACAGCGTAAGGTACACTCGAAAAATCGTTGACCAGGGAGTTTCGAAAAATAAACTGCTACAAAAAAGTCTAAATCTGAAGAAGTATTGCATTTATTAATAATAGTGGCCGTATCAAAGTTGAAATTGTGTTCCTTACCCAACCAATGACAAGCAATTGAGGATTTTTGCATTTTTTTTTCTTAACATAGTTTCCGTGCTCATTGATTCTGTAACGCAGTTGGCGTTTAGTTTGTCCTATATAAGACAAACCACATTGACATTGGATATTGTAAATACCTCAAAAGTTTTGACATGGAATTTTATCTTTTAAAGATGAAAATGTTAGTTTATTAACTGACTTAAAAACAGCTTTAAAATGATAATTTCTTAAATTGTTAGCTATTTTGAAGCTAATGCTATTTTAAATTGGGAAAATGGTGAGGTTAGAAAAAGAAACCGGAACAACATAAGAATAAGAATTATTAACACATTTATTAAGACAACGAAACATTTAACAGCTGATATAAGACAATCTAAAACCACGACTGATAGCCACTGATCTAAATATAATTCAATTCTGCAACAAGGGCATGTTTAATTTGTTATCCTAACAAATTAAACATACTCTATTGCTCAGGAAATACTTTTTTGACTGACTGATTTTTTGTGTAAAATGTTTCACGCAGGTTGTTAATTCATTGAAATTAGACTAGACAATAACACTATAATGATTAGAATTGATGCACTGCCCATGAACACCGAAGAATAACTATTTATGCCGAAAACATTTATATGCATGATAAATGAAAGTTATATTTCTTATATTTTGCTGTTAATAGTGATAAGTATGTCATCGATACATATTTCATACTAAGAATATTATAAGAACAAATTACAGTCTTTAAATAATGAGGATCATAGCAGTAAATATCTAAATCTAAATACCAACACATGATTAATCATCAGTGTTAGTTATTATCAAGACCTGATTAAAGCATGCGCCAACCGTGTCGTGGCCTTGGTATACCTGATTCTGAAGATTAATAAAATTAATGTGTAATTTTCGTGAAAGTGATAGATTAAATATATGTTTCAACTTTGTACTGATTATAATTCATATTTTACACTTTTAAAGTAGAGTAAGATAAAAACAAAAATTATATTTACAAAAATATGCATATTTATACATTCACATTGCATTCTAAGACATCTAAAATGCTTATTTTTTATGACAGTATAGGAAAGTAATCCTGAATAATTACTATGCCCTGGGGACCTCTTTGGCTTGATAGGTGGAATTATTATTGCTAAAGTAAAAGTCATTATTATTATAAATATTACGACCGACAATATTATTATTATTATTTTAACAGTTGAATCATGTAAACGTTGCAAAAAAATTTTGTAACTAATACAAGACTCTTTTAATGCCTTTAATGTTTATAAATTATTGCTTTAATTTAATCATTTTAAGATATTTTACATATTTTATAAATTAACTAACTGACTCCCCCTCCCCCCTCCCCGTGAATAAATAAAAAAAAAACCTTAAGTTTTTATGATATTATATCTTTAACACGATTTTGTATGAAATTATATTTTTAGATGAAAAATGCGCGACGACTTATTGATATTTAGTAATAAAGCGCTCGTAAGAAGATATTTGCTTGTTTATTGAGGAAGGGGCTTGTTGTCCGCACTCTTTGAAATGTTTATCGATTACAAATATAACGGTTTTACAGCCCGTGAAAAAAAAATTCGTGAAAAAATATTGTTATCTAGTTGTAAAAGAAACTTATTTACTTCTAGCTTTTATTTTTCCGCGTCGGCTTCTTTAACATAAGAATAACAAGAACGTAAAATCATGCGTCAAACATAGATTATGTAACACTTTCCAACGCTTCCAAAATAATTTTACAAATCATTACCGTTTAATAAGCTGAAAGAAAACATCTAAGTGAACAATTTGGAAAACGCATAACATATTTAAGAAACGTAATTTCAGGAATTTCCAACATATATTTCCAACATATATTTCCAACATATACAATATTCGGAAAAATATCCGAATACTTTTATTCAGCCCTGTATAGGATCTATAGATTTGTATATATACTACATAAGATGCTAAATTTTAATTTAGTTAGGAAACGCGTAGCACAGTTTAAAATTATCCTTCTAGAGTTTCTGTCAATAAACGGAAATGTGTTCGCGAACTTTTGTGCTGCTCTGTATAGGATCTACAGAATTTATACACACCAAGTAATAGACAAAAAGTGAGTTAAATTTAAAATCGCGTTCAGCAACTTAAAACGCACTTAAAGGAATTATTGTTAACATACAGTAGAGAATTCTTTTATGTGTCCCTGTAAATGAACGATGACTGCTATACACACAATATTCTGTAGTAAGCCTCTTGTAATGCACCTTAGTGATATATATAAATTTCAATGCGTTTAAAATAGTGAAACATTATGTAATTAAACCGCAAACGATTTTTCTCCATAGACGTAATGTAACGGAATTCTTTTGACTGTCCCTGTAAAGTAACTATAAGTTCTATGCACACCCTACTCTATAGTAAGAATATTGTAATGCACCTTCTTGATATATATAAATTACAATGTGTTTGAAATTGTGTAACATCATTATAATAAACCGCAAACGATTTTTCCCACATACAGTAATGTAACGGAATTCTTTTGAGTGTTCCTGTAAAAAAAACTATAAGTGCTACACACTTCAGTTGAAATAGCGAACATGCTTTAGATAACGACAATAACATATCAAAATTGCAAGGCAATCCGAGCATATTTACGGGAGTTAGAGCACGGGCAGACGGCAGACGGCCATACGGCCAGACAAACCGAAGTCATAAACACTTTTCAACTAGGTTGAAAAGTGTTAGAAAGATAGTTCTTATCTACCGAGCTCTTTAAAATTTTAATAAGTAAGAAATGTAATTAAATAAAAGCTCTCTTTAAAATTTTGTGAAAAAATGTGCATATTTAATAGTGAAAAAATGAGTCTTAGCAAAGGGAAGCCACACCAAAACACCCCGCTATTTCTCGTTTTTTTTTTTCGAAAATTTGTCATATTTGTTTTTTTTTTAAATACTTCTACACATCCTAATGTTTCGATAATTTTGTAGGCGATCTAAGATACTGAGATGATCTAAAAAGATTTGACGAAATACGGACGTTTAGTCACTTTTAGCTTATAAAAAAGATCGTCTCCGTGAGGCGCGAAGTGATGCGCGTTCGCCGGAGTTTCTGAAAGGGTTAAATTTTGTATTTTTTAAAACCACGTGTTCCATCTATTAGAAAAGGTTGAAGATTTAAGAACATGTTTTTGGATTGTTGGTACCTCTAAAATGTCGCTCTCGAGAGGAATCGCTACAAGGTAGAAAACGTCCTTCGGGAAAATTAACCTTTAGGAATTTTTTTTATAGAGTTAACAACACTATTTATTCAAATTGATTGCAGCATTTGAGACAAAAAGTCCTGTCTTTCTTAATATGTCTTCCAATTTTAACTGTATAGAATGGTTTGGCTTATTTAGCCCGATTTAAAACTACGAAATAACACAACAAAAAAGCCTGCGTTCGGTTCTTCATGTCCTTCCGAAGCGTAAATCTGGTTCTGGGCATGCACGAGCGGGAGTGTTTTTTTTTATAATTAATATATCGGCTAATTATTAAAAAAATAAGAACCTGAACCTCAGGTGCATCAGGTCATTCTTTAGACTATCTTCACCCAAAATTTCAGACTTTCTACATGCGGTAGATTTCGCTAGCCATCGCAGACGGACACACACACAGCGAGAGATAGAGCGAAACTTTCTTTTATTAATATAAATTCAACTGAAGCCATACCGCACTACAGTATCTCCATAGAATAATCTGAAAAATGAAAGTAGAAAAATGAAATTTAAAATGTTTAAAGTATAAATTAATTATTTGAGCATATGAAATACTAATAAATTTAATTTAACATTTCACGAAGTTCTCTCTCTGAAATGAGGCTGCAAGCGAGCGTTATGAAAATAATTAAATGGAAATATCAGACGATGATACATAAATCTCAAATCAGAAAATTTATTAAAATATTAACATGCCATTTATTTGTGGAAATGCGCACATTTAGATTTATTTCTTGAGGTATATCATTTAAGGAAAATGCTAATGAACATTACACCATTTTAATTTAATTAAAAGAGGGTTTTCATTAGAATTCGAAGGAAAAATCTTCGGAATCAACAATTAATCATTCTTGTGGTTTCATGGCATTGTTTTAAATTTCAAAGTGCTGAAATTACCTTTAATGTTAATTCTGTTACTGGATAGGATTTTTATGAAAATGTAGATTATTTTATCAAGAAGTTATTGTGAATTATTTGTAAGGATGTAAAACCTATCACCAATAACGTGAACCGTAAGTTAATGTTAGTTAACATAGGTTTTTATTCTTGAATATTAAAATTTCACCAGATACTGATGATTTGAGTGAATGCTCTAGACATTAATGCTGAATAATAGGATTAAAGCTTTAGAAATCTAGACATTAATACTGATCATTATTATCGATGCACTAAACAATAATAATAATAGATATAAGCATGGGTTATAGGTATTTCTTAGATTTTATCGCTAAGAATGGTATATATTTTGTTGATTCTGACTGATAAACACGTGTTTTAATCATTAAATATCTGATATATATATATATATATATATAGGAGTAAATATTAAATTCACCAATGCATTATTAATCTTCATTATCAATCAATATGGCTAAATAAAAATCATTATTATTTTATTCTTATTGTAATAACTATTCTTCATCATCATCGTCATCTTATTATTATTATTATTATTATTATTATTATTATTATTATTATTATTATTATTTATTACTATAGAAATTATTTTTAGGCATTCAATTCCAAAATAATGACAAAAATTATTACAATTTCATAAACGAATATTCAAATCTATTTAGTGTTATTAAATTCTTACTTTTCATTAATGTTGCGGCTATTTTGCAAATTTTTCACAAATTAATTCCACTAAATTCATGCTATTCTACTATATCCCTATAGGGTAATATCAAAAATGGAAATAATTATTTGAAATATAAAATATTTAAACATAGATTGATACATATGTTATGAATTTAACAGCGCATAAAATATTAATTAATTCTTTGAACTTATGAAATACTAATAAGGTCGATGTAACATTCCAACAAAGCTCTCTTTCGGAAATAAAGTTTCAAGTAAGCATCATGAATATAATTAAATAGCAATATTAGATGGTTATAGGCAAATCTGAAACCATAAAATAAATGAAATATTTAACGCGTGATTTATTTTCAGAAATATGCATATTTTGATTCAATTCTCTTGATATCTCCTTAACTGAAACGGCTGGTAAAAGTTACGCCATTTTAATTTATATTAATAAATAACCCTCTTTTTTCCCCTTTCCTTGTATATTTAAAATCCCAATAATTTTAAATACTTTTTTTAATAATAAAGAACCTCTTTTTTATTACAATGAAAATATTCGTTTTGTTTCAAATCAAGAAATTTCTAATAATTAATCATTTCTTTGATTTTAAAAAGTTAAAATTATCTTAAATACCAATTATATTTCTGAAGTAAGTTTTCACGAAAATTTGGATATTTAAATAGGAACGTTATCCTGAATAATTTGTAAGAAAGTTTTAGAACTACTCTTGCGCAATACATTAGTAATAAAATCAAACATAAATTTTTATATTTAACATAGGTTGTAATTCTTGAATACTGAAATTAAACTGGAAATTAACGCTGATGATTAGAAATTATTCGCCAGCCAGTGATACTAAAAATTGGGATTAATGCGCCAGCACTGATTATTACTATTAATGCACTACCCATTAAAAGAAATAATGTGAACATTGGACCATATTCTAAAATTTTGTTGTTCACAGTAGTAAAGCTGTAGTATTGATTACATATATTAATACCATGTTAAACCCAATTTTAAATATTGAGAATTACAGCAGTAAATATCTAATTAATGAATTCTATATGAAGGGCCAATATTAATTAAGGTAAAGACAGCAGAGAAGGCGCGGTCGTAGAGATTGCGCAAATATAGGTTCGGGAGGAAGGAGTAGAGTCAGAGTGCAGCGACTCCAGGTAGTTGTACAACAGCAGTAGTGGAGTGTCTACTTGAAAGTGCACGTTGATTGTTTTGAGCGTCTAAGATAAAGCATTGCTATTTTTTTGTTTTCCCAAAGTAAGTGCTTGAATTTTCATAGCTATTTATCAAAATTTCTGTACAGTGTCAGTAATTTAAAATATTTTTTAATTAAACGATTTTTCATAAGCTACTAATCTAGACTAACAATGTGAACATCAATGGTTCGTTTTAGTAGTAGCCATGTTTAAATAAAAGGCCGCGCAATCTCTCCTACCGAAATTGGAGAGTTTGCGCATCTGCTACTTAGGAGAGATGGCGCATTGTTCCCACTAGTTTCCATGCTAGGAGAGATTACGCAGCTTATTAGTAAATTTGCATAAAAAATGAAAAATGAAAATGGATTAATTTTAAGTTTAACGTGTTATCAAGTAACTTAATGTTATTTTGTAATGTTATCTGGACTTGCTTTTTCTGATTCTTTATTTTTTTTCCCCTTTAATTACAATTTTTTAATCGTTTATAAAATTATTTCCTTTTTCTGATTCTTTAATCATTAGGTTGAAATATTCACTCATAATACAATAATATTTGTTCCCAAAAACCTTACAACAATGCCATTTAAGTATAATTATTATTGTTAACAATTTAATTGTATTTATTATTAGTAACAATCTCTCCTACCCATGTGCGCAATCACACCAACCCTGTAAGGACAGATTGCGAAAAATAACTTTCTTGGTTTTATTACAACTGTTCTATGAAATTGCAACATAACAACAAAATACCAATGGAAAATGCGTAAAAAACAAATGAAGTAAAAATTATTCATGGATAGTTTAGCAAAAAATTAATATTTAGATTTTTTATTGCTATTCTTTTGAATTGTGCGCAGACTCTCCTAGCTTTACCTTACAGAGTGAGTATTATTATAATTAGTACTACTGCATGATACTTTGATTATTGTATTATTTAAGAATGTATTATTTAATATTGTATTATTTAATATTGTATTATTTAATAACTAGCTGACCCGCCCGGCGTTGCCCGAGCCCTTGTAATAAACTTAAATCTTTTAAAAACGGAACTCTGGCCACGGTCTACAATGGCTTCGGAACCGTATACCAGGCATGCTCATACGCTCTAGAAAATCTTTTATTTCCCCCTACCACCGCCAGGGGAGCATTCTGTTCTAAACAAACCTCTTTCCGAACGAACTTCTGAGACAGATGCCCGCTGCCTACGTTACTGTATAGTAGGCGCACTACAAAATTGAGCTGGTTGCGAGATGATTGGAACATTATTAGCCCAGTTATTGCAATAAGGCACAGTTAGAGAAAATAACCTTGAGTGAGGTGCCGAAGGGAGGAGATGTTCGAGTGTCCTTCAGAAAATGACTAATTAGGAGGCCCACTATGCATGCATAAATATTCGTTCATTTTGTTAAGCTAGGAACTTAATTACAAAGTTGGCTTAAACTCTTATTTGTAAATAGTGGTAACCGCTACTCATAAATTTAATTTAATGTTATAAAGGGTGACTATTAATGTTTGGAATCACTTGCATTGAAATCGGAAAGATAGTTGCTGATATA
Source organism: Maratus michaelseni (assembly GCA_963931845.1). Taxonomy (NCBI): domain Eukaryota; kingdom Metazoa; phylum Arthropoda; class Arachnida; order Araneae; family Salticidae; genus Maratus; species Maratus michaelseni. The sequence goes on from OZ007597.1 coordinate 57,617,679, forward strand.
TAGAAGCAGGGCATAGTTAGAGAAAAACCTTGAATGAGGGGCCGGGGGGGGGGGGAGGGTTGTTCAAGTACCCTTCAGCAAATGACTAATTAAGAGGAGCACTATGCATCTTTCGAAATTCGTTCGTTTGCTTAAGCTAGGAACTTAATTACAAATTTGGCTTACCCAATTATTCGGAAATAGTGGTAACCGCTACTCATAAATTTAGTTTAATGTTATAAAGAGTCACATTTAAGTTAATTATAATGTTTGGAATCACTTGTGTTGAAATCGGAAAGATAGTTGCTGAGATATGAAAACGGAGCATAGTTAGAGAAAAAAACCTTGAAAGGAGTGCCGGGGGGGGAGGGGTTGTTCAAGTGTCCTTTAGCAAATGACTAATTAGGAGAACCACTATGCATCTTTCAAAAATCGTTCGTTTGCTTAAGCTAGGAACGTAATTACAAATTTGGCTTAAACTATTATTCGTAAATAGTAGTAACCGCTACTCATAATTTTAGTTTAATGTTATAAAGAATGACAATAATTTAATTATAATGTTTGGAATCACTTGTGTTGAAATCGGAACACAATAGTTGCTGAGATATGAAAACGGAGCATAGTTAGAGAAAAAAACCTTGAAAGGAGTGCCGGGGAGGGAGGGGTTGTTCAAGTGGCCTTCAGCAAATAACTAATTAGGAGGACCACTATGCATCTTTCAAAATTCGTTCGTTTCCTTAAGCTTTGAATTTAATTACAAATTTGGCTTAAACTGTTATTCGTAAATAGTGGTAACCGCTACTCATAAATTTAGTTTAATGTTATAAATGGTGACTATTAAATTAATTATAATGTTTGAAATCACTTGCGTTGAAATCGGAAAGATAGTTGCTGAGATATGGAAACGGAGCAGAGTTAGAGAAAAAACCTTGAAGGACGGTCCGGGAGGGGTGTGGGGGGGGGGTTGTTCAAGTGGCCTTCAGCAAATAACTAATTAGGAGGATCACAATACATCTTTAAGGATTGATTCATTTGGTTAAGCTAAGAACTTAATTTGAAATTTTGCTTACTACTTTTACACTACTATTCGGAAATTCTGGTAACTGCTTTCTAGAAATACACCTTGAAGCTTAAATGTAATTAGACCCTTGTCCCTCTTAATTCCCGCAAATATAAAAAAGAATCTGTTAAATAAAATTTTCTGTATTAACAATCTCCATCATAATAATAAATGTCATGTAAAAAAAACTTAAACCCGACTAATTGTCATGAAGAAAAATATGCCTGCAAAATATTTCAATCAGTGGGACGTATGTGTAATTTGTCATGTACAGGTTGCGTGACATTCGCATGGCTCCTCTACGCTAATAACTTCAATTCATGTTGACACTATTTAGTTAGAAATCCTTATTTGTGCATCGCTACTCTGGTTTATTTAATTACTTCTGTGAAGAATCGATGCAACCAACCAGTGAACCAACCAACCCAAGAGAATAAAAGCGTATTTTTAATGAGAGTTCTTTGTGCATTTTAATTAATATTTCAGAAAGTAATTAAAATATTAAAATTCTGAAGTAATGTTGCACCAGGAGAGGGTTTGGACTACCTAAATCTAAATTTCCAGCCTTCTAGGTGGGCCAGATTTTTCTAGCCATCACCAACAGACACACACACAGACACACAGAGCGAAACTTTCTTTTATTAGTTTAGATATAATAATGGCAAGATTTATAAACATGTCATAAAATAATTAAATAATTACATAATTAATAATTTTAATATTGTATTATTTAATAATATAATAATGGAAATAATTATAAACATGTCACAAAAGGGTATTTTAATGTCGCTACTGTAGGTGAATTCGTGTTTTTACATAAAGTTAATTATCAAATATAATCTTTTGGAGATATATCGCATACGTTTCTCAAATTAATTCATTTAATTCATACCATACTGCTGCATACCCAAAAAATAATATGTAAACAGAAGTGGCTTTTTGAAGATTATTGTAATTAAACACGGGTTTAGATATATGTTTTTAATGATGCAGTAAATATTACCCAGTTCTTTTTTTTTTTTTTTTTTTTTTTTTTTTTTTAAGAAATTGACAAAAGATTTTTTTTTTGTTTTAGTGTTAGTAAATTGTTATTTTTCTTTAAAGTTAATTCTCTCTAATCGTTTTAAGATATTTTGCATATCCGAAATTAATTCAACTAAATTCATACCATGCTACTATATCCCCATTGAATAATATGAACAATTGCAGTAATTATATTAAACATAGTAAAATATCCAAACACAGTTTGAGAGGTGTGTTCTAAGTAGTTGTGATTATTTGAAATATAAAGTAGTTAAACATAGATTTATACCTATGTTATGAATTTAACAACGCATAAAATATTAATTAATTCTTTGAACTTATGAAATATAATAAGGTCGATGTAACATTCCAACGAATTTCTCTTTCGGAAATAAAGTTTCAAGCAATCATCATGTATATAATTAAACAGCAATATGAGATGGTTATAGGCAAATCTAAAACCAGAAAATACATGAAATATTTAACACGTGATTTATTTTCAGAAATATGCATATTTTGGTTCAATTCTCCTGGTTTCTCCTTAACTGAAACGGCTAGTAACGACTGGTTTAGGTTACGCAATTTTAATTTATATTAATAAAGAACCTCTTCTTTCCCCTTTCTTTGTATATTTAAGATTACAATGACTTTAAATATTTTTTTTAATAAAGAACCTCTTTTTTATCACAATGGAAATATTCGTTTTGTTTCAAATCAAGAACTTTCTAATAATTAATCATTTCTTTGATTTTAAAATGTTAAAATTATCTTAAATACCAATTATATTTCTGAAGGAGGTTTTCATGAAAATTTGGATATTTTAATATGAACGTTATCCTGAATAATTTGTAAGAAATGTTTAGAACCATTCTTGTGTAATATATCAGTAATAAAATCAAAAATAAATTTTGAATTTAACATAGGTTGTAATTCTTGAATACTGAAATTAAGCTGGACAGTTATCTTGATGTTTAGCAATTATTCGCTAGCCAGCAATACTGAAAATTAGGATTAATGCACCAGCACTGATTGATACACAGGAATGATATAAACATTGGTCTATTTTACAAAATTTTGTGGTTCATAGTAGATTTGTGGTATTGATTACATATAGTATTAATACTGTGTTAAACATAAATTTTCAAAGTTACGGCTTTAAATAGCTATTTAATGAGATCTAGATCAATGATAAATATTAGTTATAGAGTGATTATTATTATAATTAGTACTACTGCTGCTACTATTTGAATTATTTAATAATATAACTATGGCAAGAATTATAAACATGTCATAAATAATTTAAAATAGGTGGATTTAACTTTGTGTCGTTATATTAAAAAATAAATTAACAACGTAAAATAGCACAAATAAAAATATATAAAATGGCAAACAGCTGTTTTGGAGCCCCTAAAGCTCCATCATCAGTGACAAATTTAAAAGATTAAAAACCGATTAAAAAGCTTAAGCCATGTAAATATACTCGCGTCTCCCGCACGCGCCCAAGATTGAATGGCGGTGAGTTTTTCAAAAACAACAGAGGAGTCAGGAACACATGTGACGCAGAAGACCAGTAGAATCGCCCGGCCAGACTGGACGAGTTTAAGTACGAAGGAGAAAAAAAAGGGGGGGGCGAAGAGAATGAATTAAATGAAAGGTAGCCAGACATTTGAAAAATTTGGTGTACTGGACATATCATTAACTAAGTTGCCTGAATTCTTCAATATATGATAAGCTTCCCAAAAATCAAGGTCGTAAATAGATGAGCATTTCTGAATTATTAAACCCTCTGAAAAATTAAAACTGTGATTGTCAGACCAACAATGGTTAGCAATCGCAGATCGTTTAGTTTCACAATTTTTAACATACTGTTTATGTTCCCCCTAACAGACCTTAAGGGATAGCTTTGTTTGGCCTATGTACATTCTATCACACTCGCAAGATATCTTATAAATTCCCCAATCTGAAATTCTGTCAATCAGATGTTTGAGATCTGTAAATTTGATTATGTTAAGAGATTTACAGATCCAATTGACAAATTAAAAGCAATTCACTCCTATAGTCTGTAATACTTACGAATTCCCTTGTGTATCTCTGTATATGATCAACCGAATTTATATACAGGGTGATTATAAAAAAAACTATCCCGATATATGAGTCCTTAACTATCACACCGTTCACAGAAACTGACTGAAATTTTGGTTTTAAGTATTTTGAGGTATGCGCTCAAGAATCGTATGAAAAACAACAGTTAAAATCTAACAGTTACGGTTACAGTGACAAATTTTTTTTAATTTCAAATGGCAACACCTATTTTTTTTTATTGGAATGTGATCTTCATAGTGAAAAACCATAAAAAGCGTTGGAACGGTACCTGTAGCATGAAAATTGCCGGCGCTAGACAGACTAAGAAGAAAAGTGAAAACAACGAATAAGGACAGAGAATCAACAGAAAACAAAACATTTTATTGTGTTTCGCAAATTTTCCACGTCACACACGAAGACACGTTTCATGCGGCAGATGGTGGATAGCACTGATTAATAAAAAAAATGTTTTACTTTCTGTTGCTTCTCTGTTCTTTATTGGTTGTTTTCACTTTTCTTCTTAGTCTCTCTAGCGCCGGCAATTTTCGTCTTACAGGTACCGTTCCAACGTTTTTTGGGGTTTTTCACTATGAAGATCACATTCCAATTAAAAAAAATAGGTTATGCCATTTGAAATTTTCGACATTTTGTCACTGTAACCGTAACTGTTAGAGTTTAACTGTTCTTTTTCATACGATTTTTGAGCGCATACCTCAAAATACTTAAAACCAAACTTTCAGTCAGTTTCTGTGAACGGAGTGATAGTTAAGGACTCATATATCGGGATAGTTTTTTTATAATCACCCTGTACATCAAGTACCATGCAAAAATTTAGTTAAACTTAAAAACGCAAACCAATGTTGAAAACGCACTTATCACACATAGACTGCAATTATTGCACATATACTGTAACCGGTATATTTTGTGTGTCCCTGTAAGTGAAAGATAAACACAATGCACACCATACTTTTAAGTGAGCAATTTATAGTAAAACCTCTGCATGTAAATTTCCTTATATTTGAAATAGTGAAACATCATTTAATTACACTGCAAACGATTTTTCCCCAAAGAACAATGTGGGATAGTATTCCTTTGTGTGACCCTGTAAATGAATAATAAATGCTTTGCATCCCATATGCTACTAAAAGCGTGGTTTAGAGCGCTTCATAATTGTGCATCAATTTCATCATGTTTCAAATGGCGTAGCATTATTAAAATTCATTTGAAATGATTATTTCACAAGTTCAAAATGCACTTGAAACGATTTTTTCTCATTGACTGTAATGTAACAGAATACTTTTGACTGTCCCTGTAAAAAAAGTATAAGCGCCTACACATTTCATTTTGAATAGAGATCTCGTTATAGTTAACGACAATAACATAAAAAAATCTCATAATAATCCAAGTATAAAAAGTTAAAATTTCAGTGCAAATTCACCTTGTCCAATAATTAAAATTCATAAAGATACAACTAAATATAAATATATTGCTTCAAGGTGCGTAAACATTACATAAAAACATTTAAAAGCACATTAAAGTCCTTTTAGTTAACTTTATACTTACTTTAAGTTTTACTTTTAGTTTTGACTTAACTATTAGTTTTTCACCGATGATGACCAGGTAAGTTCGTTTGAAAACGTTTTGAATTTTTAAAAGGACTTTAATGTGCTTTTAAATGTTTTTATGTGTGTTTACGCACCCTTCAAGCAATATATTTACATTTAGTTGCATCTTTATGAATTTTAAATTCAAGTATATTTACTCGAGTTACGGCACAAAGGCCAGACGGCCAGACAAACTGAAATCATAAACACTTTTCAACTAGGTTGAAAAATGTTAAAAACAAATATCAGAGTGTAAAAAACTCACTTATAAATTATTAATAATGATTTCGATGCGGCATTGGTTATGTTTTTGAGTTAATATAGCATTAAATTAAGTTAGAAATCGATTTTAGGTTAAGTGAAAATCATTTTAATAAAACCTCTGTAAAAATTAAATATTCGTTAAAATATTTTCTGTTGTCTTGGCACGTTATAGTGTTGGTAATTCTTAAATTTTTTGCACGCATACACTAAAACATTGACTATCATTAGACTAGACATTGACACGTGATTAAAATTAATTCGCTACATTTAACACTAAAGATTGGGATTAATGAGCAGGACATTAATACTGATTATGAGTATTAGTGCACTAGATAAATACAGATGATATATATGCGTTATTCTTCTTAGATTGTGAGGTTAAGAGTAATAAATTTGTTATTCATATTAATTACACGTTAACGCTTTGGTATACATAATATGATATTATAAAGCATTGAGAATAAAGGCCGTAAATATCTAATTAATTTAAATATGATTAACAACCGTTATTACTTAATCATGACGAGTTAAAAGAAGCATTATTATTATTATTATTATTATTATTATTATTATTATTATAGTAGAGTAGTTATGTTGTGCATAGCTGTGAAACAAGAAGATGTAAGCAATGACATTAAAAAATAAGCTATAAATAAATGTTTTAAGTTTGTTCCTTAAAACTTTATTTTATACACATATACACAATCTTCTTAATAAAAACAATGACCAAGAGTTACACTTAGTGCAACTGTTAATTGCGGAAACTTAAGTTAAGGCTCACTGTGGAGACCCGAGAAGTTTTTTTTTCCGTCTGTTTGTCTGTTCCGCAATAACTGCCACAAAAATATTCCGATTGGGTTGATTTTTGGTAGATATGTTGGCAAGGTACCCGGAATTAGCTGTGTAGTGTTTGGTTAAATTTGGTTCATTTGTTCGAAAAATATAAAACATTCTCTTTTAAGTCATGATGCTTTTTTTTCAACGGGAAGTCAGACGATTTTTAAATTTTAACATTCATCGAAAGGAAAATGACGCATTGGTATAATTGATATGTTAAATTGTGGACGCTAAATTTCCGAAAAGGCGATCTTAAATTAATCCGATTGCTGTATAATTTGCTAATAACTTCTTAGAATTTCGAAATTAATTGTACAAATTATTGAAAAATTTGACACATCAATTGGAGAGATATAAAACATTTTAATTTATCAAAAGTTCTTTACAAAATTTTCCAATGCATTTTTTTCTTTCATTAAATGGTTGCCTAGCAACTCTATTTCAAAGAATATTAAAAAAAAAAGAAAATTGGAGTAAATCGCATTATTTTGACGCAAACTTTTATTAACAAAATAGCTGATTTTCGGGTGATTTGAGTTTTTAATATGCTTTTTTTAATGAAATGAATGAGGATTTATTTTAACTACTAAAGAAAGATTACCAAATTAATTTTCCAGACAAACATTATAAAAACGTTGAATGTGCAAATTGAACATAAGAAGAATTTTCATTTGTATAAATATATTCAATACACGAAATTTTATTCAATTTCAGCAACATATGATTATGTTGAGAGGTTGAAAAATAAGTATTCTTTTAAGGATAGGATAAAATCTCCTGTACAAAAAGATGGTTAATTTAATGAAATTACAATAGTAAATGCATTCAGACATATACTCGAATAATGAAATACCACAATTACTGGAAATTGAGAACATAACATTAAAGCGACAACGGGGGGTTAAAGGAAGGCTGAGCACCTCTGAAGGAATGTATTCTTATTCTCAAAAAATACAGTAATAAGTAATTTATCCCATCATTGCATAAAATTGTGCTTAATGTGATACTTCTAAAAATTTCGGAAGTTTCGATAAATCTTATATACTTATAAATGTATAAAAAAACTTTAAAAAATTGAATTTTAAGGTATTAAATATTACGCAGATTACATTAAAAATTAGTGAGATTAATGAACAATGATTTGTTGAGCTGACGTTGAGTCCTCTGATCTGCTGATTTACTAATTATTTACTAGTAAGTTTATTTTCTCAACTTACTAGCATGTTTATTTTCTCAACTTACTAGTATGTTTATTTTCTCAACTTACTAGTATGTTTATTTGCTCAACTTACTAGCATGTTTATTTTCTCACCTTACTAGTATGTTTGCTTTCTAAAGGTTTGTTTTCTCAACCAGCATGAAATGAGATCAATATATAAAAATAAGGATATAACGAAGCGCAATAAAATGGTTGGGTACATTACTATTAAATTTCTACTCTTTTCAATATTACTTTAAGAATATAATCATGTAATAATGGCAAAAATTATCAGAAGTTCATAAAATAACATTTTAATATCTCTACTGTATATATATATATACAGGGTGTATCTGAAATGCTTCAACAAACTTGGAGGGATGATAGTACTCATAAAGACGAACAAAAAATGCAATGGAACATGGGGTCGCAAATGACGTTTAACCATTTCAGGGGCAGTGGTATGTTTATGAAACCACTTAATTTTAATTCCACAACGCCACAATGGCACCGGAATTTTGCTAAAATCTTTTCCATTTAATATGTATGTGAAATATAGACTTTTTCTTATTTACAAACAATTTTTTTTTTGTAAATTCCGGTGCCAGTCCATTTTCAGACGCATTTTCTCGATTTTCATCCTTTAAGCCTTTCAGGGGCAAAGTACTTTTAGTACTAAAATGTTGAAATAATTGACTGGCACCGGAATTTACAAAAAAAATTGTTTGTAAATAAGAAAAAGGCTATATTTCACATACATATTAAATGGAAAAGATTTTAGCAAAATTCTGGTGTCATTGTGGCGTTGTGGAATTAAAATTAAGTGATTTCATAAACATACCACTGCCCCTGAAAGGGTTAAACGTCATTTGCGACCCCATGTTCCATTGCATTTTTTGTTCGTCTTCATGAGTACTATCATCCCTCTAAGTTTGTTGAAGCATTTCAGATACACACTGTATATATATTCGTGAATTTCTATGAAGGTAATTCTTTAATCTAATCATTTTAAGATATTTCAAATACTTTTCGTAAATTAATTCAACTCAATTCTTACTGTGCAATCATATCCCCAAAGAATAATACCGAAAAATGGAAATAGCAATTTGAAATTCACACTATTTAAATACAGATTTAGATGTATGTTATGAATTTAGCAACATATGTAATATTGTTTAATTCTTTGAACTTATGAAACACTAATAAAGTTAATTTAACATTCCACTGATTTTCTATTTCTAAAACGAAGTTTCTAACGAGTATTATTATTATAATTAAATAGTAATGTTACACAGTGATACGTAATTTAAACCCAGAATATTTATGAAATATTTAGCGTCTGATTTATTTGCGGAAATATTCATATTCTGCTTCAATACTCGTGGTATATATCATTAAAGAAACAGAATAACAACATTACGCTTTTGTAATTTAAATCAGTAAGATAACTTTTCCTTTAAATTGTACTGAAATACGTCGATTATTTTTAATATTAAAAGTTAATTTAATTATATTTTCATTTTATACCGTTAGATTTGTATATATGTTATAGAAGGATTCTTGGTTGTGCAGTAATAACGAAAAAGAATAACATTGATATAATTAATATGAAAATCAATATTAACGTTGATACTTAATTCTTTCATATATGTTGAATATTGATTTTTCACTAGACATTAACAATGACGAATAGACTGAATGCGGTAGACATTAATACTGACGATTAGACTTAATGTGCTAGATATTAACAGTGATAATTAGACTTAATGTGCTGGACATTAATACTGACGATAAGGATTAGAACACAAGACATTAGTACGGATGATTACTATTAGCTATTGGTACACTAGACATTAATAAAAATGATAAACATAGGTTAAAATTAAAGACAATAAACTTCATTATAACACCATCAAAATAGGAAATGCAAAATACATTTTGAAATAACTATGTCTTTCTTCATTAGCTGCAAAGAAGTTTTATCACTTTGAAAGCAGAAACAAGACTGAAAGGAAATGGAAGTGAAAGGGATACGTTGATTGAAAGAGCCAATAGGAAAGCAGGAGGCATTAGTCATTCAGACTGGCAGCACTAATCAGACAGAAAAAAAAAGAATCAGATTGAGAGAATGAAATTATAAGAATATGTTTAAAATATATAATAAAACGAAGAAAACAGGAAAAAAATAAAAATTAAATTAAAATAAATATTATAAATAATATATTACAATTAAAATAAAAAAATACATATATATTTATTCTATATATAGATAGATAGATAGGTAGATACAGAGATAGATACATATATAGATATAGATGTATATATAGATATAATCGTAATATAACTGTTTCTGAAACGCATAAATGTGAGATTTGTTATCAATCATAGTAATATTATTTCAGTATACTGTCATAGTCAACTACTGCATAGTTTTCATAGTCAAAATATCTTTGGTTCTGTTGTGTCTCTTTCTGATTGACTAATGTCCCGTGTCTGATTTATCTGATGCCTGCTGCTTTCCAAATAGTTGTTTTCTACAGCATGTCCCTTTCTGTTCCATTTCTATTCGGTCTTACTCCTGTTTCATAGTGGTAGCATGCTCTTCTTTGCGGCTGATGAGGAAAAACAAAGTTCTTTCGAAACGCATTCTTCTTTCTTTTATATTTATAGTGCTATTACGAAGTTTCTTGCCTTTAAATATAACCTATGAATATCACCTTTATTAATGTCCAGTGCATCAATCACTAACAGTAATCATCAGTACAAATGTCCAATACCCTTATCCTACTCATCAGTATTAATGTTGTGATGGATTGGAGTCCATCAACATATTTCATTTTGATAGGATTAAAATAATCCCTATTAAATTGAAGTAATCGGTCTTGATTGGCAACTATTGTAAGAGGATTATCCGTGAGAAAACAAATTATTTGTTCATTTCAAGTAAAGGTGAAAGAATTTCATGCTTTGTATGGCCTTGCTAAATGTGCGTAAATTTTATCTATAAGAAGATTATCTGAAGGGGTTTAAAATGTGTCAGGAAGGTATTCATATGAATGGCATGACTACAGAGAGATATTTCGAAGAACCTTGGATACAAAGGGGTAGGAGGATGGAAGAAGGTGTGTCAATCAAGGAGGATCAGTGTATTATGCACAGCGGAAGAGAACAGAGTTTTTCGCCATGAAGAAGGTAGTCTAGTTTTTGAGTTCTGGAGAGTCGGACCTTGTTTCTGTTGGGCTCCTGAGATGTACAAAAAGTCTTGTAAATATCATCTAAATTTTCACTATTATGTCATATTTTACAAATTTCGTTTTGAAATAAAACTTTTCGTTTAATACGAAATGATGTGTTTAATTATATGTATGCGACCACGATACCACAATGTCTAGCTCATTAAATCTAATCGTCTGTGTTAATGTCTAGTGAAATATTAATATTCAAGGTATTCCATATCCAGCATATATAGTGGATTAGAACATTTATTAATTATTAACATTATTGTTTATTTTTATTATTGAACAACTAATAACAATCCTTTTAAAACATTCATAAAAACCTGACAGTTTAAAGAAAAATACAATTAAGTTACATTTTAATCTTAAAGGTGAGCAACATATTTCTGTACCATTTAAAGCGGAAATTCAATTACTTTTTTGGTTTTGTTCAGAAGTATGTTTATTTTACTTGTGTATTTATTTAACATTTTATTATAGGTTATTAATTCGTTGATTTTGAAATTAACACTAGCAAAACTGTAGTTTATAATGTTTACATAATCATGCTATGTAAGCACATATTTTAATTATTAAATATATATTGCAGCAGTAAATAGATCAACATTAATCATTATTTGCTATAGTAAAAGACAGTATTATAACACTGTTACTTTTATTATTATCTTCTTTTTTAAATTCAGTCATGTAAGAATGGCAAAAATATTTCAAATTCACACAAGACTTTTTTGGTACAAATTTTAATATTATTTTAAGAATTTAATCATATATCAGAAGAAAAGTTATTATCAGTTCATACTAGCACAATATTTTTATTTTCTTTGATATTTTTTTGCATTTCAGGTAATTCCTTAATCTAAAAATTGTTGTTATTTTAAAAGATATTTTACTCACTTTTCGCAAATTACTTCAACTAAATTCATTCCAAGCTATTGTATTTCCATATAATAATATAAAACATGGAAGTAGATATTTGAAATTTACAATATTTAAACATAGATTAAGATATATGCTATGAATTTAACAGTGCATAAAATATTAATTAACACTTTGAACTTACGATATACTAATGAGGTTAATTCAATATTCTACTACATATCTCTTCTTGAAATGAAATTTTAAGCAATCATTACGAATATAATTAAGTAACAATATTAGATAATTAAACGTAAATCTCAAAGTAGAAATTTTATGAAATACTTAACACGTGATTTCTTTTCGAAAATAGCTACATTCTAGTTAAATTTTTGACATATGCCATTTAAAGAAAAGGCGGGTAAAAACTACGCCTGTTAAATGTATATCAATAAAGAATGTGTTCTTTTATGAAAAGATCATTCTCTTTATATTTCTAATCATGATATATACTATTTATTCATGGTTAATTATGTTTGAGACTTACAATAACTGTTTTAAGTTCGAGAAAAGTTATCTTTAATGTTAATTGTATTTCTGAATTAGATTTTCACAAAATTTTAACTATATAATTGAACATTATCCCGAATGAGTGTTTATATGATTCTCCAATGCTTGCAGCAGTTTGGAAAATGCTGTTTACTTTAACAAGCTATCTCCTTTAGCAGTCTTTCTGTTATAATGCAGCACCCACCGTTTAATAAAACTGCATTTATTATGAAATATTGGATTTTATTAAGTAGCTAGCTCTATAAAGTGATGATTTAAAACTCAGAGACGACATACAAAATAATACACAGGTTGTTTGCGAAAGTAAATGTTATAGCAAAAATTAAATGCTACTACCGACTTTACTTAATCCCTTGGAGGTCGATGGGATATATTTAATACCTCTTAATTTTATATTTCTTTTAAGTGGTAAAAGGTGTAAACTAAAAACATAATATAGAGTAAATTAACTTTCATTAGATTGTTGACATGTATCGGCTCACTCCGAGTCATTATCGAAAACAAATGAGAATCTATATATATATTTGTCTTACGTGGCGCGAAAAAAAGGCTGAATTTGTAACTTATGATTTGGCAACAACTGTAGTTTCCAGAGCTCAGACCAATGAACAGACTAGATTGTGTTAGATCAGCTCCGCCTCCATCCAATATGGCGGTCAGTGTGAGAGAAGTGAAACCATAGAATGAAACTCAAACTAGCAATTATTAAAAATAAAATAACATGTACGTAATCCAAAGCGTCTGAGATGATTCCTCATTTTAATTATGAGCAATATCGTTAATTTCAAACGAATTCTCAACTCTTATTTAGAATTCATTTACGAATTTCAATCACTCAAAAGACGGAGAAAAAAAAAAATCAACTGTCTAGATATCACCTGCCGCCATCTGTTGGTGTATTGATGAAATAAAACAAACTATCTTCCTATAACGTAGTTTTTTTTCTAATGAATTTAAGTCGTGCTGTACAAAAAATCCTTTTTTCATAGTATTTAAATGATTTATATGCCCATTGGTAGCGCCAAATAAATGCATTTTCAGTTGTGTTTTCAATGGAGAATTACTTTTTTACATTAAAATAAATTGTCAATTTCATATGTTCAAATGTTTTATGGTAGAACTTATTCCGGCTAGAATTGCTGAAAAAAAGGGGCGAGCGAGCGAAGCGAGCTGTGACCGCGAAGCGGTCTCAATGTTAATTGCTTAGCAATTCACGGGGGGTTGGCGAGCGTTAGCGAGTAGGGGGCTGAGCCCCCTAGTATTCTATAATTGCACGGTCTTTAAAGCTATTATTTGAAATGCTATCATTTAATATTCATGTACTTTTTGAAACTATGCACGTTATTTTTTATTTTTATTTGGCTGTTTATTTCTATATTTGTAACCATGGAGTAACTCGAACCACAATTTCGTAAGATAATTGATGCAGCATCCATGGTTACAAATATAGAAATAAACAACATCAGAATTTTCTGAAAATTTAATTTGAAAGTAAGGAAATGGAATTATACAGCTTTTTTTTTCAACAAAGTTATGAAAATAAAATTGTATTCAAAATTTCTGATACAACGTTAGAGTTAAATTAAGTGAAAATATAATAAATATACAAACACAGTTACTTGCCCCTGAAATGATTGATACAGCTTGATTTTCAAGGCATTTTCGGAAATTTTATTTTCGTATAAATATTGTGCGTAGAAAATTATGCTTTCCGATATTGAATTTATAGTACTTTCCCTTATGTGTGTGAATATTTCCATATAAAAATGCTCATATTTTAATAGATCTAAACTCCTCCAAAATTCACTATGCATAGCGTCACCAGTAAATCCACGTAGCTGTTTGCGTTCTTAATAATTATCTGAAAGAAAAAAATTACATGGATCCTTAAAATATATTAAATTAGTTTGAGGACAAACGTAAAATTGAGAAAATAATTTTTAATTTCGCAAAATGGCGGCTGTTTGAAGTTCGGGGTCAATTTTGGGCACTAATATTTCAGTTTCGAAACTGTTTATAAAAAAGAAGTTATTAAAAATTTTAATTTCTTAAAGGTTTTTCATTAAATTAAACCAATCTAGTTTGGTTTGCAAATAAAATAAAATAAATAAAAATATCGGAAGTCTGAACGGTTTAAGGGCGAGAAAATTCTCCGTTTCAAAAAAGCTTGTTTAAAAAAGACTATGTTTAAAATTTTTTATTTGTATGTTGTTAGCCGTAACAACAGTTCATGAAACTGGCTGTCAACACTTAAAGATTGGATGTAACAAAAAAACGGTTTTGAGGACATATTCCAGACATTGTAAAGACTTAAAAAGTGCAAAGAAAAAAAAATGATTTTTTGGAAAATTTATGAAAGAATCTACCTTTATTTCACGTGCAAATAGGTCAAATTAGTCGCAATTTTAACTCTTATAAAAAGTGCTGTTTATTTTAATGAGTGCACTGTTAAAAATTTGCAGCAAACTGTCCAGTCATTTGACCGTTTTTATAGAAAACTGTTACATAACCGTAATTTAACTATATTCTGACCATAATATGAGCAATAATATGGTGAGAATACAGTATAATTACAGTTAGGTAACCGTTTTCTATAAGAACGGTAAATGACCGGACAGTTTGCTGCAATTTTTTAACTGTGTAGTGACTAGATTATGATTTTGTATTCATATGAATCAGGTAAATATATTTTGATTTTAATAAGTGGCTGATTTAATTTACCGACAATAGAGCAGAAATTGTATATAATTTGGTTTTATTGCTTTTTACCCGACTGGTCTTAAAAAAAGAGAGTAACGTTTCTGAACATGCGGAATGTAACATTATTTATTCGCTAATAACATTGGAACAGGTGGATGGATTTTAATAATTGTGGTGCCAATTTGTTTTTGTTTTTTTACCCCGAATGTTATAGGCTATAGTTATATAAAATGGTTGGACCACTATTGGGCCTTTCTTGTGCCAATGGTTCGTTTGCATATGGTATGGCAAGGCGGACATTCCTTGTAGGCCAACATGGGACAACAATTATCCAAAAATTATCAAACGTTAGCCAAACCATTTTGTTCATTTTGTTCAACCATATTGTTTTTTTTTCTTTCACAGATCACTGTATCTCCGAATTAAATCAAAGTAATGTGCTATATTTCGTAACTGTAGGTGTATAAATTTGCTATTTAAACTAGTAAATCTACAGATCAGGAGCTTCATTGTTTTTTTAATATCACTTTTCATATTTCGAATCTTACAATCCGCAGTTTATTTTTTTATATTACATACATGGTAACACTTCGAAGGTTTTCAAAAATTAGAGGCGTTAAATTAAACACGGTTCATGCAGTGATATTCTGAAATTCTTATGAACTTCTTATTCATGTAATTCTTTAGATTTGTATATACATTTCTTCAGGGAGACTCTCTAATTAAGTAAATCTTTAGTTTTTAACATTGGAAACAGCGAATATTTCTGTAAGGGCAACTGGTGATATGTTAAAAAAGTAAAATTTAATTACACTAAAATTTAAATATTTGACTCACTTTTTATAATATCAACTGCTATTATATAATTTACATTTCAATATAAAAAATTACCCCAAAAACTCTCTCGTGTACTTGAAAAAACACCGTTATTGTAAGGATCACGCGGTCAGATGCTACAAAGTTGTAAAGTCTGATGTTCTGTCTTTTTGGCTTAAAAGCAAATTGTTTGGCGACAAAAGTAAAATCAAAATCTTAAATAAACAAACAACATGTAAATCACACGTGAAGTTGTTTTTATAATTACATCTGCTAGTTACTTCTGTATGTCACATGATGGAGGCGTTAGATAAAAACAAAAATTTAATTTAAACAACAAATCAAAAACAAAATTGTTACTCAGATTTTATCTAATCAAATTTTCAGGTGCAATTTTCTTAACTTGACGCAAAAATAAATCACCAAATATTGTTTGAATTGCAATCTTTCACAATGAATATTTTTTAAGCATTACGTAAATTGCCTTTTGTGTTAAAATTAAATAAATATTATCGTTTTATAATAATGTCTCTCATCAACACTGTTTTCTTTCTTTTTTTTATAAATAAATTAGCAAAATTTTTTTCGGGATGTATAGCCTTTTCAATTCTTTCACCAACGATAATGGTCGCCAAAAATGACCAATGGAAACCTTTTCGTCCAAAATTTCATAACTTTCCTTGATAATACTATACCTAACCTACGTAGAACAATATAGTATATACTAAAACCTTCCCTGAAAAATTATCAATCTAACAGTGAAAGTTCCATCAAAATTCATTCAGCAGAACTCGAGTTATAAGCAGTCGGAACGAAATTTCCGTTTATATTATGTATATAGTAGATAGTACAGGGTGTTTCACAAAGGACCCCTAACTTTAAAAATCAATAACCCGGAAACGGTGATAGGGAGAAACATGAAACCAGTAGTGTGTTTATTAAAAAAATTGTAAGAATCTTATACATAAATCTCAAAATCTAGTTAAAAATAGCGCCGATAGATGGCGCTGCGATAAATAGGCGTATCAAAAGTGATTCAAAAGGTGCACCTTTTACACAACAGACTTATCGCAAACGAAGAATGAAATTGTCATTGACTCTCTGCTGTATGTCACCGGTCTGTTTGTTGAAATTTTTTGAAAAGCTCACGAATTGTTTTCCCATCTGGGCTTTTTACGACTTGAAATCGCGTTTGAAAACTTCTCCTTGAGGCAGTAAGACTCTGATTTAATCGGTGGTACTCCAACACAATAAACATACGTTCCTCCACGGTATACATTACTTTCGGAAGTATTTTCACTATAAGCTAATTGCGGCCAGATTTCAATGGCAAATTCTTCAACGGCAAGTCTTTCTATGCTTCTGAACTCTCTGTAGAAAAATTCTTAACGCTCTCAGCGCCATCTGTCAGTACTATTTTTAACTAAATTTTGAGATTTATGTATAAGATTCTTACGATTTTTTTATTAAACATACCACTGGTTTCATGTTTCTATCTATAACCGTTTCCGGGTTATTGATTTTTAAAGTTAGGGGTCCTTTGTGAAACACCCTGTATATACTGCTAAAGATGTGTTAAAAGGTCAGAGGTCAGTAGGATATTGGTAGTTCAGAGACATTTCATTTCTGAAACGTAGCTACTCCAATAGTTGGAAATATATATTTTTATTGCTTTAAAATTTTACAAATATAGAGATCTACACTAAGATTTGACCGTGACTGCCTATCCCGCGAGTTCCAGAAATTATGTAATACACAATTTTTGAAGTATTTTTTTTTTAAATTACGCAGTCAAGGGATAAAAATGCAAATAATAAAAATGCTACATATTTAAAATACATGAAATATGTAATAACAGAAATACACATTGGTCGAAAGGATTTTGAAAAAAAAAAATTAAGCATTAAGAGGGCTGAAGTACCTTACACATTTTTCAACAAAATAGTGCAACATAACTACATAAAATGTGTTGCAAAGTTTTATTTTACTTTTTTTTCAATACAGAAATGCACCATTCTGGATATGGCCAATCTCTTTTGAGCTTGGCATAGAAAGGAAAACGAAAAGAATAGCTTCTTTTTTTTTAAAGTATTTTTTTTTAAATCTTCGTTTCATAATTGTCTAATCTTCTTAATTTAATATCTTAATTTAAATTACTTCAATCTCTTTTTACATCTGCCTAAAATATCATAGTCTTGAATTAAAATTTATTTCACATTAAAAATTTTGGAATGGCTTCCTTTTTAACTGTATTTTTTTTTCTCCGTTTCATAATTGTCTAATCTTCTTAATATAATCTTTAAATTTAAATGGCTTCAATCTTTTTTTTCCATTTTCCTAAAAACGCCTATATTCTTGAATTAAAATTTATTTCACATGAAAAAGTTTCATTTTGTATTATATCTCAGTAGTACAAACCAGACAAAATTAAATTATTAATACATTTGTCAAAATCTTTTTATGAAATTCTTATAGCATTTTTATTTTGCAGTTACTTAAACCTGAAAAGAAGTATTATAAATTCAATTCCGAATTTCCTTTTAATATCAAGCGATGTAGAAATGTAGACTATAAGAATTTATTCACTTTCTTAAATCTTCTAAAGTAATACATTATGACAGCTGCCCTTTTAATATAATTGAGTTTAAAATAACTGCATATTTATAATTAGATTGCAATGTTTGGCAACCGCAGGGAAATATGTCAGATGGAATTTTACAAGTTGTTTGATTTTGAATTTATTCATAAAAATATCCTGTTCTATAAAGCATAAATGAATTGGCTATTATTTTGAACAAAAGTAGATGTCATACTTAAGAATTATGCAATAAAATTCCTGTGCCACACAGGCAGATTATAAAAAGGGAATTTTATGTTTTTTGATCCATATGAAAACCGTTAAAAATTACAGCGATTTATAAAAATTATATTACTTTTTAGGTGAGTTCGTAATTATATAAATTCGTAGCAACTATAGTCGTCGTCAAGTACGTCCGTCTGTCTGTTTGTCCGTCTGTCCGCACATAACAGCGCAAAAACTACCCAACCGAATGGTTTGAAATTTAATATATATAATCGTTGCAAAATTTTGTCGAGTCATTTCAAATTTGATGAAAATCGAATTAAAAAGTTTTCTTTATCCTATCATACGTAATCTATATGATAAAAGCGCAAGTCATGTGACCGAGGATAACAAATACGAGCTAACCACATTTTCTTTTTCCATATGCCAAGCGGTCATTTTTATTAAAAATTAAATTTTCGAATAAAATTGCGTAAAAGTTACATTTTTAGAAAGATTGTTCAAAAAAATTGTTTGTTTGAAAGATGAGCTACATTTAAAAATGTACAGATTCTGGGATAACTTCAGTGAAAATTGGGTTAATTGCCGAATATCTCAATGCATTAAAGTAAATAAACAAAATAGTCATTCATCGTGAGTCAAAGAAATATTAACCATGGAGATAATCATTCGCAAAGCAAGATCTCCATGATGAATTTATAGCTCTGTCTGGTGTCAAAAAGAAAAATTCGCATAAACATGGCATCCTCTTTAATAAAAAGGTATGTGTTGCTGACGACTGGGATTTTCGCTAATCGTTGCCACAGATTAATCTCGGAAAATGAAACATTTGAAGTTACTGAAAAAATTAATAGCTCAAAAAGTATTTGTCAGAAAATTGTTAGACAAACTGCGTTAGAAAGGTAAAAAATTGTATTTTTCTTGATATAAATTTCAAATCTAATGATTATGCCGTTTTTCAAACATTGAATTTCCAAAATTACCAAATTTTACAATGGATTACCATAGCGAAATCTTCACGCATAAATAGATAATGATAACGGTATTGTGTCCTGACGTATATATACTGACTATAGCACGAGTCACAAATTATAGTAACCGTATTATTCTGTTAAAATATAAAAGTGAATTATGATGTCGCGAGTGCATGATTTTTATTTAATTCTCGACGAGTACCATATTTTTGTCCACCTCAGTGAGGCATATCAATTTAATTATTTTTGAAGTATTGTAAATTGTAACTTCATTCAAATCCAATTTGAATCCAACGGAAATGATTTTTCCCCATAGACACCATAATGTAAACCCCATAGATACCATAATTTAACACAATTATTCATTTTTTTTAATGCTGACCTATTCAATAAAAGAAAGTATACAGAGAATTGGCCTAATTTGTCCTTAACAGCCCAATTTTGTCTGACACATTAAATATGTAATAACACAATAGCGTTCGTATCGTTTTCAGAAATGCAGAAGGACATTCCAATTAAAGATCCATAGGGTTTTAAAATACAAGTTCAAATTCAAAGTCAATATTTAACTTGATTAAAGGTGCGTGAAGAGAAATTGACCAGCGTAGCGGGCGTAGCTTGCTAGTACGTAATAAGAAAAGAAAAATGGCATCCTCATTTCGTTCATAGCAGACTATATAATTAATTTCACTGAAATAATAACGATGATTTTTTACATTGTAAAACTAGTTATAGCCCGAAACGAACGCACTTCAATTGTCATGTTTAACGTACAATTTCGAACTCGTTTAAATTTAGGAATGGAATGTACAGATTATTATAAATGTATAAATTATAGTGTATAGATTGTATTGTCAATGTATAGATTATTATTTCAAATATTTTTCTCTAATCGCATGTCATATGTAGCAAGTTAAACTTTAAAAGACACATTATATAATCATTTCTAAACTCATTTTTAATATTAAATGGTACAGAAATCAAGTATTTAACTCTTTCCATTTCTCAAAACGAAATTAAGTATATCAGTATGACAGATGTTCCTTTACTATAATTAATTTTAAAGTAATTTCATATTTATAATTAAATTGTAGTGTTTGGAAACCGCAGGCAAACGTAACAGCAGAAAATTTATAAGATGGTTGATTTTGAATTTATTTACAAAAGTATTTTGATATTTGTGAGCATAAGTTGTTGGATTTTATCTCAAGCAAAAGTCATACACATAGCTAAAAATGCGTCTTTCCGTTCTTAGTGCTAAAAATCTATAAAAATTCGTAAAAAGTAACGAAACATAACTTGGTAAATTTCATCGTTAGAAAATGACTTTTTTTTTTTAATTTTCAGGGCATGCGATTGGTTTTTTTTTAAATATAATTGAGGCGCAGTGACCTCATAAAATTTTAAATTTCGTAACTTAAAAAAAATAACATTTTAACGTAAATGGTTTTTATAACAATGTCGAATAACCTTTGGGACATTTTTGCAATTAAAAGTATACTTCTAAAACAAACGGTTTAGGATTTAGCTATTATTTAACAATTAGAGGGAATATCTTAACCCCTTGAAGGGCACCGGTATATTATATATACCACTTAATTTTAATTCCAAAATCCCAGAATGACATCAGAATTTTATAATCAAATTTTGAATTTATAAGGTACATGAGGAAAATATTTTACTTATTTTAAAATAAATTCGTTCGTGAATCCTGGTGTTAATCAATCATTTCAATATTTTAGCTACTGGTATTTATCGGATTCTGTCAAAAGGTGACAATTTTGAAACAAAATCCCGTTCTGGATGACCAAAGCAGACAGTAAAATCTATTAGATTATTTTTTAACACAATTATTTCAAATTGGCAAAGCAATCATACAAGTTGTAAATTTCCAACTGGACGAAAAATGTCCGGGCCAGGATTCGAACCTGGCATAATTCATCCTGGATGAATTATGCCCTCCAGATTCGACCGGGATAGCTCAGTGGTAGAGCGTGGCGGCTTCAGCCAAGCGATCCCAGGTTCGAATCCTGGCCCGGACATTTTTCGTCCAGTTGGAAATTTACAACTTGTAGTAAAATCTATGTTTTAATTTTTCTCACAAAGTCTGTGATTGTGTAATATTATTTTTGTATAGTATTATTACTGTCTTGAGATTATTTATAATTATAAATTGTTTTGAAATTGTTACTCCTCATTTTTGATTGTAAAATAAGAAATCCCCGCTGTTTATAAACTTTTGGGACGCACTATATAACGTAAATGCACCTATATTGGGCCATGTACTAGAAGTAAGCCACTAATTTTGTAAGTTTTGAAAACAAGCCACCAACGCATTGCTGAAATTGATTGAAAGCAATCAGATTAGTTAAGCCTCCTAACTGTTAACAGCCCATAAACTGTTAGAAATGTTATGTTTTCTGTTGATGGAGAAGTTTCTTTTTTAGGGTGTCTTTAAAAATGGGTTTTTGGGCAAATTCTTACACATTTCTTTCAGAAATAAGTTTTTATTTAAAATATTCTTTTTTTTTTTCGTATTAAACTGTCGTATAAATTCTAAATAATTTGTTAGAAAAACCGAGAGCTCAAAAAACGAGTATTTTATTAATTTTGAGGCTTGGCAGCTAAGAATCACTATTTTTTAAACTCTAGCAACAATGGACATGGGAGACCACTACTGGCGCATATGATAAATTTTATTTTATTTTTTATTTTATTTGAATTATTTTTTGTAGTTTTACGCCTTTGTATAAAATTTATTTAGATGTTTGTTTATCATAATCAATAGTAACCCAGGGGTACACACTATTGATGCACAAAAGACCCACTTCTGGAGAAGCAAAAGTGTAACTTCACTAAGATATCAGACAAGTGATTGTTAAAAGAAGAAGTGAATAGCTGAAATAGTTTATACTTTAAAGTTGTTTGATTAGTTGAATGAGTGTATTTTTATAGAGCTTTAAAAAAATGGCCATTAATAACCTTGTATCAGTTTTTCGCTGCTCTAAAGACATTTTTTTCACTAAAATTTAGAATTATATTTCTTTATGTTCTAGACATATGCGAAAAAATCTGAATATTAAATAGTTAATCATGTTTTTATGTGCAGAAAAAACATTATTTAGTACTTAATAAGAGTTTTCTGTAATTCGCTCTGAAGTAGATATAAATACAAACTCACCTACCACAAATAGAAAACAATAAAATGATCGCGTACATTGGCTCCTAAAAGACCTTGTTTTGTAAATCTTATATTTGTTTCAGAGAATATAAATCATTCTAATAGCTAAATTAATTATTTTAAAAAGCAGTTTTTAAAATTCATGAAGACCATGTGGTAGAAAATTACTATGCTTTGTACGACAATCTTCATAAACATCAAAATTTTCCAGCAGGAATAGTTGCAAAAATGTGAAAAAAAGAACTTTTTTTCTCTCCGTTTCCCCTTAAGTATATGATTGATTGCTTATTTATAGTTAAGGTAAAATAACAAATAAGGCAGAAAGGTTTTGAAGTTAAATAAATGTAAACACTGTTTAAAACATTTCGGAACCCATAAAGAGAAGCAGAAATATTAGTGGAAAGGAAATAGTAATTTAGATGATTATTTATTTATTTGTAACTACACACAAATAAATAGGACAGAGATTCAAGATTTGAAACATTTTATGCTGGACAAGGAAAAGGGGTTGTGAAAATTTGACAAGATGAGGTAATGAGAGTTTTAAAGGAATTTTGTTTAAGCATAAATCTGCCGAAACATAGAAAATTTTCTCCCTGAAAATTAGAAATTATGAACAGACAAAACAAAGGAAATTTTAGAGAAAAAAACTACTCCCTTTGACAAAGAGAAAGTTTACTCTAATGCCTACATCTCCACTATTTAGTAAGTTAAAATTAAAGGAAAACGTACTTATGTATTTTTAATTTTTTTGAAATTTTTTAAGGTATAAGGAAGAAACAGAGGATACATCTCTGTTATCATCAGTATTTGTTCAATGCCCTTTTACTTCCTACAGTTTTCCTGGGGACATAACTTGCAGCATACGCATTCAAAAATGCATTTGTTCTGTATAAAACAAATCTAATTATGTCACACTAAAATATTTGAATTTGAGATATAACTTGCAGCATACGCATTCAAAAATGTATTTGCTTCCAGATAAAACAAATCTAATTATGTCACACTAAAATATTTGAATTTGAGACATAACTTGCAGCATACGCATTCAAAAATGCATTTGTTCTATATAAAACAAATCTAATTATGTCACACTAAAATATTTGAATTTGAGACATAACTTGCAGCATACGCATTCAAAAATGCAATTGCTTTCAGATAAAACAAATCTAATTATGTCACACTAAAATATTTGAATTTGAGACATAACTTGCAGCATATGCATTTGTTCTGTATAAAACAAATCTAATTATGTCACACTAAAATATTTGAATTTGAGACATAACTTGCAGCATACGCATTCAAAAATGCATTTGCTTCCAGATAAAACAAATCTAATTATGTCACACTAAAATATTTGAATTTGAGACATAACTTGCAGCATATGCATTTGTTCTGTATAAAACAAATCTAATTATGTCACACTAAAATATTTGAATTTGAGACATAACTTGCAGCATACGCATTCAAAAATGCATTTGCTTCCAGATAAAACAAATCTAATTATGTCACACTAAAATATTTGAATTTGAGACATAACTTGCAGCATATGCATTCAAAAATGCATTTTTTCAGTATAAAACAAATCTAATTATGTCACACTAAAATATTTGAATTTGAGACATAACTTGCAGCATATGCATTCAAAAATGCATTTGTTCTATATAAAACAAATCTAATTATGTCACACTAAAATATTTGAATTTCCGACATACATCCTCAAACAGGATTTTTAACAGCATTTGCATGCTTAAATAATCTGAAAATAATGAACGACGACGTGACTATCAAGCGGTATTTGAAATTACTAATAAAAAATAGCTTCACAGAGCTCACATAAAACTAATTATGACATCAACAATGTTCCTCACTATATGTTTATAACAAGAATGAAAAATCATGCGTCAAGCATAGATTATGTAACACTTTCCAACGCTTCCAAAATAATTTTACGAATCATACTCTTTATTAAGCTAAAAGATAACATCTAAGTAATCCGAATACTTTTATTCAGCCCTGTATAGGATCTATAGATTTGTATATATACTACATAGGATGCTAAATTTTAGTTCAGTTAGGAAACACGTAGCACAGTTTAAAATTCTCCGTCTGGAGTTAAATAATACGGAAATGTGTTCCCGAACTTTTGTGCTTCCCTGTATAGGATCTACAGAATTTATACACACCACGTAATATACAAAAAGCGATTTAAAATTAAAATCGCATTCAGTAACTTAAAACGCACTTGCAGGAATTATTGTTAACATACAGTAGAGAATTCTTTTGTGTGTCCCTGTAAATGAACGATGACTGCTATACACACACTATTCTGTAGTAAGTCTCTTGTAATGAACCTTATATAAATTTCAATGCGTTTAAAATAGGGAAACATTATTTAAATAAACCGCAGACGATTTTTCTCCATAGACGTCATGTAACGGAATTCTTTTGACTGTCCCTGTAAAGTAAGTATAAGTGCTATGCACACCCTATTCCATATTAAGCTTCTTCTAATGCACCTTAGTGATATATATAAATTTCAATGCGTTTAAAATAGTGAAACATTATTTAAGTAAACCGCAAATGATTTTTCCCCATAGACCGCAATGTAACGGAATTCTTTTGAGTGTCCCTGTAAAAAAACTATAAGTGCTACACACTGCCGTTGAAATAGGGAACATGCTATAGATAACGATTATAACATATAAAAATTGCAGGGCAATCCGAGCATATTTACGGGAGTTAGAGCACGGAGAGACGGCCAGACAAACCGAAGTCATAAACACTTTTCAACTAGGTTGGAAAGTGTTAAAAAGAGATTTTATTTTTTCATATAAAAACAATTTCACTTATTAAAAGCATTTTCACTAATTTATAACGCACTAAAATGGGAAATTATCAATTATTGAAAGTTACTTTAATATTATGATTACTCATTGTATATTCTATTCTGAATTTGAAATCAACAAAGCAGAAAATAAACATTTATTCTTTTCTTTGTCAAAATACATTTTAGTAATTCAGTATGACAGGATGTTCCTTTATTATAATTGAATTTCAATTAACTGCACATTTATAATTAATTTGCATGTGTTTAGTAGTCGCACGAAAATATGAGAATGTGGTTGATTTTGAATTCATTTACAAATGTAATTTGATCTTTTCTATGAAAAATGGTTGGCTGTTTTTTTCGCTATGACAATAAGTTATATTTTTATGAAATTTTGAAATATGAAAGGATATATGAGACTCTCTAAACATTTTTTTTTCTTTTGCCCTAAAAAATCCTAATTCTTGACAAGTATTATGTTACAAATCGCATTTTGCCTCGACAATTTGTTAAATTTTTATGATTATTTGAAATTTTTGCGATAATTTGTTACTTTTTTTACTTTTTTTTTTAAACTTGAGCAAGCGTATGAGAACAATGCTATTATTTTCACAAATCAAGCCATACAACAAGATGTGTATCAAAAAACATTTATGTCGTACAGCAATAACAGGATATAAAAAATGAAAATTATGGCTGCTGATATACATAATATAATAAATGTTAACAGTAAATTTTATAAAGTATACTGCTTTCTAAAACTTAAGCATTCAATTATGTTTAGACAAATCGATATTGTAGAATTAAAACAGATTTCATGTTTAATTATTATAACTTTTTAACATAAAAGAAGCATAGTTTTAATGAAAGAAGTTATGTTGACTTTTGTCAAAACATTTGTTAACTCTTAAATCTTCTTATTATAAATATAAATATCTTGAAGTTATACACATTCAGTATTTTATAGTATAAAATCAAATCTTATTCCATTAACAAATTTTTCAAGCAATGGAGGGAATAAGGCTTTACAATATTCATATCTTTAAAGAAATTTAAGTTATTCAGTATGACATGTGCTCCTTCACTATAATTAAATTAAAAATATTTCCATATTTATAATTGAATTACATTGTATGGCAATTTCAGGGAAATGGGACATGGTGGTTAATTTAAAATGTATTTACAAAAATATTTTTATCTTTTCGACCATAAATAGTCCGCTATTATCTCGAACAGAACTATATGTCATACAACAAGATGTATGTCTTAAAATATTCATGTGGCAAATGCTTATGAAAAGGGGAATTTATGCCTGTCGGTTTCTATAAAATAATAACTTATAAAAATCAGCTGTATATATATGTATAACTGATTTTAAAATTTAAGCATGTCGTAATAATTAGATAACTATATATTCTGGAGTTTAAGCTGGTTTCTTATTTAAGTATTTTAGTATGACTCTCATATCAGAAGCATAAAGTTTAATAAAAGAAATTTATTTTATTCCGTGGAAAGATATTTTTATATATATCGCAATCTATCTTCATATTATAAATAATTTGCGGTCATTTAATTTTTAAAGAACGTATTAGAAATTTAATTTTAAATTCATTTATCATATCAAGCTATGCAGAAAATAAGAAATTATTATTTTCTGCTCATTAAACGATGTTAAGTAATTTAGAATGACAGCTTCTCCTTTGGTATGGTTGCATTTAAAATAATTATATATTTATAACTAAATTGCATTTTCTGGCAACTGGGGGAAAATAATTCAGCAGTAATTTTAATAAGTGGTTGATTTTAATTAATTTGCAAAATTATTTTTATCTTTTTGAGCAAAGATAATTGGTTATCAATTCAGACAAAAGTAAATGCGATAAATCAAGCTATAGTATAAACTACTTATATTGCATTGCGGTATAGTGATATGAAAAACGAAATTTATGTTTGCTGATGTGCGTAAAATAATAAAGTTTTTCAGTAAATTACTTAAGGTATACTTCCTTCTAAAGTTTAAACATGCAATAATAATTACACTGTTTTCCTAAAGTTAAGGTACAACCACTTTGTTTCTCACTTACCATTAAAATAATGAAAACAAAGGGAAAAATATGGTTTATATGAATAATGATGAGTGATTTCGATAAGACCTTTTAAAACAATTATGCTACAATTATTCTTTTAAAGAATTGCACAGATATATGGCAGTCGAGGGGAAATGCAAATATCACACTTTCTTAATTTGTGAGGATATTTTTTATGTTTGTTGCTCTTCAATTATTGGTACTAAGATATAGATATCAATGGCCGTGTTCAGGAGGTATTGCATGATAATATATCATTAAAGGATATCCTACCCCTTGTCAGTACTTCCACAGATTCCCTCAGTATACATGTACTATAACCATTCATTTGTGTTATAATCTTTCCTTTGCTGAAATAGACATCAATTTATGTTTTTTAATTTAAACGAGATAATGCTGTAGATGATTTTTTTTTGTTGCTATGTCTGTCATATGCTCTTTTATTCGGTTTTGAAATTTCATAGTTGTCATTCTTATGTATGTATCAACCCATTTAAACGTAAATATATATATATATATAAATGAAATATTTCCTTTCTTCCTGGCTTCCGCCAGTCAGTGTCTCGGAATAAGGGGCGTAGTAAGGACTACGCGAAACGCCGCGCTCTATGAATTCTGCGGCGGACGGCCCACCCTCCCACCCACGACCACCGCCGATAAGAACATTAAGCTCCAAGCAGCAAGGGTCTTTCGATAGCCTTAGGGCCCCAAACCCGATCATTCCCGCTTTTCGATAGAAGGGTTTACCTGATTCATTAAGATGGCGGTTAACAGGATAAATGGAAATGGAGTTATCACAAGCTGATGCTTCCAGACGTCTTGATGTGTCTCCTAGTGTGGTCCAAAAACTCTCTGAATCCGAAAATTCGGTATCAGGAAAACTTTTTACAAGCCACCCACGGTTTATAACCTCTGGGCAAGATCGTTTCCTAACTCTTTCGGTCCAAAGAGAAGCTTCTGCTACTGTGACTCAAATCATTTCAGATCATCGAAACGCAACATGTGTAAATATATTTACTACTACGGTGCGCAGACGTGTTCAAAATCAATGACAATATACAAGACGACCCGTTGTTGTGTGTCCCTTGTAATCGACGACAAAGAAGTGCCCCTTTTAGTTTGGGCAAGATAGCACGTTATCTTGACGAGATAGCAATGGGCCTCTGCACTCTTCACAGACTTGTTCAGGTTTGCTTTGGAGATGAGGTGCAGTCCGTGCGCTGATCTGGAGAAAACAAGGCACCGAATGCTACAATGTAACATTCTTGAAAAACCTAGTTATGGAAGACAGTAGAATTGTGTCTTGAACTGAAATCACTTGCTGTGATCACACTCACCTGTATGTGTTTCATGGATGAACTCTGTGAGATATCGGGTCAAGATCATCGCGCCGTATTTCCCGTATGTCACACCATATGTTGGAATATTGGTGAGGAATTCATCCTAATGGATGATAATTCCCGATTTCACTGAGCTAGGCTTGTTTATGAATATCTTGAGAATCAAGGTTTGGAGCGCATGGAATGGCGAGCTCAATATCCGGAGTTTAACTCAATAGTGCAGCTTTGAGACGAACTCGGCAGACAGGTGGTTGCCTTAGGTCCTAAGTCCTTCTTCTTGGAACAAGCGTTGTCCCATGTATGGGCGTTGTTTCGCAATCCAGTGTCCGACAACTTAATGGACAGTATGAAAAGTTAATTCTGCCGATGCATTACAACTATGGGTGGATAAATACCTTATTAAAATTCATTTATTAATTTTTTTTTCATAAAAAGTTGTTATTTTTATTTATTTTATCAAAAAGTGGACTTTTGCACGAAATGTAATTTTTTTATTTGTAAACCATGATGCATGTTAAGAAAATTTTAAATTCAATAAATAACTGTTTAAAGCACAATTCTTCTAAATTACATGTTTTTTTTGTTCATTTGTTTTCAAATTAGACACAAAAGACTGGTCGTACCTTAACTTTTGCTGGCCACACTCAGCAAAAAATTTGGTTGACCCAACAAAACTTCTTGTTTAAATATGGGTCAATGGAAATTTTGTTTGAATCAACAAAAAAAAAAATTGTTGATTTTTTTTTTTTTTTTTTGCAGTTCCAAAAAAAAAATGTTTGTATCGTAAGCAAAAATATGTTTTGTTACTCCAAGTAAAATGGTTCAATTTTACTTGAATTAACAAAATTCTTTTTGTTACATAGATATATGCTATGTGTTATTTTAACAATCTATTTTCTTTTTTCAACAAAATATATTTTGTTTGTTTAAATAATAAAATATGTTATATTACGAACTTGTTTTGTTTATACAACAAAAACTTTTGTTAAATAAACCAATCTAAATATACAATTTTAACCAGTGAATTACGCCTGTAAACCTTGAATAGAAACAAGTGAATTTTCATCCTGCTTTTCTTCTAGCGCAAACCGGGAGAGTGAAAATTGCCTCATGCGTGAGTCGATCTCGGGTCCTCAGAACAGCGCTCCGATGCTCTACCACGGAGCTACAAGGAACGATACCTGAGATCGTCATTTATCACTCTTATATATGTAGGAACGGCTGCAACCGCAGCACAAGATGGAAATATCATCATGAGCACGCAAATTTCTTCGGCAAACATGAGACGACAATACAAAGCCCAGCATACGGCAACACATAGTTAATTTTTAATTCATTTTCAGCAGTGGATTACGCCTGAAAAAAGCAGAATAAAAATTGACTTGTTATTATTCAAAGATTACAGGCGTAATTCACTGCTGAAAATGAGATAGAGCTATTGCAGAAATCACGAAAAATGCTGCATAGCAGCGCCACCTCTTGCGCGATTTACAGCAAAAACTAATCAGCAACAATTTATATCAGGAAGTAACTGAATAAAATGTTTTATTAAATTCCGTTCTTGAGATAAAAACAGTCAAATCGTCTTCAGGACCTTCTAAAATCTGTCGGAAACAAGAAATCGAAAATTTTCATGAATCCAATAGTTTCTTCTTGCAAAGATAGAAGACAGTAATAAATGGGACAGGGGGATTTTTAAAACTACCTTGGTCCGTCCCAATGGGTTGGGTTGGGTTGATTGTTGACGGCCAATTATCTGCACTTGGGATATAGGCCCGGGGGGAGTGCCCTTCATGGGGGTCTTTCTAAGGGAACCTAACCCGTATTTACGCATGGATAAATCCACGGCTCGAAGAAAACCACGAAAACTCCGAACGATTAGGCCGACGGGCGCGATTGGGATCGAACCCAGCACCTCCCGTCTACCAGCTTCGAGAGCACAACCTCTCAGCCACTGGTGGGGCTGGTCCGTCCCAATGAAAAAAAGTTTTAATTACCCCAAAATTATGTTAAATATGTAATTATATAGCTATATAAGTCAAATAAATCAAGTTACGTAAGAGAAATATGGCTACTACACAACAATTTAAATTTTGCAAAAACAACAAAATTTTGCTGGAATTACAAAGTTATTGTAAAATTAAAGAAACAAATTTTGTTAATTCAAATAAAATTGATGAAATTTTGTTAAAATTTTGTACGAGTGTTAACAATATTTTTTTGTCCAAGCAACAAAACCAATTTTTTTACTTCAACTAAAAATTTTGCTAAAACAACCAAAATGTACTCAACAAAACATGTTTTGTTGTTTTAATCAATTCCTTTTTCTGGGTGCAGTGTAGCTAAATATATTTTCTAAAATTAAATTAGATTTTATAATAAAGTATTACAAGTAGTTTTTAACATGTTAGCAGTATAAGATTAATAAAAAAAATGCTAAAAAAGTTGTCAAAATATATTTAGTAATATATTCATATTACGAATAATTTGTCGTTATTCAAAGTTTAAATAACATATTATAAATTTAATTCTGAATTCACTTTTAATATCAAGTAATGCAGAAAATAAGAAATGTTTTATTTTCATTTTACTAAACGCATTTAAGGAGTTAATAAGTTTTAAACCTTCAAAAGGTTTTTCTTTTCTACTATTGAACAACATATGCAATTCGGAATTGAACGAAACAAACCGCATGAAAAAATTCCAAATACATCTGGTTCAATTTTAATTTAATATGTGGACTTTAAACAGACTTTACCTGATTTTGAAATTGATTTCGCTTTTCTGAAAACAATTTGAAGATGAAAAACTACATGATATGGAAAACTGACCGAAAACCTGCATGAAAATACTGCAAATTGAAAATGTCCATGCGGTTGATTTTGTTCTATTGTGAATTACATAAAGCTTTAAAAAAAAACAAAAATTCGATTTTTTTAAGGTTTAAAACATATGAACCCCTTTAAGTAATTTTGTAGGACTGATGCCCTTTTATTGTAATTCATTTTAAAGTAATTGCATGTTTATAATTAAATCGACATTTTGGTAACCGGAGAGAAATATGTCTGCAGAAATTTCACAAGATGGTTGATTTTTAATTTGTTTACAAAAATATTTTGATCTATTTCAGCAAAAATGGTTGGCCATTATCTCGAACGGAAGTGTATTAGCGCCTTCACATGGATATAAAAAGAAAAATTTGTGTGCATTTATCTGAATAAAATAATAACAATTTACAGTAAGTTATATATAAACTCCTTTCTAAAATTTAACCATGCAGTAACACTTAGACAAATACTATTTTCCACAATAAAAATAGATTTCGTATTTAATTATTTTAATTTATCCTTCATGGCAGCAACATGATCTTGTCGAGCTGAAATGATTTAAATTTATCTTGAACAAACCTAAATGCCCTACAACAATATACACGCTATTCTGAGATTATCATGAATAATAAAAATATTTTGTTTTTCGATCTGTATAGAACGAATAAAAGTTTAGATTAAAATAATACGCAGTATTCTTTATTCTAAAGCCTAAGCGTGCCATAAAAATTAGATAAATGTTTATTTTTAGTTATATAACTAAACATTTCAATATGTATAACATATCAGCAATATACGCTTAACAAATATAAATTAATTAAATGTTTGTCAAAGTATTTCTTGTAACTTTCATATTATAGCGTTTCTCTTCTATTTAACATAATTAAAATTCAATTAAAAATCAAACGATGCAGAAAATAAGGATTTACTATTTTCTCTTTTCTAAACGCATTTAAAATATTCAGAAAGACCGATGCTCCTTTACTATAATTAAGTTTAAATTAATTGAATACTATTATAACGTATTATGAATTGGTTGAGTGAAAAAACTTTGCATATGCTATAAATGCTGTCAAAAACTTAACCATGTAGTTATTAGATAAATCTACTTTCCAGAATTAAAACACATTTTATATTTTAGTTTCTCTGTGATCATGTGAGTGTATAAGCTTAATAAAATAGTATTCTGTAAATGCTTGTTTAAATAATCTTATTAAATTTTATTACTTATAAATAATTTGCAGTTAGTAAAATCTTAAAGTACATATTATTATTACGAAATTCACTTTTAATAACAAGCTACGCCGGATAAAATGATTTACTCTTTCAATTTTCTAAACGCATTTAAGTAATGCAGTATGACAGATGCTACTTTACTGTAATTAATTTTAAAGTAACTACATATTTATAATTAAAATGCAATGTTTGGCAACCGCAAAAAAATGTGACAGCTGCAATTATAGGTGATGCCGGAATTTAAATGTATTCAGAAATATATTTTGCTCTTTTAGAGCATAAATGGTTTGAAGTTATCTCGAACAGAAATAAATGTCATAAAATTTATGTAGCAAGATAAATGTCATAAAATGTTTATATCATACAACGTTTAGAAAAGAAAAATTAACGTTTCATTATGTGCACAAAAAAGGCAATAATTTGTAACATATTATATAAGGTATACTGTTTTCGAAAACCTAAGCATGGTGTAATAACTTTGAAAGGTCCATCATACCAGCGCTGAAAAGATGGTTTGGCAGCATCATTCCTCATGAAGACGGGAGTAAATGAAACGAAAAATTCGAATGAATATAGAATATCTTTGCAGGAGTTATATGCCCCGAAGTAAGAACTGTTGAATTTGTTACGTCACATGGTAGACGTATGGTGTTCTGTATACGATATCAGTCCAAGCACCTTAGAGGTCTGGTTTAAAAACAGAACCGAAACCTATCAAACCTACTGGATGGAGTTCAGATCAGTGCTGTTTATAATGAACAATTAGATACTAAATGAGGATGATATGCGATTTCTCAACAAGTTCATTTGAGGTCGGATGCAATGGTGTGGTTTGGATATAATTAAATTCCTAAAAATCGGTCAAATGCGAGGAACATGTTAGATTATAATTGTCATTCTTGCCCAGTAGTGACAGTTTCAGGAACACCAAAGCGTGATAACCAGCAGACTTTAGCAACCGCATCCCTGTGATATAAGAAAAGGAATGATCTCTGGCCAACGAGCGAAACAGTCGAACAAAGTGATCCAGTTGCCTAAATTGCATGGGAGTGAAAGAGGAATTCTTTGATAAAGCAAAAAAAGCTACAGGTTTATGATTACTTCCAATTATAAATTGATGCGTCGTTCTAAAGAATGATGAAAGGACTTCACAGAGAAATAAATAGCTAAAAAGGATCTATCGAATGTACTGTAAAACGAGATTCAGTAGCAGTGCGATTCCTAGAAAGAAAGGAGCAAAGTTTCTGAGACCATCTGGAGTCTTAGCCTGAAAATTAGAGCCTTTAACTGTTTCTGAGGGATCAGCCACAAGGAAAAAAGGACCATGATCTGTATGGCAAGCCAAGGTATCGTCTTCAACTAGATGCTCTTTAAAATATTGGAAAGCAGCGGTAGTTTCTCCGACCAAGAAATGTCTCGATTGTCCTTATTTTTAATCTCTTTTAAAAAACTAGTCAAGGGGAGCTGCGGATTGTAAGAATCTTCAGTAAAGTTTCAAGATCCCTAGAAGATGGATCGGGCGCGATGGATCCTCTAGATTCTTCTTTTGAAAGCACCTAAAGGACATGGTGTTTGCAACACCAGTAAAAGATACTGAAACACTCCAGGTTAGGATCCCAGAAGCTGTGTCTAGTATGACAGCCCAAATGTTGGGCAATACGTGACGAGAAATAGAATACTGCCTTGTCATTCTTCGAGCTACCAAGGGTGCTCACATCAAAATTTACTGACATAAGTATTAAAAACTTCACAAATCTCTTTATAATATATTGAAACAAGCATATGCCTAATTATATTAGTTTTTCTGCAATAAATTATTGTAATCAGGGAAAGACTGTATGACCACCCTATAGTTTCAGACCTATTGGGAGATTTCAGCAAAAATTAATTTCTGTCATTTGGATATCTTCTGTTAATTTTTTAATTTAAAAAGTGTTTTTCCTCTGAAAAATACTAATCAAAACCAAAAGGGATATTATAATGTCACACATTCAAAATATATTTTGTGAAATGTTGAGAATTTTAAAATGCAGCAATAAGATTCTTAAACGGCGTTATAAAATTTAATCAATAAAAGGCATCATTAAATTCCACATGGCCTTTTTAATAAATTGCTCCTGAGATAAGAGCCGTTTATGTATCATCTTTTTCTTCTGAGGCAGGAAAATTTGATAAGCTTTTGATATACTTGCAGCAGAAAGATTTAGCTTTTCAAAACATCATTATAACAACGTCAATGATTCGCATGATTTATTTTAAATTAGTAATGAAATTTTTGTGTGGTTTATGTAGACTTATTAATGACTAGCTGACCAGCCCAGCGTGGCCCGGGCCCGTGACAAAACCTTAAATAAATCTCAAATTTTTATTATTTTATATATTATACCTGATTTTGTATGAATTTATATCTTTAATGACAAAATCACAAAATCGTAAAAAAACATTTACTTCTTTTTTCAAGTTGGATCGTTTTATACAGTTTTAAAAGATTAGCTTTTGTTGTACAAACCCTTTGAAATTTTCAATAGTCATAAATATAATGGTTTTACAGCCCGTGTAAAAATTACGTCAAAAATATTGTTATCTGGTTATAAAATAAACATGTTTTCAATATAATAAAATATAACACCTTGTAATAGTATATTACTTTTAAATGCTAAAGGTGTAAAATTAACAACTATAATATAAATTAAAATAACTTTTATTAGTTGTTTTACATGTTTCGACTCTTCTGAGTCATTTTCAAAAAAAAAAAAAAAAAAAAAAAAAAAAAAGTTTTTTTTTTTTTTTTTTTTTTTTTTTTTTGAAAATGACTCAGAAGAGTCGAAACATGTAAAACAACTAATAAAAGTTATTTTAATTTATATTATAGTTGTTAATTTTACACCTTTACCATTTAAAAGTAATAAACATGTTTTCTTTTCGCGTCGGGTCCGTTAACATAAAAAAAAATAGTAATCGTCGTCCGATCTCTCTGAAATTTTAGTCGTTTATAAATATAATTGTTTCCAAGTCCTCTATAAAATTATGTGAAAATATATGCATTTTAAATAGTAAAAACATTACGCGAAACCAAACGTGACCGCGAAAAACATCCCGTTATTATGGGTTTTCACCGAAAATGTCTCAGATTTTAGTTATTTTTTAAATACTTCTTCTTGTCTAAACGCTTCGAAATTGTAGGTGATGCAAATCTGGTCGATGTTCTAAAAAGATTGTGTCGAAATAGGAACGTTTAGTATAGCGTAAGAAAAAAATCTTCTCGTGACGCGCGAAATGACCTGCGTTCACCGGTGTTTTTAAAAGGGTTAAAATACGTATTAAAAAAATAATTATACAGTCTATTAGAAAAAGGTTTCAGATCTAATATTATGATCTGTATCTTTAAAATTGTGCTATTGAGGGGCGTTGGCGTAAGAGAGAAAACATAAGCCCTGGAAAACGACCCTTTTTAAAAAAAGTCTTTCAAAGGGTTACCACCTTTATTTTTTCAAGTTGATTACGGCATTGGAGACGTAAGAATGTGATCTTTCAGAATATGCTTTAGTTTTTAAGTAAACCAAACGGTTTACTCAATAGAATTTAAAACAGAATTACGAAATAAATGCATTCTTCATATAAATGGTTCTTCATTCTCGTGCGATGTGATAAATCGGGTTCTGGGCATGCGCGAGTTCTGAAAGCCGGCTCGCAAAAAAAGAGTTATTGATCAATTTTTAATTAATATTTTTGTTAATTTTCAAAGTATTAAAATTCTGAGGCTCAGGTGCACCAGGCCAGACCTTGGACTATCAACACCTAAATTTTCAGATTTCTAGGTGGGCTAGATTTTTCTGGCCATCGCAGACAAACAAACTCAGACACACAGAGTGAAACTTTCTTTTATTAGTATAGATAAAACTGAAAATCTGACATAAATGAAACTATAAATGTCCATTTAATTCCATTAAATATTAAGTTTTCTAACATGTTCGTAACTTCTCCCATAACGTATTTTAATATCAATAGTAAGTAAAATAACTACAGACATATAGTCAGATTTCAGTAAACCTTATTTTCTGTCATTTGGATATCTGATTTAATTTTTTTTTATTTAAAAAGTGTTTTTCTTCCAAAAAAATACTAATCAGAACCGAAAGGATAATGTAATGTCAGACATTCAAAATTTATTTTGTGAAATGTTAAGAATTTCAAAATGCAACAATAAGATTCTTAAACGACATTATAAAATTTAATCAATAAAAAGCATCACTAAATTCCACATGGCCTTTTTAATAAATTGTTCCTCATGTAAGACCCGTTTATATATCATCTTCTTCTGAGTCAGGAAAATTTGATAAGCTTTTCATATAGAATACTTTTTAATTTTTTTTTAACACAATTATTTCAAATTGGTAAAGCAATCATACATGAATTATGCTGGATGAATTATGCTCTCCAGATTCGACCGGGATAGCTCAGTGGTAGAGCGTGGCGGCTTCAGCCAAGCGATCCCAGGTTCGAATCCTGGCCCGGACATTTTTCGTCCAGTTGGAAATTTACAACTTGTAAGCTTTTCATATATTTGCAGCAGAAAGATTTAGCTTTTCAAAACATCATTATAACAACGTCAATGATTCGCATGATTTATTTTAAATTAGTAATCAAACTTTTGTGTGATGAATTGAAACTTATTAATGATAATAATGAAAATCTGTTAAAGGTAACTTGGCTAAAGATAGTTTTAAAATAGTTTATTGTATTTTATTTTGCCAGAAAAGAATGGGTCTAGGCGTAAATAGATAGAATCGAAAAAACTCAATAATACCATTAAAAAAAATCATTTGTTGGGGAAATTACTACAGCTAACGTATCAGGAACAAAAAAAAAACAAAAAAACAAAAACCTTAAAATGTAAATCATTTTTTTAAAATTTGTTAAAAAAATAAACGTTAATTTTTTATATAAATATAATTCGAAATGTAAAATTCTCTAATTAATTATAATAATAAGGAACCGAAGTAAAAAAAAGCGCTTAAAAAGTAAAATGAACGTATCATTTAAAAATTTGTTGGATAAAAAACTTTTAATTTTTTATGAATGTAATTCGAATGTAAAATTCTCTAATTACATTGTTTACTTTATTAGCATATACTTAATACAAAAGAAAAATTTGTTTCCAGAAGCTAATAATAAAAATTATATATTCTTTAAGTATTGAACACCTTTCATGAAACATTAGGTAGGTTATTTAATTCTTTAAAAGTTTATATTTTCAGATAATAAGGAATTTTACTTTATGCATAGCTTAATATTAGTGAAAAAAAAAAAAACACCTAAAAATATAACCTTTAAAAATTTGTGTTTTATTATGACATATTTTGAATTTCATAAGACAACAATGAGACCTTTATTCTGCGGCCCCACCAGTGGCTGAGAGGTTGTGCTCTCGAAGCTGGTAGACGGGAGGTGCTGGGTTCGATCCCAATCGCGCCCGTCGGCCTAATCGTTCGGAGTTTTCGTGGTTTTCTTCGAGCCG
The DNA here is from genome assembly GCA_963931845.1 of Maratus michaelseni. Classification (NCBI taxonomy): domain Eukaryota; kingdom Metazoa; phylum Arthropoda; class Arachnida; order Araneae; family Salticidae; genus Maratus; species Maratus michaelseni. The sequence goes on from OZ007597.1 coordinate 57,656,700, forward strand.
TGGATTTATCCATGCGTAAATACGGATTAGGTTCCCTTAGAAAGACCCCCACGAAGGGCACTCCCCCCGGGCCTATATCCCTAGTGTAGATAATTGGCCGTCAATAATCAACCCAACCCAACCCTTTATTCTGCGTTATAAAATTTAGACATTAAAATATGTGACTAAATCCACACGATTTCATTAATAAATTGTTCTCTAGATAGGAGCCGTTGAAATATCATTATTTTCCTCTGAGGCAGGAAAATATGAAAAGCTTGTGATACAGAGCTTTAGGAAGAATTTAGCTTTTAAATCACCATCGAAAATCTGCGTGACTTATTTTAAAATTGTTATTAAATAATGAAATTTTCGTTGAATTGCTGAAACGTATTATAAATATTAATAAATTCTGTTCGATAACATTTGACTAAAGTTTATCTCAAAATATTTTCATTTTATTTTTCAAATTATAATGTACTAAATGCGACAAGGGGAATTGTTAATTGTTATCATTGCAGCCAAAGTGTAAATTTTTGAAGTAATTCAAAAATTTACCTTTTTCATTAAATTACTGTTGTTGTAGCACACCAAACATAATAATAACCAAAAGAGCTAACGAGTTACTTTTACATTTTAAAAGAAGTAGAAGAAGAAAATCCCTTAAAAACATTTCATCAGTTTAAAATTATATTTTTTAAACATTCATCATATTTATTTTATTGTCTAACAGCGATTTAAATGAAAACAAAGTTCGTAAATTTAGTATAATTAGCTTAATTTTGTATATACTTTCCTTTTTTTGCTACATTTTGAAATATTTAAAATTTCAAAGTGCAACAGACTATTAAACGACATTTTAAACATTTGTCAATAAAGAATAAGAATAAATTTTTCTCATAATATTTTTAATAATTTGTTTCCTTGATAATAGCCATTTATATATTTTTTATTTTTGAATCAGGATTATTTTATAAGCTCTACATGCATTAATAACTGAAATATTTAACTTTTCAAAACATCGTTATAACAACGTTGAATATTCGCATGATTTATTTTAATGTATTGTTCAAATAGTATATTTTTAATTATTTATTAAAACTTAAAGATATTAGACTGCTTCGACTCAATAGCATTTTACTAAAGTTCATTTGAATATATTTTATTTTATTTTTGCAAAAGATAAAATGCTAAACGCAATAAGGAAAACTTGTTAACTAATTTTTCATCAGACAACATATAACTATTTTCAGTAATGCACAAAGCTACTTTTTTACTACATACTTTGAAAAAGCTACTTTTTTGCTACTATGTTCACATTTAATAATAACCAAAAGAATTATACAGTGTATATATATATTTTTAATACTGAATTCATTGAAAAGCTATTCGTATTTTAATTGTTTTGAGATTAATAAATAAGGTTTTTTGAATCATATTTCGAATATTCTTTTTTTGTACTTCCTAATAAAGCTCCGTAAACACTTTAAGAGCATTAGAATTGAGTTAATTAGGTGATAATAACTATTTTAAAACAGGCGCCTATCAGGCGCACTGAGCTCCAACCCCGGCGGCCAGAGTTGTACCTGACGGAGGATTAATAGTAGTCAAAAGAGTTAAAATATAGAGTTTTCCGTTTTTAGCTAACAGGCTGTCAGCCTGACAGCTAATCTTCCGGCAGGTTCTGTATGTACGTAACGCGATAACTCTTGATAGAAATATCCGACTTGCTTAAAATTTTGTATATAGGTTCATTCTGATAAGGCGCTTCCCTGATTAGATTTTGGGATTCATTGGTTAAGTATAAAGGGGGGACGGGGGGGGGCTAAAACCCCTCTTAATTTAGATAAATGGGTTTTTCATGCAGAATTATCTGATTTGCTTCAAATTTTCTATACAGGTTTATTCTGATAAAGCGCTTCCCTATTAGATTTGGAAGTTCATTGGTTAAGTAAAAAGGGGGGAAACGGCGGGGGGGTGGTAATCTCCCCTTAATTTAGCTAAATGGGTATTTGATGCAGAAATATCTGATTTGCTTCAAATTTGGTATACAGGTTTATTGTCGATTTCTTTATGTTTCGACGGGAATTATTCTTTGAAAGAAGAGTATAGTATACAATTAGTGTGAATAGCCTGTGAGCTCAATGCCATCAGTTTAACCAGTGCCATCAGGGCACTTTTCTTTTTATTAAATCTTTCAACAAAGTTGAAAAGTGTTTATATATTTCGTTTATCTACCATCTGTCCGTACTCTAATTCTCGTAAATATACTCGGATTGCCATGTAATTCATATATATTATTTAGTTTACTATGGCATGTCTGGTATTGAAAATAAATTGTGTAGTATTTATACTTCGTTTACAGAGACACTCAAGAAAAGTTCATTACTTTACGTTTTTGAGAAAAAATAGTTTGCGGTGTATTTTAATCATGTTACATCATCTGAAACATATTACAATTGATATATATCACTTAGATGCACTACAAGATGATTTCTGTAGAATATAGTTTTTATACCACTCATCATTCATTTACAGGGACACACAAAGTAATTCGGTTACAGAATGCGTTTTAAGTTGTGGTATACGCGTTTTTAAAATTTAAACATTTTTAAGTAGCTTTCATTACAATAAGCTACCTATTGCAGCCGTTCGGAGGAAAGTAATTCAAAAAAGTTTTGGTATATTTTCACCGATCATGACCCCCAGACCCCCAAACCACCCTCCGTCTAATGTTGATTTATATATATACATAATTTGTGATTTTACACTGCTGTTTGGTATTATGGTTTCATTGTGAATGGTCAGTTTCTTATGCTTCAATGGTTTAATTTTACAATGAGTTATATATATATACTAGTTGTTACCCGTGACTTCGTTGACGTATCATTCAAAGAAGAATAAATACATTAATTAAGCAAAATATTTCACTCCCGATAATTAGAAACGTAAATAATTAACTAACTCTTCATCACATTCCATAGGAGACAATACAGTATTTCTTTGTTATGCCTTGACATAACTAAGTTTTAAAAAAGTGAAATTTTGTGACAAATAATCACGAAAAAGAAACTGCAACCAATGAAAAAAGGCGAGCCAAACAAAATCGTGGAAATCGGCGGTGTAAAAACATATGTCAAGTTTACCTGGTAAACCATTTTACTTTTAACGCCTTTGTGAAAGGTTTTAATAGCCATCCTTCAAAGCTAATGGAAATAGTATATTCTTTTTCATTAAATTCAATTCTTGTGAATAGTGAGCAATAATTGTAGACCTAAATGCAAGGAGCTTAAATTTGCCTCCTTGATTTAATCTATAACTACAGCGCCTATATTCTAGGCGCTGTACTATAACTGAAAAAAAAAATCTTTATTTCTAAATGAAAATATGTTGACAGACAATATTTGTACTCCGGAATAAATTGACTCATGAAGTTTGAATATGTGAAAATACGTTTTTATTTTTTAAAAAATTTTCTGCAATCAAGATTTTTTTTTATTTCACCATCTATTCAAATTGAAAATAAATTCTTTTTTTCAGTTTTAATGAGAAAAAATATATTATTTCGTTTTACTTCTTCTTTTTTATCCACAAAATTGGAATGATTTAGTTGCCATTTTTAGAGAAACTTCGTTAAATTTACAAAAAAAAAGTAAAAATAATAAATAATAATCATATCTCGGAATTTAAATCATTTTTTTTAAATTCTGAGAGTTTATGACATCCTCTTTGAAATATAAACAGGCGGTCAGATTTTAATATAATAGATTCGTAATTATTTTTATTTTCCTAATAATCATGGTGTGGTTTTTGGCAAAAAACTCTCAGTATGTAACTGATATTCATGCATAATAATCAGTATAGCTAAAAAAAAAAAATTTACATTTTTCATTTTAAATATGGCTTGAAACTCATCTACTTTCTAAACTTACCGATTCTTGTAGTATTAATGTAATGAATTGATTCACGCTCCTTCTAAAACACATTTGAAAATTCCCGTTTTATTTCAAATATGACGTCAATTTTTCCTCAGAGAAATCTCTTTTAAATGGCACAATTCTTGTTAATTTTCTTCTTCTGGCAATCAGGACGTAAATTTTAGCGGAAAACTCACATTTGTGTGTAAATGGTATTCAAGCTAATTATTAATCAGTATCGATAAAAAATATTTCAGTTTTTCATCTTAAATATTACGTCCATTATCTATTCACTTTCATTATACATTGATATTCATGCTCCTTGTATTATTACGAATATTTGAAAATACATGTTTTATTTATGACGTCATATTTGTCCAAGCCGAGGAGGATCCTTTTCATAGTTCCATGGTCCAATCGAAATCTATTTTTAATAATATAATTATTGTTGCACTTTTCCTTCTAATTATAACGCAGTTTTTGACAGAAAAATATCTTTTTATTTTAACCGATATTCATACTTCATATAATAACAAGTACTCCATATTTTTGTTTCAAATATCACGGAAATTCACCTTCTTTTGAATTTTTTTAATTTTCAGTTTTCACGTGAAAATCGTTCAATTGAAAATTAGTTGTTGGGGAAAATTATTTTTCCGTGTTTTTATTTATTGGCAACGATCAAAGCCCTAGCAACGATAAAGTAAAATGGTTAAATTGTATGGAAAAATGTCCATTTACTCTCTATGAAAATAATGAAATTTTTAATTATTAAATAAAATATTTGAATAAAATAAACAAAAACCAGGCTATGTTTATTTGAGGATTATAATCAACCTATATGCAAAAATACAGGATCATTAAATGCTCCATTTTGACGCTGGCTTCAGCCTAACATTTGCACACAATCGGATTTATAATAATATTAGGATGACATATGTCATGCTGTATCCGATTCAGCTGAGTATGTGTATAGGACATACGAAGGTCTCGACCGAGTTCGTTGGTCAGCTTCAAAATGGCGACCTGTTAAAAAATTTAAATTTTTAAAAATTCAAAAAGGTGTCCAAAAAATTATAAATTGAAAAAAAAATGTTTCTGTTAAGTGTTAGAACGTGATACAAGAATTCTGGAACATTTATTCGTTTTGCTATATCTTAAAAGATGGCTGAGATATGGCAGTTTAAAATTCTAGGGTGGCTGAGATTTTGAAACAATCTGATATCTGTTATGCTGTAACTCTCGTATTTATGAACCGGTATGAATTTGACTGATCATGTGTGTAGAACATACCAAGATCTCGACCGAGTTCGTTGGCCACCTTCATGCGCCATCTTGTTTCAAAATAACAACGAGTTAAATTTTTTAATTTTTTTAAAAAATTCAAAAAGATGTATAAAAAATTATAAATTGAAAAAGTTGTTTCCATTAAATGTTAGAGCGTGATACAAGGATTTCGGAATTTTTTTTTTTTTTTTGGTTTTATCTTTAAAAATTGCAGAGATATGGCAGTTTGAAATTCTAGGATGGCTGACATTTTGAAAAAGTCAGATTTTTGTTTTGCTGAAATTCGCATTCAAACTCAGTATTAAGGAAAACTGGGATTTAATCTTCTGTAATCGGGTTCCAAGCAATTTAGCTTCAGGTATTTGGGTAACATGAGTTGGATTTTTAAAAACATGGACTATGAAAGCTACATTTTCCTCCCGGTACAGGCTGGAAGGACTTTTTTAAATAATACTTGATGTGTATAAATTATATCAATCATATACAGGCCTACACAAAAAGATCTCGAGTACATTTCCATTTATTGACAGAAATTGCTAAAGGGGAATTTTCAAATGTGCTATGTGTTTTCTAATTGAACTACTTTTTTGCATACTACGAAGTAGATAAACAAATCTATACATCATATACAATGTTGCAGAAAACAATTTGGTTATGTTTCCAGCTATTGATGGCAAACGCTGAAATTTGGTTATCAAATGTGTTATGCGTTTTCCAAATTTTTTACTTAGACGCCATCTTTTACCTTATTAAACAGTAAATTTTTGTTGCGGTATTCTGAATCAGTTGGAGAGTGTTTCATAATCTATGCTTGACGCATGATTTTTCGTTCTTATTTTTCTTTTGCAGTACAGAGACATCTGAAATAACTTTCGCACTTTAGTATCAATATTTCTTAATACGCAAATTGTTTATTTTGTTGTACAGCAGCAATTTAAATGAAATAAAAATGTTTAGTAAATTTTATACAATTAACTTAACATAATTTGTTGTTAAAACGGTCTGCAGTATTATGAAACATTTAGGATTTTAAAGTGAAACAATAAGACTCTTAAACGACGTGATGTTATAAAATTTAGTGTAGAAAAGATTTGAGTAAATTCCACATAATCTTTTTATAAATTGTTCCGTAGATAAGAGTCGCTTATATATCCTCATTTTCTTATGGGGCAGGATAATACGATAAAATTTTGATAAACCAGCTGCAGGAATATTTAGCTTTCCAAAACATCATTCAAACAACATCAAAGGTCCGCATGATTCGCAAGTTTTTATATAATAAACTTTTCAGTGGCTTATTGAAATTTATTCATGATATTAATCTGATTTGGCTGAATAACATTTTACTACAGTTCATCTGAAAATATTGTGCTTCGTTTTTGTAAAATATAAAGCATTAATGCGATAAGACTGAAATGGTTAGAACGTAACACACTGAATTATATCATTGGTGGTGGTTGATTGTTTGGTGTTTATATTAAGGGCGATTATATGCGTAAGGGATATACATCAAGAATATGTGTATATGCAGGCGGGGGGGGGGATTACCCTCAATTGGGTTTTTTTTTCTACAGAACGTAAACCATATTTATTCAAAGTTTGAAAAAAAAAAAAGAGAAACGGCGAAAGTTTAGGCCGATTAACGCGACATGGTTTCGAATCTAGTTCGTCGCATCTACCAGCTTTGAGAATAGCATCTCTCAGCATCTAGTGAGCTGAACAACTTCATTAAAATAACCAGTCATAGTTACTTGTTATATTTATTTATTGACTAAATTACTACAGATATCGTATATTGCACAGAAATTAAAAACGTAAAAAGTAGAGTAAAAGTAGTATTTTAAAATTTTAAAGAAACATTTAGTTTCATTTTTTTCTATAAATATTATTCAAAATTTAAATTTGTTTGATTAAATTAATTATCTACTAAATTAATACATATATACATATAATAAATATATATATATATTCTTTATAGCTTTAAATAATCTAAGATTATACATTTCAGATATTTTTCTTTATGCATGTCGTAATATAATACAAAAAAATTTTTTGAAAAACATATTTTAACAGTTTTTAATGCTAACCATTCAAAATTTATTTTAAATTATGAGATATTTCGAATTTGATAATGAAATATTCCAAAATGCAACAACGAAACTGTTATCCGATGTTCTAAAATTTAGTCAATAAAAGATATGATTAAATTCCATTTGGTTCTTTTAATATTATAAATTGTTGCCTAGATAAGAGTCATTTATATATACCCATTTTCTTCTGAGGTTAGAAAATTTGATAAGCTTTTGATATATTAGCTGCAGAAAGATTTAGCTTTTCAAAACATCATTATAATAACTTCGAAGATCCACATGATTTATTTTAAAGTTGTCATCAAATAATAAATTTTTCAGTGATATTACTTAGATGCGACTGAATAACGCTTTACTACAGTTTATATGAATTATTATTGCATTTTTTTCTTTAATCTTAAAATACGACATGAGATAAGACGAGAATAGATAGAGCATAAGACACTGCTATGGTAGACAGTCGAACTCGATTAATACGAGAATAAATATAGCATAAGACACTGCTATGGTATACAATCGAGAGTCGAACTCGGTTAATACGAGAAAAGATAGAGCATAAGAAGACAATGCTATGGTATACAGTCGAACTCGGTTAATACAAGAATACATATAGTATAAGACACTGCTATGGTATACAGTCGAACTTTATTAATACAAGAATAGATAGAGCATAAGACACTGCTATGGTATACAGTCGAACTCAGTTAATATAAAAATACATATAGTATAAGACACTGCTATGGTATACTGTCAAACTCGGTTAATACGAGAATAGGTTGGGCATAAGACACTGCCATGGTATACAGTCGAAATCCGTTAATACGAGAAGCAAGGGAATTATAAAAGTCTTCTTATTAACCATTACTCGTAATACCAGTAAAGATTTTTAAAATCTTAAAAACACACACAAAACGGAACTAATTAATACTATTAATTGCTCTAATTGTTTCAAAGCTAAAATTAAATTTAATATCGTAAAGTTAACATTAAATATACAGTATTACGTTTATGAGTGTTATATTATTTAGACACAATTACAGCACTAAAGTCAAAACCTTTAAGGAACTAGTATATTTTTTTGAAATATTGCGCTATTGCTAATAATTATTTCTAAAAACAGAATTTTTCCGTCTTGAATAGTGGAATATTTCCGTCTTTTTAACGGAAGAATACCAAAAGGGAAATTTTGTGAAAAGATGAAGAATACGCGGCAACTTTGCTACCGGTACATTTTTCGTCTTTTTATGGATTTTATTTTTTTATAGCGCACCTAACGCAACTAACGAATGCGCGTTCAGAAGACGGTAATTCAAGAAGTTTTTTATAACCATGTGAATATACTTTTGTCAATGGTAGATAACCCTCATAATTGGACTGCATTCATCTGTGTTGTTACTTGTAACTTCAAGTAAACATTTTCCTTTTGTACAATATATAATTCAAAGAAAATTTAGGCAGGAAATACTCTAAAATTTTAAATGAATGTCGAAAGATGCTTACTGAGAAAATAAATTATGTGTGAGATTCCACATTACCTAGTTTATTAATTACAAAGTTAGAATTTATCATTTTTCTTGAAATATGCACTTGGCTCGTATATTTCTGCAATTTTATCTACTACACTAGTGTACAAAACTTAAGCAACAAACACAAAATGCTATTTTCTGAACACGTGAGTACTCAAAAGGAAATTCTATAAACAGCAAGTGTAGAAAATAGGTACTACCCTAACAGCACAGACAGTCGATGTGAAGTCTTCTTGACATCACAAATGGTCACAATTGTCACAGTCACTACAATGAACAGAAATGTGATATCTTCCATTCGTCTCATTTTTACTCTCATTTGGTCACTCCACTGAACAGTCACCATGACTACTGCTTTTTGACGAGTCACCAGGTGACTTTACAATGAAGTCATTTTGTGACTCTCATGTGACTGTCATTTTGATACTCCATTGTAAAGTCATCATGATAGCTGTTCTATGACGAGTTCCCAAGTGACAGAAAATGAAATCATCTGGTGACTTTTCACAAAGGAGTGCAATGATGATTTCACAATAGAGTGTCGATCACCGGAAAGTCACCATGCGACTTCATTGTGACACTATTTGGCGACTCATCACAATGCAATGCTCACAATGACTTCAAAGTTCAGTCTTCAACTGACAGTGACTTCAGAATCACAAGGTGACTGGTGACACATCACAAAGCGACAGTCACAGAGACTTTTCAGTGTTAATAATCATTTGAGAGTAATAATGAGACAGTGAAATATCCCATATTTTGATTCACCGTAGTGATTGTGACACTTTTAACCATGTGTGACGTCAAGGGGACTTCACATCGACTGGACGTGCTGTCAGGGTAGTACCTCTTTTCTACACTTGCTCTTTATAGAATTTCCTTTTGAGTACTCACGTGTTCAGAAATTAGCATTTTGTGTTTGTTGCTTAAGTTTTGCACACTAGCGTAGTATCAGTTTTTATACTAGAATTATAGTTATTAATCGTATTTGAAATGAAAGCTGTTACTTCTACAAATGTAAAATTCATTTTGTGCATGTAATCATGATTAAATTTACTTCATTTTCAAAATTTATGTTTTTAAGAGTGTTGTTAGCTCAGAAAATTATAAAATAACTGTAAACATTTAGAAAACAACTACACCAAAAAACTAAAATTAGTCATAATAACTGAAAATGAAAAATATATTGAAGTAGATCTTAACTTCTTCCCCACATGTTGAGAGAAAACAAACTAATGTAAGTTGCGGAATAATTAATTTGCAGTTGTCTTCTTCAGGTGTTTGAGTTGAGAATAGTTAACTCAACAAGGTTAAAATATAATCAAGGTTTGTTAATGTTAGTCAAGATTAATATCAAAACGTTCTTCTATATAAACTTGAGTCATGAAAAACACAACACTCAATTGAATCAAATTCACCTCTGTACTATAATAATTGTTTGAAAACAACACAAAATGTCACAAAAACATATATGAATCATTTATTAAAAACTTTTACTTTAGGTGTTTTAAAAATATACAAAACTGTATTTCACATTAAAAACCTAGCGCTTTCGAGCCGTCCTGGCTCATCATCAGGGTTAAAACATCACCACGCAGATACACACAAAAAACACAACTAGTCTGAAACACTGTAAAAACATCAATGTCTGCTGAAGACAAGGTCAAACCATTATAAACAGGGTGGGAAGCATACATCCCTCCCTATGCTTCCCTCCCTGTTTATAATGGTTTGACCTTGTCTTCAGCAGACATTGATGTTTTTACAGTGTTTCAGACTAGTTGTGTTTTTTGTGTGTTTCTGCGTGGTGATGTTTTAACCCTGATGATGAGTCAGGACGGCTCGAAAGCGCTAGGTTTTTAATGTGAAATACAGTTTTGTATATTTTTAAAACACCTAAAGTAAAAGTTTTTAATAAATGATTCATATATGTTTTTGTGACATTTTGTGTTGTTTTTAAACAATTATTATAGTTCTTCTATATATTATAATATATTAATTTGTAATAGCACCAACAATCATGAATATAAATTATAGTGCCTTTTTTATACATTTAACACATATTCATGGGGAATAACAATAAGCAAATTCGAAATTGTACGTCAAACGTTGCAAATGAGGTGCGTTCGTACTATAACTAGTTTTATAAATATTCATATATTTGTGCAATAGCTGTTGCACTCTTAAGCAAAAAGGCATCAATACAAAATTTATTTTATGTGCAGATATTCATATTATATATATTAATTTTATTTTATAAAATTAAATTTCAATACACTTTTATTAACAATTAATTTTAATTCCGTTACATTAAAATTGTACTATGAGCAAATATCAAATACAAGACAATGTAAAATAATCATCGTTATTTCACTGAAAGGATGAATTATATTGCCTGTTATAATGATACGATGGTGGATAATATGATTGCTATAAGTAAACAATTTTAGTATACAAATTCGGTTTTAAAATTTACTAATACTTAAATAATATGACTCCATCTGAAATATGGCATAATCACCACGCCAACGTAGAATCATTACCTACCACGGGATATCAATGAAATAATTAGATATGATAGGATTTAATAGAATGAAGAAGAATTTTATTAATATCTTTTTAAATTTTGATTCGATTTTCATCAAATTTGAAATGACTCGACAAAATTTTGCAACGATTATATATGTATATATCATATATTCTAATACGAGCAAATCTTGTGGGTGGTTATATATATATATATATATGCAAAAATTATCTTAAAAACGGCTCTAACGATTTCGACGAAATTTCGTATCCTACCGTTTTGGGGCACCAGAAAACCATTGGGCTAGGTCACATGCTCGAGAAAATTCGATTAGTGGGTCATTTTGGGTCATTTTGGGTCTTGGTCTAGCTAATTGTATCTAAAAAACGGTTCAAACGATTTTGACGAAATTTTGTATCCGACCATTTTCGGGCATGAGAAGTCAATCGGGCTGGGTCACACGTTCGAGAACTTTCGATTAGTGGGTCATTTTTGGGTCAACGCGGGTCAAATTAATTTTATCTAAAAAACGGCTCTAACGATTTTGATTAAATTTTGTGTCCTACGAGTTTCGAGCACGATAAAAGCATTGGGCTAGGTCGCATGTCCGAGAAAATTCGATTAGTGGGTCATTTCTGGGTCATTGTGGGTCATGGTCAAGCTAATTGTATCTAAAAAACGGTCCACACGATTTTGACGAAATTTTGTATCCGACTATTTTCGGGCACGAGAAGACTATTGGGATGGGTCACAGGTTCGAGAACTTTCGATTAGGGGGTCATTTTTGGGTCAAAGCGGGTCAAATTAATTTTATCTAAAAAACGGCTCTAACGATTTTGATTAAATTTTGTATTTTACGAGTTTCGGGCACGCGAAAATCATTAGACTAGGTCACATGTTCGAGAAAATTCGATTAGTGGGTCATTTCTGGGTCATTGTGGGTCAAGATCTAAAAAGCGGCTCAATTTACACTAAATTTTGCATCCTATGGTTTTCCGGCACGAGAAGACTGTTGGGCTAAGTCACATGTTCGAGAAAATTCAATTAGTGGGTCATTTTGGTCATGGGTCATGATATTTGAACTCAAATTTAATTTTGACCGAGCATAGCTCGGTCTTCCCTGCTCGTCATATATATATATATTAAATTTCAAACCATTCGGTTGGGTAGTTTTTTCGCTGCTATATGCGGACGGAAGAACCAGACGACGACTATATGTGCTACGTATTTATGTAATTATAATTACGAACGCCCCTAAAAAAAAAAAATACGGCATAACAATGCTGGGAATTAAAATTACGTTGGGAATTAAAATTTAAAATGAGATCAATATATTTATTTTCAATAATTAATTTTAAATATAAAATTTGGTGCATTTATACGGAAAAGAAAATGAAATATAACTATAATGTACATTGCAAAAAGCATAGAGCTAACATTTCGTAAAGAGCTCAAGTTTGAAAGATGGTGTTAAAAATATTCAATACTGGCAACAATGTAATTGCAAGTCATAAAATTTACAAGACTGGACCCGTATTTATTTTCCTCAGTCACCTGACTTGCGTTTTTATTATATAGATTACTTATAATAGGATTTAATAGAATAAAGAAAACTGTTATGGATTTATTTTTAAGTTTTAATTCAATTTTCATAAAATTTGAAATTAATCGGCAAAAATTCTGCAACTATTATATTAAATTGCAAACTATTCGGCTGAGTAGTTTTTGCGCTGTTATATACGGAGGACGGACGAACCGGACTATAGGTGCCACGTATATATATAATTACGAACGCACCTAAAAACTAAACGTCTTTGATTTTTCCAAACTATTTGTGATAATTTGGCATTTACTGCCATCTATTTTATTAAATTTATTTTCAATGTCCACGGAAGGAGACTACTTTGGCTAGGGAAAAGCTTTTATAAGTTAATCCCTTATTAAAAATAAAACTTTTTTTTTTAAAATTATAAGTTAGAACTTACCTAAAGACTTTTAATTAGTTATTATTGAGAAAAAAAAAACTTGTAAAAAATTTAAATTGTTTAAATGTCAGTGAGATGAACGTTGGGTTTTAGATGTAGATACATCCACGGAGGGGACTTTCAACTTATATTCATTAAAATATTAAAGTTCAATATTATAATTATTTTATGAGAAATGTATTTAATAGCTTACTTATAACTTAAGTATACATAATAACGAAAACAAACGAAAATTTGCTGCATTTCCTTATATTTATACCATCGATATCTTAAAATGCACCATTTTGTGACCATAACTTAAATATGAAATTTTAGCTCACAGGCTATCAAAGCCTGAGAGCTAATGTGCCCGCCCGTTCTGTATGTATGTACGTATGTACGTAATGCGATAACTCTTGATAGAAATAACCGTCTTGCTTCAAACTTTGTTTATAGGTTCATTGTGATAAGGCGCTTCCCTGATTAGTTTTGGGGGTTCATTGGTTAAGTATAAAAGGGGAGAACGGCTGGCTAACCCCCCTTAATTTAGATAAATGGGTTTTTCATGCAGAATTATCCCGTTTTCTTCAAATTTTGTATATAAGTTTATTTTGATAATGCGCTTCTGTGAATAGGTTTGGGGGTTCATTGGTTAAGTATGAAGGGGAAAAGGCGGGGGGGGGATAATCCCCCCCTTAAATTAGATAAATGGGTTTTTCATGCAGAATTATCCGATTTTCTTTAAATTTTGTATATATATATTCATTGTAGTTAGATGCTTCCCTGATTAGTTTAAGGGGTTCATTAGTTAACTATGAGGGGGGGGGGTAACGGGGGGATGACCCCCCTTAATATAGTGTCGATATGTTTATTTTTCGAGGGGCTTCTTTCAAATTCTTTGAAATACAAGTATAATATACAATTAGTGTGAATAGTCTGTGAGCTCAATGCCCTCAGTTTAACTGGGCAGTTTTCTTTTTAAAAAAAGATAATATTAGCCGAAAATCCGCTCAAAAGAAAAATGAAACGACTTATTATTTATGATTTTATATGTAGTTTTTACCTATTTAAATTGTCTTCTTCGTAAACTAATATCATTTTAACAAAATTCCCTGCAAAAGCTCTTTTAATTATTGTTACTATACAGCCAACATATAATAAATTGAGAAAAAAAAAAAGGAAACGTTTTTAAAATGACAGAAAAAATTACGAACATTTACTTTTTTATTTAAACTACTTAATTTATTACTTTTTCAAAATATTTTCACTAGACTCATAATTTTTATAATATTTAAAATCTAAAGCTTATCTAAAAAATCTAAAGCTCAATCAGTGTAATCATCATTAACTATTTTTTAACTAAACGTTATACATTTTTTTCAGTGTTTTTTAATTATTATTTTAGTGCAAAAAGTCAAGTTTATAACTGCAGAAATTAAGAAATCAGGACTATATTATATATATACGTGTGTGCGCGCGTGTGTGTGTGACAGGCCGATATTCAAGAAAATTATTTGTATTAACTCTGGTTTAATCTTCGTTATATTCATTATTAATGCCTAGTTTCACGATAAAATACACAAAAATTCTTTGCAGGATTAAAACTTTATCTCAATCACTGTCTTTCTAAATTATCTATTATGCACTTTTTTCTTTCTTTTCAATGTAAATTTTTCAATAAAAGAGCACGAATCACATTTCTAGAAGGAATTCACTAAGACTTTTGAAGGGAGCCGACGCGACGGTCTAAAAATTTATAGAGATCGCTATCTGTTTTACTAATTAAAAGAATTATAAGTTTTTGGAGACAAAATCTGCAGAATGTCGGCTCGAATGGAGAGTAGATCTTACGATAAAAGCGGATTCTTTGTAACAACTGTTTTTTAGAATGAAAATTGACACATATAGTATAATAACATAGAAACAAAGGGTTTAAAAATCTTTACCTAATAAAGAATCCCTGCTTCGAGAATATCACTGCATTTTGATAAAATATTATACCAGTTTACGGTATTTTAAGAATTGTAAAGTTACGAAGAGGTATGTCAAGAATTGAAAGTTAATGTAATGTGATTAATAGACTTCTCCAAATGATTTTGACTAGTATCATATTTATTATATATTTTATAGGTGATAAAACACATTGGGTTGTTCGAAAAGTTTGTGTCGGTTAGGAAAATCAAATTGTACCGTAACATTCTATCGTGTAATTATTAGACATTGATTCCGATATCTAATGTCTACTAATTAAAGGGTAGAATTTTCCGGTACGAACTGTTTTTCCCATCCGGCACGAGCTTTCCAAACAACCCGATATTACTTTATTCTAGTAATATGAAATTTATTTCAACGTAATCATCTTTTTTTTTTTTTCAAACTGAGTTTTTTTTTACCAGTGTTATTTATTTATTATTCCAAAAATTCAATAATATTCGATGCATTCGATGCATATTCGGGCAGCATGTATGAAAAAAACTAACCAAGAAATTAAATCTAAATAAATAAAAGCGTGCAGTGTATAAGAAAATTCTATATTAATCCTGATGAATGCGCTGCAAAAATAAATGTTGAATTTACAATATAATACTGGCACCCCAGTTGTCAGTATTATACAGTAAAATTAACAGTAATAAACAGTAAAATAAGCAGTAATACACTACCGCGCAGACGCGGTTTAATACTGGTATAGTACTAGCAGTTGGGCTGCCAATATTATACTGTAAAATCTACTTTTTTTCTTTTTTTTTTTTTTTTTTTTTAGTGTAATGTCAGTGATACAAAAGTCTCGAAAATTCTTTGAAGAATTAAAATTTCATCTCAACCTCTTGTATCTTTCTAAATTATCAATAATGCATTTTTTGTCCTTCAAAGTAAATATACTTCAATAAAAGAACCGAGTTCGTTCAGTGGAAGGAATTCACTACGACTTTTGAAGGGAGCCGAATGTCTGAAAATTTACAGAGATCACTATCTGCAATACTAATTAGAAGAAATATGAGTTTTTGCCAGATAAAATCTGTAGAAAGTTCGTTCAAAGGAAGATTAGATCATGCGATAAAAGCGTGTTCTTTGTAACGGCCATTTTTTAGGATGAAAGTTGACACACAAAGTAAATTAATAACGAAACTGATAAAAACAAGGTTTTAAAAATCCTTCATTAATAGCAAAGCGCTGTTGATAGAATACTGAAATATTTTGACAAAATATTGTGTCAGTTTAGTTCAATATTGAGGTATTTATACTTTAATCCTCCGTCGTTTGTATTGTTTTTCATGTTTACTCAATATTTGTAAATAGATTGCACAGCGTGATATGATTTCTTGAAACAGTATATTCTGTGAAAATGAAATAGTTTTTGACCGGAAAAAAATCTGCTTTAGGCTGGTTTTCGTCTTAAATATATAACTCGCTGACCCCCGCCTGGTGTTTTCCGGGTCCGTGATAATAATAATAATAATAAAAATATATCAAGTTTTTATTATTTTATAGCTTTAACCTGATTTTGTATAAAATTATATTTTAAAATGAAAAATTCGTGAAAAAATATTGATATTTAGTGATAAAAGCGCTCATTTTCTTGTTTTTTTACGTAAGATCGTTTCGTAGTTTTAAAATAAAAAGTTATTTTTGTCCGAAATCATTGGAATGTTTATTGGGGATTTTACAGCCCGTGTAACAATGTCTTGAAAAAATATTGTTACCTAATTGTAAAAGAAATGTTTTCTTCTCACTTTTTTGTCTGTTTGATTGTTTTTGAGTCGGCTCCTTTAACGTAGCAATAAAAAATAGTTCTCATCTTCCGAACTCTCTGACATTTCAATCGGTTATAAATAATACTGTATTCAAGCTCTCTTTAAAATTTTGCGAAAAAATATGCATATTTGATAGTGAAAACATGAGTTCTTTAAAAGAAAAAAGGCTTTAGCTTTCAACCTTAAAGCAAAAATATATTAGAAGGTATATGCTTTCAGTGCAATGGCACGACTCCATCCATTTTCAGTCAACCCTTTTCAATCCCCCTAGGTAAACAAGCTACTCAATCATGTTTCCCGTTTCTGACGGGAGAAGCCTTCAAAAAAAGTTGACGCATGCGCAAAAAGACGATATTTGTGTGGAAATTTGACTGAATGCGCTTTTCGATTTAAATATATAGATTTCTTCATCGGTAAAATGAAATGTATTCATTTAAGAAAACATTCCGTTACAGACAGGTTCCTTCTTAACAGAATTTAGTGTACAACTATTTATGTGTGTAATATTTTTTTTTTAATGGACTTGAAAAGAAAAAGAAATTTGCTTTTCAAATGTCTTTACTTTTAGTTCGAAGTTACACAGTTTTTGTGAGTCGAATTATCACAAAAATATGTAAACACCCTCTGTGTTAAGAATGATTCTAAGACGGTATTTTGTCCATTTCAGAGATACTGCAATGCTGCATTCTCATATTCTATGAAAATCTGAAAAATTATCTTGTATTCTAGAAATTATAACTGGGTGTTTAAGGGGGGGGGGGGTGTTTTGAATAATTGAATATTGCTGACGATACGGTAGGAGTAAGAAAGAAAAATATTAAACTACTCCTCTAGATATTCCAAATGGTATCAGTTGTATTAGAAAACTTGATCACTCGTTTCGAAACTGGAGACGATACTTCTGAGCCACTAATGCATAACTAACATCACTTCAATATTTATCTTATAACCTTGTCACATTTTGTTTGTGTTTTTTCCTGTAGAATATGTCGCAAAATGTTTTGAAAATGGTTTAAAAAATCCAATCCTTTGGCTGATTTATATGAGCTTTAATACAGTTCTTGCGAATGGTATAAAACATATTCACTAAAAGAAATCTCAATCGGAAATACCATTTGAAAGCTTTCGTGTTCAGTTCACACATGCATTGATCTTGATTACAATACTATCTTTACACTATGTGTTCAAAAAGTAAAAATAAATCAGAAAATTAAAACGCACATTCAGTTTACGAGTGCGGCGAAGTATTTATCTTTATTTGTTATGTTGAAGTAACATGTACGTGTATGTAATATTATATATTTTTTTTTCTGTTTGTAATAAAATTGATCTTATTTTAAACATACATTAAACATAGATTTTTTTTAAAAGAAAGATATTTCGTAGAAGTTTCATTTCATTTTTTTATTGCTCTAATTGTCCAAATTTCTGCATATTGGGCTTGCGCCCAGAACGCTTCAGTCCTAGATTAATTTTACCACAATTATTCTAATTGGTAAAGAAATCATATGAGATGCAATCTTCCCAACTGGGCAAAACAGTCTGGGACAAAAGTATTCAAGGATTTCTTTACCAATTACAATAATTGGGATAAAATTAATCTAGTATAATCACGTTTCCACCTTTTGCTGGAGGTCCCATTACCTGTGATTTATTCTGTTGTGCTGATTTAGATATAAGACCAAATGCTATGGTCATTAAGGTTAACTTCGTGAATTAGTTCAGCCATATTCGTCCGGGATTGCTCAGTTGGTAGAGCATTGTCAGCTTCAGCCAAGGGTAATTTGGACGAGGTTATTGTATATTTTTGTTTTTATTGTATTTTAGTAGACTAAGAAACATTTGTATTTTTTTACACTGTATACATTGGGTCCAATTGTGACATTTGAAACACAAATCTGCAAGTTTTTACAGTTTAAAATCCAATGCACAAAAATGTGAAAATATGATACATTTCAAAATATTTTATTTTAAATATAAAATGTAAACCTTATCTTACATTCCTTATGTTTCAAAGCATATTTAGAAAAAAAATATGCTGCTTTTCTCATAAAATATGACAAATTGTCACATGAAACTTCATTACTTAAAAAATAAACAAAGAAATAAATAACGTTACTTTATAAAAATGGATGTATTCTACAATTTTTGCTCAAGGCTTTTTCTCTTTCAAGACGTCTGAGCTTGAAATATGACTTTTCAAAATTTCAAATGTATGAAAAGAAAATTAGATTATCAAAACAAAATATAACATGCCTTATCTCGATGCCTAGCAAACCAAAAAACGGTTGATTGAACTTATCAAACAATATGAAACGTGTCATGTGTCGAATTCCCCGAGGAAAAGAAATATCGGTAAAACAATAAATATGTCTAAGTTGGAAAATTAAATTTCCTAACAGTCAAGAATGTTTCCGTTATCATTGACATCTTCAAAAGAATTCTTGTAGTTATTCTGAAGTACAAAATTAAATATATGTACGTATTTTCATATAAATTTAATAAGGAAGCCTATTGATAAAATTAAAGTGATGTTTAGCTTTTCTCATATACACAAAATAAAAATTTTAACTTTCGCAATTCTTATACTGTTAGTGATTATTAAAAAATCTTTTTAAAATGTTTTATGCTTTTGCTGAAATAAAATTAAGAAAAAAATGGAAAGTTAGAAATAGTCAATTATACAGAATATAGAGTTTTTCTGAAAAAAACAATATTTTTCGTTATTTAGATTTTCGTCACGGTAGATAACTAAGTAATTTATAATGCATTCTAAAAATAGCCTTTAAAGAAGAGAATTTTTTTAATTATTTTAGTCGGGAGGCACAATTATGTAAAACAAAACTGTGTCGATTATCGTCACTTATCTAGTGAAATGGTATTGCAGAAATTTCGAAAATTATTGTTAAAAACTAGTTTATGAATTTTAATATAACGTATGTAAAAATTTATTGTCTATATTCTTTATAACTATTAAAGTCAACCGCTTTACTTCAGCAGATTCAAAACATGAGTAACTAAATTTACTTGCTCTGTTAAAAAAAAAAAAAAAAAAAAAAAAAAAAAAAAAATGCTGCATTTTTATATAAACACTCAAATTGTAAAGCGATTTTAAAGTTTTTTTTTTTTTTTCAACAGTCAGAATGACAGTTAAAAATTTATATAAATAGTTACTGAAATTTTAGCACATGGCAATTTTTGCATTGCAAATTTTCGTTCTTAGGTAAATAATAGTAACAACGGATAAATTAAACAAATTTTTATAAAATATCCTAAATTTTGCCTAATAAAATCTCTGTATAATCATGTGTTAACATTATTAATAATTTAAAAAAAGTTAATATCCGAAAATTATTTTTCAAGAAGTGTGACAAATGTTTAAAAATGTTTCATTTAAAAAACACAATTGGAATTCCTAGTAATCAAGAGAAATTTTAAAACTATGGTTACTAACTATAAAGACTGATATTTCTTTAAAATTTAAATTAATATGACAAAAAATTGTAAAAGAAGAAATTGTCAATGACTAGAACAAGTGACAATGAACACTGAGTTGTGACACTATAATTTTTTTTTTTTTTTTTTTTTTTTTTTAAGACGATAATGGATTTTTTTTTTTTTTTTTTTTGGGGGGGGGGGGAGGGGGGGATTTAAACTAGGTATTGTTTTACTCACAATTTTTTTTCCTTATTTGTTTCTTATAATATCTCTTTTATGCCATTCTTACAAATTGTAAGTTTTTTTTTTCTTGTATTTGATTATGGAAATCTTCTACTTTTTCTAACTTTCAGTCATTTAGGAAAATTAATTTTTTTTAACATAAGTAATTTGTTTTAGCCAGACTTCTTCTGATGCCTGTTAACTGTGTAATTCTGAGCTAGTGCAAATTTTTTATGACCTTGTATGTCTATAGATCTCGTCGATCTTTTTTTCGATGGGGGGGGGCATAAATATAAGGTATTTTTAGCAATTAATCTATATTAAATTTATTCTAAACTTTTCTCACTTAATTTTACCATTTTTCGTCTTTAAAAAGGCTTTAATGCTTTTTTTCAGTAATTCTACATTTTGTCAGTATCTATATTAGTCAGTATTTGATTTTCATTTTGTTATTATCCCAGTAAATTTTCCTTTTTTGACGCCCGAAATTTTTCCTCTTGCAATGATTTCGATGCATTCGATTTCTAAACCCTCTATTTGACCCAGAACATTCAAGAATTTTCTTTCTTCCCGTGTTTTGGAAATTGTTTTACTCAATTTTGTTTAATCCGCAGCCATTCCTAAAATTCGAGGCTTTGATTGGATAAAATCCATTTGTAGAAGGCATGCTGCAGTCTTTCGTAAAAGGATTTAAAACCAATTGTAAAACTTCCGAAGGAAACTTTTTGAGGGATATCATCTGTTAAAAAATAGCCACGGCATCAGAAGAATGTCTCTTGATTTTTTAGAATTTAAGA
This sequence comes from Maratus michaelseni, assembly GCA_963931845.1. Classification (NCBI taxonomy): domain Eukaryota; kingdom Metazoa; phylum Arthropoda; class Arachnida; order Araneae; family Salticidae; genus Maratus; species Maratus michaelseni. The sequence continues at coordinate 57,678,199 of OZ007597.1, forward strand.
TGTGTTAAAGATGTGTTTTATTAAATGACATTCTGACTAATTTGAGATACAATATATTTTTAATTATAACACTTTACAGATTTTGTGAAGTTTATTCTAATGCGACCGCGTTTTAAAAGTTTGACCTTTGCTAAAAGAAGATAAGAAATGCCAAATGTTCTTCATTCATGAATAAATAAATTTTATGATATTACAATATGATATATTATTTGATATTTTGTTCTGCTTGAAATCACATAATTAAGTAGTAAAAATCTAAAAACCATTCATCACCATTCATAACTAATTATCATTGAAGTATAAGATCACCAATTCAGTGTTTTTTTGTAACGATAAAATTCCTTTTTTTCCGCCATATTTTGAGTGTTTAGTTAGACATGTGAAGGAAAAATTAGCGATTAAAACTCTTTTTTTTTAATATGTATTTTAAGTGATTGGAGGAAAACTATATGTACACTGTTCAAAGCTTCTTTCTACGATTAACGAAACAATTGTTGTAAGTCTATGTAATCCTAATTTTATAAATTGATGAACCACAAAAGAAAACTTTCTTTAATTGAAATCACCTTCATTTTGCATAACTCTTTAGTAAATTGAGGTACAAAACTTATACAGTTGCAACGAAGTTACAGAATCCATATTTTTGTCCAATGGAATTTTGAAATGGCCAGTGTTATAGGTTAGGAAAAATAAAGTTAAAAATTTGATTTATTACGCACAAAAAGCTAAAATAATTTGTAATACGGAAAAAATACATAATAATCAAATCTTTATAAATTTAAAGCAAAATAAAATCTTGCGTTACATTCATATTAAAGTATAAAGTATCTTAAAGCAGTTTTTTTTCATGAAATATGTTACAATACAAAGTGACATTTCAAACATTAAAAATAAACGTGTAAATGAAACAGCTATGTAGCATAATATCGTATACCCAATGTGTCAAAATATAATATCTTTCAAAATATTTTATGTTCAATATAAAATTTAAACCTTACCTTACCTCTTTTTTCGTGGAAAAATGGACAAAAAACAATTTGTTACTTTTTTTATATAAAATATGACAAAATATGACATGAAACTTCGTTACTTATAACGTAAACAAGAAAATAAACAACGTTACTTTATAAAAATAGATGTATTCTTCAATTTTTGCTCAAGGCTTTCTCTTACAATATCGCTGAGCCTGAAATATGACTTTTGAAATTTTCAAATGGAAAAAAACTGGATTATCAAAAGAAAATGTACATGACTTTATGCCATATCAAACCATACCAAAGCTTGATTGAACTTATCAAACAACATGAAACGTGTCATCTTTCGAATTCCCCGAGGAAAAGAAACATTGTTAAACTAATAAAAAGTCAAAGTTAGGAAATTAAATTTTCTAACAGTCAAGAGTGCTTTTGTTTTTATTGACGTCTACAAAATATTTCTTGCAGTTATTTTGAAATACAGATATAAATATTCATTTTCCAGATATAATTTTAATCAGAAAGCTTACTAAAAAGATGAAATGATTTTTATCATTTATTTTACAGGTAAAATATTTTACATGTTATAGTTCATATAATATATTGTAAAATTATTACACAATGATCTTTTCTTAAAGTTTCTGTGTATTTTTGTAGTAAAAGTAAAAGTAAAAAAAAAAAAAAAAAAAAAAAAGTTGTGAAATTGGACTCTTAACTTATATATACTGAACATACAACGTATTTTAAAAACATTTTTTTACGTGAATTACTGCTTGTTTTGTTATTCAAATTGCTTGATTGCTACCATAGTAATATTCGTCTTAATTAATCTATAATTAAATAAGACATTAAATAAGACCAATAAATCTATATCAAAAAAGAGGTACCAATCAAGTAATCTGACTTAAATTAAACCTGCCCAACTGGCAACACTTCTTGGCAAGGGACCATATCATTCGGATAATAATGTTTAATGATTAGTTTAGTAATTATAATATAATCTTAAAAACAGATAAAAACAAAACTAAACAAGCTATGTCAAAATGTCATGTAATTAATTTACTTAATTCACCTAAAATGCGTGTAATATAGAAAAAAAAAACTGTAAGAAAAAATATTTTGCATTTTGTGACAAGATCCTTCATCAGGCGAACTATTCATAATGACAAAATACAGTTAATACGAAGCATTTTTTTACAATCTCAAAAAAAGAGGACGGGTGACTAGGCTTCTACGGACGTGGTTTCCTTGTGTGTCAGCCCCTCTTAGGCAGTCAAATCAAATCAATATTGTTCACTAAAAATAATCACTCTAAAAATTTCCATTCGAATGTTGTCCTTACTATTAAGAGCACTTTGCAAAAAAATATATCAGACAGGTGTTTTTTTTTAAACATGGAACTCGTTCGTTTTAATTCATGATTGGATCTCTTTGAACTTTAATAATGATCAGACGCGAAATATTCTAATTCTGACCAAAAACCTTTCCATACAAAACTCAACAGCAATTAAATTAACGCCAACTCCAAAATTTAGCAGAGCCCTGGACAAATAACACTGACGCTTATCTTCTACACCCTTTAAGTAGTACTTTTTTTTCCCCCGTCACGCTAAAAAATACATTTGCATAAACAGACCTTTTTTTATCCGACATATATACTCCAAAACTGAAACTCAGAGAAGCTAAATAGACCAATTTTCAGGTACTTTAAATTAGTGCCCTGTAGGAAAAGCATCAACCTCGTAATCGGAAAATGGCGTGCTTCAAGATCGGAAACACCAAATATCAGCATTTACGTTAATGACATCTGGTGCACGTAAAATCCATCGTAGATGAAAAGGCTTAGCAGTAACTAACCATGCAAGGGTCCTGTCATTTGGGTCAGGATACAAATTACGGGGCAGCTTAAGAAGCCCAACCTGCCTCGAGGCTGTGCCAATCACTTTTTAATTTCCATGAATGTTTCCAAGATACAAAAAATAAATTTATAGCTTTGGTGACAAAAGACGACTCCTGATTTATTTGTCTTACAGTTTAATAAGATATTAAACTAGTCGTTGTGGGCCACCGCAATACTTACCCATTATGGATATGCATAATATAAAATACGAAAATGAAACATGTATAAACTATTTAAAAAATGCATTGCAATTTGAATAAAATCGTGGCTTGAAGACATCATAAACTTTAAAGGCTCTATTACTGAATTGCGTAAAAGAAACATAACTCCAAAATTGTTAATCATATTAACTAACGGTTTATTGAATCGAATTAAGCGTCTCATTTTCAATTAAATTATATCTTTAAATAGAAATTTGAATGAAATACAGGGTCATGGAAAATTGAAGAGTGTGGAAATAGGATTACAAATATCTCGGCAACTCATTATTTGATAGACTTCATTCTTTATGCAAAATTCGTTTTTTTATTGTCTTTTATATTCACTCCTTAAAATAAACAATTTCAAAAAATGTTATGTACCTTTTATCAGATCGAATGTTTCAAGAGTCCAAAAAGAATAGTTTCGAATAATCGAGGTTACTGAAATTCAATAAGCTTCTTCCCATTATTACATACTAAGTACATACCAAATTTTAAGTCTCTATCTCAATTTGTTTGGTAGATAGAGCGCTTACAGACACACATACACAGAGACACACAGACAAACAGACAGACGGACGGCAATTTTTTTTTTCTAAAAATATGTTTTTCGGAATCTCCAGTGTCTGAAACGTGTAAATCCGTCAAAAAATTTTTTTTCGTTTTTCAAAACGATTACAAGATTTAACCTATACTACGTATGATGGGTAAGTAAAAGTTTTCTTATGTTCATAGGTGAGTTAAGCAAAAACTGAGATTTATTGTTTTGCATTGCAAATTCTATTGTATTAAAAAAACTAGTTAATGGACAAAAATTTTAAATAGAAAACGTTAAAGAAATACATTGTTCAAAATATTTAATTTCAGTATTAGGAACAATATTATCTTACATGCTCGAAAAATATAAAAAATAATAATTTGTTACATTTCTCATAAATTATATAAAAAATTGACACGGAGATGAGAGACTTTCGTTACATAAAATATAAATGAAATAATAAATAATAATTACTGAGAAGAAAGAAAGAAAGAAAGAAATTGCTCTAAACTACTATTTTTGCGCCCAGATTTCAGTTACAAGATATTTGAGCCAAAAATACACCTTTTCAAAATTACAAACATGAAAGAAATTGGATTAGCAAAACAAAATATTACCTAAGAGACACCCAAACGCTTCATAGAACATATCAAGCAATATGAAAGATATCATCTGTCGTATTCTTCGAGGAAAAAAGAAATATTGGTTAAACAATAAATACGTCAAAGTCAGAAAATTAAATTTTCTAACAGTCAAAGACATTTTCATAGTTATTGACAATCTAAACGAATTTTTTGAAGCTACTTTGAATAAGAAAAGGAAATATTTTTCCTTTAAACTTATAAATTACATCAAGAAGCCTATTAGAAATGTAACAAGAACGAAAAATCATGCGCCAAGCATAGATTATGAAACACTTTTCAACATTTCCAGATTACTTGAACAAAACTTTACCGATTAAGGTGAATGTTAATGTCTAAGTAATCAATTTTGGAAACGCATAACAAATTTGAAAACCCAATTTCAGAAAATAGCACCAATAATAAGTAAAATATCCGAATTATTTTGTGCAATTCTGTATATGATCAATATACATTGCTACAATATAGCTGAATGTATAGTTTTCCCATTTGTATACAAACTACATAGTATGCTAAAATTTAGCTCAGTTAGGAAGCAATTAGTACCGTTAAAAATTTCTATTCAACAATTTCCGCCAATGAACAAAAATGCATTCGATATATTTTGTGCTGCCCTGTATATGATATATAGAATTAATACACACCAAGTAATATGTAAAGTATTAGTTAAATTTAAGAATGCGTACCACAACTGAAAACACTTTTCCAGCAATTATGTTCATAGACAATACTTTAACAAATTGTTTTGTGTGTCCCTGTAAATGAACGATGAATGCTGTGCACACCCTATTCTATAGCAAGCCTCTTATAGTGCACTGCAATGATATATCAATTTCAATATCTTTGAAATAGTATAACCCCATTAAAATACACCGCGAACGATTTTTCCCCATGCAACGGAATTATTTTGAGTGTCCCTGTAAATGAACTATAAATGCTATACACTGCATTTTCATTTTCAATTCCAAACATTCCATAGTTAACTTCAATAACATATATCAATTGCATGGCAATCCGAGCATATTTAAGCGAGTTAGAGCACGTACAGACAGACAGACAGACAAACCGAATTCGTAAGCACTTTTGAACTGTGTTGGAAAGTGTTTAAAATGTTTTTATTCTTTCTGTTATACGTTATACGCTGTCGGGAAAAAATAAAGAACTCCTGTAAAAAAGATGCTTTATGTTAATTCTATAAAGTGAGTGACGTCAAATAAAGTGATGTTGATTTGTATCCAGGTATTGCAATCTCACAAGCTGCGAGATCCCGCGGCTACCATATATTTATTTTAAAATCCTAGCAGAATTTTAAAATAGTAAACTTTACTTTATTTGGTCATGTATTGTCTGTGATTAAATAAAGCAAAAATTACTATTTGAAAATCCTGGTAGGTATCTTGAATATAAAAACGCTAGCATTTTTTTGCTAGGTTTCTTAAATAAAAGTTACTTTTTATAATCGGCTACGTAGCAGCAAAATCAATCAAATTACATGAGTTATAACTGCTTGTTTCTTTAATTATCCCCACCAGTAGAATTTTATAATAATTATTTGGTATATTATTAACTGTTTTTACGGAGGAAAATGATTTAATCTGTAAAAATGCGAATCCTATGATAAAATATGAAATAATGTATATATAGAGGAACTTCGGGTATTATGGAATAGTAGGGTTTTTAGACATTAGAATATTTTGTTGTTGGTGTTGTTGGTGTTGCTTTACAGCTCATTGGCCTATTTTGGTGAGAGTGGTTTGGCGCTAAATTAACAACATTGTTTTTGTTACTCGTAAACAGTTGTAACCATATTTTTTATCACCATCGGCCGGCTAACAGGAAAATTCTAAAAAGTAATTTATTAATTTATAAATAAGTTTAAAAAAATTAAATGCTGTATCGTCAACAAAAACACATCTGTGTACATTTAAAAAAAAAAAAAATCTAGCATATAAGGAAGTGGGTGAAAAATCGATTAAAAATTCCTTCTTTACATACAAAATCCAAATTAAGTTAAGTAAATAACTTTAGAAAAATGAATTTAAAGATTGCAACTCTGAATCATTTATAGGTAAATGGGTGCAGAAACCAGCTTTTTTCACATATTTAAAATGGTCGGACCTTTACGTAACTTTGCCTGAATATACTACGTAGGGGAACTTCGGCTATTATGGATTAGTCAGGTAATATGGAATACCAAGCTTTCTGTTTGGTAAAGTGCTGCCACCAAGCGGCAATAACATAAATTACTTAAGAACATTTCCAGAATGGTCCCAGAACGCGCAGTTCGTCAGTCGGTATCAGGGCGCGTTGTGTGAATAAATATTTGTTTTTCGTCTTTGGAAAGTTTCAGGAGAAAATTTTTCAATATTTTTATTCATCATTAGAAGTAATACTTTTGTGTTGAAATTAAGCATAATATACACCGAAATACTAATCATTTATGCTGTAATATTTGTTTTTTAACTCGCAATTCACACCAATAAACATAGAGTAATTTTTTTTCCAAACCTGTGATGTCGGGTTATATATATGGAATAGCAATATCTCATAATACTCCATGATTATGGTGGCGAAAAGAGAGATCCTTATATTCGCGATTTGTGCAAACATAATCCCAGAACGCGCAGTTCGTCAGTCGGTATCAGGGCGCGTCGTGTGAATAAATATTTGTTTTTCGTTTTGGAAAGTTTCAGGAGAAAATTTTACAATATTTTTTATTCATTATTAGAAGTAATATTTTTGTGTTGAAATTAAACATAATATACACCGAAATACTAACCGTTTATGCTGTAATATTCGTTTTTTGACTCGCGATTAACACCAATAAACATAGAGTAATTTTTTTTCCAAACCTGTGGTGCCGGGTTATATATATGGAATATCAATATCTCATAATACTCAATGATTATGGTGGCGAAAGAGAGATCGTTATATTCGCGATTTGTGCAAATCTGAAGTACGAACTGGAGTATATCGGCTGAATACCTACACAATATATTTTGATCATGCTGTCTTAATACCGTTACATCTGTTTTTTACCAAACTTTACATTCTTTTATGGACACCCTGTATATAAAAGTTTACATATCAGTCAGAGTATATATAGGAGTGTTAGAGTACGGATAAACGGCATACAGACAGACAAGCCGAATTCAAAAACACTTTTCAACTATGTTGGAAAGTGTTAAAAATTTATGTATTCTATAAGTTTTGCCTCCAACTTTCAGTTTCGAGATGTTTGAGCCTGAGGTATAACTTTTTTAATTTTCAAACATGAAAGAAATGTGATTATCAAAACTAAATGTAACATAATTCAAGTCGTATGTAATCATCGAAATACTATGAAATGTGTCAAGTGTCAAATTAGCCGAAGACAAAAATATTGATAAAACAGTAAATATGTCAAAGTTAGGAAATTAAATTTCCAAAAACTGAAAAGAGTATTTTTATTACAATTGACAACCTACGAAATTTTTGTAGCTACTTTGGATTACAGAATGGGAATAATGTTACAAATTTAATCAGAAAGATACTACGAAAGTAAAAATAATTTTTATAGCTTCTGTTATGAGTAAAGTAATTTTTAAAATATCGAAGTTTATACTGTTTTGTGGAATTCTCGCACGATCATCTGTTCTTCAAGCTTTAGCTTGTTTCTGAAATATTAAGAAAAAAATTAAAATTTATTTTAAGTTAATTTAAGAAAAATGTAAAAGTTTTAAAACGTTTGTTAATTTACGAAAAATAATAAACATTTGTTTCTTAAAGTTCTTTAGAATCTATATTTTGTTTTGAAAATATTGTATTTGATGATCATTTATTTTACTTACCATGAAAGAAGGTACCTAATTAAATGATAATGCATTCTAAAAATAGATATATTATGCAAGGTAACATACATTTATGCTCTTAACATTATTTAATTCTCATTAAGCTATATAAAATCTAATAAAATAATGCATATAACAAATATCATTCAGTATGTTTAAGATTTTATAGGAAACTTTAAAATATAACTACAGATCAGTTAAAGAAAAAGTTTTTTTTTTAAATATAAAATGTGTCCTAATATAAGCCAATATTTCAAATTTCATTAAGTTAAAAGAGAACGAGTAAATGAACTGCATTACAGAAAATAAATCGGTCAAGTGCGAGTATAACTCACGATCAAAGGGTTCCGAACATTAAATTTATTAATTACTATTTATTAATTAACAAATTTCTACTACACTTAATTTTTTTCATAATTTAAGATTCAGTTTCAGTAGATTCGGAAATAGAAGGGGGAGGGGGGTGGACAAGGTTTTGCAGTAACTTTTTTAGTTTGATGTTCCGAGATCTTCCGAATGATACCCTGCATGATATATATTTTTTTCAAGTAAGTTAATTAATATCTCGGCTAATTACCGACTATTTTTTTCGAAAATCATTATCAACTCTATGCTTGGATGATTCTGCGTCGATAAATACCTTGAGCGCCACTGATGTCCCCGAAGACCTCCCGAAAAGTAAAGTTTGTATGTAACGGAAATATGCGTTTCTCTCAAAAACTATAAATTCTAGGAAAATTGCTATAAGTTTTCTTGCAAGGTTTACAGAAACTCCTATTAACCCATAATTTTTCCATAATTTTAGTTTCAATAGATTCGAAAATAGAGGGGAGATATTTTTGCAGTGTGTTTTAGATGATATGTTTCGAAAATATAACACCTAAAATTAAAAAAATCTATATTTTAGAGTTCGGTGTTACGAGATCTTTCACACGATACCCCACATGATATATCAAATGACAATTTTTTTTTTCAAGTAACTTAATTAGCCCCCCTAAATTTTTCCTAAACATATTTGTGAATGGTAATTAATCTGGAAATATGTCTTCATAACTTCCCCTAGTTTGAACTTTCCACGTTCCATAGTTTACGAAAACAAGAACGAAAAATCATGCGTCAAGCATAGATTATGTAGCACTTTCCAACGCTTCTAAAATAATTTTACAAATCATTACCGTTTAATAAGCTGAAAGATGACATCTAAGTAAACAATTTGGAAAACGCATAACATATTTAAAAACGTAATTTCAGGAATTTTCAATATATACAATATTCGGAAAAATATCCGAATACTTTTATGTAGCCCTGTATATGATCTATAGATTTGTATATATACATAGGATGCTAAATTTTAGTTTAGTTAGGAAACGCGTAGCACAGTTTAAATTCTCCTTCTGGAGTTTCTGTCAATAAACGGAAATGTGTTCGCGAACTTTTGTGCTGCCCTGTATAGGATCTACAGAATTTATACACACCACGTAATAGACAAAAAGCTAGTTAAGAATAAAATCGCGTTCAGTAACTTAAAACGCACTTCCAGGAATTATTGTTAACAATCAGTAGAGAATTCTTTTGTGTGTCCCTGTAAATGAACGATGACTGCTATACACACACTATTCTGTAGTAAGCCTCTTGTAATGCACCTTAGTAATATATATAAAATAGTGGAACATTATTTAAATAAGCCGCAGACGATTTTTCTCCATAGACGTAATGTAACGGAATTATTTTGACTGTCCCTGTAAAGTAACTCTAAGTGCTATATACCTACTATTCCATATTAAGCTTCTTATAATGCATCTTAGTGATCTATATAAATTTCAATGCGTTTACAATAGTGAAACATTTTAAAAATAAACCGCAAATGATTTTTCCCCATAGACCGCAATGTAACGGAATTCTTTTGAGTGTCCCTGTAAGAAAACTATAAGTGCTACACACTTCAGTTGAAATAGGGAACGTGCCATAGATAACGACAATAACATATAAAAATTGCAGAGCAATCCGAGCATATTTACGGGAGTTAGAGCACGGACAGACGGACAGACGGCCATACGGCCAGACAAACCGAAGTCATAAGCACTTTTCAACTAGGTTGGAAAGTGCTAAAAAGAGCTCTGACAAACGTACAGACAGACACACGAATGATCTTATAATGGTTCCGTTTTTAGGTGCGTTCGTAATTATATAACTACGTAGCACCTATTGTCGTCGTCTGGTCCGTCCGTCTGTCTGTCCGTCCGTCCGCGTAAACAACGCAAAAACTACCCAACCGAATGTTTTGAAATTTAAGATATATAATCTTTGCTGAATTTTGTCGAGACATTTCAAATTTTATGAAAATCGAATCCAAACTTTACAAAATATTAATAAAAACATTTATTAAGAAATTAGATTTTTTTTTTTTTTTAATTGGTGCTTTCTTGTTATAGGAGCTTCCGATGTTTAATCGTCAAGCGACCGAGATACCTATTTTATGACAGAAATTAATCTACAGACGATATAATTCATTTCACAGAATTAAAAATCATCAATATCTGAATATTTATATAACTAGCTATTGTACGAACGCACCTCATTTGTAACGCTTGACGTACAATTTCAAACTTGTTACTTTTTAAGTACGGAACGATAAAAATGAAATTAGGAAAAAAAAAAACCTAAAAAAATTTTACTTAAGTTGAAAAATATTATTTTAGAAAACACATTATTCTAAATATTTAATTGATTTTAAGTACACGAATTTTAACGTACATTCTTTTGTATTACGTTCGTATAATTTATTTTGAAAAAATAAATAATTTATGATTATTTACTTTTCTTCCTCTCAAAATATATAGCAGAATGGTGGTAATTGTACACTAATGAATTTGAAAGCTAACGTAAATGATTATCTTAATTTTACTTATTTCACTTAAAATATGAATAAAATCTAATACAATTAATCCGTATAAGAAATATATTATCCTCTTTAATAAAAAGGTATGCGTTGCTGACGACTGGGATTTTCGCTAATCGTTGCCACAGATTAATCTCGGAAAATGAAACATTTGAAGTTACTGAAAAAATTAATTACTCGAAAAGTATTTGTCAGAAAATTGTTAGACAAACTGCGTTAGAAAGGTAAAAAAATATATTTTTCTTGATATAAAGTTCAAATCCACTGATTATGCCATTTTTCAAATACTGAATTTCAAAAATTACCAAATTTCACAATGGAATATACCATAGAGAAAACTTCACGTGTAAAAAAATAATAATAACAGCAATGTGTCAGCACGAGTCACAAATTATAGTAACCGTATTATTCTGTTAAAATATAAAAGTGAATTATGATGTCACGAGTGCAAGATTTTTATTTAATTCTCGACAAATACTAGATGCGCCATTTCTTTTTATTTGTGAATAATATAGGTTAATTCACGTTATTAAAAAATGTAGCTATAAAACATATAAATCAATGGAAAACGGTAGGTAATAAATTGTAAACGTAATAATAAACCGTATTAAAAAAAACATAACTCAGTGAAATAAGTATCCGTTTGTATGTTATTTTAGGATATTCTAGGTAAAGGTACAGATTACTTTAAAATACAAGGTTAAATTCACCGATATATTTCGTTTGATTCAAGGTTCTTTTGGATAAACTGACCAGCGCAGCGGGCGTAGTCTGCTAGTTCAGTATATTTAAGTATTAATGATAAATTAAAATGTTATCTTCCTGCCATAGATCATTTAAGCATATACTAGTATATATATATATATTTTTTTCATAATATATGTCTTAATAAGAATCCATATTTTACACATAAAAAAAATTAAAAGTATTTTATTTTAAATACAAAAATCGAAGTTTATATTTGTTGCAAAACAGAAAAAAATATGATAACATTTCCAAAATATTGTATCAAAATTTGATATGAGGATATGAAACTTCATTACTTAAAAAGTAAACAACATTATTTTATAAGAATGGGAAACTGATATATTTTTTTTCATGATATATGCCTTAAAACAAATCCATACTTTATACGTTAAAAAAATATATATCTTATTAAAAATATTTACATTTAAGTAGAAAAATAAGAACTTATATTTTTATTTTAGCATAACAGAAGAAATTTGATACATTTCCAAAATATTATATCAAAATTGGACGTGGAGATATGAAACATCATTACTTAAAAAATAAATAGAAAAATACATAATGTTACTTTATAAGAATGGATGTATTCTCGAATATTTGCTCACGGCTTTCAGCTTCAAAATGTTTGAGCCTGAAATATGACTTTTCAAAATTTCAAACATGAAAGAAATTGGATTATCAGTAAAAAATGTAACATGAATTCACGTCACATCTAACCATCCAAACGTTTGATTGAAGATATCAAATAATATGAAGCGTGTCACAGGTTGAATTCCTCGAGGAAAAGAAATATTGGTTAAACAATAAATGTGTCAGAGTTAGGAAATTAAATTTTCTAACAGTCAAGAGTGTTTTCTCTGTTATTGACAACCTATACGAAGTTTTCAAGTTACTTTGTAAAATGGAAAAGAAATATTTTCGCTTTAAAGTTTTAAATATAATCAAGGGGCCAACTAAAAAAGGACATTTTATTTATATTCCATTTGTTACAAATTAAAGTATTTTTTTTAATCCTTGATCAAACAAAGGAAATGCAAATGTCTTAATTCTTTAATAAATAAATCGTAATTTCTTCTAATTACTTTTATTATTATTAGAATTTTTGCCTTATCACAATAGAGGTAAATATGTAAAGGTAATGTATTATTTTCTCAATTGATACACAGAAAAAGACCGAGATAAACGCACTCAATTAAAATTTACATTTTTGAATATTTTATTCAAAATAATTACTGTTATTGTTCTTTTAAAATAATGTTTTTTATTATTAGAAATTTAAAATTTAAACAATAGGCCTACGAAAAGATTACATTTATTGATATTCCTTTTGTTACAAATAAAATGAATTTTTGTATGCTTGATGAAAGAAAGGAAATGCAAATGTCTTCATTTTTTGAATAAATAAATCTTAATTTATTCTAATAACATTTATTATTATTAGAATTTTTGCCTTATCACAAAAGAGGTATATATGTAAAGATATGTATTATTTTCTTAATTGAAACACAGAAAAAGACCGAGATAAATGCACTCAATTAAAATTTACATTTTTGAATATTTTATACAAAATAATTACTGTTATTGTTCTTTTAAAATAATATTTCATATTATTCGACATTTAAAATTTGAACAAGAGGCCTACTGGAAGAGTACATTTATTTATATTCTTTTTGTTACAAATAAAATGAATTTTTGAATAGTTGATAAAAGAAAGAAAATGCAAATGTCTTCATTTTTTGAATAAATAAATCTTAATTTATTCTAATAATCTTTTATATTATTAGAAATTTTGCCTTATCACAATAGAAGCAAAATATGTAAGGTTAATGTATTCTTATCATTTTATATGTAGAAAAAAACGGGGATAAATGCACTCATTACAATTTACAATGTAGATGCATATTTTAATTCAAATAATTAAATAGAAATATTTTTATCTTAATGAACCAAGGTGAACCGGGTATACCGGATATATGAGGTATATGAACCGGGTGAACTAAAAGTTCGTTAAAACTTTAAAAATTCATAAAAAAGGAAGACATTATGATAAAGAAGTGCGGTTTGCAAAGGGCTCATAAGGTAGTCGGATTTTTTTTAGCAGCAAAAATTTTTTAGTTATAAATGTCACTGGAAGAGGGAGACCACTCGAAACACAATGAACAGGACACCAGTACACTCCATCCATTTATTCTTGCAGTTTAACATGACCTCCAGACTCCATTTTTCGTCTTCAGACCTTTCGCCGTGCGAAATTTTCGCAACGCAACAGTTGCTGACTGTCCGTTCAAATAGAACAACTTCACCAACATCACTCGATCAGGTAATGGTAACATTCTGAAAGCGAATGAGAAATCCTCGTGTATCCCGGACTTTTATTGCAGGTTTAATTTGGATAATTCTGCTGAAACTCTCGCTTGTTAACGCCATCTACAGGTGACTTTTTTAACTAAACATTTTTTTGCTGCTAAAAAAAATGCGACTACCTTGTGAGACATTTCTTGCAAAACGCACTGCTTTATCATAATTTCTTCCTTTTTTATGAATTTTTAAAGTTTTAACGAACTTTTGGTTCCCCCGGTATGTTAAAATTGAAAGTACAATTAGATGTGAAAGACTGTAAATTGCTGCAAGAATTTGTGTTTAATTTTTGCAATCATAAATACACATTCAACGTACCAATGACGTTTTCAGCAGCAAAAATCAGTATACGTGACATACAACCAGTCAATACAAATAAATATATTAAAATGTGTTTTTAGAAATAAAATGAGCTAAACGAAAATGTAATAAAAAAAAATTATAGCGCATATTATGAAGCAAAGACTTACACCCCACTCTGCAAAAAAGACAAGTGTTTCTTAACTTACTAAATATGATATAAGCACGAACGAATAACCTCTTTCGAGTTACCCATAACACCCAAAACCATTTTATTATCTTTAGAAACATCAGAAACCAGCATATTTTCCAGATTTAAAAAAGCATTTATAAAAAAAAAAAGTTTTTTCTGCTGCCACTGATTTTCTAAAAAATTTCCACGTAGTTTTTATAGTGTATGAATCGGTTTTCCGAAATCGTAATACCGGTTTTAAAGATGCTATCAATTATCGATTAAAAATGTTCAGCTGCATAATCGAATTCATACACGCTAATCACACAAAATCAGTACAAAATATAACAGAATATCTGTACAAAATATCAGTAACAAAACAATATTAATTTTAATGTTAATGTTACTGCTGTTAATCTTTCATGTTTGCCTGTAAATTTTGTTTGTTAAGCATCGAAATGTTTCAATATAATAAATTACAACACCTTGTAATAATATATTTCTTTTAAATGCTAAAAGGTGTAAATTAACAACATAATACACAGTAAAATTTGAATTTGTTTTTATAAATTATTTTTTAAATCTCGAAAATATATTGGTTTTTGAGGTTTTGTAATGGTAAAAAACACTTTTCGGGAAACATGGGTAACTCGGAAGATGGTATTGTTTCGTTTGTTGTTATTGCCGAAACGTAAGTTGAGGCTCACTGTGGAGACGTGAAAAGTTTTTGGTTTCTATCTGTCAGTCTGTCTGTTTGTCTGTCTGTTCCGCGATAACTGACGTAAAAATCGTCCTATTAGGTTGATTTTTGGTGGGTATGTTGATGAGGTACCCGGAATCAGCTGAATAGTTTTTAGTTACACTTGGTTCATTCATTCGAAAAATATAGAACATTTCTTTTTAGGTCACAATGCTTTCCTATGGGAATGCAGAAGATTGTCAAGTTTCATTTTTAACTAAAATGAAAATCGCTTATTTGAATAATGGATTTAAACGTAAAATTACTAATGCTAAATTTTCGATATGGAGGTTTTAAATACACTGCTCAAAACAATTAAAGGATATTTGAAGTTTTATATAAAATAAAGATATAAACGAAATTTTTTTTGCCGAAAATAGAAGAAGAGAATCACAAATGCAAATTTTTCTGGTTTTCAAACTGTGGAGTATGCAAATTTTGAGTTCGACGTCAAAAACGTAGCTTCAGCTGCAGCGACTGAAATTTGACTTTCAACTGGAAAAAAGAGAATGAAGACAAGGATGATCGGCATTCAGTGATAGCTTTGTTTCGATGAGTACGATGTCTCAGCGAAGTCATTTGACAAATTCAGAAGCTTGGAGAATTGTTGGTAGGTTAGAAGGGGGCCAAACTCAAGCCGAAGTAGCGCAAGCCATTGGAATGTCACAAAGTGTCATTTCCAGGATCTGGAACAGTTTTTTGGAGACTGGATGTGCAGGCCGAAGACCAGGGCAAGGTCGTAGACGGGCAACAACGCCCAATGAAGATCGGTATTTAGCGTTAACAGCTCGGAGACACCGAAACATGAACGCTACTCTTCTCCAACAACACCTTCGCTCGGCTACAGGCACCACGATTTCAACTCAGACTGTCCGAAACCGGCTCCATGCTGTAGGTCTGTATGCTCGCCGACCGATGGTATGTGTTAGATTAACATCAAGGCATCGTCGTGACCGCAGGGAGTGGGCAACCGAGCATGTCAACTGGAGGAGAAATGAATGGAGCAATATTCTGTTTTCTGACGAGTCCGTTTTTCTGTGCATCCGGATAATAGGCGTATTTTCATCTGGAGGGACCGTGGCAGTAGGAATAATCCTGCGTTCGTGCACGAAAGTGTCAGATTTGGCGGTGGAGGAGTGTTGGTGTATGGTGGCATCTCCATTGACGGGCGCACTGACCTCTACATCATTCGAGATGGAGCTCTGACTGGTCGCCGATATAGGGATGAGATCCTCAGACCTATTGTAGTCCCTTACGCTGCAGCAATCGGAGATAACTTCATTTTAATGGACGATAACTACAGGCCACATCGTGCAAACCTGGTGGAGGATTTCCTTTTCGAGGAAGGAATCGTTCGAATGGAATGGCCAGCGTGTTCTCCAGACATGAATCCAATCGAGCACGTTTGGGACGCTCTAGGAAGACGAGTTTCTGGCCGCCAACAACCCCCACAAACTCTCCAAGAACTGGAAAGAGCTCTTCTGGAAGAGTGGGGCAGAATACCCCAACTCGTCATTAATAGCCTCATTGAGTCCATGCCTCAAAGGTGTTCAACGTTGCTGGCCGCCCGTGGAAACCATACCCCCTACTGAAAATGATTTTCTTTGAAGAAAACACCTTTTCTTATTCTTTTTTTTCTCATATGCACAAATTGTGTTTTTTTTCCTTTTGTACACAAATGCGCAATAAAATGCATTTTTTTCTGCCAAACATGTGTAATTTATTCTCATATAACCTACTATGTCTGTCGACCATGTATCAATCAGCTAAAAAGTTTCCCAGATACAAAATCCACCTAAAACTGCAATATCCTTTAATTGTTTTGAGCAGTGTATATCCAATAACTTTGAAAATTTTCTGATACATTCATTAGAATTTAGAAATTAATTGTTTAAATTATGGGAACATTTTTTGCATCTGTTCGGGAAATATTCATATTTTTATATAACTTCATATTTTTTACAAATTTTAAAATGCATTTCTTTTTACTTTGCTCTTTAATTTATTAGTTGCTTAGCAACCCTATTTCAAAGAATATCAACATAATAAAATTCAAGTAACTCGCCCTATTTTGCTGTAATATTTTATTATCAAAATAAATTATTTTTGTATTCTATTGACATAAATGAAGAATTTATTTTAATACAAGTTTTTTTTTTTTTTTTTTTTTTTTTTTAATCTAAAAAGTTACAAGAATAAGAAGTTCATAAGAATTTCAGAATATCATTGCATAAACCGTGTTTAATTGAACGCTTCTAATTTGTGAAACCCCCGAAATATTTTATATGGCTATAAATATGTATATAATAATTTAAAAAAATGCTGATTTAACATGCTAAATAACATAAAAAGTGAGATTAAAAAACAATGACTTTTAGAGCTGACGTTGAGGCTCATGATCTACAGATTTAATAGTATTATATTTTCCTAGATTAAGAAACATTTGTCTTTTTAGTGCTATCAGACGAAATACATAATGCAAAGATAAATCAAAAAGTATTCTTTAGTTTTTGGTTACACTTGGTTCATTTGTTCGTAAAATATAGAACATTTCTTTTTAGGTCATAATGCTTTCCTATGGGAATGCAGACGATTTTCGAATTTCATTTTTAACTGAAATGAAAATCGCATATTTGAATAATGGATTTAAACGTAAAATTATGGATACTAAATTTTTTATATGGATGTCTTAAATATATGTAATAGCTTTGAAAATTTGCCGTTACATCTATTAAAATTTAGAAATTGATTGTTTAAATTGTTGGAATATTTTTTTGCAACTGTTCAGGAAATATAAAACATTTTATTTTTCTATTTTTTACAAATTTTAAAATGCATTTCTTTTTCTTTCCTCTTTATTTTATTAGTTGCTTAGCAACCCTATTTCAAAGAATATCAAAATAAGAAATGCATATTTTTATCTAAAAAATTAGAAGAATAAGAAGTTCATAAGAATTTCAGAATATCATTGCATAAATCGTGTTTAATCTAACCCTTCTAATTTCTGAAACCTCCGAAGTATTTTATATGCTTATAAATATGTATGTAACATTAAAAAAAAATTAAATTGCGAATTGTAAGATGCTAAATAATATGAAAAGTGAGATTAAAAAACAATTACTTTCAGAGCTGACGTTGAGGCTATTGATCTGTAGATTTACTAGTTTATTAAATTTGAGTTTGGAAAGAAGTATAGTATTAAAGCAAGGCGTGTCCAGACGGAAGAGCTTGGGGGGGGGGGGGATTTCTCTCCGAAGTAATATGAAATTAGTGGATATTAATGTTTTTTTAATTGAACATGAGTACAATTTAGTCGACATATAGTTTACCCTTCTGAACCTTCCTCTCTTTCGGAACAAAATCCAGAATACAATTCTGTACTAAAGAAATTGCATTGTGACGCTAAATATTTGCTGTTTTTTCCAATGCAAATTTACCAGAAAATTAAATATATTTACGACTTTTACATACTTAAAAATTATAAAACTGAAGTTCGAGTGAAGGTAGATTTTTCTTGCTAAATTTTTAGATATCTATAAATAGCAAATTTTCTAAAAAAATCATGAGAAGACTAAAATTACAGTTTCCTTACTAAAAACACTGGTTTTTACAAACATCATTAAAAGAACACAAAATCTGAACTTCGGCAAATAATAGCAAAAGCGGGTAAGTCACGTGTTCCTAGGTGGCCTCAAACATTGTGTAACCTGAACCCAAAGATCTGTAGTCAGGCGCGGCGGGTTAATTTCCCCCAGGGTTTCCATGCCGCCCTTTGTAGACAAGAATATCTTCCGTGACGAATAGAGGGGCTTGTGAACGGTGAAACAATTAGTTGAGATTGGTTAGGGTCAGGTGGAAAATAGGTTCCGAAGGATTATTTGCGGGGGAGTTTGTTGGGGGTTACCATAGTTGTATTTCATGGGAGAATAATAATAGTCTTCAAAAAGGGGAAGATTTTTTCTTCTGTTACCAGTTTTTATTTTTAAATATATTAATAATTGTGATTAGTTGAGATTAAACTATAAAGTATTACAATATATCAATGAATGGGTGAGTGCAAAAAGGATAACATTCCAGCTGATGTAAATGTTGATAAAACATGAGAAAAAAAATCTATGTAAAAAAACAAGCAATTTTAGAGAATTCGTCATCACTATTCAATTGTAAATCTAGTCGATGAGGGTTCAACCTATGAATTTCAAAGAAAAATACTGATTAACTTATTAGTTATGGTTAATTAAACCATTAAGTATATTAATAATTGTGATTAGTTGAGATTAAATTATAAAGTATTGCAATATATCAATGAACGGGTGAGTGGAAAAGGTGATAACATTCCAGCTGCTCTAATTGTTGAGAAAACATGAAAAAAATCTATATAAAAAAAACTATTAATTTTAGAGAAATGGTCACCATTATTCGATTGTAAATCTAGTCGATGAGGGTTCATCCTATCAATTTCAAGGAAAAATACTGATTAACTTATTATTTATGGTTAATTAAACTATCTTATTTCATTTTTAAAATTTTTGGAATGCTATTTTTTTCACTCACCCGTTCAATTAGTTATTATCCTTTATTATCCTTTAGTTATTATCTCTTAGTTATTATCCCTTTAGTTATTATCCTTTAGTCATTATCTCCCTTTAGTTATTATCCCCTTAGTTATTATCCCTTAGTTATTATCCCCCTTTAGTTATGACCCTTTAGTTATTATCCCCCTTTAGTTATTATCTTTTAGTTATTATCCCTTAGTTATTATCCTTTATTATCCTTTATTATTCTTTATGGATGTTATCCTTTATGATTTTTGGTTATGATTTTTGGAATGTTATCCTTTTTCCACTGACCTGTTCAATTAGTTTTAAGGATTAGTTTAAGGATTAGAAAAATACTGATTAACTTATTAGTTATGGTTAATTAAACTATCTTATTTCTTTTTTCAGATTTTTGAAGTATTATCCTTTTTTCCACTCAGCCGTTCAGTTTAAAATATATATGGGTAAGATTATTCCTTTAGACATTCTTATTATTAATTAGTAGAAATTAATCAGAATTAGTAATTAATTAATTGAATTAGCAATTAATTAGTTGAAATTAATTAGACGAATAATATGTAATAAATTTCAAAGTTATTATATATGCAGGTTATTTTAAAATTCGACCGACAAATTAAAAGGGGTGATAGAAAGTATCAAGAAAAGGAAAACTTACCATAAAACATGGGTTCGCAAACCATGTTTAATGGGAGAAAATCACAAAAATAGTTATGAAAGGTGTGACGTCGAGTGGAACAAAAAGAGCCAATAATAAATAGGAAAAAGAATTTATTTGATGTAAAGCATGAAAGGAGACGGCGATAAATTTTTATAATAATATGTTTTAACGTGTCCGGCAATCCTTCGTCCGTCCGTCGGTATGGGTTATGCAATGACCTTCGTGGCCGCAACTTCAAACAATTTCAATAAAAATGTGTCGCCGTCTCCTTTCTGACGTTGAACTGCAATGCATTGTAATCATGCTTGACGTCATATTAAAGGTTTTCTAATTATTATTGGCCCTTTTTGTTTCATTCGACGTCACACTCTGCATAACTATTTTTGCGATCTTCTCACACTGAACGTCGTTTGCGACCCAATGTTCTATAGTAAGCTTTCATCCTCTTGATGTCTTCTGTCATCCCTCTTAATTTGTCGGTCGAATTTTGGAACACCCTGTGTATGCGCGTATGTATGAACTGTTTTCAGATAGTTTTGGGTTTCAGACATGTTAGGCGTACCTTGAATCTTTTATACCTCGAGGATACTTTAAAGTATTATCTAAAAATCTTTTTATAAAATTCATATTGCACATCGAAGGGCAGTAATGTAATTTAGAAATGAGTTATAAATATCTAATTTGCAAAATTTGCAAAAGCTTTATTTATTGTACAAAACAAAGTATTTTGAAATG
This sequence comes from Maratus michaelseni, assembly GCA_963931845.1. NCBI lineage: Eukaryota > Metazoa > Arthropoda > Arachnida > Araneae > Salticidae > Maratus > Maratus michaelseni. Next base: position 57,699,449 of record OZ007597.1, read on the forward strand.
GACTATTTCTTTCCCAGCTCTAATTGTTCAGGAGAGGTCTTACTGGTACAAATTGGAAAGTTCAAGTTCGGAAAATTTTCTATATTTATCTATATTATGTAGCTTAAACATGTCCGTGAGTAACGTTAACTAATGTAGCTTAAAAATGTCATACTAAGGGTGGCAACAACCCGAACAATAAATTTAGCTTTTTTGCTAATTTATTAATTTCTAAAAATTACACAATTTTAATTTTTGCACCGTCGAATAGGAAAAAAATATACTTTCAAATGCAATTTGTTGAAAACTGTGTTTAATTTTACTGATATTTTATTGCTTATAAAATAAATTTCAATCATGAATTTTTTTAAATATAATTCAATCACGTACTACCGCTTATGAAAGATTAACATATTTGCAAGTAAAACAATATAAATATTTCAGTATTTCTTTCTGGCTAATATTCCATAACAAAATTAACACTTACCAATAAATGAATAAAGTAGTATAAATAAAACACACATTTAACAGATATGTAATCGAAAGACAAACTTAAACACTGAAATAATCAGAATCAAAAAGTTTTCTTTAAATAGTGAAACTTTTGGCAATTTCTTTGGCTATTAATCACTGGTATGCGGCTAATACGAAAGTAGCAGTTTTCAAATGAAATTTATTTGAAAACAGCATCTCAATTTACTATTTTTTTAAGGTTTTTACAATAATTCTCACGATTGATTTAAAAAAAAAAAATTATCTCTATCGCGTGCCACCCATTACAAATGTTTAACCCGTTTGCAATTTTAAAACATTATAAATTTTAAAAACACAAATTGCACAAATTGTGCTTATTAGTTGCTAAAATCAGTGTAAAAATTGTTTTAAACTCATAAAAGAGCTAAAATCCTACATGTTTCGGCTTTAAACTTAAAGCCATCATCGGGGAAGAGGAACAACACAAACGACTACTGATCTTTTAATTTTCGACACGAGAAAATTGAAATCAACAGTTATGTCACTTTTTCTCGTGTCGAAAATTAAAAGATCAGTAGTCGTTTGTGTTGTTCCTCTTCCCCGATGATGGCTTTAAGTTTAAAGCCGAAACATGTAGGATTTTAGCTCTTTTATGAGTTTAAAACAATTTTTACACTGATTTTAGCAACTAATAAGCACAATTTGTGCAATTTGCGTTTTTAAAATACTAGTTAACAGTGTAGTGTCCAAATGGACATTATAAATTGTTCAGCATTTGTTTCCGGCTAAATAATAAATTAATATCAATACAACGCAAGCTCAACAGACAGGTAATCGAACTATGAATCAGTGAAATTATCAGATAAAAAAAATTGCTGTAATTAGTGAAACATTTGTCGATTCCTTAGGTCATTTTGTATACCGCTAACGATACCCCCTACCTGCCGGGCATGAGTGTCTAGTTTGACGAGTTAGTACCTGGGAGATGTTCGCCTGATCACAGCGTGGTTGTGATCCACCTGACAAAAGCTTGTGTGCATTGCTGCAGTGCTCTCTAGCGGTTTGCTACAGTTTTCTTTGTTTGCCGGTACAAGGTTTCTATTTAACTTTGTTGAATTGGCAGATTTTTATAAAAGCACAAATTAAAGAAGAGAACTGAATTGGTCTCGTAATTTAGAACCTTGATCAGGTGACGAGACCTTCACCTGGCTAGAAACCTCCAGAGGTATAATTCATAGGGAACTTGGAGGACTTTGCACCCACAACGAATTTCACATGCACCAGGTGCCATTAGCGTACATGGCTTTACATATTTGCCATGTCTGTTGGCTTGTCACGTTCATGGTAGGTTGTCGCTGTAGTGTTTGTCACCGCTATTATGGGCTGATTTCCATTTTTGTTTTACTTGTATCTGTCAAGGTTTTTTGCCGCTTTTATAGGCTCAACCCTGTTGTGGGTTGTTTCTGTCTATTATTATTGGTTGTATTTTTTGTCTCCATCTTGATAAATTGATAACTCTAGCTTGTGCTAGTGCTGGTTGTCACACTTTGAAACTTGGTCTTCTCGCGAGAGTTTCACTGGTTATTATGTCACTATCATGAGTTTTGTCACATTGTAACTTTTGTTAATGGTGGTTGTCACATTTTTGGATGTTGCATACTCTCAATTTTGTTGATTTTGACACTTTAACTCACCCCTGCATTATGGCTGTGGGTTTTGATTTATATTTTTTCCTTCGTCAATACGCTTAATGCGATCAATTGATTGAATCCTAATGACTCTTATCACTGCTTTTGAATTTTGTACAATTTGGTTGATTTGTTATCTGAGAAACTTGGCCATTCCGTGGTAGGTAGTACGTCATATACCTATGAAGGTGTAATCACTTTATGAGACACTATTACTTACCCATCATACGTAGTATAGGGTAAGTCTTGTAATCGTTTTGAAAATCGAAAAAATTTTTTTGACGGATTTACACGTTTCAGACACTGGAGATTCCAAAAAACATATTTTTAGAAAAAAAAATTTGCCGTCCGTCTGTGTGTCTGTGTGTCTGTGTGTGTGTGTGTGTGTCTGTAAACGCTCTATCTCCCGAAAAAATTGAGATAGAGACTTTCAATTTGGTATGTACTTAGTATGTAACAATGGGAAGAAGCCTATTTCATTTCAATAACCTCGATTAACCGGAACAATTTTTTTCGGACTCTCGAAATATTCGTTCTGATAAAAGGTATATAAAAATTTTCGAAATTGTTTATTTTAAGAAATGAATATAAAAGACAATAAAAAAACATAAATTTTGAATAAAGCATGAAGTCGATCGGATAATGAGTTGCCGAGATATTTGGAATCCTATTTTCCACACTCTTCGATTTTTCATGACCCTGTATTTCATCCAAATTTCACTTCAAAGATTTATTTTAATTGGAAATTTGACGCTTAATCAGATGCAATAAACCGCTAGTTAATAGGATTATTATTTTTGGAGTTATAAGGAAAAACCTCTTTCAAGCAATTCAGTAATAGAGCCTTTAAAGTTTGTGACGTCATCAAGCCACGATTTTATTTGAATTGCAATGCATTTTATAAGTAGTTTACACATTTTTATTTTAATATTTTACATTATGCATATCCATGATGGGTAAGTATTACGGTGGCCCCCAGCGACTAGTTTTTTTTTTCACTATTCCCTTTCTTTGTCAGGTGTGTTTTTGCATTCACCAATACCAATTAACTACTAGCGTGCGGCAAATAATAAAGTATCGCTTTTAATAAATAAAAAAAAAATTCTTAAATAATTGGTATATTTCATATAAAAATGCTTTTTGGTATTGTTAGTGAGCAATATAAAAATATATAAAAAGTAAAAAATCTATTAGCGTTTTAAATTAAAAAAAAAATTCAACTTGGTTGTGTACACCGAGTTGTATGTTCTGTAACCCGGGAAGCTCCGGTTGGATTCCCTGATATTTGTAAGTTCAATACATTTAAACTTTTTCAATTTCTATAAAATGCTAAAAAAATAATTTAAACAAATATTTTGATTAGAATTGTAAATATTCCTCAAATGGCCCTATTAAAAATTATTTAGCTTATAAATATATGGTGAAGTGACAAATTGGAACTGGGAAAAGGTTGTTGGCAAACATCTGGTTGAATTGGATTTCCGTCTTCTAAACACGGGCATAGGCCGGATGGCTGCATGGCTGAGTAGTTACGATGAATGTATTTGGACTCCATAAATTAAGCAGTCGGACGTTGAAAAATAATGTTTGTTTCTATAGTCAGAAATTACTGCAGCATGCCGATTTAACAAATTACTCCTTCATCATTAATTTGCAGTCGGGGTTTCAATAATTCTGTGCATTATGATGTTTCAAGAAAGCTTCGAATAATAATTCTTATTCTCCGAAAAGAACATCTCTCATCTCACTCTATAGTCCATCGTCTAAAAAAGCTCAAAAATCGAGAAGCCGTTGGATTTTGCTGTCGTATTTCACTAATCACGCGTCAAGTTACAATTAAAGGTCACATGGCTCCTATACGCCAATAATAAACGAATTAAGGGGCATTTATTTAACAGTTCCGGTGTATTAATTTTGAAGTAAATTGATTTCCGCGCGGGAAAGAAAAAAAATGGAACCTTCTAAAGCCTCGAAACAGATATACTCCAATTAAACAAAATTTAAGATCTGATTTCGAGAGTTGCTAAAATAGATTTCAGACGGTGTTTTTACGCAAAACAGAAAGAAAACGAAATGAATTTATTAATGCTGAATAAAAATTTTAGAATATATTTTTAGAATAATAAAACATTGAAATATTGCAAGATACCTTTTGATATTTTATTAAAAGAATGAATTTAAATAAATAAGTTTTTTAGTATATATATATATATATATATATATATAAACAGGGAAAATGCTTCTGAAGGTGGAATTTTTATTAATTCATAATTTGGAATATAATTGATTAATGTTTAATATTACCCATAAAAGTAAGAAAATTACATAAATTATTTCAAACTCCTTCTCAACTACAAGGACGATAAGTTAAGAATAAGTTACTAAACGAGAATTATTAGGATTCTTAACTATGAAAACATCTAAGTAAAAAGTATTAGAAAAATAATTTGAAGAAATTATTTTTACAACAGTGGTTTTTAAATAGCAGGTTCGCACATGGCAGAACCAAGATTGAGAAAGGAAGTATTGGATTGTGATGAAATAGAAATCTTAAAAGCAATTATTCCGCAACTTTGCGAATAATACCATCTTGATCGATTGCATAACTAAGCGCGTAAACCTCTTTTATGCTCTAATACATTTTAATCAGAAAGTGCCATTCTCCAAACGCTCAAATAAACTAAATGTTTTAATTTTTGATTATACTATTTCTCGAAGCCGTCAAATTATGGTATTTTCTTCAATATCTATGCTATATTATTTAGTTATTAGGCATGCAAATGTCACTTAAGTACAGATTATGAATATTTCTTATGTACTAATTATAAGACGTTTCTTGATTGGTATCAAAATTTTTAATTTGAATTCATATCCGTCAATCTCCAATTTCTGAGACGTAACATGTCAATTACTTATAATTCATTCTAACACATTGAAAGAGGAAAAGTTAATAATCTATAGATATATTACACTATCGTACGTGGCACAGAAATCGTGATTATTTGTTAATTGTTTAATTACAAAGCCCGAATGAAACGCATCTCATTGGTTATTGTGTAAAAGTCCTTTGGTAGGATTTAGGCCGAGGTAAATCGGGTTTATTTACGTTTCGCTCTTTTGCTGCAATTATGGAGCTTCAAAATATCATTAGAAATGCCCGTAAAAGATCTCGGCGAATGCTTGAAAGTGAAGAAGAAGAAGAATTAAGAAGAGAAAATCGAAATAGATTGGATCGAGAACGCCGTCAAACACACAGCATAAGCTATAGCAAAAATTAGCTTAATAACCGCCAGATGCACGAACGCGTTGCTTCTGACATTTTTATTCTTTAAAAGTAAGTGTAATAATTTTCCCTGACCGTTTCATTTTTTAAACATACATGTTATACTTTTGAAATTTTAGCTCTTATTTAATTTTTTTTACAAGTTTTTAGTATAAATAAATATTATTCAGTCTTTTTTTAGGAAGTCCACTCCATCACTGTAAAAAATGACCGATGTTTCTTATTTTATGAAAATATGCCATAACCACGAACAAAAATATAATATAATCTTCTGAGTTATCCGAAATTTCAAATAGCATGTTACATTGTCTTTTGAATCCCCAGAAACGAATACATCTTCAAAATTTAAAGAATAATTTATAAAAACAAATTATTTTTAGCTGCCCGAATTTTTCAGAAATGTTTCCGAAGGGTTTTTATAGTGTAGTAATTAGTGTCCTCAGGCTGGAATACCTGTTTTTCGAATGTTATCCGTTCTCAATTACACGTTTTCAGCCGCATAAGTTAATTTATACATGAAAGAGTAAATAAATAATCTTAATTTTAATAATATTGTTAACGCTGTTAATTTTGCATGTTTGTCTGTAAAACATTTTTTTTTGAGCATGAGAATGTTTACTTCAGAATTGATAGCATTCGAAAAACAGGTATTCCAGGCTAAGGACACTAATTAATACACTATAAAAACCCTTCGGAAACGTTTCTGAAAAATTCGGGCAGCTAAAAATAATTTGTTTTTATAAATTATTTTTTAAATTTTGAAGATGTATTCGTTTCTGGGGATTCAAAAGACAATGTAACATGCTATTTGAAATTTCGGATAACTCAGAAGATTATATTATATTTTCGTTCGTGGTTATAGCATATTTTCATAAAATAAGAAACATCGGTCATTTTTTACAGTGACTGTTATATTTTTCAATACAGTCTGCCCGGCCAATGCCGGGCGGGTCAGCTAATTTATTACTAATTGAGGTATATTATTGGATCTCTTGGAATAGAAATTAAAGTAGTACTTAGAAAATAAATAAATAAATTGCTCTCACCATATCGGTCAAAAAATAGGTTCGCACACTGCAGAACCAAAATTAAGAAATGAATTATTGGATTGTGATAATGTGGTAATCTTAAAAGCAATTATCCGGTAACTTCACGACTAATCCCATTTTGATCGATTAGAGAATATAAACTTTATTTATTCTTTAATACTTTTAATAAGAAACTGCCATTCTAGATGCACTCTAATAAATGAAAATTTTGTGTTTTTAATATCATTATATCCCGATGTCATTTATTTAATCCATTTCTTTCAGTGGGATTGATTTTTTATTTAATGATTAGACATTTTAAATTTCAACTGTGAACTTTACGTTAAAAATATTCAACCTCCAATTTAAAAGACATTATATTCCAACTATTTATAGCTCATACCGAAGCGCTGAAAGGAAAAAAAAGAAAAGAATTATTAATCGAAATGTTTTATTGGAACTCTTGGTATTTAAATTAAAATGGTATTAGAAAGATAAAATTAAGAAACAGTTTTCACAATATCGGTTTTAAATTTGGAGGTTTAAATACTACAGAATCAAAATACGAGTAATGAATAATTGGAATGTGATGACATAGACATCTTAAAAGCAATTATCCAGTAACTTCGCGAAAAAGCCCATCTGGATCAATTTCATAAACAGGTGTATAATATTAATATTATTTTATGCAATAATACCTTTCATTCATTAATTCTAGAGTCGCTTAAATAAATAAAAATATTTGGTTTTGATAATATTATTTCTTGATGTCATCCATTCATTTATGCCAATTTCGCTTGTGTGTTTGTTTATTTATTTAGTGATTAGTCATTTTAAATTTCAACGGCGAACTTTAAGTTAAAAATATTCAATCTTCAAATTAAGAGTCATTATATATTGATTATTTCTATCTCATTTCAAAACGGTGAAAGTTAAAAAGGAAATAATTAATTACTAATCGAGATGCTTTCTTGGAACTCTTTGAATTTAAATTAAAATACGGCAAAAACTCTATAACCTACACTTCCGAATAGTCGACAAATCTCACGCTTTTGAGGTGTCCGACATTCAGGGGTATTATTGTACAATATACTGTATACTGTAGGGGTATTAGAAAGATAAAATTAAGAAACTATTATTATAATATCAGTTTTTCAGCTGAAAGTTCGAATATTACACTCTGAAAAAAAGTTATTTTAACAGATATTATACAGTATTTGTAACAGAATATCTCAATTTTATGTAAAGTACAGATTTTCTCTGTTACCCAACGCAGATATCGTTTTCGCCCTCCGGCGGAAAGTTTTATAATCATACAATTCTTGGCTATTAACGTAATATATGGCCGGTAAAGTTATTCGACTACGACATTGGATCGCTACTCGAGACTAGACTTTAACCCTTCTTTGCATGAGTTTTTATTTTACAATTGTTTTTTTTTTTATACATATATTAAATATTGGACACCAGAAATTTTAAGATAGATTTTTAACTTTGTTCAGCAACATAGTTCTAGATTATTATAGTTCTAGAAAATTACTAGATTAATATTTCTATATAAATATAGTTGTGGCGAAGAAGTTGATTTATTTATTAATAGTTAAATAAACAGTGATGGAAATTTCCATCACAATGCAAAGAAGGGTTAACAGATTTTCTCTGTACAAACTACAGGGGTAGTCTGGTATCATAGCTGACAGATTTTTTTCTTTAAATCTACAGGTTTTTAAGAGTGCATAGAACCAAAATGTGAGAAATGAATTATTGGATAGGGATGACCTCGCAATCTTAAAAGCCATTATCCCATAACTTCGCGAATAATTCCATCTTGATCCATTTCACAACCACGTGTATAATATTCTTTTATGCTCTAATTCCTTTTAACCATTCATTCTCAAGGCGCTCAAATAAATTAAAATTTTTGGTTTTGATATTAATATTTCTCGATGTCATCCATCCATTTAATCCATGTCCTTCAGTATATTTATTTGTTTATTTAGTGTTTAGTCATTTTAAATTCCAACTGAGAGCTTTACGTTAAATATATTCAATCTTCAATTTAAGATACATTATATACCGATTATTTCTAGCTCATTCCAAAACGGTACACGATAAAAATGAAATAATTAATTACTAATCGAGATATTTTCTTGGAACTCTTTGCATTAAAATTAAAATGTAGTAAAAAATCTATGATGGACTAAGGTGAAAGTTAGAGTATTATAGAATAAAAATATGAGAAATGCATTATTGATTTGTGATGACGTCGAAATCTTAAAGGCAATTATCTCACAACTTTACGAATAATTCCACCTGGATCGATTTCAAAATCACGTGTATAATGTTATTTTATGCTCTACTGCCTTTTTCATTCTCGTGGCGCTCAAATAAATTAAAATTTTTGGTTTTGATAATACTATTCCTCTAAGTTATCCATCCATTTGTGCCATTTTCTTCTGTGTATTTGTTTGTTTATTTAGTGATTAATCGTTTTAAATTTCAATTGCGTAAAATATTCAATCTTCAATTTAAGAGACATTATACATGCCAATTATTTCTAGCTCATTCCAAAATGGTGAAAGATAAAAAGGAAATAATCAATCACTAATCGAGATATTTTCTTCGAACACTTAGAATTTTACTTCAAATATAGTATGAACTCGATAACGGACACTCCCGAATAGCGGACACTTTTTTTGATACACTAAACCTACATGTTTGTACATTTTTACCTCTAAATTGCGGACACCTACGAATAGTGGACAAATCTCGCGCTCCTGAGGTATTCGACATTCAGGGATATTACTGTAGTATTAGAAAGATAACATTATTAAACTATTATCACAATAAAAGTTTTTAAGCTGAAATTTCGAATATTATCGAACTAAAATGTGAGAAATGAATTATCGGATTGTGATGCCGTTGAAATCTTAAAAGTAATTATACCACAACTTCCGGAATTATTCCATCTTGATCGATTTCACAACCACGTGTATCATATTCTGTTATGATCAATCATTTTTACCTTTGAAGCATTCATTCTCGAGGCGCTCGAGTAAATTAAGTATTTTGGTTTGGTAACATTATTTTCTGAAATCATCTATTTATTCCATTTCCTTCAGTGTGTTTGATTATTCAGTTAATGATTAGTCATTTTAAATTTCAAATGAAAATTTTACATTATAAATACTGAATCCTCAATTTAGCAGATATTATATACCGACTATTTATAGATCTTACCAAAATTCTGAAACAGAAAAATAATCTAATTATTAATCGAGATATTTTCCCCGAAACTCTTTGTACTTAAATTAAAATAGCATTAGAAAGTTAAAATTAAGAAACTGTTTCTACAATATCGGTCTTTAATAGAGAATTACTAATCGAGATATTTTTCCCAGAACTCTTTGTATTTAAATTAAAATAGCATTAGAAAGTTAAAATTTAGAAACTGTTTCTACAATATCGGTCTTTAAATATCATAGAACCAAAATGTCAGAAATGAATAATTGGATTGGGATAACACAGAAATCTTAAAAGCAATTATCCCATAACTTTGCGAATCATACCATCTTGATCGATTTCACAACCACGTGTATAAAATTCGTTTATGCTCTAATACCTTTTTATCAGAAACTGCCAACCTCGAGGCGAATAAATTAAAATTTTGTGTTTTTGATAACACTATTTTCCGAACTCGTTTATTTATTCCATTTCCTTCAGTGTGTTTGTTTTTTTTATTTTATCATTAGCGATTTTTAATTTCAACTGAGAACTTTACATTAAAGTCTAATAATGCTTAAAGTGATGAAAAACATAACACGGAATATTTAAAAATATCTTTTTAATGTAGATTACATATGTTTCGTTCGCTCTATCGGCGATATCTTCAGATCTAAATGATAAATACAATATTCTCGCATATTTTTGAAAATGGTAAACATAAACCACGAGATCGCATGTCTAAGGCAAGCAGGTGCCTAAATTGGTCAAACTGGGAAACGTGAAAAATATTATTTGTTTTTATTTTTATTGCTTTTTCAATCTGTCGATCATCGCGTGCCAAATTTTAGCTAATTCAAAAGAAGCGGCTTCGTTGCAAATGTTATATTTTCAAATATATTTCTATAGATTCACGAATAATGAATGGGAAATAAGCTCTTGATTAAAAAATTATTTTACTATTCTTAAAATCAATCTGCAACTGCTCCTTTCTATATTGTCTGGCTAAAGCAGTAGTTCTTCTGTCATGATCCTATACCTTTATCAGGATACTAAAGGTCCAGACATAGACATTCGGATGTGACATAGGTATATGCTAATATACCTATGACATGATCCTATATCATGAGGTGATGATATAATTTCCTTCAACATATCTGCTATTTTATTTAGTAATTAATTACATAAATTTCACTTGAGCATTTTACGTTAAGAATATTTCTAATGTGAAAGACGATTTTGAAGAGAAATCCAATATCGATAACCTTCCCTAAGGCATGTGAAAATTTTGAATATGTATTATTTAAAAAAGACACAAGAACTACTGCTTTAGCCAGACAATATAGAAAGGAGCAGTTGCAGATTGATTTCAAGAATAGTAAAATAATTTTTCAATCAAGACCTTATTTCCCATCCATTATCCGTGAATCTATAGAAATATATTTGCGAAAAGATAACATTGGCAACGAAGCCGCTTCTTTAGAATTAGCTAAAATTTGGCATGCGATGATCGGCAGATTGAAAAAGCAATAAAAATAAAAACAAATAATAATTTTCACGTTTCCCAGTTTGACCAATTTAAGTACCTGCTTGCCTTGGACATGCGATCTCGTGGCTTATGTTTACCATTTTCAAAAATATGCGAGAATATTGTACTTATGATTTAGATCTGAAGATGTCGCCGATAGAGCGAACGAAACATATGTAATCTACATAAAAAGGGTATTTTTAAATATTCCGTGTTATATTTTTTATCACTTTAAGCATTATTAGACTTTAATTTACATTTAACAAGTTAATGTATTATATTATTTGAGAACTTTACGTTAAAATTATTCAATCTTCAATTTAAGAGACATTATATACCGATTACTTATAGGTCATACCGAAATGCTGAAAGACAAAAATAAAATAATTATTAATTGTAATATTTTCCTGGAACTGATTGTATTTAAATTAAAATAGCATTAGAAAGATAAAATTAAGAAACTGTTTTCACAATATCGGTTTTTAAACTGAAGGTTTAAATATCATAGACCCAAAATGTGAGAAATGCATAATTAGATTGTGATAACGTAGAAATCTTAAAAGCAATTATCCCGCAACTTCGCGAATAATACCATCTTGATCGATTTCAGAACCACGTGTATAAAACTCTTTTATGCTCTAATACCTTTTAATCAGAAACTGCCAATCTCGAGGCGCTCAAATATATTAAAATTTTGTGTTTCTTATAACATTATTTTTCGAAATCGTTTATTTATTCCATTTCCTTCAGATGGTTTTATTTTTTATTTAATGATTAGTCACTTTTAAATTTCAACTGAGAACTTTACGTTAAAAATATTCAATCTTCGATTTAAGAGACATTATATACAATTATTTATTGGTCATAGCGAAATACTGAAAGACAAAAATAAAATAATTATTAATCGAGATATTTTCCTGTAACTTATTGTATTTAAATTAAAATAACATTAGAAAGATAAAATTAAGAAACTGTTTTCACAATATCCGTTTTTAAACTGAAAGTTTAAAAATCATAGACCCAAAATGTGAGAAATGCATAATTAGATTGTGATGACGTAGAAATCTTAAAAGCAATTATCCCGAAACTTCGCGAATAATACCATCTTGATCGATTTCAGAACCACGTGTATAAAACTCTTTTATGCTCTAATACCTTTTAATCAGAAACTGCCAATCTCGAGGTGCTCAAATATATTAAAATTTTTTGTTTCTTATAACATTATTTTTCGAAATCGTTTATTTATTCCATTTCCTTCAGATGGTTTTATTTTTTATTTAATGATTAGTCACTTTTAAATTTCAACTGAGAACTTTACGTTGAAAATATTCAATCTTCGATTTAAGAGACATTATATACAATTATTTATAGGTCATAGCGAAATACTGAAAGACAAAAATAAAATAATTATTAATCGAGATATTTTCCTGTAACTTATTGTATTTAAATTAAAATAGCATTAGAAAGATAAAATTAAGAAACTGTTTTCACAATATCCGTTTTTAAACTGAAGGTTCAAATATCATAGACCCAAAATGTGAGAAATGCATAATTGGATTGTGATGACGTAGAAATCTTAAAAGCAATTATCCCGCAACTTCGCGAATAATACCATCTTGATCGATTTCAGAACCACGTGTATAAAACTCTTTTATGCTCTAATACCTTTTAATCAGAAACTGCCAATCTCGAGGCGCTCAAATATATTAAAATTTTGTGTTTCTTATAACATTATTTTTCGAAATCGTTTATTTATTCCATTTCCTTCAGATGGTTTTATTTTTTATTTAATGATTAGTCACTTTTAAATTTCAACTGAGAACTTTACGTTGAAAATATTCAATCTTCGATTTAAGAGACATTATATACAATTATTTATAGGTCATAGCGAAATACTGAAAGACAAAAATAAAATAATTATTAATCGAGATATTTTCCTGTAACTTATTGTATTTAAATTAAAATAGCATTAGCAAGATAAAATTAAGAAACTGTTTTCACAATATCCGTTTTTAAACTGAAGGTTCAAATATCATAGACCCAAACTGTGAGAAATGCATAATTGGATTGTGATGACGTAGAAATCTTAAAAGCAATTATCCCGCAACTTCGCGAATAATACCATCTTGATCGATTTCAGAACCACGTGTATAAAACTCTTTTATGCTCTAATACCTTTTAATCAGAAACTGCCACTCTGCAGGCGCTCAAGTAAATTAAAATTTTTGCTCTTGATAATGTAAGTTCTCGAAGCCGTCAAATGATGCCATTTCCTTCAACATATCTGCTATTTTATTTAGTAATTAGTCACATAAATTTCACTTGAGCATTTTACGTTCTGAACATTTCTAAAATGAACAACGATTTTGAAGGGAAATCCAATATCGATAATCTTCCCTAAGAGATGTGACAATTTTGAATATATATTATTTTAGAAAAATATTAATTGTACGCTATAGTATATTTTACTATCATATAGAAGCAGCAGACAATAAAAACCGTACGTATAAGACTTCATTTGATATGATGTAACTTTAACTGATCAACGACTAGTGTAGTCATCCTATAAATAAAAAAAAACTATAAATAATATATTGTTTAACCTAAAGTAAGCTAATGATTTTTAATCTGATTATAGAAAATGACTTCGCTAGGTAGGGCAATGGTCTTTTAAAGTATAAATTGACGTCTGGAACGTAAAAAAATAATCTTGTATTTTCATATTTTGAAATTAACACACATGGACTTTACTTTTACAGAACTTTAACAACAGACACTACACAACACTAATAACAAAACTTGAAACTACATGTTCCGTAGTTTTGAAAATGCAACTACTGAGATAAGTTAATTTCAGTTCATTAATTGCTGATGCGCCACGTATTACACAGAGTTAAATATCTTTTTCAGGAAACATTATCTCCGACATAAATATTGCTTTCTAACCTGGTGAAGCCCCGGTCTATCCTTATAGAACCTGAGACACGCGATTAATTAACCTCTTTTGTCACGAACGTACACCAATAGCAGTACATTATCATTTTATTTCATTTACATGATGAAATATCAAACTCAGTAACAAAGGTTAACTGTTGAAAATTATTGGAAAGAAACAATTTAAAAGCAGAAAAATCATACAAATGTCATGAAATATCCTCTAATAAGACTCTACCTTTGATTTCTACGATGGCGTATGTGATGATGTTTATAGTGGCGCACTACTGACCTAAAAACTATTAAATACCATCACATAACATTGATCTTTGATGACATGAAGGGATGTGGCTAGACAGTATCTGGAAAACTAGAGCTTTACATTGGAACATTTGTCGTTATGTACGGTATAGTACGGTAAGTAAGGGTATTTTGTTATTGTTTGGTTTATGTTTCAAAGTTTCAATGCTTTTAATGATAGATGAATGTTTCTCTTATTGCAATTATTATTGATTGGTCGGATATCGCTTATGCATTGTGCTAACTGATTAAACTATTTAATCCACAGTATGAACACGCTTCTTTTCTTTCAGGTGAAATGTAAAACAGAAGGTGATTAACCGAGCTATGAGCCAGACGAGGGAGAGGAAAATACTGCTAATACACATGTTGGAGCACTTTAGACGTTGAAATGGAAGCAAGATCTTGGTAAGATAGACACATCTAAAAACGACATTTTCAAAACTGAGCAAAAAATACTGAATTCTGAGTATGTCGCGTAGTCAAAATGGCTCCTAATCAAAATTACTCAAGTTTGAAACATGTATACATTCATTTTTGAAAACGTGTACACACTCAGGGATAAAACATCATGTGCTCATATTTGAGTATGCCCATGTTTCCAAAATGAGTATGAACTGACTTCTATGTGCTTCTTTTTGAGTATTTCCATGTTTCAAAAATGAGTTTGAACTGATTCTAATCATTTTTGAGTATGCCCATGTTTCAAAAATGAGTATAAACTGACCTCTGTGTGATTCGTTTTGGTTATGTCCATGTTTCAATATTTTGAGTATTTTTGGTATTTCAGAATTGAAAGCATAGGGTCGTCATATTTGAAACTAAAAGTTTCATAACAAAATAAAAACATCGATTTACTCAGATTGTGTCAGGAATATGATTTACTCAGAAAGTGTCATTTTTCTCAGTGCATGTTCTTAAGTCATTTTCTAATCTTCACCAAGAGAAATATATGATTGAATTTGGTATATATAAACTACTTGAATGTTACAAAATGTACAATAAATTAAACCCTATATGGGAACGGACGCCAAAAAATGAAAAGAATATAAAAATAATTAGCAAACTTTTAAACAGCATTTTTAATATACTTTGAACATTAATCACGATAAACTGTAACATCTTCAATTTTGTTGAAGGAATATTGTGCATAATGTACAAAACCGCTATTATAGTTATAAAATCTAATACATTTACTATGAAAAAATCATGAAAAAGTCTTATGCTGGATAAATGCTAAATGCACTTACCCATCTGAAGAACTCTGATGCGTTGCAAAATTTAAACTATTTGTTTTAGTACTTTGTTTTCTTGTTTACTTTATATATATTTTTGCGAAACAATTAATAAATTTTTCATAATATTCATATGTATACACTTAATTTATAATTTTTTTTCGCGAAATTATATTTTAATTTATTATTTACACTTTTAAATACTCAGTTGACACTCGCCGAATCGAAAACAAATAAACAATTCGAAAAAAAAATAAATGAATTTAAAATGATTCTTTTATAAATGGAAAATTCCAGTTAAGTTGAAATATTCAATTTAAAAATGAATAACATTTCTTTCTTTCTTTTAAAAATATTTAAATTTTATTAAATTTAACTATTTTTACATTATTATGTAAATGCTTGAAAGGCATATTTTAGCATTATCTTGCATATAGATATTATAAATTGCTAGTCATAACAGAACGATTCAATTACAAGTCAAGTGTTAAATGAAATTTCAAGCTACAATGACATTTCAACGTAAATCTTTTATTCTTTGAAAATGTACGTAGATTAAATATTTTTAGAATTCTCAATATTACCCAAGGCCATCAAAATTCGAACCAAAGATGACTTCCTGTACTATTCAATTATCATGCATTTACACTTTTATAAGGAGAATTTCCAAATTTTGTAGAAGCAATTGAACTGTGCATTTTAGAAAATCTTGGTCGAAATAATTGTACCCGCAGGGTAGGTAATGATAAGTTTTGTAAATGTTTTAGGAAACGACAGCAATCGTTGAAATATTCGTAAATCAAAGTTTTGTTTAAAGAAGGAAATTTTATAGCTGTTGATTAAAATGAAAGGTAAACCATGTATTTAATCAAAACTGCATTATCTACCAGTTTTATTACTTACCCATCATACGTAGTATAGGGTAAGTCTTGTAATTATTTTGAAAATCGTAAAAAGAATTATCGGATTTACACGTTTCGAACACTGGAGATTCCGAAAAACATATTTTCAGAAAAAAAAATTTGCCGTCCGTCTGTGTGTCTGTTTGTATGTGTGTATGTGTATGTCAGTAAACCCTCTATCTCCCGAACAAATGAGAGACTATAGAGACTTCAAATTTGGTATTTACTTAGTAGTAATAATGAGAAGAAGCTTATTGAATTTCAGTAACCTCGATTATCCGGAACTATTTTTTTCGGACTCTCGAAATATTCGTTCTGATAAAAGGTAAATAAAAATCTTCGAAATTGTTTATTTTAAGGAGAGAATATAAAAGACAATAAAGAAACACAAATTTTGCACAAAGAATGAAGTCGATCGGGTAATGAGTTGCCGAGATATGTGTAATCATATTTTTTCCACACTCTTCGATTTTTCATGACCCTGTATTTATTCAAATTTTAATTCAAAGATATATTTTAATTGGAAACGAGACGCTTAATCTGATGGTGTAATATGATTATCATTTTTGGAGTTATAAGGATATTTCTTTTACGCAATTCAATAGTAGAGCATCTAAAGTTTATGACTTCATCAAGCCAGGATTTTGTTCGAATCGCAATGCATTTTATAAATAGTTTACTCGTGTTTTATTTTTATATTTTATGTTATGCATATCCATGATGGGGAAGTATTACGGTGGTCCCCAATGACTAGTTTTGTTGACAATACTGATTGTTCTTCGTACAGGTGCTAAATCGGGACGTTTCGTTCAGTACAGTATTTTTCCAAGAAGTATGAATATTAACTTGAGAATATATGTGACGTTTGCTTTAATGAAATGTGATAATCATTTTTTAAAAACAAAAAATTATTCAGTACTAGGATATACTAACAGATAAATGGATAGATATAGATTGCGAGAAAAAACATTTATTCACACATAATCTTTAAATAGGCTCACCGATTCCATTATATAAGGGTCGCCCAAATGACAGTGGCATTGTTGTAATAACTTCGCCATTCGAAGAGAAATATGACTGCGCATATGCTCCTGTAGAGGGCGCAGAGTGCTCGGAATGCATGTGATATCAACAGATCCCGCCAAATGCGTGTGTGATAGCGTGGGAGTACGTTAAAAAGGTATCGTTCGCATCATGGATGCCTCAAAACGGTGTCCACGTGCGGTCATGCAATTTTTAACAGCGAAAAATGTGAGTCCTAGTGAAATATATCGTCGAATGCAAAATGTGTATGGCACGGAGTGTATGTCACACAGATTGGTATTCCTATGGTGTAGGAATTTTGTGGTGGAAGAAGCAGTACATCCCCTTCAACATCCCCCTTACAGTCCAGACCTCTCTCCGTGTGACTAACATGTCTCGGTCCACTCAAGAAAGCTCTGAAGGGACGGCGATTTGCCGGTGATAATGTGGTCCAAGCTGCCATTGAAAATTTGTTCCACAACCAACTCCGGAGCTTTTCACTCAGGGTAACCACCATTTCGTTGACCACTGGGACACTTGTTTAAACCTACAAAGTGACTTTGTCTAGCCTACCTGTTACGTCTGTATTACTTCTTTCTTTTGCATACTAATTTATATTAATACCATTAAACCATTTCTCAAACCGACTGTAGTATCACTTTCATTTGGGTGACCCATATAGTTTTAAGGCACAACAAATAAAATGTCCATAAATCTTACATGCTTGAAATTTAGAAGTCATTTGTTACACAAATGTTTCTTAAAGCATTGTTTGCGTTTTTGTGTACTCAGTAGCGATTCTTCGAATTCAAATTAAATGATGAATTTGAAGAAAAAATAACTTAACATACAATTTGTGTATCATAAATAAACAAATTGGAAATTGTACGTCAAACTTGGCAAATCAAGTGCTGTAACTAGTTTTACAATTATTCAGATCTTGGTGTAATAGCTGTAGCAGTCTTATGCAAAAATGAATGACTACAAAATTTATTATATGTGCAGATTTTCATATTATAGATACTAATTTTATTTTACGAAATTAAGTTTCAATCCACTTTTACAAACAATTAATTACAAGTCTGTTACATTAAAATTATACTATGAGCAAATATCCAATACAAGACAATGTAAAAATATCTATGTTATTATTTTAGTGAAATGAATTATATCGTCTGTTTTGATGATATGATTAATTTCCGTAATAAAATAAGTACATTTTAAATTGGCAACATTTTATTTTTTGTTGACAATTTCAAAAAATTCCAATGGTAAACTTAAGCCTAGCTTAGAAAATTTCAGAACTTGAAATCCATGTTTAGACTATTTTTCTATTTAATATATATTTCTCCGGAAACATCTGTCGAAAAATCTGTCAGTAGATCATATGATTGCTATAATTCAGCAATTTCAGTATGCAAATTCGGTTTTTAAATTCAGTAATTCGGAAATAATATGACTCCAACTTAAATATCACGTAATCACCATGGTAACCTAGACTCATTACCTATCATGGGATATCATTGAATTATTTAAATATGATTGTTTTTAGTAGAAGGAAGAAAACTTTTATTAATATATTTTTAAGTTGTGATTCGATTTTCATAACATTTGAAAATACGCGACGATTATAAAATAATATATATATATAATTCTAAAACGATTATATATATTGAATTTCAAACGATTCAGTTGGGTAGATTTTGCGCTGTTATATGAGGATAGACGGACAGATGGACGGACCAGACGACGACTATAAGTATTACGTATTTATATAATTACGGACGCACTTAAAAAAAATTGAAAATCACTGCGACGTTCTACATTTTATTTAAAATTCTTAAACTGTGTTTAAAAGTTTCCTGGTATTGTGTAATTTTCTGAATGATGTGGTGTACTATTATTTTCTCTGAGTTACTTAGTCATAACAAAATGTCTTTTTAGATTAAATTCTAAGTAAAGTCTTTTTAAAGCAAATTTCAGCCTACAGTGACTTTTGAACGCAAGTTTTTTAATCTTTGAAAAGCATAAAATTTAAATATTTTTAGAATTCTCAATATTACCCAAGGCGATCAAATTAGACTGAAATATGACCTTCTTCAGTATTTAATAATCACGCATTTACACTTCGATAAGGAGCGTTTTAAATTTTTCTAGAAGTAATTGAATTGCGCATTTCAAGAAATCTCGGTCGAAGTAATTGTACCCGCAGGATAGGAAAGATCTTCAATCGTTTCTGGAAATGATAGCAATCATTAAAAGATTCGCAAGTATAACTTTCGCTTAAAGTATATAGTTTAATAGCTTTTGTTTAGAATTAAAGATAAATCATGTATTTAATAAAAAGCAAAATTATGAGGGGCAGTCAAATGAAAACAGAACACCCGCCATAAAAATCATTCGTCGCCAAAGTTGGCAACATTGTTGTGACATATGGATACTTACATCTTAAAGGTTGGTTGAAATGCATAATGACAGCTCACAGGTACTCACAGTTGTTTTTTTTATTTATTTGTAGGTGAGCGTAGTGAAAAGTGTGTCCGTCCAGCATTAGAAATGGAGGCAAGCAAAGAGGAGCAGAGAAGTGTGGTTCAGTTTTTGGTGGTTGAGTATACTGGAACGCGCCAAATTCATTCTCGCATGTCTGCTGTCTAGGGCGAATACTTGCTCTATGGGCCTTTCCTGGCCGGGAATCGTTTTGTAGTGATGTGCGTCCTTCTTGGGATCTCGTATTCCACTTGTGCACACTTGTCAGTGAAATGCAGTGTTCGCCAGTATAAATTTAAAACAAAATTAGTTCAAAACCTAGTCAGGTGAGGGTCTCGTCACCTGACCAAGGTTCTAAATTACGAGACCTTTTAAATCTGTCAACTCAACAAAGTTAAATAGAAACCTAGAACCGGCAAACGAAGACAACTGTTGCAAACCCCAAAAGAGTAAGCACTGCAGCGATGTCAACTAATCTGTAGTCAGGTGGATCACAGCCATACTATGATCAGGCGATTTCTGCCCCGCTCCCAGGTACTAAACCGTCAAGCTAGGCAATCATGCCGGGCAGGTAGGGGCCTGGTTAGCGCTATAAAAAAACACTACCAAACTCTAGCACAAAAATGTTATTATCTTTACATGAGAAATACCTCATTGATAGACAATGGTAGACATTGATAGAAATTGTTTATGCTTTGCAAAAATTTCTTCCCGCAAAATCCCATTATGGCATTGTGTGATGAAAGCATGAAGCAATGTCAGTTCGTTCTGGTGCTGAAAGTCGCAAGTTAGACGGTGTCAGATGCCGTGAAGTTGTTGTAATAGCTAGGTATAGTAAAGACAGACCAAACCCAGATACAAAAACGAATATTCCACATTTTCAGAAAACGTAAAGTAGCCGTAAGGAATATTGGACGCACTACCATCGTTTCGAAGAGAAATATCGCAAACGAGATGAACAACAACCGGGAGACGTGAAAGAGTGCTTTGTATTCCAGCCTTAATAAATGAAACCGGTCACAGTGTCAATAATTTAAGGTGGCCAACAAAAAAGCAAGACTTTAAAAATACTAACATCAATAAAAATCCTGATCGTCGGAGAAAACATTTTTCAAAAGTTTTGCAGTAGAACTGTTCCATAATCGACAACACAACCGAAAAGGATGAAGAATACTCTTAGTACATCAGAAATTATCAAAAGACGGCAGAAGCCCCATGCGACTATGGTTTGGTGTGTGATTTATGCAAGTGGCGAAAAATCGCTTACTTTTGTTAATATAGCAAACATCAAATGTTTCGTTAAAACATCTTGGAGAGTGTGTTGCTTCTCTCGTCCCAAGAGTATGTAGGAAATGAAATATTGGTATTTCAGAAAGATTCTTCTACAGCATACAGAACAAGAGAGCACAGGAATGGTGCAAGTCACATCTGCCAGATTTTTTAAGTCAAAGGGGACACGTGAACTTTCTACACCTCAATCAGACGGGTTACTCTGCACGATTTTTCAAAGAAACGTTTGTTGTGAGCCTCATATGATTTTTGTAGTCTCTGAAAGAGATATCAGCAGAAGAAATAGACGAAAATATAAGGGTATAAGTTGTGTAAAATTAAAGACGTACCGCTAAAAATATCTAAATGGAAACGTCCCCCAGTTTTACCATGTTCAAATTAGTATAGTGAAATGTAACAAGAATATTGATTGAGAAAACAGTATATTTGTAAAAATGGTAATAATTCATTAAACATCATTAGCATCTCTAAAAAATATTCAATACGTCATTAGCAGTTTCGGTTTTTTTGTTTATTTATTTAGTTTATTTTAATTTTTTTTTGGGGGGGGGAGGAGGGTCAAAAAAGCAATCAGAAATCTACATATAATATATTATTTTAATTAATTTTAATTTTTAAAAAATCATCCGTTGTTTCTTGTCAAATCACAAATGTTAAAATAAATCAGTTTAAATTATACTGTTTTCAAATATTTCATTAGAATTTCAGAGAAAGCTGTACTTATAAAAAAAGAAAACCGTTCATTTTAATTAAATCAGACATCATACATCATTGAGCTGAAAAACCCCACTTCAATTTATCATTTTACTGAATTTATATTACATTTTAAAATAATTTAAAACATCCCCCCCCCTTCAATTCAATGCCAAATCTTAAAATAATTTTCAAGTTACAATGGCTTTTCAATGAATTTTTTTTAACTGTTTGATAACGCATGCATATCAAATTATATTTACAATTCTCGATGTTACCTGAGGACATTCTAAATTGTCTGTCACATCTAAGATGGCTCCCAACATTGTTGAATAATCACGCTTTTATACGTTTATAGGATTTTTTTTCCAGTTTTCTATAAATAATAGATTTCATCATGTCAAGAAAATTTGGCTTTTGTAATTGTACCTCCAGGATATAAAGTGTTAGATAGCATAAATAATTCCAGAAACGATAGAAACGCTAAAGGATTTATCAGTTTAAATTTCAAGCGGGTGAATAGTTTTGATAATTTTTAAATAAAATTAAAAATAAACCATTTATAAAAACAGAGTTATAAGGTTAAAAATTAAAAGCTTCAAGCGATTAAAGAATTGACTATCAAACCTTTAAAAATTGTCTATTAATATCTTACACAATTTACATTACTTAAAAATAATAACTACATATTAATAAATTTGAAATTCCCTTCCCGATTTCATTCATAATCACGCTTTTATGCAATTTTAAGCAATTTTACGTTACAACATATTTTCAATTAAATTTTTTATCTTCTAAAAATGGTTGTGTATTAAAATGTATTTAAAAGGATCAGGGTCCATAAGCCGCGTTTTTGGTCTATGAAATAAGGCTAAAATTCAATTTTGTTATACTGACTCAATTATTTCAATTTTTAATATTAGAAGTTATTATATAGTAATATTAGAATTTAATCCTGTACGATTTGAACAATATTTTTTGCATTTTGTTCGGATTTATATGACTTACACAAGCTTAAAGTTCGTATTATTCGTAGTTTTTGATGAAAAATACGCAATTTCTCCTAATTTTGCCTCAATTATTTATATGAGAGCAATCGTGCAACACTTTATTTTTTACATATATTATAAAATACATCAAAATATACAGTATATGTAAAATTAAAAGTGTTGCAAAGCTGCGCTCATAGTAAAATATTAAAAATAGAGAGTTAAGTAATTGCATTCCTTCACTTCACTGAGAGACTTCAGGATGCAGCAACGTGTTTAATGTGCTAAAATGAACATACTGTTGCTAATGTGAAGGAATGTAGTTATTAGCAGTAATTACGTTCATTTTAGCACGTTTAAACACTTTGCTGTATCCTAAAGTCTCTTAGTGACGTGAAAGCATGCAATTACTCAACTCTCTATTTTTAATATTTTACTATGAGCGCAGCTTTGCAACACTTTTAATTTTACATATATTGTATATTTTGATGTATTTTATAATATATGTAAAAAAGAAAAGTTGCACAATTGCGCTCATATAAATAATTGCGATAAAATTAGGAGAAATTGCGTATTTTTCATCAAAACCTACGAATAATGCGAATAACGTGAGCTTGTGTAAGTCATAAATCCGAAGACAATTTATAAACTATATGTTGAAATTGTACAGGATAAACCTTCTAATATTAAAAAATTAATTAATTAAGTCAGCATAACAAAATCGAATTTATGTCTTATTTCAAGGGCAAATATCACGGCTTATTGACCCTGATTCTTTCCAATGCTACTTGAAGCCATACCAGTTTTCCATTCACATCTAACAAACATGTTTCTCTGTTTTTTCAGTACTCGTGTATTTAATAGAATTAGTATTTTCCAGTTCTCTAGAAGTGATTAAGGGGGTCGGTGTAAAAGAGTGTTAAGCCACATTTTTGTACATCTGAGATATTTCAATTTGAAAATTTGATCAAGTATTCAAGTCAAAATACAGGGTTGTTATAATTAAAGTTCGCCTATTCAGAAGGCTCTAGAGCCGGTTCTACGGCTCCAAACGAAACAAAATTTCACTAGTACGTAGTTAAAGAGATGCGCTCTGCGAAAATCAAAAAAAAAAAAAAATTAGTTAAAATTTTTGTCAATAGGTGGTGCTGCGCCAATATTTAAGCCGATATTTGCAGATTCCTTTATTTTGTAAAAAACAAAATACAGGAAATTTTATTTCACAGTTGGTAAAAGTAAACTTTTTCAGATTCGTTATATAAATATTTTTCAATCCAGATGAAACACACAAAATCCCAAAATTTCACCCAACGCTTGAAAAAGATCACATTTTATTCAAATTTTCGACGAACGACGTCAAAGTGACGTCGCAATTTCCAAAACTTGAAGTACCCTTCGAACCACCTAACGATTTAAAACTTGCTGATAAAGTGTGTCTGTGATTTCTTTGACACTGGAACAGTTGATTGTTTCTGAAAAGCATTTGAATCTACGCTTTGTAGAGAATGGTAACTTTGAAAGAAAAGGCACTTCTTGTAAAGTTATTTTATCAAAATAACAGCAACGCAGCTGCAGCTCTTCGAGAATTCCGGAAACTAAAAGATGTTAGACGTGGACCAATGCCGGATCGTGGAGTTCACAAAATTATTAAAAAGTTCGAGGAAACAGGAAAACTCGACATTCTTCCTGGCAGAGGACGAAAAAAGGTAGACATTTCTAGCATTGAAGATATTGCTACTGCTGCCGTGGATTTAGCAAGCCAGTCATCATTTAGTAATGCAAGTGTGCCAGCTATTGCGAATGAAGTCGATATGCCGATTTCCAGTGTGAGAAAAGTGATGCGTCAAATTTTGCGCTACTATCCATACAAGATTCAGAGGGTGCAACAACTAATACAGGGTGATACCGAAAGTAGTCTATCATTTTCACTACAGTTTCTTGCACGAATGAATGTGGACAATTCTTGGAGCTGGAATATTCTATGGAGTGATGAAGCTCATTTTTATTTAAACGGACAAGTGAACACACACAACTGTCGATTTTGGGCGAAAGAGAATCCTAATGTTGTCCAAGAAGTTCCATTGCATGCAGCTAAAGTGACGGTGTGGTGCGGTTTCACAGATACATTTATGATAGGGCCATATTTTTTTTGAGGAGCTAACATCCACAGGACCCATTACATGTTCCGTAAATGGGAGAAGGTATCTCAATATGTTGTCAAATTTTCTGATTCCCGAACTGCAACAGCGAGGCTGCCTTCAAAATATCGTGTTTATGCAAGACAGTGCACCACCGCACATTACTAGAGCAGTTTGGACTTTCTTAACAAGCCATTTTATAGAAGACCGCATCATAAGTCGTTATTTTCAAACAGTCTGGCCACCACGATCACCTGATCCAACACCATGCGATTTCTGGTTGTGGGGATTTTTGAAAGATTCTGTATCTAAAGACAGATGTCAGACAATCTCTGATCTGAAAGACAGTATTAGACTTCATATTCGCTCAATCTCACAAGACAGTTTACGCAATTCTGTAGAAAGCACAATTCTGAGAATGGAATGCGTGATTGAAAATGGTGGAGGATTCATTGAGCATGCGTAATGTTATTCTTCGTTATTGCCTCGCTGCCGAGCGACATGTTTTATTTTTGTTGATGCAGGTTACATCACATGAAATTATATTCATTTTTCTGTATTGTTTGGAGTCATAGGTCAGGCTCTAGAGCTGTCTGATTAGGTGAACTTTAATTATAACAATTCGCAGTTCGTCGAAGTTTGTTGAAACTTTTTAATGAAACTTTTTAATTTGTGTGATTCGTCTGGATTGACTGAAATTGATATAATGAATCTGCAAACATCGCCTTAAATATTGGCGCAGCGCCACCTACTGACGAAAAATGTAACTAATTTTTTTTTCGATTTTCGCAGAGCGCATCTCTTCAACTACGTACTAGTGAAAATTTGTTTCGTTTGGAGCCATAGAACCGGCTCTAGAGCCTTCTGAATAAACTTTAATTATAACAACCCTGTATATAACAAAGTTTTTTTTGCCAATTTCTGTCTAATATTTGAGATATTCCGAATAACAATATGGCATTACTTTAGTGATATTACTTTAATGATATACACTTTACTCTGGTAAAAAAGTTTTAGAAACATCTGAGGCAAAAAACGAAACGTGGGTCATATGCTGCCACCTAATGACATTAGAAACTAGTTGGATGTGCCAATCCCAAAACTTTCCTCTATCTCACGCAGGTTTTTCATAAAATAAAAAAAATCAGCACCAATTTATATCAAAGTCTAACTGAATCTAAAGTTTTATTAAATTCCGTGCATTAGTTCTTGAGATATGACTATTGCTAAAATCGTGTAAACCTTCAAAATATGGCATAGCAGCGTCACCTGTTGGGAGTTTTAGACCAAAACCTAATCAACAACAACTATGTCAACGTCTGACTGAATCTAAATTTTGAGGAAAATCCGTGCATTAGTTCTTGAGATATAGTTATCGTGATAATAATGAAAAAGTAGCATAACAGCGCCACCTGTTGGGCTATTTACACCGAAACGTAAGCAGCATCTATTTATGTCATGGTCTAAATGATTCTGAAGTTTGATAAAAATAGGTGCATTAATTCTTGAGATAGAGCTATTGCGGAAATCGCGAAAAATGCAGCATAACAGCACCACCTATTGGGCGGTTTTAACCAAAAACTAATTAGCACCAATTAATATTAGGGAATAACGGAATATAAATTTTTATTAAATTACGTGCATTAGTTCTTGAGATAGAGCTCCCACAATTTTTTTTGTCACATACAGACCGACCGACAGAGTCACAGACTCACAGACAGACATTTTCTAAAAACAGTCAAATCGTGGTTCAGGACCTTCTAAAACGTATAAATCCGCCGAAAACCGGAAGTAGAAAATTTTCATGAATCCAATACTTTCTTCTTGTAAAGATACAAGAAAGTAAATATAATATGTAGCATATTATAATTTACAATATTAAGCATCAGATTACAGTATCAAATTTATTTCACCAAAAATGTGTCTTGCCACTTTCTTGACCCCCCTCGACCACCTCAATTTATTTGAGCATTTCAAAAAAATTAGTCTTAATAATTGTATCCGCAAGATAGGTAGTGATATATTTCATACATGTTTTAGGAAACAATAGAAAAACAACTGAAATACTTTTAAGTTTAACTTTTCAGCTACTGGGGAGTTTGGATAATTTTAATGAAAATTAAAGATTACTAGCTGTAGCTTAAATCCAGTAATGGACATATTCCTCATACTGACCTAATATCGTATTCATCTGGAATACCTCCAATGAAATGTCAATATTGGTTAAATATGTATTTTACAGTTCAAAAATTTTGTATTTAAACGTCGCTATTAATTAATTATAGAAATATGTTAGTTACATTTCACTCATGAAAAAATAACTTCCAGAAAATAGCAATATTTGTTAATTATTGACTGAATACATTGATAATATTTCCAACGTAGGGCTAGTGTTATAGAAGTAGTGGCTTTGCATTAGAACTAGTATTTGTAATGAAACGGCAAAGCTTGTGTTGGTTACACAATCTAAAATTGGCGATAAAATTACGAAATATTTCTTGCAAACGTTGGTGGAATATTGGCAAAATGTAAGACTTATAATATTTCATACCAATATTAACCCAATATTATTTTTCAACTATATACATATTACAACGAAATTATATTTCATTATGCTGTTAAAACATTGCAGTTTAATCTTAATAAAAGTGTTCAGTTCGGATTTGTTATTAGAAGATTTTTATGAGTAGAACAATTTTAATATAATTTAAAGTATTAACCCTTAAATAAGAAATATTTTTGAACTCCCCAGAAGTAATAAAAACTGTTAAAACATCAGACATGTGTATATCGCCTATGGAAACCTATGTAACCTATATCAATGGAACCTATAAAACCTATGTAACCTATATCAATGGAACCTATAAAACCTATGTAACCTATATCAATGGAACCTATAAAACCTATGGAACCTCCGTATGGAACCTATAAAACCTATGGAACCTCCGTATGGAACCTATTATCAAGTAAATGTCACCGTAACTCTAATCTTAATAGAAGTGTTCAGTTCGGATTTTTTATTAGAAAATTTTTGAGTAGAACAATTTTAACATAATTTAAAAGTATTAACCCTTAAATAAGAAATACTTTTGAATTCCCTAGAAGTAATGAAAACTGTTAAAACATCAGACATGTGTATATCGCCTATGGAAACCTATGTAACCTATATCAATGGAACCTATGGAACCTCCGTATGGAACCTATTATCAAGTAAATGTCACCGTAACTCAAAATAGGTGGTAATAGTTTTATAAATGCTTTTGAAAAGAATAGCAAACATTAAAACAATTTAAAACTAAACTTTCGCCTAAAGTGAAACTTTTCGTTTAATATTAGAGGTAATACAACAAATAATAAAACACTATTCACCAGTTTGATGATTCAGACAATACAAAAGTTATTTTTCTTACTAAATATTTTCAGTAAAGAGGTATATTTAATCGCCTTTTAGGACAAAGGTAACTAACTGTTCCAAGGGACCATTGGCGCACTGTATATATTGCAAAATCGCGAAAAATATTCCATTCATTTCTTTATCTTTTTGAATTTTGTGAAAGATCTATATATTACTTAATTGGGCACATTTGACCTACATATTCGTACACATTAAATTTTTTAGCACATTGTTTAATCTTTTCAATGCATTTTAGACTATTTTTAAATTAATAAAAGAAGCGGCGTCGCATCACTTTGTCGCGCACAATTCATCGCGGAACGATTCATCGCGCACAATTCATCGCAGCGTCAATTCGTCGCAAAGAGAAAATGTTTTTGAAGACCATGATGATAAAATAAAAATAATTTAGTAAAATTACTTAATGATAATTTGTTTTTAGATATAATCGCATGTAAATTTTTAGTTATAATTATCTATATCTAAAAAACTAATTATCATTAAAAACTTTTACTAAATTGTCTTTATTTTATCATCATAGCTTTCAAAAACATTTTCGTTGCTACGAATTGACGTCTATACAAATTGACACCACGACGAAATGACGCTGTGACGAATTGACGCTGCGATGACTTGTCGCCATGACGAATTGACGCTGCGATGAATTGTGCGTGACGAATTGACGCAGGACCGAAAGAAATAAAGGAATTTATTAAAATATAGTACTTACAATATATTACTTAAAATATGTTAGCATAATTAAAAACATTAGCTTCAACTTACATAAAACACTCGTTATAAACAATAAGAAACTGGTCCCCATCTATATTTTAGTACATATACATCATTTTACATCATACCATAAGTGGATCGTATTTAAAAAAAAAAAAAAACTGCTATTCACAACAGTATCTTCTTTCAGATTCAATTCAAAATTACGCATTAAGACAATTTTTACTTTTCAATATATTCTCAATCAAACATTTTTTTTTAAACACATGTATATTAAAATATTTTTCAAATTCTCTAATTTTTATTTTAATAACTTTAAATTTTTTTTTTACAAACTAGTTGCTTCGTAGTTAATTAAAACATTTAAAAAAAAATCAGCATAAAATATTTAATCTCATTCTTTTTGATTGTGAAAGGAAATCAAAGTGGAGTAATTAAAATAAAATGTTTGCCAAATTTCTTTGAAGAAACGTTACTTCGCATACGTTTTTTCGATATATTTCATTTCATTTTTACTTTTTTCAGTTACATCTTATCGAATTTGGATTGTTCAAATTGATCCATAAAATACTAGGCGATTGTTTTAAAAAAAATTGTGAGTTAGAAAACATACACTGTTATAATACTCACCGCATGTTCAATGTATATGCATTAAATGTATTCATTTTTTTAAATTTAAAATTAGAGGTATACCTACACCCAAAGCGCAAAATATACGCCTTTATATTTATATTAAGTTGCAGTAGATACATAACACAATGCAAGTGTTTTGTAATTGTTGTTTTACGATATCAAAATCAGGGATGCCAGTTTGACCTTCTTTTTTGGTCAGAAATTACGAATCAATACCAGAAGTTCCGAAAAAAAAAAAGAATTTTTAACTTATTTAACAACGAAATGGCTGTCATTAAATTCAGCAAAAATTATTCTTCGGAATTTCTGGTATGAAGTCGGAATTTTAAATAAAAACGGAGGTTAAACTGACAACCCAGACGACAATATTTTTATACTCTAAAGCACAAATCTTGTAAAAGCGTTCTTATAGAATTCCAATTTTACTTCAGGCAATGTGAATGGGTCTTTCCCATCTACGATGATATACTCTATCAATAATCAAGAATTTATGCTTGTGTAAAATATGTTTTTGAACATTCCAAAAATAACTCTACTTTTGAGAAATTTCAATACCAGTAATCGTAGCCTAAGGATATGAAATGATAAGGTTTCATAAGTATTTCAAAATGCAATACGAATCATTGAAGATTTTGCAAATTAAATTTTTCATACAAATAGGTCTTTAACATTTTTGAGTCGAAGTAAATGTGAGTTATTTTTTTAAACAAAAAGCTATTACTTTCCATTTTTATTATGTTAAGTATTCTGAAGTGCACTTATTTATGCAGGAAATTCCCAAAAAATTGTAAGTACATGATTATGTAATGGTAAAAGATTCTTCTTCTACATTTGCCATGCTTGTGTTTGCAATAAATTACATATACTAAAGCTTATAGTATCATTAATAGATATGATTCTTCTCGAACAGAAAAATAAAACATAATCTGTACTCTTTAAATGGTATCCCTTTAAGGTTACTTTGTGTTAGAGTGCATAGCTACACTTTTATAAGGGTACTCTAGCGGACGTTAGAGTTTTTTGCAATTTTGCATGCTATCGTGGTGTCCGGAATTTTAACATTTGTGTGTGAATGAGACCTATTCTGACATTTTCTTAAGTTTCGCAAATTACGTATGAATCTCTGGAAAACCGTTTGTCATGGTTATTTTTGCAATTAGATGCTAACTAGGTAGTTGTGGTTATATAGTAGCAATGTAAAGTGAGGTAGGAGATGGAATCAGTAGATTTTGTAATGCATACTACTCTCGGGTGAAATTGAGCCACGTGTTAACTTCAAGCGGAATATCCGACTATTTCTATTATGTTCTGGAGTTTTTTGTAATCGGCTGCAAGCTTTTGCCAAAGTACACGCTGGCACATTAAACATCGAACCATTCCCATTAAGGGATGGCTAAAAAACATTCTTACTAGACACACACTTCTGAACAAACTCAAACACATCCATCAACAACTAGCACACATCTCCAACCTGACCAGCTTGTTTGTACCCAGGGCAACTCTCATTTCCTCGTATGGCATCGCCCCTTGTCGCGAGTAGTGCTACTCTGGCGATGCCACAGCGCCCCTTGTCGCCAGACAGCACTTCTCTGGCGCGCAACTCTCTAACTCATCTGCTGTCTGATAACCAAGTGCTGTGCGGCACATCATCCTCAAGTCAATTTAAAGAACCTCGGCACCTCGTTGCCCCGTGTCACGAAGGAGACTGTTCTCCGGCAGCAAGGGTTTTGTTCTATGAATTTCGGGCAACTCTGGCCCAAGGTCATTGTACTTTCATCCCGCCTTCTTTCGCGCTTTCCGGTGGGCTTAGCTCCAGCTGAAACTGTACTGTTTTCTTTTATTTTTTTAAAAACCTTAATAAAGGTACCGAGAGGGACATTTATGCTGTAGAGACTTGGCCTCCTCGTCTGAACAGTCCCTCTTAGGCTGTGTAAGAGTGCTATTACATACTAAAGTCATTTTTTAGCTTACAGCAAAGCGAATTGTGAAGCCATTCGGAGCCGAGTTAAGTTAGTTAAAGTTAATATGTTTTCGGAAAGTATTGTCCCCTCTTTAAGTATTCTATAAAATTCAGCTTAATGTTTTATCGTCTACATTTAAATCTACACGTTCTATCACTAATTCCCTGTTCATTGTTATAAATAATTTGTGGTATTTCTTTAAATCTGCTTCCTGGCCTCCTTTCAAGTAAATAACGCGGAATCAATATGTCATAAAAAACTTAAATAATGCAGAGTAAAACAACTGGCTGCATCATATAAATCAAATATCTGTATTCATATCTGTATGGCGAGTAATTTTGTGAGAAAACAAAAAGAAGAATACGTGTAGGTCATATCTAATGAAAGAAAAATAAATTTTGCTGGAATAATAGACATTAGTGCTTTCATGTGTCGTTCTTTTTATGGCAGTAACAGCTTAAATAACTTCTGTACTCATCGTAAAATCCGTATCGTAAAATCCATCGTAAAATTCGTATGTATCGATCATCGTATCTCCACAGAACTAAAATCAGCAAGAAAAATAAAGAAAAATCATGCATCAGGCATCGATTATAAAGCAGTTTTCAATACCAGCAGAGTAATGTTAAGAAATTTCATTTTTTCATGCAATGAAATCGAGCATAGTCCGATCTGTAACCGACTTCTTTTGTGCGTCTCTGTAAATGAAAGATAAAAACTACACACCTTTAATCTATAGAAAACATGCTGTAGTGCAACTCAGTGATCATTTTAAATTTAATTATGTTTGAAGAATACATGTCGATTATATCTACTGCAAGAAAAATTAACTTTACTGGAAATATAGACTTTATTGCCTTCATGTGTCGTTCCTTTTATAGGAATAACAGCTTAAATAATTTCTGTACTTATCGTAAAATTCCCGTGAAATAACCAACAATATATTAACAAACAGAGATATATCCACAGAACTAAAAGCAGCATGAAGAAAATAACAATGAAATATCATGCATCAGACATTGATTATGAAACACTTTTCAATACTAACTGAATATTGTTAAGAAATTCCATTTTTTCGTGCAATGAAATCGATCATAGTCCGACCTGTAACCGAATTATTTTGTGCGTCTCTGTAAATGAACGATAAAAGCTACGCGCCCTTAATCTATAGAAAACATGCTGTAGTGCAACTCAGTGATCATTATTAATTTCAGCTATGGTATCATACACACGCGCACAATTTTTCTTTTTTTTTATCGGTTGTAAAAAGGAAATAAGTCGCCAAATTTAGGGGATTTTTTCCTTTAATGGCAACCTAACTATTGTACTAAGTTTGGCGTGGGCTTGAAAATCGCGCCAAACAATCGGCAAACATCGGTGCGTGAGTGCAATACACCTGTTTTAAAATTTCATTATGTTCGAAGAATACATGTCTGTCTATCTAATGCAAGAAAAATTAACTTTACTGGAAATAGGGACATTATTGCTTTCATGTGTCGTTCTTTTTATAGTATTAACAGCTTAAATAACTTCTGTACCTATCGTAAAGTCCCCGTGAAATGAGTAACAATTTATGAACAAACAGAGGTATATCCACAGAACTAAAAGTAGCATGAACAAAAAACAACAATGAAATATCAGGCATCAATTATGTAACGCTTTTCAATACTTAGAGTATATTGTTAAGAAATTTCATTTATTCATGCAATGAAATCGATCGTAGACCGACCTGTAACCGAATTATTTTGTGCGTCTCTGTAAATGAACGATAAAAGCTACGCATCTTTAATCTATAGAAAACATGCTGTAGTGAATCTCAGTGATTCTTTCAAATTTCATTATGTTTGAAGTATCATAACATCATTAAAATGCATTGCAAACGATATTTTTCCCCATAGATCATAATGTAATGGAATTTACTTGTGCGTCCCTGTAAACGAAATATAAATGCTGCTTATTTTATATTCCTGAGAAAGCATGTGTTAGTCCACCTTAGCGATTCATATGAATTTTTTTATGTTTGAAGTAATGTTACATCATGAAAATGTATCGGAAATCATTTTTAGAGTTTCGTTCATCTCACGAAACCCTATTACTCCCGCTCCGTTGTCTGTCCGTCACAGAACCATTCTCAAAAACTATATAACTTACAGAGTTGAAACTTCGTGTATATAGATAAATACCAGCTGTGAAGAGATCAAAACATTAAAATTTGAAAAATTCGTATTCTTTTAATAAATAGAGATATAAAACCAAAATTCTAACAGCCTTTTCCTATTAAATTTATACATTTTTCGT
Source organism: Maratus michaelseni (assembly GCA_963931845.1). Lineage (NCBI taxonomy): Eukaryota > Metazoa > Arthropoda > Arachnida > Araneae > Salticidae > Maratus > Maratus michaelseni. Next base: position 57,733,660 of record OZ007597.1, read on the forward strand.
TATAGCAGATGCCAAAGATTTAAAATACACAATGAAATTCTTTCTACAATAATTAATTTTCTATCAGACGATTTCCACGTGAAAAATGAAAATGAAATAAAAAGTTTCACCAATTAAAAAAAAGATAAATATGAAATAAAATTGATTGAGTTATAGTCGTATTAAAACGGAAAATGTCTAAGATTTCTCAATAATACAAGGAGTATGAGTGTGTGTAAGTACACAAAGCAGATTAATATCACGTCATTAGAGAATTAAAAAGAAATTTGACGTCATATGGGAAGTTTAACTAATTTTTCAAATGTTTGAGAATAATACAAAGTACGAGTATCAATACGAGTATCAATATAAATAATAGAGAATAGTAAATATATCAGTTTGAGAAACATATTGAATCGTGATAAAAACCCGAATATGGAAATATTCGCATATTTTAACATTTTGAAGGTGTACAATTTGTTTAATTTTGAAATTATTTTTTTTAATACTGCATTTAGTCCGTATGACGGATATTATTACGACAGAATATAACAGCGGGCTTAGCCCGCTATCCGGCTGGTTTAGATATTCGAAAAAACGAAAAAATAGACCGGTAAATTTTTACTTTATAAAAAACATGACTTTTTTCTTTGTTGTTGTTGTTGTTGGTAAATGAAATTTGTTTGAATTTATTTAAGAAAGGATAAAGTGTTTTGAAAGGAACATTAAACGAAACCCTTTGAGCGATCTTCGATCACACTTACCCACTTGTTTTCAATACACCATAGTATAAAGGAATTCTTTTGTGCGCTCTTATAAACGTAGAACTAGCTGACCCGCCCGGTGTACCCGGGCCCATGATAATATATATTTTTTTAAAGAAGTTTTTATTATTTTATATCTTTAACCCGATTTTGTATGAAATTATATTTTAAAATGAAAAAAGCGCTCATTTTCTTGTTCTTTTTATCCGAACTCTTCGAAATTTTTATTGGTTATGAGTAAAACGATTTTACTAGCCCGTGTAAAAATTTCGTGAAAAAATATTGTTATCTAGTTGTAAAAGAAATGTTTTCTGCTCGCTTTTTAGCTCACAGGCTATCAAAGCCTGAGAGCTTATGTGCCCGCAGTTTCTGTACGTACGTATGTATGTATGTATGTACGTAACGCGATAACTCTTGATAGAACTAACCGTTTTACTTTAAATTTTGTTTATAGGTTCCTTGTGATAAGTTCCTTGTGATTAGTTTTGGAGGTTCATTGGTTAAGCATAAAGGGGGGACACGGGGGGCTAACCCCCCATAATTTAGATAAATGGGTTTTTCATGCAGAATTATCTCATATTCTTCAAATTTTGTATATAGGTTCATTTTGATAATGCGCTTCTGTCAATAGTTTTGGGGGTTTATTAAGTATAAAGGGGGAAAGGGGGGGATAACCCCCCCTAATTTCGATAAATGAGTTTTTCATGCAGAATTATCCGATTTTCGTCAAATTTTGTATATAGGTTCATTTTGATAATGCGCTTCTGTCAATAGTTTTGGGGGTTCATTGGTTAAGTATAAAGAGGTAAAGGGGGGGATACCCCCCCTAATTTAGATAAATGAGTTTTTTATGCAGAATTATCCGATTTTCTTCAAATTTTGTATATAGGTTCATTTTGATAATGTGCTTCTGTCAATAGTTTTGGGGGTTCATTGGTTAAGTATAAAGGGGGAAAGGGGGGATACCCCCCCCCCCTAATTTAGATAAATGAGTTTTTCATGCAGAATTATCCGATTTTCTTCAAATTTTGTATATAGGTTCATTGTGATAATGCGCTTATCTGAATAGTTTTGGGGGGGTCATTGGTTAAGTATAAAGGTGGAAAGGGGGGCTAATCCCCCCTTAATTTAGCTAAATGGGTTTTTCATGCAGAATTATCCCATTTTCTTCAAATTTTGTATATAGGTTCATTTTGATAATGCGCTTCTGTCAATAGTTTTGGGAGTTCATTGGTTAAGTATAAAGGGGGAAAGGGGGGATAACCCCCCCCCCCTAATTTAGATAAATGGGTTTTTCGTGCAGAATTATCCGATTTTCTTCAAATTTTGTATATAGGTTCATTATAATAATGCGCTTCTCTGAATAGTTTTGGGGGGTCATTGGTTAAGTATAAAGGGGGAAAGGGGGGCTAATCCCCCCTTAATTTAGATCAATGTGTTTTTTATGCAGAATTATCCGATTTTCTTCAAATTTTGTATATATATTTATTGTAATTAGAGACTTCCCTGATTAGTTTAAGGGGTTCATTAGTTAACTATGGGGGGGGGGGTAACGGGGGTATGACCCCCCCCTTAATATATTGTTGATTTCTTTATTTTTCGAGGGGCATATTTCAAATTCTTTGAAATAAGAGTATAATATACAATTAGTGTGAATAGCCTGTGAGCTCAATGCCCTCAGTTTAACTGGGCAGTTTTCTTTTTTTTGTTTCTTTGTTTGTTTTCGTATAGGTTTCTTTAACATAATAACAAAAAAATAGTTCTCATCTTCCGAACTCTTTGAAATTTGAATTGGTTATAAATATAACTGTATCCAAGCTCTCCTTAAAATTTTACAAAAAAAAATAATATTTAAAAGTGAAAACTTGAATATTTAAAAAAAAAAGCTTTCAACGCAATGGCCATATTATGCCATCCGTTTTTAATGAACCTTTTTCAATCCCCATAGGCTAAACAGATCTAGGTTAAACAGGGGAGGGCTAAACGCGTTTTCCGATGGTAGAAGACTTTTAAACTATGCTGAAAAGCGTTAAAAATTCCACATACTACATGAATTCTGATTATAGTACAATAAAATTTTACTCTAATAAAAAAATAATTTATTAATACTTTTAAGGTTGTATGTAACATTTTTAAGATTTAAAAAATAATTTCAATAATTTCTCCTTTATTTTTATTTTTTTTTCAGTGGTAAAACATTAATGATCGCATGCAAGATTTGAAGCGCATGCTAGCTCTTCCATTTCAGTGATCACGCTTTTTGAACTTTCAAAATCCTTTTAAACTGAAATAATTCCTTTTCTTTGATAAGAGAAAAAGTTCCTAACTGCATCAGAAATCTCAAGAAGAAAAAAAAAAAAAAAAAAAAAAAAAAGCTTTTTTCAGTTTTTTTTTTTTTTTTTTTTTTACTTCTACATTTTTCCAAAAAAAAAAAAAAAAAAAAAGAAGTTGGAACATAGAAAATGAAATGTTTTATTGAACGCAAAAAAATTTCAATATAATTCACAATTTTGAATAACTTAGCAGTTTCAATTTATTTTTATGCAATGTTAGACAGACTATATTTCTTTTAAGTACTAAAAGGTGTAAATTAACAACATAATGCATAGTAAAATAACTTTTATTAGGTTGTTTGACATGTTTCGGCTCACTCCGAGCCATTTTCAAAAACAAATGAGAATATTCCATAATTGCACGGTCTTTGAAGTTATTAATTAAAATGATCGTGCAATTATGGAATATTCTCATTTGTTCTTGAAAATGGCTCGGAAAGAGCCGAAACATGCCAAACAACCTTTTTCTTCGAGAAAAATTTTCAAGTTATTTTACTGTGTATTATGTTGTTTACACCTTTTGACTTTTAAAATAAATATATTATTACAAGGTGTTATAATTTATTATATCGTTAAGGTGAATACCAATTAAAAACCAATTATTGAGTTAATATTGGACTAATATGTAGTTCATTGGATTTATATAAAAATTATTCAAATGCAGTGCCTATATTTTAAACTTGCAGTTACTACAATTAGGCAAACAAACTTCTTAATATTAACATAAGTTGAAGAACTGCGCTAAGCCTTTCGAAAGAACGTTGTCTTTCTTCGTCAGGCGCAAAAGACGTGCTACCACTTGGAAGGCGGGAAGCAAGCATCTTGATCCCGCCTTCCAGGTGGTCGCAAGCGTCTTGATTTTGCGCCTGATACAGAAAGACAAAGTTCTTTCGAAAGGCTTAGCGCATTTCAACTTATGTTAGTATTAAAAAGTTTATTTGCTTTATTATATCGCACCCGTGTGTTGATTATCTTAATTTGCAGTTACTACATTTGTTATTGCATTCCCGCAAAATGAGTAAAGAACTATGATGAAACAGAGACATATCCACAGAACTAGAAGCGGCATGAGGGGAAAAGCAGAATGAAAAATAATGCATCAGGTATATATTATGAAACACTTTCCAATTCTAACAGAATATTATTAGGGAATTTCATTTTTCCATGCAATGAAATTGATCATAGTCCGTACATGACCCAATTTGGGCACATACCTAAGAATCTTTCGACCCAAATTGGGTTTTATTTTTTTCTGTGTGTAAATAAACGATAAGAGCTACGCACCCTTGATGTATAGAAAACATGCTGTAGTGCAACTCAGTGATCCTTTTTAAATTTCATTATGTTTGAAGTATCATATCATCATTAAAATGCATCACAAACGATTTTCCCCCATAGATAATAATGTAATGGAATTATTTTGTGTGTCCCTTCGAACAAATTATAAATGCTGCTTGTTCTGTACTCTTGAGAACGCATGTTTTAGTCCATCTTAGTGATGCATATCAATTTCATTATGTTTGAAATATTGCAGAATCATGAAAATGTGTCGGAAACGATTTTTCCAAACAGCCCATAGTATAACGGAACTCGAGAGTGTGTCCCTGTAAAATAAACGTACTGTAAATCCCGCAAACTTCATTTTCGGATCCGAATATTTTATAGTAAACATCAATAACACATAAATTTTACATGGCAACCCGAGTATATTTATGAGAGTTAAAGCCTGGATAGACGGCCAGACATACAATCCTAATGTATAAAAACTTTTCAACTATGTTGTAAAGTGAGTTACACATTGCACATACATGCAGTCTGTTCACTGTTCAATAAAATTTTCTTCTAAAAAATTGGTTATTTTATTAACCAATTTAAGTTTACCTGCAACATTTTTGAGCATTTAAAAATATATTCATCAATTTCTGTCTTTTTTTAAAAAAAATTCCAACATAGTTGAAAAGTGTTTATGAATTCGGTTTTTCTGTCTGTCTGCCGTCTGTCTGTCTGTTTGTCCGTGTTCTAACTCGCGTAAATATATACAGATTGTCATGAAGTTGATACATGTTATTGAGGTTTACTATGGCCTGTTCGGTATTGAATATGAAGTGTGTAGCACTTAGTTTATTTACAGGGACACGCAAAAGAATTCGTTTACATTACGGTCGTTTTGCAGTTTATCAGCAAAATCATTTGCAGTTTATTTTACTGGTGTTACACAATTTCAAAATATTGAAATTGATATATATCACTGAGGTGCACTACAAGAGGCTTACTATAGAATATGGTGTGCATAGCCCTTATAGTTCCTTTACAGGACACTCAAAAGAATTCTGTTACATTACGGTGTATGGGGGGAAATCTTTTGCGGTTTATTTTAATGTGTCACCATAATTGATATATAACACTGAGGTGCATTACAAGACGCTTACTATAGAATATTGTGTGTATAGCATTATCGCTCATTTACAGGAACACACAAAATAATTCGGTAATATATGTTAACAATAATTGCTGGAAGTGCTTTTTCAGTTGCTGAACGTGTTTTTAAATTTAACTCATTTTTTGTCTATTACTTGGTTATGAATCATATACAGCGCAGCACAAAAGTTTTTGGATACATTTACGTTTTTTGACGGAAATTCTAGATGGTGAATTTTAAACTGTGCTATGCGTTTCCTAACTGAACTAAAATTTAGCATTGTAAGTGATATATATACAAATCTATAGATCATATACAGAGCTGCGCAAAAGAATTTGGATATTTTCCGAATATTGTTTGTAATTTTTTAAATTGTGCTTTTTTAAATATGTTATGCGTTTTCAAAAAATAAACATTCCTCCTCCTGGAGAAAAGTTCCTATGCTTAACGGCTGGATCTCCACGAAAAGGAGATTTGATTTGTTTACTTAGATATCATCTTTCACCTTATTAACGGTAAAGATTCGTAAAATTATTTTGGAAGTGTTACATAATTTATGCTTGACGCATAATTTTTCTTGCTTGTTTTTTTTCTTTCTTTCTTTCTTTTTTTTCTTTTTTTGAGTAGTAAATAATTAATGATCGCTTGAAACATTCGAAGCGCATGGTAACTCTTCCATTTCAGTGATTACGCTTTTTGAACTTTCAAAATCAATTTAAACTGAAATAATTCCTTTTCTTTGATAAGAGAAAAAGTTCCTAACTGCATCAGAAATCTCAAGTATAAGATAGGAAAAAAATCTTTTTCCTATTCATTTTATTGTTTTTTATTTCTACATATTTTCTTTCCAAAAGAGAAAAAAGGTGGATAATTTAAAAAGAAAATTCTATAGAAAATCAAAAATGAAAATTATTTTCAATATAATGCACAAATATAAATGTCTTAGCAGTTGCAATTTATTTTTATTCAGCAATGTTTGACAAGGCGTAATATACCTAATAAAAATTAAATATCGATCTAATATTGGCTTACTGTGAAGTTCATTGGATTTATACAGAAAATATTTAAATGCTGTACCAGTATTTGAAATTTGAAATTGTTATATTTGAAAAATTTCTCATTTTTAGCTGAGCTCCTCTAATATTTTACAACTTTTAGCAATATTGTGAAACGACTCCAAATTGTTTATAACCCAATATTTCGCTTAATATATAAAGTCCAATATTACATCTAAATTTCACAAAATTTCACAAATAACAATCTCTTATATAGAATGAATTTATTAATTTCCAGCTTATTTAAAATTGACTATAATTTATATAACTGTTGCTAAGGGTTTATATAAGACTTTTGCATAAAAAGTTAATTTTTAATTTTCTTTTAATTTGTGTAAATTAAAAGTTAATTTGTGTAAATTAAAAGTTAATTTGTGTACTTCATTAGATTTATATAGAAAGTATTTAAATGCTGTACCAGTATTTGAAATTTGAAATTGTTGCATTTGAAAAATTTCTCATTTTTAGTTGAGCTCCTCTAATATTTGACAACTGCTGGCAATATTGTGAAACGGCTCCAAATTGTTTATAACCCAATATTTCACTTTATATATAAAGTCCAATATTAAATCTAAATTTCACAAAATTTCACAAATAAAAATCTTTTACATATAATGAATTTATTGGTTTTTATCCTATTTAAACTTGACAGTAATTTATAGAACTATTGCTAGGGACTTTTATAAGACTTTTGCATAAAAAGTTAATTTTTGATTTTCTTAACAATTTACAATATAATTGAAAAGCGTCTATGACTTCAGTTTGTCTACCTACAGTATATAGCTTGTCCGTGGTTTAACAGCCCTTAAATGTATTCAAATTCCTTTATAATTAAGGTTACTATGGCATGTTCGCTATTGAAAATGAAGTGTGTAGCGTTTATAGTTTGTTTACCGGTTCGGTACAGTGGTTCCCAACCTTTTTTCTCTCGCGTAGCCCTTGGTTAAACATTTCATTTATGCGTACCCCTTCTCACATAAACCCATTCCAAATATTTTTGCTTTCGTTCATCAATAATGTTCTTAGGCTAGTTACCAATGTTAGATGATGTTCTCTTCAGAATTCCAATTTTCAACCACTTATCGATTTTGAACCACAACATAATATCAATATAGAGTCACTCAAAACACTAAATATTAGCTAAAAATTTCAAAGTAAGTATTCACAAAAAATGGATGAAGCTCTACACCCGTTAATACAAGTTAATGAGTTCATGCTAAGGCTGACCAGTCGCACTCTAAAATGATGGCATGCTTTCAAATGGGTTTTAAATGAAATCGTCGAAACCAGAAGCCTCGATACGATTCATGTTTTTTCTAGGTATTTCTAGAATTACTAGAAAGAAAACAACAAAAGAAAAGGAGGGACACATGCGAAATCGCAAGACATTATTACTAGAGGGTGGAGATAATGGCGATATATGGTCAACCAGTTAATTAGTTTAGGCATTTTCCTTTATTTTATCCGAATAGCCTATTTTAATTTTACACAAAGTCTCTATTTGTAAACGAAAAGTTTTCTGTTTTCATTTTCATTTTAATTTTTTGCGTTATCTACCATAACCAATATAATTTTCACGTACCCCAGGTTGGGAACCGCTGGTTTACAGGGATATTCAAAAGAATCCTGTTACATTATAGTGTACGGGTACAAACCGTTTTCGGTTCACTTTAACGAAGTTACAGTATTTCAAACATAATGAAATTGGTATACATTTTAGAGGTGTACTAGAACATGCTTTCTGTAATATATAGAATGTAAAGCATTTATCATTTATTTATCATTTTGTTTTATTATACAGGTATATTCAAAAGAATACCGTTACAATATAGTCTACGAGGGCATATCGTTTTCAGTTTACTCTAAGGAAGTTACTTCAAACGTATTGAAATTTATATACATTTTAGAGGTGTACTAGAACATGCTTTCCGTAATATATGGAACGTAAAGCATTTATCATTTAGTTTTATTATATGCTATATTTTAGTGTAGTTCATTAATCACCATTTATCATTTAATTTATTAATCAGTTTTCTTAAACCGCCAGAATATCGTTTAGAACACTTTCCAACATAGTTGAAAAGAGTTTATGAATTCGGTTTGCCTGTCTGTCTGTCTGCCGTCTGTCTGTCCGTGTTCTAACTCGCGTAAATATATTCGAAATGTCATGCAATTGATATATGTTATTGAGGTTTACTATAGCATGTTCGGTATTGAAAATGAAGTGTGTAGCTCTTATAGTTTTTTTACAGAGACACTCAAAAGAATTCTGTTACATTACGGTCTATAGGGAAAATCATTTGCGGTTTATTTTATTGATGTTACACAATTTCAAATGTATTGAAATTGATACATATGACTGAGGTGCACTTCAAAAGGTTTACTATAGAATATGGTGTGTATAGCACTTACAAGGACACTCAAAAAATTTCGTTACATTACGGTCTATGGAGAAAAATTGTTTGTGGTTTATTTTTATAATATTTCACTATTTCAAACATAATTGGAATTGATATGAGGTCCATTACAACAGGCTTACAATAGAATACTGTGTGTATAACATTAATTGTTCATTTACAGGGACACACAAAATAATTCAGTACTGCCTGTTAACAATAACTGCTGGGAGTGCTTTTTGAGTTGCTGAACGCCTTTTTAAGTTTAACTCATTTTTTGCCTATTATTTGGTGTGTATAAATTCTACAGATCCTATACAGGGCAGCACAAAATTCTCGAATACATTTCCGTTTATTGACGGAAATTCAAGAAGGGGAAGTTTAAACTGTTCTACGCATTTACTAACTGAACTAAAATTTAGCATTCTATGTAGCAGATATATAAATCTATAGATCATATACAGGGTTGCAAAAAGAATTCAAATATTGTTCCGAATATTGTTGGTAGCTTATGAAATTGTGTTTTTAAATACGTTATGCGTTTTCCAAATTATTTACTTAGATATCATCTTTCACCTTATTAAACGGTAAAGATTTGTAAAAATATTTTTTAAGTGTTGGGAAGTGTTATATAATCTATGCTTCATGCATGATTTTTCGATCTTGTTTAATATGCTATCAATTCTCAATTAAACATTCTCAGCTGCGTAACTGAGTTTATTTAAGGTAAAGTTAGGAGAGTCGGCGCACAATTCAAAAGAGTAACAATAAAAAATCTAAAGATTAATTTTTTGCCAAACTATCCATGAATAATTTTGACTTCATTTGTTTTTTATGCATTTCCAATGCTATTTTGTTGTTATATTGTAATTTAATAGAAAAATTGTAATAAAACCAAGAAAGTTGCTTTGCGCTGTCTATCCTTATAGCCCAGTCAAATTGTAGTTTGAGATGGAAAATTCTGGTGTAATTGTTTTTAGTGGCTTATTTTATGTTTTTTGGGGTGCTGAATACGAATCTGAAGTTTTCCAACAAAATTTCGTTCGGCAAATTTGTTTTTTTTACAAAAAACCTGTAAAAACACGGACTTTTTTCGTTTCTTTCAAAATAACTCCAAAATTGTGCATTTTGCGTGAAAGTTAGCAATCTATGAGTTAAAGAGAATAAAATTTCCTACATTTTATGCATTGAAAGTTTTTTTCTATGATCAATGGTTTAGCCGTCAGAGTGCCTCAAAAATGGGTATTAAAAACAAAAACTGTAAAAAAACGGGAATTACGGCATTGTATGTCGATGTAACATGGAAACAAACCATTTAACGCAAATATTAACCATCAGTGATACTAAAGATTATATTATTGACTATATTTTATGCATTTAAGGTAGGGGAAAAGTGTGGATCTGGCACCAGTGGAAGTTTTGAGCAGTGGAGTATCTCCACCTCCTCTCAAGAGTCAAAGGTGCTCCTCCTCCGGAGAGCTAGTACTCTAAGAGAATATAAAATTTTGAAAAAGGGGGTAAAATTTGGTACAGGAGATAAAACTATCTAAAATCGTCGAAAAACAGTAATGTTTGGAAAATAGCAATAAACACTTAAAAAAAATCCATTGAACAATTACATAAATATAATAATGAATCCTCTTCCGACACACAAACAATATTTTTAATTCAAAACTTAACATTTAAATATTTGTATGTTTTTCCTCCCCCCCTCCGCATTCTAGAAATTTCTGAAATGGCAGTTTCCTTGCAGGCAAATATGCAACAGATTTTCGCCATTTTAAAAAGATATTTATTGAAATATAGATTTTTTTAAAACCAATATGCTTTTAAAAGAACTGTTTATAATGCTGTCCAAAAAAGGAAATATTAAAGTGCTGATAAGCTCAAGATGAACGCAAATTAAATGATTGGTCTCTGTAGGGGCATACATTCAAATGTATATTTTTTAAAGCCAGGCAAAGGGACAGTTTCAACACTCATTTTTTCTCCTGACTGCAAACTTGAACAATCGGTTGCTGACAACATATTATTTTTACATGCCATGAGTGGTTGTGATACTACTTCCTATAATACTAGCCTTTTTCAAAGTAGGAAAAAGGAGGTTTCTTCAGACTCTCAAAAGAAACCCGGCATTAATTAAAGCCATTGAAATTTTTAAAGACCCTATGGCAGATGCTGGTGCAATTACTGATGCTGGCAATCGTTTTTTGACTTCCTTGTACAAATTATCTGACAAGGAAACCACGTCATTAAACAAATTGAGGTATCTATGCTACCTTAAGTCTGCATATAAGCCATCAACCCATTTGGCGTCCCTACCTCCTACGGAGGCTGCAGCTAAACAACATTCTTTAAGGGTGTATTTTAAAGTTCAGGAATGGCTTGGGAATGAAAAAAATCCTGAACAATGGGGTTGGAAAAGTACCAAAGATGGTCTAGAGCCAATAACCACGCTAGAGCCACCAGCACCTCAAGCCGTTCTAAAACTCATTTCTTGCAAATGCAAGAAGACATGCCGTAAAAACTGTGGATGTAAAAAAGCAGGCCTCAGCTGCTCTAATATGTGTCTAAACTGCGAGAGCAGTTGTAATAACATGCATAATATTGAAATAGAAGAAAACGAGGATGACCCGGAATACCCTGAAGTACTTGAAGGTAATTATACATAAATCATTCCATTTCACATTTATTTTTTCATTAATTTTTAATTTGGTGTGGTCAAAATATGTATCCCAATACACTGTGCATAACTATTTAGTTTTTAGACAATTAAAACTATGTCATTAATTATTTTTTAAAACCCTGATACGTAGTATACTAGCTTTTTTGCTCCCTGATTTGGGGTCCAAAAGTGACCGATTCCTGAAATGAGCTGTAAAAGAGGGCTGATATTAAAAAGAGGTAAAAATAATGTTATGATAAAATGCTGTATGAATCTTAACTTAGTTATAATTAATTCCACCGTTTAAAAAAATATTATACACACCAGTTCTTCTCCGGAGCATAAGTTTCGATCCTCGGGACAAAAACGGCTTTTCGCGCCCGTATGCGTAAATAGCTATTATATAATTAATTTCTTTTTTATAGGTGTAGAAGACCTAGAAGGCATACCCTCAGGAAACATGAAACCATTGGCCAAGAGGACTCGGTTTGACTGACAAGTTCCTTACAATGTCCATAATAATTATTAATTAATATTGTATAAATACATAACTACCTATTTTACTATATTATTTAACATTAAACAGTTTACATACTAATCAATCGTGAATCATTTATCATTTTTTGTACCTATATAACCTAACATCAACGTTTTACATAGCTGCACACATGTATAATGATGCATATAAGTTATATGCCTTTAATAAGGAGGTGGATGACTACTTCGTGCATTCGTCATTGCTTTTTTCATAATTATTCAAGGTCCAAGAAAATTACTTGCACATAAATTGTAGAGAATTTTATCTATTTTTTTTAAAGCCTAGTATAATGTATACTATGTATAGGTTTATTTTTAGGCCTTATGAACAGAAAGGCTGTAAAAAATGTGTTTTTTGCTATTTTCCGAAAAGTACTGTTTTTCGACGATTTTGCCTAGTTTTACTTCCTTTACCTAATTTTACCTCTTTTTAGAAAATTTTATCACATCTTAGAGGAAGAACTCCCCGGAGGAGGAGCAACTTTGACTCATGAAAGTAGGTGGAGCTGCTCCACTGCCCCCAACTTCCACTGGTGCCGGAACCGCACTTTCCCCCTACTTTAAATGCATAAAATATAGTCAATCATATAATCTTTAATATAAATGATGGCTAATATTTGCGTTAAATGGTTTGTTTCCATGTTACATCGACATACAGTGCCGTAATTCCCGTTTTTTTACAGTTTTTGTTTTTAATACCCATTTTTGCGGCACTCTCACGGCTAAACCATTAATCATAGAAAAAATCTTTCAATACATAAAATGTAGGAAATTTTATTCTCTTTAACTCATATACTGCCGACTTTCACGCAAAATGCACAATTTTGGAGTTATTTTGAAAAAAAAAACGAAAAAAGTCCGTGTTTTTACAGGTTTTTTGTAAAAAAAAACAAATTTGCCGAACGAAATTTTGTTGGAAAACTTCAGATTCGTATTCAGCACCCCAAAAAACATAAAATAAGCCACAAAAAACAATTACACCAGAATTTTCCACTTCAAGCACTTTTTGAGCACAATTTGACTGGACTATTACAGGGTTGGCGTGATGGCGCACATGGGTAGGAGAGATTGTTACTAATAATAGCTACAATTAAATTGTTAACAATAATAATTATACTTAAATGACATTGTTGTAAGCTTTTTGTATACATATATTATTGTATTAGGAGTGAATATTTCAACCTAATGATTAAAGAGTCAGAAAAAGGAAATAATTTTAAAAACGATTAAAAAATTTTAATTAAATTTTTAATTAAATTTAATTATTTTTAAATAAATTTATTTAATAATATAAATTAAATAATCAGAAAAAGCAAGTCCAGATAAAATTACGAAAAAAAAAAAAACATTAAGTTACTTGATAACACGTTTAACTTAAAACTAGTCCATTTTAATTTTTCATTTTTTTAGGCAAATTTACCAATAGGCTGCGTAATCTCTCCTAACATGGAAACTAATGGAAACAATGCTCCATCTCTCGTAAGTAGCAGCTGCGCAATTTCTTCAATTTCGGTAGGAGATATTGCGCAGCCTTTTATATAAACATGGCCGCTACTAAAATGAACCGTTGATGTTCACATTGTTAGTCTAGATTAGTAGCTTATGAAAAATCGTTTAAGTTTAAAATATTTTGTACTACTGACATTGTGTATAAATTCTGATGAATAGCTATGAAAATTCAAGCACTTACTTTGAGAAAACAAAACAAAATAGCAATACTTTATCTTAGACACTCAAAACAATCAACGTGCACTTTCAAGTAGACACTCCACTACTGCTGTTGTACAACTATCTGGAGTCGTTGCGAGATCACTCCACTCCTTCCCCCGAACCTCTAAGTGCACAATCTCTCCTGGCTTCACCTTATGGAAGAGTAGCAATATAACACTATTAATTTTAATGTTAATGTTAATACTATAGCCATAAAATCCACAAATATACAGATTCCTTTGTTAATGACATGACTAGCACTCCTTTTCTCTCTCTCTTTGTGTGGAGAGATCCTGCACATTGATACTTTTGAACTGTTGAAGTTTATGAAAATAGTATCTTGGTAACTGTAGGTTAAAATATTGTTTGTTTTAAGAGTTTTGCCAATCAATGTAAGAAAGGTTTTTACTTACGCATCATACATAGTATAGGGTAAGTCTTGTAATCGTTTTGAAAATCGAAACAAAAATTTTGACGGATTTACACGTTTCAGACACTAGAGATTCCGAAAAGCATATTTTAAAAAAAATTGCCGTCCGTCTGTGTGTCTGTATGTCTGTGTGTCTGTGTGTCTTCAAACGCTCTATCTCCTGAAAAAATTGAGATAGAGACTTAAAATTTGGCATGTACTTAGTATGTAATAATGGGAAGAAGCTTATTGAATTTCAGTAACCTCGATTATCCGGAACTATTTTTTTCGGACTCTCGAAATATTTATTCTGATAAAAGGTACATAAAAATTTTCGAAATTGTTTATTTTAAGGAGTGAATATAAAAGAAAATAATGAAACATAAATTTTGCATAAACCATGAAGTCGCTCGGATAATGAGTTGCCGAGATATTTGTAGTCCTATTTCCACACTCTTCGATTTTTCATGACCCTGTATTTCATCCAAATTTCAATTCAAAGATATATTTTAATTGGAAATGAGACGCTTAATCAGATGCAATAAACCGCTAGTTAATAAGATTATTGTTTTAAGAGTTATAAGGATGTTTCTTTTAAGCAATTCAGTAATCGAGCCTTTAAAGTTTATGACGTCATCAAGCCACGATTTTATTCGAATTGCAATGCATTTTATAAGTAGTTTACACATTTTTTATTTTAATATTTTACATTATGCATATCCATGATGGGTAAGTATTACGGTGGCCCCCAACGACTAGTTTTATTATAATTAATTTTTTAGGTTTATTATAAACTCACTGTTACAATTGCTTTTCGAATATTTTGTTTCGTCGAATTTTGACAGATTCCACCTCGTTTGTATTGAAGACATGGTAAAATGTGATTTTTTAAATATTTATTTCCTATAAGTATCATTTTCTTTTCTTTTTTTTTCTTTTGTTCTTTATCGAACGAATTTAATAATTATAAACTTATATAACTTCTATAAGTTTTATAGCTGTTGCCACCAACATTTAGAAGAATTTTGCTTAAAACGGTGATTGATGCTTTCAGTTATAACGCATGAAGCATTTTACGGAGAAAAACTTGTAGCAGTGTAACAATGGACAAATAATGTGAAATATGTTGCAACAAACACGAAGACGTTCGAATATTTTGTTTATTTCTATGAAATAACTAGAAAGGGACACTTACAGTTTTTATCTAATTTATTTTAGAAAGCAATTTATATTAAATTCATTGTAAAATAGGATTTTTCAAAAATTTATTTCCTATAAGCACTATCAGTTTTTCATTTGTTATTGTTGTTTTATCAAAGGAATTTACTAATTATAAACTTATATAACATCTTTTATAAGATTTAGAACTGTTGCCACCAACATTTAGAAGAAATTTGTATAAAATGGTAATTGAAGCTTTTATTTATAATTCATGAAATGTTTTTGAAGGGAAAACAGAGTGTAATAGTGGACGAATAAAGTGAAAGATGTTGCAAGAAACACGAACACATTTGAATATGTTGTGTATTTCTGTAAAATAACTAGAAAGGGACATTTACGGTTTTTTTCTCTAATTTATTTTAGAAAGCAATTTATATTAAAGTCATTGCAAAGTAGGTTTTTCAAAAATATATTTCCTATAAGTATCAGGTATTTTGTTGTAGTTGTTATTTATCGAACGAATTTACTAATTATAAACATATATAATATCTTTTATAAGTTTTAGAATTGCTGCCACGAAAATGTAGAAGAATTTTGCATAAGACGGTAATTGATGCTTTTATTTATAACGCAAGAAGTGTTTTGAGGGGAAAACAGAGTGTAATAATGGACAAATAATGTGAACGATGTTGCAAGAAACAGGAACACATTCAAATATTTTGTGTATTTCAGTGAAAGAACTAGAAAGGAACATTTACGGCTTTTTCTCTAATTTATTTTAGAAAGCAATTTATATTAAAGTCCTTGCAAAATAGGTTTTTAAAAAAGTATCAGGTTTTTTTTTTTGTTGTAGTTGTTATTTAATTGAACTAATTCACTAATTTTAAACATATATAACCTATTTTATAAGTTTTAGAATTGCTGCCACGAATATGTAGAAGAATTTTACATAAAACTGTAATTGATGCTTTTATTTATAACGCAAGAAGTGTTTTGAGGGGAAAACAGAGTGTAGTAATGGACAAATAATGTGAAAATGTTGCAAGAAACACGAACACATTCGAATATTTTGTGTATTTCTGTAAAAGAATAAGAAAGGAACATTTGCGGTTTTTTCTCTAATTCATTTTAGAAAGGAATTTATATTACAGTCCTTGCAAAATATGATTTTTCAAAAATATATTTCCTATAAGTATCAGGTTTTTTTTTTGTTTCTTTTTTTTTTTAATTGCACGAATTTACTAATTATAAACATGTATAACATCTTTTATAAGTTTTAGAATTGCTGCCACGAAAATGTAGAAGAATTTTGCATAAAACGGTAATTGATGCTTTTATTTATAACGCATGAAGTATTTTGCGGGGAAAACAGAGTGTAACAATGGACAAATAATGTGAATTATGTTGCAATAAATACGAACACATTCGAATATGTTGTGTATTTCTGTAAAATAACTAGAAAGGGACCTTTACGGTTTTTTCTCTAATTTATTTTAGAAAGCAATTTATATTAAAGTCATTGCAAAATATGATTTTTCAAAAATATATTTCCTATAAGTATCAGGTTTTTTTTTTTGTTGTTGTTGTTGTTGTTTTACAGAACGAATTTACTAATTATAAACATATGTAACATCTTTTATAAGTTTTAGAACTGTTACATTTAGACAACATTTACACCAACATTTAGAAGAATTTTGCATAAAACGGTAATTGATGCTTTTATTTATAGCGCATGAAGTATTTTGAGGAGAAAAAAATGGACAAATGGACAGATAAAGTGAAATATGTTGCAATAAACACGAACACATTCCAATATTTTGTGTATTTCTATAAAAGAACCAGAAAAGGACATTTACGGTTTTTTCTCTAATTTATTTTAGAAAGCAATTTATATTAAAGTCCTTGTAAAATAAGACTTTTCAAAAAATTATTTTCTAAAAATATCAGTTTTTTTTTTTTTTGTTTGTTATATCGAACGAATTTACTAATTATAAACTTAAATTAACATCTTTTATAAGATTTAGAGCTGTTGCCACCAACATTTAGAAGAATTTTGCATAAAACGGTAATTGATGCTTTTATTTACAACGCATGAAGTGTTTTGAGGGGGAAAACAGAGTGTAATAATGGACAAATAAAGTGAAAGATGTTGCGAGAAACACGAACACACCCAGTTGGTGGGTTGCACAGTGGTTAAGCAGGGAAAGAGGACATTAAAGGACGCTTCTGTGAACACGGGGAGAAATAATGAAGGGAAATTTGAGCATTTTGAGCTCAAATTATATTTAGCTTTGAGTGTTTCTCTCACGTGGCCATCTGCTTTCTCTGGAAATGAGCTTTTTATCGATTAAAAGTAGTTTTAAATTTAGAGATAAGTGCGTTTGATATTATTTTAATGTGAGGTGACACTTTGTGATTTTTAACACTTTCCAACATAGTTGAACAGTCTTTATGAATTCGGTTTGTCAGTCTATCTGTCTGGCCGTGTTCTAACTCTCATATATATACTCGGATTGCCATGAAATTTTTAGATGTTATTAAATTTTACTATAGAATGTTCGGTATTGAAAATGAAGAGTGTAGCATTAATAGTTCATTTACAGAGATACCCAAAATAATTACATTACATTATCGTCTATGGCAAAAAATCGATATTTCAAACATAATGAAATTAATGTGCATTACTGAGGTGGACTACCGAATGCTTTCACCGGAGTATACAATAAGCAACATGTATAGTTCAAGTACAGGGACGCACAAAATAACACCTTGCATTACGATCTATGTCAGAAAACCGCATGTGGTGCATTTTAAAGATGTTATGACAGTTAAAACTTAATGAAATACATACTTCAAACATAATACATCACTAAGGTTCAATACAACTCGTTTTTCATAGATTATAGAGTGCGTAGGATTTATCGTTCTTGCACAAAGACGCACTAAAGAATTCGGTTAAGGGACTGAATGTGATCGGTAATTGCTGGAAGTGCTTTTTCCGCTGTGGCATGCAATTTTATCTAATTTTTAGTGTTTTACGTTTTCTGTACAAATTCTATAGATCCTATACATGGCTGCACGAAAGACTTCGAATATGGACAGTAATTGCTCAAAATAGATTTTTATTGAATTTTGTGTTTTTTAAATTGTTGATTTACATATATCATTTCATCGTATGAAAAAATTAAATTTCCCTATAATATTCAGTTAGTGTTGGAATGTATTTCATAATCTATGCCGGATGCATGACTTTTCATTCTTGTTTCACATTGTTGCAAATCAGACTACGCTTTAAAAAATTTGCAGCAAAGTATCCGGTCATTCGATAACTGTAATTTAACGCTATTCTGACCATAATATTGCCCATATTATGGTCAGAATACTGTTAAATTACGGTTATAGAACAGTTTTCTATAAAAACGGTCGAATGAACGGATACTTTGCTGCAAATGTTTTACAGTGTACTTCATACTCTTTGATTTACGTAATAATAATAATAATAATAATAATTTTTAAAATATCACTTTAGTTTTCGATTCGAAAGTTGGAGTTTTATCATTCGTGACATAAATGGAACAAAATACAGTATATCTATAACAAGAACGAAAAATCATGCGTCAGGCATAGCTTACGAAACCTTTTCCAACACTAAACAGAATATTATTAAGATATTTTTTTCAGATGATAAAATGACATATCTAAATAAGGAATAATAATAATAATAATAATAATAATAATAATAATAGCATAACGGCACACATATAGAAGCCCATAAATGTATACCACAGCAGAAAACGCATTTCTAGCTATTATCCATCATACTCATTCCTATGACAGATTTATTTTGTGCGTCTCTGTAAATAAGCAGTAAATGCTACGTACTCCATAATCTATTAGAAAACATGTTGTATACTACACCTCAATGATATTTTTTAAAATTTCATTATGTTTAAAGTATCATAACAACATTAAAATGCACCTTAAAAAGTTTCCTCATAGATCATGATGTAATGGAATTATTTTGTGCGCCCGTGTAAATGAACTATGAATGCTACTTATTCTATATCCTTAAGAAAGCATGTTTACTCCTTTCCAATGTGGCATATCAATATCATTATGTGTGAAATATAACATCAATAAAATGCATTGTAAACAATTTAAATACTATATAAACTCCGAATTAAAAAAAAAATTAGTCCGCTATTCGGAGGTGTGCGCTATTCAGAGATAAAAATTTACAAATAAGATTTTGAAGATAAAAAAAACTGTTCGTTAGATAGTGATGTCGGCTATTCAGGAGTATCGATTAAGGAGGTTTTACTGTATACATAAATGCTTTCTACTACGCCAGTTTTTCTTATGTTTTATTTTTTATTTATTTATTTATTTATTTATATTTTTTGTGGAAAATGAATATATCAAAAGTCAACATTGCTTTATTTATTAAATAGTGCGTTTTTACTTTGTATTTTATCTTTTAAATAAAATTCTGCAGTTTTAGGCATTGAGTTTTTTTAATATGTTTAAATCCAATCTCTTATGACAGTCATATCAGAATGTCCCATTTAATTAACTATTCAACAGTTGTTTTTTTTATTTATATACTTTAATAATTAAGATTAATTGTTTTAATGCAATCATACCTATTTATTAATTTGCCTATAATTACTTTACTCAATCTCAATTACTCTCAATACTCAATAAGCTCGTTTTAATTAATATTAGAATTAAATATTTAATAGAAGACACATTTAACTATTATAATGTTAATCAATTATTAATTGAATTAAGTTTACTATGACCATAGAAACATAATAAAGTACAATACGTGAAAATCATTAGATAATACTTTAACATTAACTGTCTTACAATTTGTTTATTATTAAGATTTATCATCTGAAGAATAAAGTTAATCATGACATATTCCGTATTTGTTTTATTGTATGTTGTTTCAGCAGAATGGCTGTGAACAATGTAATAACGTCCAATTTCTTTAGTACATTTTGAATTAAAGCCGAACTAAAAACAGCTTATCAAATTCATATTATAATTACTGTTAGACAAATTATACTAAAAAGAATCTACTTATTAAATCTATCACAGAAAATGTGACAACACAATTACATAAAAAGAGAAAAAATAGTTCCTTTAAAAGGAAGTGTTTAGCATTTATTCTCTTTCAGTGGAAAAGTAAAATTAATTTTTTAGGGTTTCGTTCATCTCACGAAACCCTATTACTCCCGCTCCGTTGTCTGTCCGTCACAGAGCTATTCTCAGAAACTATGTAACTTACAGAGTTGAAACTTTGTGTATATAGCTGAATACCAGCTATAAAGATATCAAAATATTAAAAGTTGAAAAATTTGTATTATTTTAATAAATAGAGATAAAAAACCAAAATTCTAACAGCC
Organism: Maratus michaelseni; assembly: GCA_963931845.1. NCBI lineage: Eukaryota > Metazoa > Arthropoda > Arachnida > Araneae > Salticidae > Maratus > Maratus michaelseni. The sequence continues at coordinate 57,754,499 of OZ007597.1, forward strand.
TTTTCCTATTAAATTTAAACATTTTTCGTTATAGCAGACGCCAAAAATTAAAAATCCACGATGAAATTCTTTCTACAATAATTAATTTTCTATCAGACGATTTCCACGTGAAAAATGAATATGAAGTAAAAAGTTTCACCAATTGAAAAAAAGATTAATATGAAATAAAAATGATTGACGTCATAGTGGTAATAAAACGGAAATTTTCAAAGATTTCTCAATAATACAAGGCGTTATGAGTATGTGTATGTACATAAAGCAGATTAATATCACGTCATTAGAGAATTAAAAAGAAAATCTGACATCATATTGGAAGTTTAACGAATTTTTCAGATGTTTGAGAATAATACAAAGCGAGTATTAATATGAGTAATGGCGAATAGTAAATATATGAGTTTGAGAAACATATTGAATCATGATGAAAATCCGATTATGGAAATATTCGCATATTTTAACTTTTGAAGGTCTACAACATGTTTAATTTTGAAATTATTTTTTTATATCGCATTTAGTCCGCGTGACAGATGTTATTATGACAGAATATAATAGCCGGCTTCGCCCGCCATTGGTCTGGTTTGGATACTCGAAAAAACGAAAAAATAGACCGGTAAATTTTTACTTTATATTAAAAAAAAAAAAAAAATGTTTTTTTTTTTTTTTTTTTTTTTTTTTTTTTCTAAATGAAATTTATTTAAGAAAGGATAACGTAAGTGTTTTGAAAGGAATATTAAACGAAACCCTTTGAGCGATCTTCGATCACTCTTACCCACTTGTTTTAATCTGCCATATCACTTAGATAATTAATTAACCATCTTTCACTTTTTCAGCCAAAAATAATAACTTTTGATTAAGTCTACATCACTAAAAATAATTGAGATACAAAAACAAAATTTTTAATTTTTTAGTGTAATTATTACTATACTATTAAACAATATATATAAGTCAGAATGATCTTTTCTATCAAAATTCAAGTCACGAGTATGTCACGTGTTACTTATGCATTCTCTAACGGGTGTCACATTCAGACATCAATCATATCATATACGTCAATCTTCTACAGAGAAAAATGAATTACGTAATGCAGTTGTTTAATACGATCACTGTAACATAATAACGTATAATTCTTTAGCAACATAAGACAATGATTTTTCATTAAATTTTAAACAGTCTGTTTATTAAAATTTAAAATATAAAAACATTCATGAAAATGATTCTTTTTTTTTCTCACTAAAATATAGCCTCTAAAATATAGACTAGCGTCTAGTCTTGATCAACATCAAACTTTATTCTGCACTGATTTTTTTTTCCTCTTTGATAATGGGTCGGGTTGTAGCCGAAAGCGCTCGGAGAGAGTTTTGTACTGTCAAGATCTAGGGTTTTATTTAAAACTTGTTGTATATATTTTTTCATCAAACACCTATTTTAGAAAAAAAATGAATGATGAATAATTTTAATGAATCAGTTTAATGAATTATTTTCATGAATGTTTTCATATTTAAAGTAAACAAAGGTTTATGAAGTTAAAGTTATTTTATTAGTTTGTTTATTATTTGAATTTTGCCATTTAATAGAGAAATTTGGTAATGACCTAGTCGTTTTTATTAAATTTATGTAGTTTCAATACTTTATGTCAATAGTTACGTCACATTGACATTTTAAACAAAATCGTAATTAAAAACAGTTCATCAAACTGGCTTTATAACTAATGCTCCAAGAATTATACAAAAAAATCAATCACTTAAAAAGAATTCTTTAGTATTAATACAAAGAAAAATTGTTATCTTTTTTTTATTTTCACCAATAGAAAAGACAAAAACAAGATTTTAAAACTGTCAATGTTAAGATAATTAATTTATCAACTTTCAGGGTTTTCAGGCAAATTTAATCACTTTTTATAAAGTTTACGTCATTACAAATTATTTGAAAAAAAAAATCATTCTCTATATTTGTAATTTTTTTTTTTTTTGGTGTAATTATTACTGTATCACTAAACAATATACTACATGTCAGAGTGGATTTTTTCACCCAGAATTTGAGCGCAGAGTATAAGTCACGTGTCATCGAGGCATTCTATAGCCGGGGTCATATTCAGACGTCAATCATATGTGATATGTAGATCCCCTATAGCAAAGTAATTGATTACGTAATGCAGATATGTCAAAGATCATAAAACCGTGGACATAACGTTATCACATTAATCGGGGCGTTTTAGATCCTTTTCATCACTTTTTCTTTTTTCTTTTTCTTTCTTTTTTTTTTTTTTTTTTTTTTTTTTTTTTTTTTAATTTCAGAGAAAGCTTTATTTTGTTGTCGTCTGTCATGAAAAATAAGCTTTTTATAGATTTAAAAAAAGTTTTTTACAAAATATATGATAAAAGTGTCTTTTTAAAAGATTTTTTTTTTCTTAATTTTTGGCATAAAAATAATAACTGGGGATTTTGAAGTCAAGTAAGAAAATAATTACGTTATTAAGTTTTTCTAATACCATTGACAGCTTTTGTGAAGAGATATAATAAATAGAGGTTACACATTATTAAAAACAGTTAAAATATAAAATAATATTCCTTTTTTGTTTCAGCTTCTGTTTTTTATCTATTATTATTCTTTCTTTCGGTAGGAAATTGATAAAGATTTTTTAATAACCAACTGTCATTATTAAGACTTTGATAAATCTTCCAGTCTTCAGATAAATTTATCATCCGCTGAAAAAATTCCAACGCCTAAAACTTTCTTTTGTCTTTTGTTTTGTATGTAAAAATATTAAACTAAAGGTGTGACACAATTTCAAGGTAAAATTTTAAGAATTAGTCCCCGCAGAAGTAAATTTAGAATTTAATAAATTTTATTTTCTTTGAATAAACTACGTATTTTCATCTATAACTCTCGGAAGGGTGCAACTAATCTGAGGGATACACAATATGTTTTTATTGTTATATTTTTCAACAAAATGGGAAAAATAGTATTCCGTCGCCATATCTTGATGATTTGTGAATTTTCTCATACCTTTAATATGTCGAGTTTGTTCACATGCAGATTTTTGCTAAACTATGAGGGTAGATCTGTCAGATACATAGGGAGCTAATTTGTAAGTATTTTAGGTTTACGATTTTATTTTGTCTTCTTAAATTACAATATGTTATGTTGTCCCATTCTTGTTGTACAATAATTTATATAATACAGGAAGTGAATCTCACAGACCGAATAAGACATTTTACGAAAAATCCTTAAGAAAACCCCCGAAATTCGTATTATTAATCATAAAGCATTGATTTCTGTTTCATCTAAGTAAACTAATATTTAATACTTATATTCATAAAAAAAACCCTCTTTTATCACAAATAAGTTTTACATGATGCTTTTTACGCATTTATTGAACGGAAAAAGTTCTAAATTACGATTTATTTAGAATTATTAGGGATAGACCCTTAAAGTTTGACATGTCTGTTATTTTTAAGAAATAAATGTGCGCACATAACTGTTTTTACAAAATTCAAAATATAAAAGGGTGCAGAAGCAAAAAACGTTGTAAAATAGCAATTTTTTTTTATCCTGCTGAGCTAGACACTTGAAATTTGGCATGGATTTTATTTTAAGACTTAAGTGATCGCTAAGAACGGTGTCTAAAATAATTTGAAAAATTAAAAGTGTGAAATGAGCGGGAAACGTTCTAAAACATTCTATATTATGATTTACCAGAAATTCTTAGGGATAGAAACTTGAAATTTGACATAGCTCTTACTTTAGAGATATAACTATACCCACAGAACATGCTTAATTTGGCATGATGGGTACTTTTCAGATGTAAATGCTCAAAGATAATGTAAAAATGGTTAAAAAAAATTTAAATTTCAAATAAAAATGAAACGATTGGAAAACCTCCAAAATACATTCTAAATTACCATTTATTTCGATTTAATTTTATTTCTTCCCATTAATTTCAGTCCTTCTCATTATTTTCAGTCTCATGTTCTCCTAATGTAGTATAAGACAGAAGTTTACTCACAATGTGGCGTAATTAGTCATTTTTGAATTATCCGTAGCAGTATAATTTACTCCAATAAAAATAAGTACACAAATACCAATTGGCATATTTCAACAACTACGCGAACAAAGCCGCGGGTATTGCTAGTAACCTGTACAGTAAAGCACTTAAAAATGGAATCACAACATGAAAAAAAAATACGTCTTAGGCAGGTTAACGTCTAAGCAAATTTCGTTGTACGGGTTTCTTTCCGTTGCGGCTAGGATATTATTTTATTTTTTTTTTAATTTAAACTAATTTGGTTAATGTATGTAAAGATGGAATTTTATAATCAATTTTTCACTTACCACTTGATATGCTACAATTATAAATATTGCGCAAACAGTGTGTTTTCGATGACAGGATCACCTGTCTTAGCACCAACCGTGAGGCAAAGGTGTTTTTGCCTGCGGCACAGAACCCTCTCCACCACCAGCGATGCCACCCCCAACGAAACAGGTTCGCATTCAGTAAACATTTATTAAGCCACACTGAGGCTCCTAAAATTACAGTCGACAAAGATAACATATAAATTTACAAATATGCCAATAGATACAACATACATATATCGTATATGCTATAAAACCAAAATTAAATTGATAAAAGTTATTACAAAGTTTTAGGACCACAAGATTGATACAGAAATCCAATTAATACCTATAATCTAAACAAATAAATAACAAGTGGGTAAGTGTGATCGAAGATCGCTCAAAGGGTTTCGTTTAATATTCCTTTCAAAACACTTTATCCTTTCTTTCATAAATTCAAATAAATTTCATTTAGCAACAACAACAAAAAAAAGGTCATGCTTTTTATAAAGTAAAAATTTACCTGTCTATTTTTTCGTTTTTTCGAATATCTAAATCAGCCGGCTGTCAAAATAATATCCGTCATACAGACTAAATGCAATATTTAAAAAAAATAATTTCAAAACAAATTGTACACCTTTAAAATGTTAAAATATGCGAATATTTCCATAATCGGATTTTATCACGATTCAATATGTTTCTCATACTCACTTTGTATTATTCTCACACAATTGAAAAATTCGTTAAACTTTCAATAGGACGTCAGATTTTCTTTTTAATTCTCTAATGACGTGATATTAATCTGCTTTGTATACATACACATACTCATATTCCTTGTATTATTGAGAAATCATAGACATTTTCTGTTTTATTACCACTATGACGTCAATCAATTTTATTTCATATTTATCTTTTTTTTCAATTGGTGAAACTTTCTACTTCATATTCATTTTTCACGTGGAAATCGTCTGATAGAAAATTAATTATTGTAGAAAGAATTCCATTGTTATTTTAAATTTTTGGCATCTGCTATAATGAAAAATGTTTAAATTTAATCGGAAAAGGCTGGTAGAATTTTGTTTTTTTACCTCTATTTATTAAAATGATACGAATTTTTCAAATTTTAATATTTTGAGCTCTTTACAGCTGTTATTCATCTATATTCACAAAGTTTCAACTCTGTAAGTTATATAGTTTTTGAGAATGACTCTGTGACGGACAGGCAACGGAGCGGGAGTAATAGGGTTTCGTGAGATGAACGAAACTAAAAACTAGACACAAAGCAGAACAAAATAATAATACCAAAACAATAAAATTTTGTAATAGAATATAAACAAAGTTTAGATGATGTTTCCGATGACAGTACATCATTCCACTATTTTTAGAACTTAATTATAAATTAACAAATTAATTGTATTTTTCCGTTAGCCGGTCGCAGGTTATAAATCGCCAAATGTTCATTATGGTTGCACATCATAATTGCACACGAGTTAGAACAACAATAAAATTAATTATGCGCCAAACCACGCTCGTAAACGTATGCTAACTGGGTGTGAAACTGTAAGAATGGTCTATTTTAAACACTGACAAGTAGAAAATAATATGGAAATAATAGACAGTGTAATATATGTTTTAGACAAATACTGTATTATTTTTCTGTTTAAGACAAGATTCCGTCACAGAAAGGTTTCATTTTCGCATGTTTTGATACATCGATGAACAATTTTATATTTGGATGTATTACATTACAATATTTTTTGATTTTCCTGTATAAAAAAAAATCCGTTAACTTAAGTATATGTTTATCGTTAGTGAAACTTGGTGAAAAAAAGTTTTAGAACCTCTATGAATCAAAATTGTTATATGTTTTACTTTCCAAACACATTTTCAAAAAGACGAAAGTTTCACTTAAGTAATGAACATTTTTATCTTTGCCTACTTTCTTATCTAAAGCAAATGAAAAAAAAAAAAGTTAATAAGATGTCAGATGAAGAAAAGTAGAACATAAACCTTATTAGTATATTGTTGAGAGATAAGTTTTGTAATGTATTGCAGGTTTAAGCCTTCTGCATCACTTTTAGAAGATTTATCTCAGATATTCAACAATGTGTTGACAAGTATAGCTTGAAATTTGATTTTAAATGAGAAGTAAATATAAAGACTTATTTTTGTGTTATTATCTGGCGTTGATAACTATATTATATTTTTATCTATGTTTAATTAACGATGATAAAAGAGGTGTTCTTTTGTTTAGAATGGCATATTTATGCAGTTGTAACGGATTTACAGTTTTAAAATGAGCCTGTATTTTAGTTATTATTATTATTATTTAATATTACACTTTACACCATATAAAATCAAAACAATGCAGTGAAAATTGGAAAAAAAAAGGAATTTTAGATGAGAAATTGTATTAATACAAATTGAAATTAACCACTGAAATTATTGTCCTATTAATTCAATCGCTAATATTTCCAGTAAAAAAAAAATAAAATGCTATCCGATCTTTGTAATGAAAAATGTGGGATATTTTATAAAATGAAACCAATAAAGCAAATTTTTCTTGTTGAATGAATGAATAAATATATATAAGTCTACAGTGTAAGAGGCAATAAAAATTTTGGAACGTATTTGGAAGAAAATATTTCTTATATATGAAACAAAAGCTATCGAATTTCTAGCAAGAAAAATCTTTCAACAGATAAAAGCAACATTATTTGAAAATATACACAAAAAAAAAAAAAAAAAAAAAAAAAAAAAAAAGGAACAGTGTAGCCAATGATATTAGACTACTTTTACTCTAATTACAGTTGGTCAATTACAATAGCATCATAGAAAAAATTTAAAAAAATGGAAACTGGTTGCCTGAAGGAATCTCTATCCTTTTCACCATTGAAGAAAAAACAAGTTCAATTATATTTACTAGGAATCTGTACTCTCGACAAAATTACATTAATATTAACTAGTCATAATTTGGTATTTTTGAGCTTTTTAAAAATTGTTTCACAAGGCTTTTCTTTTATTCAGCAACTATTCGCTGTCATTTCATCCACTATCACCAGAACGTTTGGTTATGTGGATTTTTAAACACTCAAAGACTTCAATTATATGTAAAGCTATAGATTTTAAAGAAAATTTTAAATATATATAATATTATATTTAGATGTGTCTTTTTATCAGTATATCTATGGGAAAAGAATTTCTTTTCGTATTTATTTTCGTTCTCTTATTTGACAAACTTTTATTTAACATATATAATTTCAACTAAAAGAGTACAATCACATTTTGGGGATTTTGTTCATATATTAACTGCCTTAAAAATAATAATTTTCACTATTTAAGCTATTAAAAATAATAATTTTCACTATTTAAGCTATTAAAAATATAATCTAAATATAAAATCTAAAACTTATAATTATATCAATAATTATGCAGGTAGCACAATTAAAAAATGTTATTAGAAATTACATTCAACAGGTTATCTATTCGTATGAAATAAATTTCAATTTTTTTTAAAATTATTATTCTAGCATTTCTAAACATAAAATTGCATTAATGGAAAAAAGCACATGCTTAAATTAAGTATGTGTAAAATGTTATACATTGTGTTTTTAATTTTTACTATGAAAGATATTTTCTTATTCTCAGCTTTCCATCTGTCAAGTTCTTCCCACCCCAAAATTCTATAATCAAGATACTCAAATAAACAACAGTTGGATCACCCTCTCCTCATTCGAATAAGTGACCCATTTTATTAGAGGTTCGTAATTCAGGCTCCCCCTGCTTTCCCCTACGCAGGGGACAATGAAACCTCTCAACAAAATTGGATAGCCTTTCTATTCGAATCCATCGTACAACGACATGGTTTGGTGTAAACAATTAAAGATTTCCTTTGCCCCTTGATTCAGAGCTTAATGCATGATCAGCTACTTACGCTTTTACATTTGGCTTTGGAAAACAGACTTATATGAGTCAATAGATGAGCAAGAATGGGCACTTGATAAGTGAAAGAGATTGATATGAAAAAGTTCTTTTGAGAAGTTTCAACCCTCTTTAAGAGAAAGATTGCTGACGTGGGCGGGGGAGTATTAGAATGTGTCATAGATTTTGTGAGAATGTGGTAAAATTCACAGTATACGTTTATTTTTTTAACTAAATTTTATATTTAAAATTCCTTTTAGTACAGATTTTACGAGTTCTTTACTGAAGATTTTTACCATCACTTTCCAATCTTATAAATATCTCTATATATGTGCATTACAATAAAATATATGTACAGAAAACTGTTTTTTTTTTATATATATATAATTACACCAGTTGATGTTGCATTGTACAGTGAAAGCCTTTATACAGGCAAGTTGTAAATTCTTGATGCATTATCTCATACAGCATCAAAATCACATTTTTACTTTCTTCTATCTATAATAGAAGAAAGTATTGTAATCGAAATTTTTTTCGACTTCCGGTTTTTGACGGATTTACACGTTTTTGGTGTCAGAGAATCCGAAAAAGACGTTTTTACGAAATGTCTGTCTGTCCGTCTGTTCGTCCGTCCGTCTGTCCGTCTGTGTGTCTTCATTGTATCATCTAAAAGTGTATGAAGTTATGCTTCAAATTGAACCTAATTTTTTTTCTATATTTTTGGCTATGGCAAGCAGATTCTATCAGAATTTGGGGATATTTTGACGAAAGGGGGCGCTGTGGTCGATATTTTTGTTCCATTTTCACTATTGTACCATCGAAAAGTGTATGAAGTTATGCTTCAAATTAAACCAATTTTTTTTTGTATGTTTTTGGCTATGGCAAGCAGATTCTATCAGAATTTGGGAATATTTTGACGAAAGGGGCCGCTGTGATCGATATTTTTGTTCCCTTTTCACTATTGTATCATCGAAAAGTGTATGCAAATAATTGTTAAAGCTAAAGCTGCAAATAAAGTTATGCAGATAATTGAACCAATTTTTTTCTATGTTTTTTACCATAGCCTGCAGGTCCAGGTTGAATTCGGGGATATTTTGACGAAAGGGGGCGCTGCCATCGCGATTTTTGTTCGATTTTCACTATTGTATCATCGAAAAGTGTATGATGTTATGCAGATAATTAAACCAAAATTTTGTAATATGTTTTTGGCTGTAGCCAGCAGGTCCTACTAGAATGTGGGGATATTCCGCCGGAAGGGGGCGCTGTGATAGCCATTTAAAGATTTCAAATTCAAAAATATGTATAAAAAATTATAAATCCTAAAAGTTTTTTCCGTTAAATGTTCGGCCTTGATCCGGAGCAGTTTTTGTTTTGTCTCTATATTAAAAAATGGCGGAGATATAGCGGTTTGAAATTTTAGGGTGGTTGACATTATCAAACAAGACAGCAGAATTCATCCATAAACGGGTTTAATTTATGAGTTTTAGTTAACAGGGTTTCAGCAAATTTTCTTTCATTGTTGTAACCATTGTTCCTATTCTTAAATGCTTAACACTATATATCTATATTCGCCAACGTCAAATTCTCGCCAAGCTTGGCGGCAATTGACGAAATAATGCCAGATTTGGCGACAAAAATAGGTTGCCCCACATGAAGCCAACTTGGCTATTGAAGACTAATTTGGCGATATTCTCATTCAAATTCAATGTTGACGAGAACTGGGAATGAATCTTCTTTAATTGGGTTCCACGCATTTCAGCTTCGTGTTTTCCAGTAAAATTAGCTAAAATCGTAAAACCAAGGAATAGGGAGGCTATGTGTTCCGGTCGGTACAGGCCAAAATAACTTTTCGTAGTTTAGTATACATCAGTTGATTGCATCCCGGTAACCTGGTGATTCGCAAGCAGCTGACGTACAACAGAATTACGAAAAATATTGATTTTATTGGCGATGTGAGGACGAAATTAGAAGTATTAACATGATTGAGATAGAAGAAAGTTTTGGGATTGGCACATTCGACTAGTTTTAATACACTTACGACATTAGTGTCTTAGACTAACTTTATTTGCTTTCTCCATGATTCCACCAAGAGAGAATGGGCACTCTATATATGTGCATTACATCAAAATATAAGTATAGGAATTTTTTTTCTATAATTACACATACCTGATGTTGCATTGTACAATGAAAGCTCTTACATAGGTAAGCCATTCATCCTTAATGCGATTTTCTGATACAACATTAAAATCAGGTAGTTTTTATACACTTATCATATTGGTGACTTTCGCTAACTCCATAATTCCGCTTCCATGATTAACGTTCTCCATGATTCCGCCTAGAGAGAAGACATTCTACAGCTCAAGGGCGCATATTTAAATCTTGCACACAGGAATATTCAATGACCGAACCTTTCGTTCATATGTCTTTCTTTGTGTTATTTGTTTTTACTCAGAAGCACAGGGTACAATAATTGATCTCAATCAATTTGATAGCATTTCGAATCAAATCAATAGCATCACGAATCAATTGTTGAACATTGTTTGGCATAAACGATAGGATATTTCCTCTGATAAGGATTCAGGGCTTAATTAATGGATGATCAGCAACTATACGCTTTCACATTCGGCTTTATAAGCAAACTTTTATGACTCAATAGAGGAGCAAGAATGAGTACTTGATAAGCGAAATTGATGAAAAAGTTCCTTTGGGAAGTTTCCTTCCTCTTACAGAGGACATTTTTCTGACGTAAGTGACAAACCATTAGAATGTGTCACAGACGTTGACAAATTTTACTAAAATTTTCATCGCTACATTTATTTATTTATTTTTAGCCAACATTTTGTATTTTAAAATACCATTAATAGAGATTTTACTATCTCGATAATTATGATTTATTTCGTCATGTATTAACGTTATAAATCTCTGTGAATTTCAATAAAGTAACATCGTGTAAATATTGGCTTATATAAAAGTATACATAGCTTATATAGCATTGTATAGCGAAAGCGTATCTAGATAAACCGTCCGATATACCATCGAATTTAGATCTTTTATTTCAGAGTAATTATTCACTAAATCTGTTAGTGTTCTCACAATTTGTGTTAGAGAGGAGACATTCATTTCTACAGTTTTAATGGGCATGCTTGAGGTTTATACACAGTGCTATACAATGGTCGAGACCCAAAAACATTGCCCATGCTTTGAATTGAGGGGGTTACATTGACAGTAGAATTGGGGTAAGTCAGTATTTAGTAATTCGAGAAATGAAAGTTGTTGTGAAACCTGCCGTATTGCCGTTGCATTAAGTGGTCCAACTTGTTTCGCCCTCTAGCGAATCCCTAAGTGAATTATGACTTATTTGACTGCCTCACTGAACATAAATTAATATACGTTCAGTGAAAATATGGTTATCTAGAATATCAAATTTTTGACTTATTCCACTGTCATTCTAACCCCCACAATTATCTTTTTTATTCCTCTATAGAAGGGACACTGAGTCTCTAAGAAAATTGGATAGCCTTTCTATTCGAATCTTTTGCAATTTTAGTAATTTTCATAAACTTTTCCGAGTAATTTCCAGTATATGAATTAGCACAATTTGGAAAGATAAACATGGGAACTCTAAATAAAGCTAAGAGAATTGATATAATAAATCTCTGCGAGGAATTCGGAATTGAAGCACCAGAAAAACCGACAATACCTGTCCTAATAAAGCTGATCAAAAACTGGGAGAGTTACGAAGAAGATTTTATAAAAGATCGATTAGAAGTAGTTATAGCAGCTAGAAAAGAGAAAACAGAAAAAGAAAGAGAAGAGAAAAAATTACAAGCAGAACTAGAAGAAAAGAAATTACAAGCAGAACTAGAAGAGGAGAATTTACAAGCAGAAGCAGAACTAGAAGAGAAGAAATTACAAGCAGAACTGGAAGAAAGAAAATGGCGGTTGCAAATGGATATGGAAAGGGAAGAGAGAAAATGGAAAGTAGAATTGGAGCACAAAGAGCGCGAAAGAGATTTTGAAATTAAGAAAATACAGATACAAGAAAATTCAAGAGAACACATCGATGAAAATCCAAGGACAAATCCAGGTAAGCAATTTGAATTGCTTAGATTATTAACTAAATGTGATAGTTCGAGTGATATTAGTTTATATTTGGGTATGTACGAAAGGCAAATGAGGCAAACGGGGATTGATAAAAAAGAATGGGTAAACTATTTAATTAATCTAATACCATTAGATGTGACCAATATAATAACGAGGGAAAAAGAACCCGAAATTCACGATTATGATTTAAAAAAAAATATTCTGCTAAAACGCTACAAACTATCACCAGAAGAGTTTAGGCTGCATTTTTTCTCTTCTAAAAAGGAGCCATCAGCTAATTGGCGCGATTTCACTTATGAGATCAAGGTGTATTTCCAACAATGGATTGAAGGTCTTCAAGTAGATAACTTTGAAGAATTATCAGAATTAATTGCAGTTAATCAAATCAGGCATAATTTACCTGCGGAAACAAAGACACATTTCATAGAGGAATTATTAGTAATAAAAAAAATTGATGACTTAGTTAATAAATTAGATAATTACAAAACGGCACGAAGGGTTTGCAATAAACAATCAGGAATACAAGCGGCGATTTTGATGACAGAAGATCGAGAGTGGCTGACTACGCCAATTCGAAAATACGCCAAGTTGACAATAGGCACAGTGTGGATCACGGAAGCAAAGAGTCGCATATAATCTGTTTTACGTGTGGCAACCTTGGTCACACGTGAGTGCGAAATGTGCCATGGCGAATAATACAGAACAAGAATATTCAAATTTGTACCCGCAACGCAATCAAAATTGGCGAGAAACAAAATACCAAGATGAGACCCAAAACACTCAAAGAAAAATAGTTAATATGAGCCTGTTAAATGGTAAAAAAGGAAGAATCTTAGATATTCGTGGAATAAAAACAAACGTAATAATTGATACAGGGAGTGATATTTCAATCGCCAATTCAAGATATCATACTGCAATAAACGCGCCGAAATTAACCAGCGACAATATATCTATATCGGGCATAGGTGGAAAATAAATTAAGCCAACTGGTTTTTTCTGGCATAAAGTCTACGTAGGCGATATAGAAATCCAGGATAAATTTTACGTAGTACAAGAGAAGGACTGCGATTTAATAATAGATAGAAAAGCAGTAGAAGGCATGACGTTAAAAGTAGCGAAAGATGGTGTTAGAATAATAAGCGGCAACACAGTACGAGTAGGATACATTAAAGTTAACGAAGTTTCGTCCAAAATTGATGAAGTAGCTACATCAAGTATAAACAAAGATAATCGAGGTTGGGAAGATACGGTTAATATCGACTGCGTAAATCACGAGGTGGATTTGACTCATATTACAAATTTAGCAAACAGAGAAAAAATAAGAGAATTAATAAAAATATATAAGCCGAATAAAACAAAAGATACAGAATTATCTGATGAATGGAATATTGACTATCCATATCTAGAAGAAAGTGGTGAAATTAGTAGTTCTGCTCACGGTTGAAAAGACTATGTGAAAGATCGCAGTAGGAATTTTGATCATAGGGGAAAAAACAGAAATTTTAATAGACCATTTGATAAAATAAGCAATAATAGATATGGCCAAAGATATTTCAAACAGTCATTTAACCATGGAAATTACAATAAATATAGATATGGGAAACAGAGTTCCATAATTCTTACCAAAATGAATATGAGATTCCTGAAAACTTTGAGACTAAAGATTCTTTGATACCTCAAGACATAACAGAAAATACTTCACCTAATTCAAAAGCAAGGTATAATCCAAATTTTCCCACTAGATACATGAATAGAAGCTACTATCATGGTCGAAATAATTATAATTATGATGGCCGACGATCGTGCAAGGCTAGTTATAATGAACAAAGATATTCACAACCATCACGTAAGAATAATTCTCATCATGGATTTAAAAGAGCTTATAGTGGAAGAGATGCTTATTCAAATTCTTATCATTCTAGAAGCAATAGGTATATAGCTTCTAAAGATAAAGAGCAATATCCGAAAAGAAATTGCAGAGAAATTAGATATGAAGATTCCAAAGAAAAAGATCAATATGCAGGGAAAACAGATATACAGCTTCTAAAGCTAGAGAGCAATATCCGGAAAGAAATAAAAATCTCAAACAATTAACTGTTTAGACATGAAAAACATAATAAATCAAGATGCTGATGTCGAGACGCCATCACGTCAGGATGACCTATTTGTAGAATTCAGTGTAAACACTTCATTTCCTTTATGATGTACGTGCATGATCATCAAATTAACTGACGCTGTAGTACTATTATTATCCATGATTTAAATGCACGAGTTATAAATATGTTGAATAGCGAGATCAAGATTTGAACATCTTCAAAATTGGAAAAGAGCCAATCTTCTAAATTTTGTTGTGAAGCAAGCATCGAAATGAATAATAGCCGGCAAAGGCGCTGTTAGGCCTAATTGGACTATCGGAAAATAAAAAAAATTTATAAGTTGGACCAGAAGTGTATTAGCAGAAAAGAAATTGCTAGTAAAGTATTGTAGAATTATATTTCTAGAACTGTATTACAGTTCATATTTTGTTATTCATCGTCTATTTGTTCATATAATTCCAGTAAATAAACTATTTACATATCTTTATCTTATATATATATTGTTGTGAGCTCGGGGTTCGAAAGGACTGATGCCAATATATAAGAACAATAAAAAGGCTTTATTCACTATAAACAGTGCAATACGATCACAAATATCTTCTGAAAATTACAAGATATTCAGTAACCTTCAAATCCAATAAAAGCGCAGCAAAATTTCACACAGAAACAATGCGTTCAATACGACGTATCAACGACAAAATCGATCCGAGAAACACAGTTCTCAATGCAAAGCCTCTCGTATGAATTCAATCGCAGTTGACAGACAACTAACTAACTGGACTGGTGGAGGTCCCTTATATAGGCTTCAGAGATCTTTCCAGATTATTCCAGAGCTTTCAGATGCTAGAAATTACCAGAAAGTGCTTTAACTTTCGATAGAGAACCAAAGCGAGAAAGGATCCCAATGTACAGGTATAAAGGGGGGTGGTTGCACAAAAAGTCGCCAAATCCGTCGCCAACTTGGCGACATTTGGCGATATATCGCCAAATTTGGCGACAAAAATAAGTCGCCAAAACCATCGCCAACTTGGCGATAAACCCATTCCTTGGCGATTTTACCATAGACTTCCATTATAAAGATGAGGGTGCAAGGTTGTTTTGCTTGCAAACCATCTGAGGCCTTTAGCATTGAGTTACATGAGGCTCAATAGGAAATACATTAATAATACTGCAATTTTCACAATAATAAAATAAAATAAATTTAAACAAATGGAATATTTACAGATATATACAAAATTCATAACATTGCCCCCCTCTCAAGGACTGTATGTCCCGGGCAGTTCAACCTTTGATCGGAAAGCAAACCCGTTACCAACAAATGCTATACTATTCAAAACACATTCATAATGCTGAATTATACAAAATATACACTTATTTAAAAATAAAATAAAATTAAAGCATAGACATTATTACATACAAGTATTTAAATAATAATAACAATAATAATGATAATGCTAAGCAAAATAAATAATTACATTAATTTATATACAAGACCATGGTCATACTAATTTACATTATTTACATTACACTATTTACAATCAATGAACTAAGTACTATGGCCATAGTATGGAGCCAGCCTGTCGTAATGAACGACTCTAGGCTTCGAACTTGGTGACTTTCGGATCCGAATTACGACATCGTTCAGTCTGTTTAGGAGAGTATAAGGACCGTCCCAGTGTGATTGCAGTTTGGGAGAAAGTCCTTTGTGTCGAGTCGGATTATAAAACCAAACCTTGTCACCTTCTTTGAATTGATGTCCTGTGGCTTTCGTGTCGTACCTGGTCTTCATCTTCTCCGTCTGTATATTGATCCGCTCTCGAGCCAAGTTGTGGACGTCTTCAAATCGTGCCTGGAGATTCTGCACGTATCCCTCTGGCGATGAAGGCGCATCTGGAGGGCGACCAAACAGCAGATCACAAGGTAAACGAAGATCACGACCGAAAAGCATCTGAGACGGGGAATAGCCGGTTGTTTCATGGACGGCGCTGCGATAGGCGAGAAGAAACAAGGAAAGTTTATGGTCCCAGTCTTGCTGGTTTCTTGAGACTAGAAGTGAGAGATTGTTGAGGATGGTACGATTAAATCTCTCAACCATGCCATCCGACTGCGGATGTAAAGGCGTCGTCCTAGTTTTGTCCATTCCGAGAAGTTGACAGAGACCCTCAATCACAGCAGAGATGAAATTTCTCCCCTGGTCAGAATGCATTTGAAGAGGGACTCCATACCTTGATATCCACTGGTGTACCAAGGCATCCGCAACCGTAGAAGCTTCTTGATCAGGGATAGCATAAACTTCAGGCCATTTTGTGAAATAGTCCATGACAACAAGGAGGTATTTGTTGCCATCAGCACTTCTTGGCAGAGGACCTAGGATGTCAAGGGCGATGCGTTCAAAAAGTGCTCCTACATTGTAGAGATGTAGTCTTCCTCTGCTACGTTTCTTTGGTCCTTTCCGAGCTGCACATGCATCGCAAGATTTGCACCATTGTTCGACGTCAGCTCTCGCTTTTCCCCAGAAGAAGCGCTCTCGGACTCTGTGTAATGTTTTCATGACTCCAAAATGGCCACCAGTGGGACTGCCATGTAATTCCTTGAGGACCTCTGGGATTCGGGATCGAGGAAGTACCAACTGCCACCGAGATGTCTTCCCATCTTCTGATTCGAATTTTCGTAACAGGACACCATTCCTGACGTGGAGAGAGTTCCAAAGAGCCCAATATTGCTTCGTCGTAGGACTGTAAGTCGAGATGTCTTTCCAACTGGGCTTCGTGCTAGAAGATTCTAATAACTCCAAGATTGGTTTGATCTCAGAGTCTGCCATTTGATCTTCTCGAATCTTCTCATCACTCCAGGGATCTGGTGGCGTCAATAGTGAAGTATTCGTCTGGCGTATGACATATTCGGGATTATACTTGCTCTCCGCTCTGGAACAATAGCGACAGCTCTCGGGACACGGTCTTCTTGATAGGGCATCGGCGTTTCCATGCGATGAGCCTTTGCGATGCCTGATGTCAAAGTCGTATTCCTGGAGTCGTTGTATCCATCTGGCTACTTGGCCCTCTGGGTTCTTAAAATTCATCAGCCATGTTAGGGATGCGTGGTCAGTACGAAGGAGAAATTTCCTGCCATAGAGATAGTGATGGAAGTGTTCTATGGCTTTCACTATAGCTAATAACTCCTTACGAGTGACGCAATAATTCCGCTCTGGTTTCGATAAACATTTGCTCCAGTATGCTACGACTCGTTCTTGGCCATCTATTTCTTGGGAAAGTACAGCGCCGACACTTTCCTGACTGGCATCCGTGTCCACAATGAATTGTTTGTCGGGGTCTGGATAGGTAAGGACTGGAGAGGATGTGAGAGCTTCTTTCAGCCGCTGGAATGAATTGTCTCATTCTTGTGTCCATAAAAACTTCTGTTTGCTTTCAGTGAGCCTATGCAAGGGTCTTGCGATGTTGGAGAACCCCTGTACAAACTTTCTGTAATAAGTGCATAGTCCCAGAAAGCTTCGCAACTGATGGACATTTTCCGGACGTTTCCAGTGCTTTACTGCAGACACTTTTTCAGGATCTGTTCGAACACCTTCAGCTGAGATGATGTGTCCTAAATAGTTTACTTCTCGTTGGAAGAACTTGCATTTCAAAGGGTTCAGCTTTAAATTCGCCGCTCTTAGTTTCGTTAACATTTTTCGAATATTCTCTAGATGTTCTTCAAACGTGCGGCCACCAATGATGACGTCATCTAGGTAGATGAGACAAGCTTCAAAAGTCAGACCTTTTAACACTGTCTCCATGAGGCGCTCGAACGTTGCTGGAGCATTGCAGAGCCCGAACGGCATAACTTTAAATTGCCAAAGTCCTTGTCCAGTAGTAAATGCAGTCTTCTCTTTGTCATCAGGATGGATGTCTACTTGCCAATATCCACTCTTCAAATCCAGCGTGGAAAACCATTTATGTCCTGAAAGAGTATCTAGCGTGTCGTCAATTCTTGGTAGAGGATAGCTGTCGTTCTTCGTGATATCGTTAAGTTTACGATAATCCACACAAAATCTTGTGGAGCCATCTTTCTTTCGGACCAACACGATGGGAGAGGCCCACGGACTTGATGACGGTTCGATGATGTCACTATCCTGCATCTCTCGTAAGAGCTTAGAAACCTCTTCTTGTTTTGCGAACGGCAAGCGTCTTGGATGCTGTTTAATCGGTGGATGGTTGGCAGTATCAATTCTATGACGTGTCAGTGAAGTGCGCCCTATATCACTCTCGTTTTGTGAAAACACATCCTTAAATTCCTGGAACAGTCTTTCTGCGGCATGTTTCTGTTCAGGAGATAAATTTTCATTTCGTCCAATTACAGGTGTTAAACTTGTAGGCGGCTCCGATAACGTCAAGCTCGGGTCTTTGCAAACACAGGTGACTGGAGCACAGGTTGCAAGCACTTCACCTTTCTGGATAATTCTAGACTTTTCACTTACGTTCGCAATCCTCACAGGTATCACATCTCTCGACAGATCTACCAGCGCTGATGCTATTAGCATTCCCTTTGGGCTCTTCTCAGGATATCCAGTCAAGCCATACTGGAAAATTCTTTCGTTTCGAGTTAATCCAGGTATCATCATTTCGGTCCGAGGAGGGATGATAACATCTGCCTTTGCTGTGATTCGTTGAATAGACCCGGTCTCATTTCCAAGTTTGAAAATAGTGACATCTTCTTGAGCAGAGCGTAACTCATTATTCTTAAAATCCAGTGTAAATCCTTGCTCTTTTAAAAAGTCCAGTCCGAGTGTGAAAGGGTCTGAAATATCGGCCACATAGACTGTATGATGGTAAGCGGCGTTCCCAAACTTTATTTTCAATTTCATTCTTCCATGTATGTCGATCTTATCCCCGGTCACGGTTTGGAGGATAACACGGGGCGGAGTCCAGAGGAGCTTTTCTTTTAGCCGCTGAGCTAGATCTTTCCGGATGATGGTCACATTGGCTCCTGTATCGATGATCATATTACAGGGCAAATCATTCACACGCCCGACTATAAAAACTCCGTTCTCGCCGCAACTTCTTGCAGAAATTTCACATACTTGAAAATGGGGCTTCTCAAAATCTGGCAACCTCCGCCCCGCAAGATGGCCATTAATCAGTTTTCCTGCTCCTCCGTTAGCGGGTGAGATATTACCTTCGGTGCTGGGTCGTCTTGTGCAGTCAATTTGGATATGGCCTTCTCCACCGCATTTCCAGCACTTGATCTTCTTGTAAGGTTTGTTGGCCATTAAGGAGTTCATCTGTCTCATTATGTCCTTCATCTGCTGCTGTAAACGCTCCACAGCTCTATCCGACGTCTCAGGCAGGTTGGCTGCTCGCACAAAGTGTCGATCTTTCCTAGTAGCTTGCTGGGCTGCCTCGAATTTCAGAGCGTAAACCAAAGCCCCTTTTAGATCATTGAGATCTGCAATCCGGAGTGCTGTCTGGATCTCAGGGTCACGCACACCATCGATAAAATGTTGCAGAGCTAAACTTTCTCTAATTTCAGTCGGACAGCCAGGATAAGCAAGGTGTGAAAGTCTCTCGACATCCGTAGCAAGCTCTTGCAAGGATTCAGTGGATTTCTGCTGTCGAGATTTGAGCTGGAGTCTGCTATATTCCTTCATACATTTCTCGCCAAAACGCAATTCTAAGGCACTGACGAGCGTTTCAAAATCCAGCGGTTCATTTGCAGGCAAAGTCTGTAGGACGTCGGCAGCATCAGCTCGTAGAGAAGCAGCTAACTGGCAAGCTTTTGTCTGGGAATCCCAACCATTGGCGTCCGCTACGATCCCAAATTGTGTCTTAAAAACTGGCCATGAGGATTTTCCGTCATAGGTCGAGAGTTTAATAGAGGCCCGAGGAAGCATTGCTTGATACTTGACATCTTCGGGATAGTTTTCGGCAGTTATCTTTTGTTTCTTCACATTTTCCAACTCCTTTTCTACACTCTCAATCCTTTCTTCGACGGGCTTGGCGATCTTTTGAACTTTTTCTTCTACTCTTTCTTCAACGGTCTCGGCGATCTTTTGAACTTCTTTTTCTACTCTTTCTTCTACGGCATTGGCTGTCCTTTGAATTTCTTCTACTTTTCCTTCTATTTGTTGAAATCTTCCTTCAACTTTGTTTTCCAAGCCGTCAATTCTGTCATTTAAAGATGTTATTTTATCCTCTATTAAGTCTTTCAACTCTCCAAGGTTGGTTGACATATCCTTCTTCATTTCATCTTTTAAGTCGCCAAGGTTGGCAGTCATTTTCTCATCCATCTCGCCAAGATTTGCAGTCATTTTCTCATCCAGCGCTGACATTTCCTTCTTCATTTCATCTTTTAACTCGCCAAGGTTGGCAGTCATTTTCTCATCCATCTCGCCTAATTTCTCCAATAATTTAGTCAGTTGCGCTTCCATTGCTCTGGTAATCGGCATTCAACCCCACTCCTGACACCAAATGTTGTGAGCTCGGGGTTCGAAAGGACTGATGCCAATATATAAGAACAATAAAAAGGCTTTATTCACTATAAACAGTGCAATACGATCACAAATATCTTCTGAAAATTACAAGATATTCAGTAATCTTCAAATCCAATAAAAGCGCAGCAAAATTTCACACAGAAACAATGCGTTCAATACGACGTATCAACGACAAAATCGATCCGAGAAACACAGTTCTCAATGCAAAGCCTCTCGTATGAATTCAATCGCAGTTGACAGACAACTAACTAACTGGACTGGTGGAGGTCCCTTATATAGGCTTCAGAGATCTTTCCAGATTATTCCAGAGCTTTCAGATGCTAGAAATTACCAGAAAGTGCTTTAACTTTCGATAGAGAACCAAAGCGAGAAAGGATCCCAATGTACAGGTATAAAGGGGGGTGGTTGCACAAAAAGTCGCCAAATCCGTCGCCAACTTGGCGACATTTGGCGATATATCGCCAAATTTGGCGACAAAAATAAGTCGCCAAAACCGTCGCCAACTTGGCGATAAACCCATTCCTTGGCGATTTTACCATAGACTTCCATTATAAAGATGAGGGTGTAAGGTTGTTTTCCTTGCAAACCATCTGAGGCCTTTAGCATTGAGTTGCATGAGGCTCAATAGGAAATACATTAATAATACTGCGATTTTCACAATAATAAAATAAAATAAATTTAAACAAATGGAATATTTACAGATATATACAAAATTCATAACAATATATTAATACCATTCATACTAAACTTTCGTTATTTCCTATAGTCATGAATAATGGAAAGAAATACCCAGAAATTAATCAGGATATGGAATTAAATTACCTGCCAATAACTTACAAATGAATATATTAATCCATTTCTCTTATTATGAACCAAAGACAAAGACGGTTTTAGAGTTTATTGTTTATAAGTTCCTTTTGAATTAGAATAACGTCACTCTAAATGTGGCTTGACTGTACTATTGAATTAAAGGAAGATATAAATCATATTTTCATTAAAGAAGAAACATTATTATTCATCTTCACTTTTGTCAAAAGAACTTAACTTTATAATTGCTACTTTGAAATATGGTGTGATAACGAAAATATAACTGTCATTCAAGATTACTTCAATGATTTCTCGTTAATTAAAGTGAATAAGAAATATTTAAAGAACCATCTAAAGCTCTATTATTATTTACTTAAAACCAAGAATGTTTTTTTTTTCATTAACTGCGTTGCGAATGCTAATTATAATAATCACAATGAAAAGCAATAAAACCCTTTTTTAAATGTCAAAAAACTTTTTTATGACATATTATTTGTGTGTCATCAGAGTTTAGTACATTGTGTTGTAACAGGTTAACTTTGACCAATACTCAATTCATATTGGCTTGTTAAGGTGGTACACCATAG
Organism: Maratus michaelseni; assembly: GCA_963931845.1. Taxonomy (NCBI): domain Eukaryota; kingdom Metazoa; phylum Arthropoda; class Arachnida; order Araneae; family Salticidae; genus Maratus; species Maratus michaelseni. The sequence continues at coordinate 57,776,830 of OZ007597.1, forward strand.
AGAAAAATTACCTGACGGCTCGACCTATAGGCACAGGTAGATTTCGAAGACGCAGACCGTGAGGCGCCTGTTTGTTGGAAATTGCAGAAGAAATGTTTTTTTTGCCATGGTGCGGCAGTTGGGAGCGCCCACTTTGAAATCTACCTTGTCAATAGGCGGTGCCGGCAAGGATTTTTTGTTTTTAATTTTTTTTTGCTATAAGGGTTGGTCCTATAAAAAACTTGTCAATATAAAAGTTTTAGATAATATTAAGAGAATTTATAATAAATTTAAGAGGATTTGATATCTTGTGAATTGACGAAGTTATGAATTTTTTTCTTCTGAAACCCCTCTTTTCCCCCCCTTTTGGCCATTTTAATGATATCAAAAATCTGTCATACATAAATTTTCAGCCCTTTTTCTAGAAGTAATAATAACTTTAAACGGATTCGATACGTATCATAACGAAAAAGTTATGTTTTTTTCTGTTTTCACAAAAAATCCCCCCATCCCCCCCCCTTTGGTTCGATTTTGCCCATTAACGAACCTGACTAAGATTTTATGCCCTTTGATTTCATGTATCAGTTTGGAAGAGATTTGTGCTGAATTATGGAAGTTATCGTGTCCATAAAAAAGTGACATAGATAGATAGATAGATAGATAGACAGATAGATAGATAGATATAAAGTTTTGAAATGGGGTGGTTTTGGGTTCTGGGAGTCATGATCGGCGTAGATCTGCACAATTTTTTCAGAAATTCCAACTTAGGGGAGAATGTAATAGGTAGTATTTCTTACGAAATCCACATAAAAATGAAGAAGTGAGAATTGTTGAACACGCATAATTATATATATATATACTAAATATTTAATGATATTTCTAATACAAAAATGTAAATTGACTTGATAAAGATACCTTACTTGTAGATGTTATTTTTCCCTCATAAATATTAATTATGTATACATTAATATTTGTAACGCCAACGTTATATAGGATATGGTCATATAATTTTCTGCATTTCACTTTTCAAGAATTATGTTTAAAAAATGTATAGCTTACTGCATTTCGTATGATACATGTATTCTAACATCATCAAAAGCGGTTCTCGCAAGTTCTTGAAGTTCAGTACCACTGTTTCCGAATAGTACTCTTTGCTTTATTTAATCACAAAATTTCTATCATTAAATACGGTGAATATTGTTCTTTGGAAATAGTGATACTCAAATTCAAGGATCTGTAGGAACCCTGTTAAAGTGGTAAAATTATCAAAATGAATCTTTTGTTTTACTATAAATTACTGAGTTATTTACGAAAATGAAGCCTATTTGCACTGAAACTATATTAATATCCAAGTTATTCGTGAAGAAAAAATTAGACAGAATTTTTAGAATGATGCAGAAAATCTTGCTTATGGCAGAGTTTCTATTTTTCACAAATTTGAGTTTACTGAAATTATGAATGTACGTAATTCAATGTTTAATATATAGGGTGGTTCTTTAAGTTCGTTTCGTATCAAATACCTTGCGAACCCAGTTGTTTACAGCCATAAATGGGGTGTCTAGGTATAGGAAAACGGCTAGATGCTAGACGATGAGATACGCCCCTGACAATATCCCCAGAGATAAGTTCCTGAATTAGAGAGCCTATTTTGAAAACTGTAGGTGATACGTCTACAAATTCAATAAGAAATTTGTAGAACATTATCGTTTCTATAAGAAAAAAGATATTGCGGACACGAATATGATGACAATCGTCTATGCGGACGAAAATATCTGAAATTAATGAAGAAAGTAAATAGAAAAAGATAAATTATTTTTATAATTTTATATTCGCATAAAAAAATAGAAATAAAAAACGCACTTGAGCTGTAATAAATACATTTTATTTTAAAAGCAAAAGTAACTGAGGAATTTTCTTATATTTTGTTTATACTGCATTGCCCTTTTTGCTTCGTATTTACGTATATGGTCACGTTCTGATTTCATAAAATTGCATTTACAAACTATTAAAATAATCTCACTTCCATTTCTATCCGAATTCGTATTTTTCATAAACAAAAAGTCTCACATCACTGTCACACATTTGTTTTGTACAAACAACTATTTATTGTATCAGTATGTAACAGTTCGTCTTTTCTTACTAAATCGATGGAGCTCTATAATTTTGTCATTGAATTTTTTTTACATATATCGTATAATTTTAGGGATACGATATTTTACTCTGGCATGTACAGCTATAAATGCGCTATGAGATGCTTCATCGTGCAGCAAGCACATTTACCCATTTTACTGTACTCATGCACCACATTCATGGTTGTTGCTAATTCAGTTCACCAGTTATTTGAGACGCAACGGATTAAAGAAACACCCTGTAAAAATTGGAATCGATGTGGACCTGCATGTTTCAAAATGGTCCTTGATGACCCTTATCTGAAAATTCAACAGTATTCTTTTAACGTTAACCCACGGACTCCATACTTTGGTTCAGCACACTAGTGCGATTCAGGATTCTGTAACATCAACTGCGTGTAACTTTGTTGACAATACAATGATAGTGGACACATGATTCCTCTACGCAATTTTATGAGAAATCGAACTGTGACAATTATTTATATCAAAATTTCATTTTGTTAGTGAAAAAGGCAAATTAATGAAAACATGTTTTGGCCGTGGACTCCACGCTTCGGTTCAGCACACGCGCACTCCACACTAGTGCGATTGAGGATTCTGTAACGTCAACTGCATATGACTCTGCTGGCAATAAAATGATAGTGAAGTATAACAAATGATTCTTGTATAAAATTTAATGAGGAATCGAACTGTGACAATTATTTATATCAAAATTTCATATTGTTAGTGAAAAAGTCAAATTAATGAAAACATGTTTTGGCCGTGGACTCCACGCTTCGGTTCAGCACACGCGCACTCCACACTAGCGCGATTGAGGATTCTGTGACGTCAACTGCATATGACTCTGCTGGCAATATAATGATAGTGAAGTATACCACATGATTCTTGTATAAAATTTAATGAGGAATCGAACTGTGACAATTATTTATATCAAAATTTCATTTTGTTAGTGAAAAAGGCAAATTAATGAAAATATGTTTTGGCCGTAGACTCCACGCTTCGGTTCAGCACACGCGCACTCCACACTAGTGCGATTGAGGATTCTGTAACGTCAACTGCATATGACTCTGCTGGCAATAAAATGATAGTGAAGTATAACAAATGATTCTTGTATAAAATTTTATGAGAAATCGAACTGTGACAATTATTTATATCAAAATTTCATTTTGTTAGTGAAAAAGGCAAATTAATGAAAACATGTTTTGGCCGTAGACTCCACGCTTCGGTTCAGCACACGCGCACTCCACACTAGCGCGATTGAGGATTCTGTAACGTCAACTGCATATGATTCTGCTGGCAATATAATGATAGTGAAGTATAACACATGATTCTTGTACAAAATTTAATGAGGAATCGAACTGTGACAATTATTTATATCAAAATTTCATTTTGTTAGTGAAAAAGTCAAATTAATGAAAACATGTTTTGGCCGTAGACTCCACGCTTCGGTTCAGCACACGCGCACTCCACACTAGTGCGATTGAGGATTCTGTAACGTCAATTGCATATGCCTCTGCTGGCAATATAATGATAGTGAAGTATAACACATGATTCTTGTATAAAATTTAATGAGGAATCGAACTGTGACAATTATTTATATCAAAATTTCATTTTGTTAGTGAAAAAGTCAAATTAATGAAAACATGTTTTGGCCGTGGACTCCACGCTTCGGTTCAGCACACCCGCACTCCACACTAGCGCGATTGAGGATTCTGTAACGTCAACTGCATATGACTCTGCTGGCAATATAATGATAGTGAAGTATAACACATGATTCTTGTATAAAATTTAATGAGGAATCGAACTGTGACAATTATTTATATCAAAATTTCATTTTGTTAGTGAAAAAGTCAAATTAATGAAAACATGTTTTGGCCGTGGACTCCACGCTTCGGTTCAGCACACGCGAACTCCACACTAGTGCGATTGAGGATTCTGTAACGTCAACTGCATATGACTCTGCTGGCAATATAATGATAGTGAAGTATAACACATGATTCTTGTATAAAATTTAATGAGGAATCGAACTGTGACAATTATTTATATCAAAATTTTATTTTGTTAGTGAAAAAGTCAAATTAATGAAAACATGTTTTGGCCGTAGACTCCACGCTTCGGTTCAGCACACGCGCACTCCACACTAGCGCGATTGAGGATTCTGTAACGTCAACTGCATATGACTCTGCTGGCAATATAATGATAGTGAAGTATAACAAATGATTCTTGTATAAAATTTTATGAGAAATCGAACTGTGACAATTATTTATATCAAAATTTCATTTTGTTAGTGAAAAAAGCAAATTAATGAAAACATGTTTTGGCCGTGGACTGCAAGCTTCGGTTCAGCACACGCGCACTCCTCACTAGTGCGATTGAGAATTCTGTAACGTCAACTGCATATGACTCTGCTGGCAATATAATGATAGTGAAGTATAACACATGATTCTTGTATAAAATTTAATGAGGAATCGAACCGTGACAATTATTTATATAAAAGTTTCATTATGTTAATGAAAACGGCAAATTAATGAAAAGACGTTTTCAAAAAAAGGCCGACATTTGAAATTTTTGGTCGGTGCGAATTCGCACTAGTGTGGAGCTCAAGAGTTAATTTAAAAGGATAGTAAATAAGAACATATACTATATAACTTACCGAAATGAAAAAATTTCCATAATATAATGCCGTAATATATTGCTATAACATATTGCATAATATATGGCTACAATATTGCCATAACAAAGTTTAGACAAAATTAAGTCAATATTGTGCAGACAAGTTCTTTTTATAAATAAATCGGTCAAGTGCGAGTATAACTCGCGCTCAAAGGGTTCCGTACATTAAATTTATTAATTAATAAACTCTTACTACCCCTAATTTTTTCATAATTTTAGTTTCAGTAGATTAGGAAATAGAAGGTGGGGGGGGCATATTTTTGCTGTGCATTTTAGACGATATCTCTGAAAATGTAATACCTAATATTAAAACAAATATATTTTTTTGAGTTCGATATTACGAGATCTTTTACATGATACCTCACACGATATACAAAAATATTTTTTCGCCAAGTAACTTAAACAGCCCCCTAAATTTTTCCTAAACATATTTGTGAATGGCTTATGATCTGAAAATATGTGGGTAAAAAGGCTTTATAACTTTCCCAAGTTTGAACTTTCCACGTCCCATAGTTTATGAGAAAAAGGGATCTGTTAGATGGACAGACAGACACAGGAGTGATCTTAAAATGGCTCAGTTTTTACTTTTTTCCGTTTTTACTTTTTTTTTTTTTTTTTTTTTTTTTTCACCGTTATTACTTTTTTTTTTTTTTTTTTTTTCACCGTTATTACTTTTTTCCGTTTTTACTTTTTTTTCACCGTTATTACTTTTTTTCCGTTTTTACTTTTTTTTCCCGTTTTTACTTTTTTTTTCACCGTTATTACTTTTTTTCCGTTTTTACTTTTTTTTTCACCGTTATTACTTTTTTCCGTTTTTTCTTTTTCTTTTTCTTTTTTTTTTTTTTTTTTTTTTTTTTTTTTACGTTTTCACTGTTTTTTTCACCGTTTTTACTTTTTTTCCGTTTTTACTTTTTTTTTGCACCGTTATTACTTTTTTTCCGTTTTTACTTTTTTTTCCCTATTTTTAGGAACCCTAAAAATAGGTTATTTAAGAGTTATTATACATAAAAGTATAGTGCATTCTTCAATAAATTTTTAAAATGACACACATAAATGTAAATAAGAAAATTAACCATGTATGTAATAAAAGTGCTACAAAAATGCTTTATAGCGATTTTGTAGAAATCATTGATGGAAATTTCAATTGAAAAGGAACTTACATGCACCTTTACTATAAAAAATGTTTTACAGGAAAACTTTTGTAAAAAATATATGGTTTTTAAAAAACAAATGCCTAAAATAATGTAAATCATTTTACACCTCAAAACAACAGCCACAGCAAAAAAAAAGTGGAACAATGAATTGCTTCATATACACAATTTAAAAAACATCATTAACTCCGAATTTTATGACTTAAGGCTACTTTCTTTTGACATAGTTTATGAATTATGAATATTATTGTATATTTATTCATTTAAGAACAACTGTTTTTTATTACTTCCGTACTGCATACAAATAAGATGTTATTTCTTTTAGATGAAGCAACAATCGATGTTTTCAGTACAAAACTAATTAAACGTCAATATCATGTGCTTTTTTTTTTTGTCAAGTGAAAATCTTATTTTAAAAAGTAAACACCTTAGGCTGCACAAATATATATATATATATATATATATATATATATATATATATATATATATATATATATTATCTTTGTCTATAAAAAATTAGAAAATATATTGTTTAGAGAAATCTTTCAAACTATTTTGTTCGATCGATCTTTTTTTCTATTTTTTTTTTTATTACGAATAATTTTAATTGCTTCAAAAATTACTAAGCATTCCGGAATAATTGCTGATTCCTGTAATTAAAACGCATTTTTGTGTTATATGTTTTTTCATTATTTTTTTTCTCTTCTTTTTTATTTTTTTCAAGATATTATTCAAACAGGTATGTGTTCATATTTCCTTTTGATTTTTATCTTCCCATTTGTGCATGATGTTTCTGTGATTCTCATATATATACATATAAACGTATATATATACGTATATAAGTAATTTCTTATATCCATGCGTCCGTAGCAAATGGATATTAGCTCAGCTTTAAGCCCAATATATGCTAATGTAGTATTTTCACGCTTAATAAAACACAACTCATAAGCTTTACCCTTAACAGCAGTTCCTTTTCCATTTAGCGGATTACTGATTACCTCTATTTTCGAATACTAAAAGTCTCCTTATTTAACAACAGAATTTTCACATAATCGGCGTCACTTGTCAGCAGCAATGATTTTTCTATCTACAATTCTTAAAATAAATCAAATTATTACAAATTTACACAAAATTAACAAATATTAAAATTATTAACATATCGTTACAAAAAATACGATACTTTGCGGTTTAAGGCCTTCATTTCCGGCAAAATCTACCTAGAGACAAAAATACTAAATGTAAATTTGTACAATTTTAATATAATAAAAAATTGCTATTTTTTTAAACACCTGAAAAATGTCTCGAACAAGATAAATACATTAACTATATACAATGAAGTCCAAAAATTAAGGGACATTGACTGGGACTTTAGATTTCAGACGTTTTGTCGAATATCTACTGAAATTCATGACGAAATGCCCTTGAACTTTGAGGATGTAAAGCACATGTTTGAATTCATGTTTTTCAGTGAAGATTAGATATGTGTATTTGTATGAAATAAATTTTAACTGCGCATGCGCCGACTATACCAAAGATTATTTTTCATGATTTGATAGTCAATTCTATAGAGTAGCGTATATAAAAAGTCCGTTCAAATATCGCGAAAATTCAGAAAGACAGAAGCGATACAGTGAGTTGCTTTCCAAAACTAGCTGAATTATACGGATTTTCCCTCAATTTTTCAATCAGCTCACTGCATCGGTGGTATCTTTTTGAGTTTTTACGATATTTGACCGGTCTTTTATATAAGTTGTTCTATAGAATTGACTACCAAATCATGACAAAAAATCTTTGCTGTAGTTCGTGCATACACAGTTAAATTTTTTTTCATACAAATACCCATATATCATCGAATATTCAATATATTAATCTTTTAATTCCAGTATACTATTTCTACTGTTCTGTGTCAGGCTTTTGGAAAGTGGTATTAAATTCGGTTGAAAGCTCTGTATGCTATAAACAAAAAATATTTGAATTTTTCACAGAAATGTTAATATCTTCAGCAATATACGTGCTATGCTTACACAAATGCACACAACTGTTGAACAAGGACTACATAGACATTTACTACAGTGACGAACCATTTTTTGTTACTTAGGTGATTGCAAATATTATTTTTATTATTAAAACTATCACCCCCCCCCTAATTATCCTTGTGACTAAATCTTCACTGAAAATTATGAAGTCAAACATGTTCTTTATATTCTTGAAGTTCAAGGACAATTCGTAAAGAATTTCAGTAGATCTTCGACAAAACGTCTAAAATCGAATGAGTCCGGTCACTGCCTCTTAAATTTTCGACATCAGTGTAGATGGTTCAAAAGCAATCCTTGTATATCGCGTTTTTTTCAAAAAATCATTTATGCATTTTAAGTTAATAAGTATACGGGAACTTTCAATTGCCCCTTGAAATAAGTCTTTAATATTACTGATAAAGTGTGGAAGAGAAAAGTTTCGGAAGAAACTTCTTTAAAGTCATTTTATTTTTGTTTAACCCATTTTTGTTTAAAAAAAATAATAATAATAAAGTTAAGATTAAAGTTAAGATTAAAGTTCAACAAATATATTTTTTATTTTTTCAATAAAATAACATAGGCATTTTCTTTTCAAATGACATTTTAAAATCTTAAATATCTTAGTTCGAACAGTTATTGACTTACACTCATTGGCTTCCATATGTTGGTTTTATTTTCTCTATACCAATTAATGTTGTAATCACCAGTCTAAGGAGATAAAAAATGCTAGGTGCGGCAAAAACCTTAACACATTTTAAAATTCAAAAACAAATCAAGTAACTGGTGTACAAAAGTGCGATTTGGACAAAAATGTTTCTCATGATCAAAAGATTACTTTTAAGGAATAAAAAAATTGTTACAATAGCTGCCTATAGATAGCGCTACATCTGTAAATCTACACAAAAATACATTAAAAACTTAAGAGCAATTGATCACCGATGGTTTTGGTTACGTATGCCTTTTTTCATAAATTTTGATGTTGTGATTCAGAAGGATGAACTTCTAGGACAAAAAATTTTAACTAAGAAACCACAACTTAAAGCAGAGTCTAACAAACATACAAACATCTTTGTTTTATTAAGATAGATGTAATTAAATTTTCAAATAACTTAAAAAATGTATTTGAACTAGTTTTAGTAAGAATTAATTCCGAAAATTAATTTCCAAATAAATTTTACTCCGATTTATTTCTGCGTGATTCACATAACCTGTGTCTTTAAATTGTGTCTTGTGGTGGTACTCTCGGACCCGACCACTTAAGGAGTAGGCATTGAGACAATATTTAAGAAAAAACAAACAGGTTTATTTGAAATCAATAAATGAATGAGGTTTGCTGTGGAGCCGACAAAATTTAGCAACAATGCTCGAATTTAGATTCAAACAACCTTCAAAATAACTAAATGCAAAATTTCCTAATTTGAACTCAACTTACGTAAGGGAAAAAACCGTTCAAAATCGTATGAAAGACGACTTCTACTTCGAAGAATTACAATTGCTGAAAACACGTTCAGCAATGACACTTCAAAGATATGTTAAATAAGTCTAAGTGGAATCCCGTGGACTCCGAAATTCAGTTTTTTCAAGGAGTTGTTATCAGATCTTCGAGTTCTTACTAATAATTGAAGATAGTTTTAATTCCAAATTCTTCATTTTCTCGGAGGAGTACTTTTAAAAAACAGTGGAATTTTATTAGCATAGAAATCTGAAATGATTTTACCTTGCAAATATTTGTGTTTTCGGAAATCTTTCCCCGATGTTATCAGTGTGTCGGAAATATGTTAATGTTAGGGCGTGGAAAAAAATTAAAAATTAAAAAATTAAAATTGTGCGATGTTTAGAAGTTAAAATATTTGCAGTAAAATCTAAATTTATTGCTCAGGTGTGTTGCCACAGTCAACATGACGTCAGCGTAACTCACAAACATATTTTTACTTTATAATATAGATAGATTTCAAAATATCAGAAAAACTGATTATTTATTAATAAAATGCAAAAGTTCCAATATTTCTTGAATAGTTCCAATTATAGTCCATATAGTTCCAATAGTTGAAGTTCCAATATGTCTTATATTATATATATCTGTTATATAAAAATTTATTTCCTTCGTATCCTTCCATTTTATTCGCATTAATATTTTAAAATTAATCTAACTTCTGTCATAGTCAGTATTTCCTTAATTCTTAATAATATCTATTCCTATTTAAAGTCCTTTTAAAAGTAAATATCCGCATATTAATAATTATTTTATTCCAAATCTTAATCTAAAATTTAAGATCATTCGTAGCTTTTATCAGTTCCCCAATCTATAAAATTCTGAGACGAGTTCTCATTTCGAATGTTTTTTAAAAGCCATTTTCTTTTTATTATTATTATTATGCTAAATTTTTCGCGCGCTGAGGTAGTTTCACTCCAAAATTAATCCGCTACCAGGTTCGGAATTCTTTACCGTCTTAGCTCCTCCTTCGCACCTCATTTGCTGGGCTGTAGCTAGACTCTCACTCATTGGTTTGTACGCTCGTGACGTAAATTACTGTATGTCTCCGCTGAAGGAACAAAACCAGGTCGCATCGGTCGGAGCACTAGATTTTTGCCATTTTCGGAAGCATAAACAAATATGTATCTGGTGTTTTTATTCAACTGGTCCAGTAACATCTTAATTCAATGAAGTGAAGCAACGTTAGCCCGAGGGCTATAAGTTTTAGACCTTTGGGAATTGTTTCTGTGTTGTTCGTCTTCTAATAAAATTATTTGTCTGGAGATTGGCTGGATTTATTGGAAAACTTTGGTGGACTCATTTCATTGCCTTCTACTTCGCCATACTCGCTAATATCAACGGCAACTTGCTATATCGTTGAAGGACTGCCATCTTTTCATCGAATATTATTCATCGTAATATCTCAACCTCGTCAAAATGCTACAAAAAGCCCGTTAGGATTCCATGATCTTGCGCTGAGCTATGCCAATGTTCTGATGGACGGATGAGCTGCGAATGTATTGCCGGCTACTGTTGTACATCTTCATAGCGAAGAGTGTGCGTCTAGTTCTCGCGAAGAGTATGTCGATTAGTTGTTCTTCTGATCGTCTGATAAACGGAGAAGCTGTGATATGTTTCTGAATGCGGATGCTGTACATTTTCCATTGTGGTGTGTGCAACTGATTCTCACCAAAATATGCATCGAATTTTTCAAAAAGTGTTGGAATAATTTATCCCTGGAAACACCAGATGCAGACCAGTGTGAATGTTCTACAAAACAACATCTCAATAATGACGGAATGATCTAAGTAATATTTTCTTTTACAGAAAAAAAAAATGAAAAAGCATCATTATACAAAAAAAAAAAAAAAAATTGATCGGTCTCAAAAATTTCAAAAAGTAAACAGGCAGACAACTTGTGAACGGAATTACGTAAGTTTGAAAAAAGTTATTATTGTATATATTATTTATTATTTTATTTATTTTTATGTTATTTAAGTTTCGCTCAGATTTTCTTATTTCTTGTATTATTATTATTACTATCATTATTTATTAGAGATGGAGGTATTTACATTTGTTATTTAATTTAAATTTTATTTTACATCTGTTGTGTTAATTCTCTTTAATTTTTATATTAATGTTATTGCGATCTGGACTTGTAAAAGTCCTTGGTGATCACAAAATGAGTGAAAACGAAATAAACATCATTCCTTTTGATTTCGAATCTGGAATGAACATTCAATCTTGTTTAAACCATTTCGGCAAAACATGCCTTTCTGAAAAGAAAGATGAAAATTGGAAGATTAAAAATATTTCAAAATATTTGAAAGGAGAGGCTCTGAAGGTATTTATCAATGAATGTTTAGAATGTAAAGCTTTTGACAAAATAACTGATATTCTTACTGAAAAATTCATAACTGTTCATGTTCCTCGATTTTCAGAATTTGCTTCTATGAAATTAAATGATCTCAATGATTTGGATAAGTACTTTCGAAAAAAGGTTGAAATAGGTAGACAACTTTGTTTATGTGAAACTATAATAGTACAGGGATTAACAGACGGTCTCAAACCTGAGTACCAGAATTATATGATTAGTAATCCTCCAAAAAATACAATAGACTGGTACTTAATGGCTAAACAGCTAGTAGTAATTCCTACTTCCCAGGTCAACAATAGTAATTCTAGGAGTAATTTTCAGAATTATAGATCATTGCCACAATATGATCAGGCACCTAGACATTGGGTTCGCCCAAGTCGAAATTTTCATATGCCAAATTCCAATTTTCATTCACAGAACAATTTTAATGCTCCAAATTCTAGATTTATCAATCCTAGATTGCCTACTACACATTTTCAGAGCAAATACCGAAGTAGATCATGTCGAATGTGTTTAAATAGAGGTATCCAAAATGCTTATCACTGGGAGAGGAATTGTGTATTCAATGTGAGCCCTTTGCAACCCCCTCTTAGTCAACCACAACCATCTACTGATAATATATGACAGTTAATTGTATCAGGATATGTAAATAACAAGGAACTACCTTGTGTGATTGACTCTGGCTCAACCATAAGTATTTTACCTTTTAAATTTGTTAAATTGTTAAATGCTAAAGTTATAAATATTCCACCTGTTATTATTGGCCAAGCCAAAGGAACTGTTGTAATAGATAAAGCTTGTAATTTATTGTTTAAATTAGGCAATGTGCAACAAAATATTAGATTTTTGATATGTAATACAAATTTAGATTATGCTATATTAGGTTTAAAAGAATGCTGTAAGTTTAATTTAATTATTGACTGTGCTACATGTCGAGTATTACAAGGATACCTTGTTTTAAATGAATCTAAGAGCATATCCAGTGATAAATTAAGATTACTTCATTTTAATGTTAACTATGATTATCAGAGAGTGCAACCCGATTATGGAAAGATCATATCTCCACAATTCGTTGTTCCATCTAATGTTGATAATTCTAAATTAATTGGGGAAATAAATTCTATAGAAAATGAAACTTTAAGGGAAAGTATAAGGGATTATTTAGACATTTTTTCTAAAAATAAATTTGATGTCGGGAGAATTAATATTGAACCGCAACGTATTTTTCTTAATTCTGACCTACCAATATCTCTGAGGCCATACAGAACTTCCCCTTTAGAAGAAAAAGAGATTTCGGATCAAATTCAATCACTATTAGATGCTGGTTTAATTAAAGAGAGCAATAGTCCCTATTCTGCCCCTGTTACATTAGTAATGAAAAGAGAAGAAGGTAAGAAAACTAGATTATGTGTTGACTATAGAAAATTAAATGCAATAATGAAAAATGACGCCGCACGCCTACCTCGTATCGATGGAATTTTAGATAAACTGAGTAGTGCACAGTATTTTTCAACTTTAGATTTAGCCTCTGGCTACTGGCACATACCCATACATCCATCCGATACTGAGAAATTGGCTTTTGCTACCAACTTTGGGCTCTTTGAATGGTTAGTTCTGCCCTTCGGGATTAAATTAGGCCCCCCGATATTTAATAGAACCCTTAGAAGAATACTTACTAAATACAAAATAGATTTTGCTTGCCATTATTTTGATGATATCATTATTTTTTCTTCCTCATTAGAAGAACACATGCAACATTTAAACCAAATATTTGAATTATGTAGACGTGAAAACATTAAACTTAAACTATCTAAATGCAATTTTGTTCAAAGTAAAATTAACTTCTTAGGATATACCATCCAGAATGGCACATTAACTCCTGCTAATGCTAATATTGAAGTAATAAAAAAATTAAAACCCCTTCAAATGTAAAAGAACTTCAGAGATTCTTAGGATCTATCAATGTTTATCACAAGTTTATAGATAAATATGCCGAAATTCGAGTCCCTCTTAACAGATTACTCAGGAAAAATACATTATGGGAAATGGAATACAGATTGTCAAAATTATTTTCAAAAATTAAAAGATGCCTTAATAGCCAAACCTATCTTAAAAATTTATGACCCGAAGTTACCCCTCCATATGTTTGTTGATGCCTCACAGGTGGCAGTAGGTGCAGTCTTAAAACAACCTGATAGTAATAATTTTTTACATCCAATTGCTTATTACTCTAGAGGATTGAGAAGTTATGAGAAGAATTATTTTATTACCGAGTTAGAGTGTCTTGCCATCATTGACACCTTAGACAAATTCTATCATTATTTGCATGGTGTAAATTTTACCATTCATACTGATCATGCATCTCTTGTATGGTTAAAAAATACTAAACATTTGAGAGGCAGGTTATTTAGATGGTCTTTGAAGTTGAACATGTTTGAATATAATATAGTTTACGAAAAGGGATCGACAAATGTCGAAGCCGACATGTTGTCGAGAAACCCAGTTTCACATTTTATTCAACCACTTACTTTTCTTCTGGACGTTAAAGAAATTATAGAGAGGCAGGAAAAAGATAATGTGTGTGGTAAAAATTATCTAAATGAAAATGGACTTATGATTATTAAAAGGAAAGGATTTCGAAAAATAGTAGTCATCATGTCTTTAAGGAGAAAAATACTAAATGTTGCTCATGAAAAATTTGGTTATCCTGGTATCCAAAAAATGTTAAATTTAATCTCCCCTAATTATTATTGGCCTGACATGATGTAAGATATAACCAATTTTGTAAAACATTGTGATATTTGTCAAAAGAATAAAAAACCCAGACAGAAAAAATTTGGCTTATTACAAGCTATGCCCACCACAGATCAACCTTTTGAATGTCTTTCTATTGATACTGTGGGAGGATTCAATTATTATAACTCCACCAAAAAATATCTACACATCATCATCGACCATGCAACCAGATATGTTTGGGCATTTCCTTCCAAAAGTGTTACCACAGAAACATACACAAATTGCTTAAAACAAGTCTTCAATATTCAATTCCCTCAACAATTATTCTGTTTCAACAAAATTTTCGATATACAGGGTCCTCAAAAGGTATTAAGTGATAGGAATGCAGCCTTTACTTCACCTAGATTTAAAAAAAATTTGCGGAATCACAATATTAAGCAACGTTTAACCACATCACATCACCCTCAAACGAATGGCAAGTGTGAGAGAGTGAATCAATCAATAGTTACAAGATTAAAGTGTAAAGTTCATTCTACTACCTCCAAAATTCCTTGTACCAAACTTCTGACTGAAGTAGTTAATGAATACAATAATACACCCCATTCCATAACCAAATTACCTCCTGCTTATTTACTTTTTGGCAAATTACCCTATGATTCCCCTCTTAAGCAAAATTATTACCCTCCTGTCCAGGAAGCCCTCAACATTGCTAAAAAACGCACGGATGAATTTTACTGGAAAAGTAAAAAATATTATGATAGAAATTATGTGGAGCCAAAATTTGAGATAGGAGATCTTGTTATCTATGAAGAATTCCATTATCCCAATACCAGAAAGCTCTCACAAGTTTTTAGTGGTCCCTATCAAATCCTTAAAAAATTATCTGATGTAAATGTTGAAATTAATAGACAGACTCAAAATAAATTTACTGAAATAGTCCATGTATCAAAATTACGCTCTTATTACCCTCCTGACAAATTAAAGTTATCCCATGAGCAACAACAAACTAATGTTAAATCAATAGCTTAATATTAAACTTAGTAAAGCAAAAATTAACTAAATTTAATGAAATCAAATTATAATTGACTAATCAATTCTCTTCTGTATAACAGTATGTTCTTGAATATAGGAATTCCCAAGAATATTACTGCCAATATTTTTGCTTGAGTTAACTTTTTATGCAGGCGTAAATTAGTTGATTTGAGTTAAAAGGTTTTTATATTGGAGTGAATTGAATTAGAACAATAAAGTAAATTGGAATAGCAAATTAGATTAGAATAATACATTAAATTAAAATAATTGAATAAAAATTCACTGGATTAAATTAAATTATAATAATAGAATAAAATTCTCTACTAATATTAATAGTTAAACTTATTATCCACCGTTCACTTCAAGGTCTTATTTTCATTGAGCAGCTTATGTTTCTCTTGTTTGACTGAAAACAGAGAGCACATTATCTTACTGAATTGTTGATAATTTTTCACAGATATTTCTTAGTTTACTATTTATTATTTTTGTTTCCTTTTATTAAGTATGTTTTCATTCCTCACTGATATTGAAAGAGAATGAGGAATTAAAATTATATACAGATGAATTACTGATTTAGTATTATTTTGAAGTTGTTTGTTATTGTAGAAAATTATTATGTTGTTATTATAATTGTTGTTTTTATTTATTATGTGATAAGATTATAAAAGAGAATATTCTTGAGAATTGTGATAAAAGAGAACCACTGATAGTATATTAGTTGATGATAAACAGTCACATCTTACTAACAAAACATCTAATACTCATATCTAATTGATGGAACATTATTAACTGACTGGACTTCACTTAATAAGTGCACTTATCAAGCTATACCTACTTATCATGGCACAAAACTTATCAAGCATCACAAACCAGTACTTTAATTGTTTATTGAACTTAGTGGGGATGAAACTTTCTTATGTTTTTGAACTTTATGATTAACTGGAATTATCCTACTACAGAAACAAAACACTGTATTGCCGTAAACTGTATTACTGGCTAATACTTGACATATCTGTGCCTTCATATCCATACCAAGAAACTTTTTTTTGGAAATGAGAGGTCTATAACTCAGACTGTTACTGATTAAGAGGACTATTAGACATTAATACTTTTCACTGCTTAGACAAAAATGCTTTGTTTACTTCATTTTCATCCTTTTCACTATTTATGTTTGAAGACTGAAAAAAAAAATTATTTGTTACTAACTTATTTATATTGTAATTGTATGTATTTCTGTATTTAAACAATTCCCACAGGTTCGCGTTTACAAAAATAACTATTGAATTAACTTTAATAAAATCAAAGAATTTTTGGCATTAACTAGAATACCAGATAAATATTTTCTAATCCAAATTCTTGCTTGCCTTAATGAACTTGTAGATCATTGGATTTACCCGTCATTCGGATTTTTAGGGGGGGGGGATAATGTTATATAAAAATTTATTTCCTTCGTATCCTTCCATTTTATTCGCATTAATATTTTAAAATTAATCTAACTTCTGTCATAGTCAGTATTTCCTTAATTCTTAATAATAGCTATTCCTATTTAAAGTCCTTTTAAAAGTAAATATCCGTATATTAATAATTATTTTATTCCAAATCTTAATCTAAAATTTAAGATCATTCGTAGCTTTTATCAGTTCCCCAATCTATAAAATTCTGAGGCGCGTTGTCATTTCGAATGTTTTTTAAAAGCCATTTTCTTTTTATTATTATTATTATGCTAAATTTTTCGCACACTGAGGTAGTTTCACTCCAAAATTAATCCGCTACCAGGTTCGGAATTCTTTACCGTCTTAGCTCCTCTATCGCACCTTATTTGCTGGGCTGGAGCTAGCCTCTCACTCATTGGTTTGTACGCTCGTGACGTAAATTACTGTATGTCTCCGCTGAAGGAACAAAACCAGGTCGCATCGGTCGGAGCACTAGATTTTTGCCATTTTCGGAAGCATAAACAAATATGTATCTGGTGTTTTTATTCAACTGGTCCAGTAACATCTTAATTCAATGAAGTGAAGCAACGTTAGCCCGAGGGCTATAAGTTTTAGACCTTTGGGAATTGTTTCTGTGTTGTTCGTCTTCTAATAAAATTATTTGTCTGGAGATTGGCTGGAAAACTTTGGTGGACTCATTTCATTGCCTTCTACTTCGCCATACTCGCTAATATCGACTGCAACTTGCTATATCGTTGAAGGACTGTCATCTTTTCATCGAATATTATTCATCGTAATATCTCAACCTCGTCAAAATGCTAGATATATATATATATATATATATATATATTTTATATAGAACTGAGGCAGCATTAGACGAACATTCTCAAAATATTGTGTTTTCTTTTTGATTCCTTTTTCATGTTTACATTACAATACTTTTAAATGGAAACGAAAATACAAACAAAGCTTTCAGCAATAAAGAAAAACATCATTTTACGAGAATTATTTTAATAGTTTTACATATAATTTTTATCCAAAATCAGTTTATGCGAAATTATGCTTTAAAATATTCTAATAGAAACGCTTCGGTGAAAAATATTGAGAAAAACTTGAAAACTGAGTGAAAAAAATGTAGTACTTCAATGCAAAATATTTAAGAAACTTGATAATAAAATGTTCAATATCTGTCGTTAACAAAACATTTATATTTAGAAGTATTATCTCCTAAGGCTATTTTCTTTTATAAAAAGATATCATTTAGAAATATTATTGTATATTTATTTATTGAAGAACAGATGCTTTTTCTATTTGATCTTTATTCCCCTTTATAAATGAGACCTCACTTCTTCAAGCTGAATGGATAACAAAAGTCTTTTTGAAGAAAAATATTTTAGTCCGAAACTAATTAAACGTCAACATCACATGCTTTTTCTAGTCCAGTTGAAATTATATTTGAAAAACTAAACACCTTAAGGCTATGGGTACAAACCTTTTGGCTTTTATTGATAAAAATTGGAAAATACTTCATGTGAAACTGTTCTGAAAATATTTTGCTTAAAAGATCATTTTTATGTATTCTATTTAGTTACAGATTACAATTTAAAGTTATTTGCTTTTTTAAAGCTTAGAAATAATTGTTAAGTAATTATATATTTTTTTCACAATTGCGCACTTTATTCAGAAACCAATATTTCCCCGAAATTGAACTATTGTTTGATAACTGCAGCGGAAACGTTTATAAACGTTCCGAAATTATTTCAAAACGTTAAAAAATGTCTGTGACAAATCAATTTATCGGAAATTTCACAAAAAATACGGTCTAAAATTAAGTAAAGCCAGTAATTTATTTATTTATTTATTTATTTTTTTTTTTACTGGCGGACATTTTTATTTTATACATATTTGAACAAATGGCGTGCAGAAAAACAAAGCAGAAAAGTGTAATTTTTACAACAATGTATTACTACTAATAATAATATTGCTCCTTTCTAAGAAAATATTTTTCATTTAAAAATATACAATCTTTAAGTAATTTTATATAAAACTGTCTAATGTAAGAAAGAGTGTCTTAAAAAAAAAAAAAAAAAAAAAAAAAGATAAATTCTGTAAAACATGTACTTCAAAATAAACAATTTAATATTGTTTAGCCCGTTAACGAACCGAATGCTGACATATTAGCGACACCAAATTTTATTGTCCAAATGCGTTGCCTTCAATTATTATTGTTTTGGCACCACTTTTTCCAACAAACTTTTTTTGCATTATGTAACCCCTGGATCGTCGCGCTTGATCTTGATACATTCATGGGCAATCATTTGTAAACAAATTTTATCGCGCCCGTGATTCTCACGGGCAGCGTAGGCTATTTTTTAACACTTTCCAACATAGCTGAAAAGTGTTTATGAATTCGGTTTGTCTGTCTGTCGTCAGTTCGTGCTCTAACTCGCGTAAATGTACTCGGATTGCCTTCAAATTGATATATGTTATTGGGATTTGCAATAGCATGATTGGTATTGAAAATAAAGTTTGTAGTATTTTTTTGTTGTTGTTACAGGGACACTCAAAAGATTTCTGTTACATTACGGTCTAGGGGGGGAAATCGTTTGCGACGATTTTAATTACGTTACACTATTTTAAACATATTCAGATTGATACATAACACTGCGGTGCTCTAAAAGGCGCTTTCTCTGGAATATGGTGTGCATAGAATGTATCGTTAATTTACACACTGTAAAAAATGACCAATGTTTCTTATTTTATGAAAATATGCTATAACCACGAACGAAAATATAATATAATCTTCTGAGTTATCCGAAATTTCAAATAGCATGTTACATTGTCTTTTGAATCCCCAGAAACGAATACATTTTCAAAATTTAAAGAATAATTTATAAAAACAAATTATTTTTAGCTGCCCGAATTTTTCAGAAACGTTTCCGAAGGGGTTTTATAGTGTATTAATGAGTGTCCTCAGCCTGGAATACCTGTTTTTCGAATGCTATCAATTCTGAAGTAAACATTTCCATGCTCAATAAAAATTTTTAACAGACAAACATGCAAAATTAACAGCGTTAACAATAACATTAAAATTAAGATTATTTCTTTACTCTTTCATGTATAAATTAACTTATGCGGCTGAAAACGTGTACTTGAGAATGGATAACATTCGAAAAACAGGTATTCCAGCCTGAGTGCAGTAATTAATACACTACAAAAACAATTCCGAAACGTTTCTGAAAAATTCGGGCAGCTAAAAATAATTTGTTTTTATAAATTATTCTTTAAATTTTGAAAATGTATTCGTTTCTGGGGATTCAAAAGACAATGTAACATGCTATTTGAAATTTCGGATAACTCAGAAGATTATATTATATTTTCGTTCGTGGTTATAGCATATTTTCATAAAATAAGAAACATTGGTCATTTTTTACAGTGCAGGGACACTCAAAAGAATTCCGTTACATTACGGTTTATGGGGAAAATCATTTGTAGCGTATTTTAATGATGTTTCACTATTTTAAATGTATTGAAATTGATACATATTCCTGAGGTGCTCTACAAGCTGCTTACTGTAGAACATGGTATTGAATGTATCTTTCATTTACAGGGACACTAAAATTTATTTGGTTACAATATTGTGTATGAACAATAAATGTTGCTATCTCCTTACTTACCCATCATACATTGTATAAAAAAAAATTGCCGTCCGTCTGTGTGTCTGTATGTCCGTGTGTTTGTGTGTCTGTAAACGCTTTATCTCCCGAACAAATTGACATAGATACTTGAAATTTGGTATGTACTTAGTATGTAATAATGGGATGAAGCTTATTGAATTTGAGTAACCTCGATTATCCGAAACTATTTTTTTCGGACTCTCGAAATATTCGTTCTGATAAAAGGTATATAAAAATTTTCGAAATGGTTTATTTTAAGAAAAGAATATAAAAGACAATAAAAAAAACATAAATTTTGCATAAAGAATGAAGTCGATCGGATAATTAGTTGCCGAGATATTTGTAATCCTATTTTACACAGTCTTCTATTTTTCATGACCCTGTATTTCATCCAAATTTCAATTCAAAGATATATTTTAATTGGAAATGAGACGCTTAATCCGACGAAATAAGCCGTTAGTTAATAGGATTATAATTTTTGGAGTTATAAGGATGTTTCTTTTACGCAATTCAGTAATAGAGCATTTAAAGTTTATGACGTCATCAAGCCACGATTTTATTCGAATTGCAATGCATTTCATAAGTAGTTTACAAATGTTTTATTTTCATATTTTATATTATGCATATCCATGATGGGTAAGTATTATGGTGGCCCCCAACGACTAGTTTTCAGTTGTGATAAGTGTTTTAAATGGAATTAATTTTTTTATATTAATTGATGCATATAAATTCTATAGATCATACACAGGGCTACTCAAAAGATCTCACATACATTTCCGTTTATTGACGGAAATTGCTGAAGGGGATTTTTCAAATGTGCTATGTATTTCCTAACTGAAGTAAATTTTAGCATATGTGTAGTATACATTCAAATCTATACATCATATACAGGGCTGCTCAAAAGAAATCGGATATTTTATTCGACTACCGGTTAGTAATTGCTGAAATTAGGTTTTTAAATGTGTTATGCGTTTTCCAAATTGTTTACTTAGTAAACTGTGAAGAATTTTAAATTATTCTGACTGTGTTGGAAAGTGTTTCATAATCTATTCTTGACGCATGATTTTTCGTTTTTGTTTAACATTCAGATAAGGTAAGTAAAATTTTGATTTTTAAATCCTGAATATTTAAAAATTGGGAAAAAAATGCACTGTTTCTTTTACTAATTAATTGAAAATTGTAAAAATACTAAAATGGTGCAATAAAAAAATATATATACGATTTTTGACCGATTTTTCTGAAAATTATGCGACGATTAATGCTGAAATTTTTGAATTAGGTGAAACGAAATTTTCTGTGCGAAGATACTGGGGTTCAATTAAAAAAAAAAAAAAAAAAAGAAAAGAAACAAAAAAAAAAACATTTGAACAATAAAAATTTGTTGTCATTCATTTGTTAAGGGTTTCATTGTTAATAAGGCTCATTTGTTAAGGCTCATTTATTAAGGGTTGTGTTTGTGGCATTCATTTGTTAAGGGTCTACTTCACTCACGCCGCATAAACACCTCCTCGATAATGTGAATCCTATGGTATATATATTTTCTAAATATCTCGTTAGAATTTCAACATATATAAATTATTATTATTATTATTATTATTATTATTATTATTATTATTATTATTATTATTATTATTTTGCATTGGATAGCTTAGGTAAATAAGCTTAGGTAGCTTAGGCCACTACAACGGCCGTTTTTTTACTTTTTCGATTTTGTTTGCAGGATTTTTATGAGGATACTTTCTAAAGTATCTTAATAAAAAGGAATCTTGTAAATAAAATCGTGAAAAAAAAAAAGTTTTTTGTAGAGATTAATCTTAGCTGTCTAATGCAAAAAAAGAAAAAAAATCATTTAACAATATCGAATTGAAAACGAAATATTAAATAAAAATTCCCTCATCGGATTGACATTAGGACGCGGGTGTTTTCGAGTGAGTAAAGCAGTCTCTAAAGGGTTAATAAGCTGAAATCTCGAAGTAAATAAAATTATTCATTTAAGAATTCAGTGTTCTAAACATGAGTTTCATGTATAAAAATATAACATTTATTATAGTATATATAATAAATATCTCATTTCAGTTTCATTTTTCCGTACAAATGAAACCACAATGGTTTCGGCTTTTTGAAATAAGATTTATTTTGTCTGAAAGTAATTAAACGTCAATATCACACATTTTTCTTAGTTCAGAGAAAATGATATTTGAAAAAGTAAACACTTTAGGATATAGGTATATTATTAGACTCTTAGTTTTTATCAGCAAAAATCCGGAAATATTTCAAAGAAAACAAGTTCAATCTTTTTTATATTTCATATTAACATCATGTGTTTTGCTATATTTCTTTTAACTGAAAATACTGCAGGATATAAATTTAATTCGTAAAATAAAAACTGACGCCATATAGTTAGAATCACCAATTCAGCGCTTCCGAGGCTAATCCAAGCCTATTTTTGACTAGTTTAACTCCCCCCCTATTCCCCCCCCCAAAAAAAAAATTGCCGATATCCTAAAATATAGCCTTATTCAATACTGTAGTTTTCAAGCACTTTTTAGCACTTTGCATAGACAATGCTAAACAATGGGTTAAAAAAAGCTCAAAAAGTGTTAAAAGGGCTAAAATGTTTGCAACACTGTGTGGTATGCCAAGACATAAAATCAGAAAATTTATATGCATATCGTGCATTTTTAAATTAATAAAGTAATTTTAGGGATTATATTAAAAAATAAAGTGTTCAAAGTATAATTAAAAACTGCTCCATATGCATTGAAAGTTAATTAAAAAAATATTTAAAATAAAAATGTTCTTTATATAAGCATATTTCAATGTTTATCCTATAAACGTCACGCTTGATTTCATGACTGCAATTCATGTTGATTCAAAACATTTCCATTACAATGATTTAATTTGGCATGGGTACGATTATAGAAAATTCACTACGTTGATTTACACAGGGGAGAAATAGCAAACTAGTGAATTTATTATTTTTTATCTCTGTTACTTTTTAACACTTTCCAACCTAGTTGAAAAGTGTTTATGACTTCGGTTTGTCTGGCCGTCTGTCCGTGCTCTAACTCCCGTAAATAGGCTCGGATTGCTCTGCAATTTTTATATGTTATTGTCGTCATCTATAGCATGTTCCCTATTTCCACGGAAGTGTGTAGCACTTATAGTTTTTTTTTTTTTTTTTTTTTTTTTTTTTACAGGGACACTCAAAAGAATTCCGTTACATTACGGTCAATGGGGAAAAATCATTTGCGGTTTATTTTAATGATGTTACACAATTTCAAACACATTGTAATTGATATATATCACTAAGGTGCATTACAAGAAGCTTAATATGGAATAGGGTGTGCATAGCACTTATAGTTACTTTACATTGACAGTCAAAATAATTCCGTTGCATTACGTCTATGGAGAAAAATAGTCTGCGGTTTATTTAAATAATGTTTCACTATTTTAAACGCATTGAAATTTATATATATCACTAAGGTGCATTACAAGAGGCTTACTACAGAATATTGTGTGTATAGCAGTCATCGTTCATTTACAGGGACACGCAAAAGAATTCTCTACTGTCTGTTAACAATAATTCTTGGTAGTGCGTTTTAAGTTACTGAACGCGATTTTAAATTTAACTCACTTTTAGTCTATTACGTGGTGTGTATAAATTCTGTAGATCATATACAGGGAAGCACAAAAGTTCGCGAACACATTTCCGTTTATTGACAGAAACTCCAGAAGGAGAATTTTAAACTGTGCTACGCGTTTCCTAACTGAACTAAAATTTAGCATCCTATGTAGTATATATACAAATCTATAGATCCTATACATGGCTGATTAAAAGTATTCGGATATTTTTCCGAATATTGTATATGTTGGACATTCCTGAAATTATGTTTTTAAATATGTTATGCGTTTTCCAAATTGTTTACTTAGATGTTATCTTTCAGCTTATTAAACGGTATGATTTGTAAAATTATTTTGGAAGCGTTGGAAAGTTTTACATAATCTATGCTTGACGCATGATTTTTCGTTTTTGTTTAAGATATGGCAACAGAAAAAAAACACATTATTCAAATTATCTACACAGGAATTCATTGTTTTCTCAAAGTAACCATAACATAATTAATATTAAATTCGTAATATATAAAAACGTATTTAAAAAGATATTATATTACTTGTTTTTTTTATCTATATTTTATTTTCTACTTTTTAGTGCTTAGAATATTTCATTGTTGCAGATTCCCAATTTTCAATATTAGAAATTTCCGCTCAAAATTGCGCCACTCCATGGAGTAAAATAATGAAAAGCACCAAAAAATGGTATTTCTTAATTTTTAAAAGCACCACGAAATGGTGCAACCTAACAGCGAATCAGAAACGCTAATTTCTGAGTATCTCCACAGTGTCTTTATGAGATAAGCACACGAGAAAGGAAACAAAATTTTCATTTCCATTGTTGGCAAAGGTATTTCTAGGATTATTTATGGATTGGCACGGTAGGTTATTTCTAATTTTAATCTTTTATTATTGCAGATTTTGTATCTTGTGAATATGAGCTTAATAGTTTTTATATGTTTTATAGAAAAAGATTGATCTTGTGTTATGCTAAGCATTATACTGTTTTTTTTTTTTTTTTTTTTTTTTTTTTTTTTTTTTTTTTTTTTTACATATTACAGTATTTAATCTAAGAAACTTTATCAAGATGTATTTTTATATTATTGATATTTTAAATTATTATTTGAATTCTAGATCCTCATACTCAATGTTTTAGATTTCTTTAAGTTTACCAAATTTTTAAAAGAAACATGAATTTCTTATTTATATCGTAATGTTGAATCTAAACGCTGAAACATTTTACTCATCTTGTGGTGGTGTTTTCCCGTTGGCATACTGTTTCAGATTAGCTGAGCTGCCTGAAAGACTGCGAGAGCTATAGATATTGGCTGTTGCTAAGCGAATTTCTTTTCTTTTTTTTTATAAGAGGAACGTACAGAGTACAAGAAGTACAAAGGGGGTGTACATATATAACGTATCAACATTTTGGTACTTTTGTACTCCCCTTCCCTCCTTACGATATTATACGTTATAATTCGTCGAATCCACCCTCTCCTTAATGATCTCGTTATCAATTTCTGAAAATTCTTTATCTTTTTACAATTTTTTTTTTCTATTTTTGTGTTTGCAGTGATATACAGATATGGTTATACGTTTATTATTTGCATACTTTACAAATTCAAATGAAGAGAAGTCAATAAAATATCACTATCATACATATGAAACAACTGTATATCAAATAACATCTAAAAGAGATAGTTACTATTTAAAAGCGTTTAATAATAGCTCATTGTCACATTATTAATGCATTCAACAATAATGTTGTCTTTTTGCATATGCAATTCACAGGGAGGGTAAAAGCAGAACTTCTTATCAACTAAACAAGTGGACAAGTGGCATTCTTTTTCATCCTTTACTAAACTAGTAAACACAACAAGTATTATTTCAAACATATTTCGCACCTGATTTCTCCAATACCGAATTATGTGCGCATAGGCAGAAGAACAATTTTGCCGATATTGGGGTATTCCATATTTTGGAATGAAATAATTTTATAATAATCTAGTACCTTAAATAATAATTGTACATTTTCATAAAAATAGATAAAACTACCAAAAAAAAAAACATATTATGTTCAATATTTTACAAAAATTTTAGCAACTTTTATATCCCTAAATAGATTTTTCTAAAATATTGAACAAGTATTTTTTCGTTTTTCAATCCGATGTATATTTCTCGAGTTATTCGCCCTTTCCATACTTTTCAAATGGAAACGATTCTCACTGCATTTTACTCGATTACAGTGCCATCTACGACTTTTCGAAGAAATTGTTAAATACAAAAGTTACGTATTTTTTCCCGTAGAATCCGAATCTGGAATAAAAAAGTGGGGTTACTATTTAAGATTTCAAAGTTGCCGCCTTTTCCCCCATAGGGACAGAGTTGGAGGGGGACAACTTTGATATCCTTAAGTAGACTATTCAAAAATATTGAACATGCATTTTTCTGTTTTTCAATCCAATATATATTTCTCGAGTTATTCGGCCGTTTCCATACTTTTCAACGGAAACAGTTCTCACTGCATTTTACTCGATTACAACGCCATCTACGATTTTCCGAAAAAAAAAGTTAAATGCAAAAGTTACGTATTTTTTCCTGTAGAATCCTAATCTGGAAAAAAAAGGGAGGTATCATTTATGATTTCAAAGTTGCCCCCCTTTCCTCCCAGGGGGCAGAGTTGGGGGTCAACTTTGATATCCATAAATAGATTTTTCAAAAGTATTGAACATGCATTTTCGCGTTTTTCAATCCGATTTTCAATTCTTGAGTTTTTCGACCATTTCCAAACTTTTCGGACACCCTGTATATATATATATATATATATATATATGTTATAATGTTATAGTCAGTATGATAAATCCGGTCATTATTAATAATGACCCATCATCATGCCCGGATTAATCATATTGACCGTAACACACACACACACATATAATATATATATATATATATATATATATATATATATATATATAATAAAAATATTATATATATATATAATTTTGTAAATATTAACCGTTAAACCATCACATACATAATCGACAATAGATAAACCGATAATTACAATACTATACATAAATATATCCAAAAATTCAAGATTCTCAAAATTAAAATAAGTGGGAAAATACTTAAAGACTAGCTGTTTAACCCGTTCTACGCACGGGAGTTCATGAATTTAATTCTAAAACCAAAAATAAAAATCTGTACAACCAAACTTATGTTTATGAATATAAAAATATGTTATGTCTATTAAAAATCAGCATTTACACAACCAAAAATCCGTAGTAAAAAGTAGTAGTACGTAAAATATTCACATCAAATAGACATAATAATAATCGAATATGAAACGAAATTTAGCATAAAAACGCAATGACAACAAACAATTTTAAAATATCTAAGTAAGAACTCCCCTGTTAAAGTGCTGCGTTGTTCAATAACTATTCGATTTAGAAAAATATTTTTCTACTACTGTGCATTTCTTTAAAATGAAATTTAATGTATCATGCTGCAGACGATGAAACGATATCTGTGGAATAAAGGAATAAATAGAAAAAGTTTTGTTGATGTTTGTGATAAAATGTTTTTCTTTATTTTTAAAAAAAGGTAATAATTAAGCGCAATTAAATAATTACCCACGAGGAGGCGCGCAGTCAACTGCTCAACAACAAAACACTAACTTTGACTGTTGGTATGCATCAACTAAATACTAGCTCTGTACTTTTATTAGGAACATAAATTTAATTTTTACGAAAACTGTTATTCTAAAATAGCGGTATTATCTGTATGAAACAGCGATTAAACGTTAGGAGTGAAGCTAAAAATGTTAAATTTGTTAAATGTAATTAGTTCTGTTGAAATCAGACCAGTAGATTTCAATCGTCGGATAATTTTTAATGTCCGTGAACGTCTGTGTGTGTGTGAGTGAGTGTGTGCGTCTGTGCATTCCCGGTCTGTACACGCAAAGGCTCCGGGACGAATCGACGCACTGAAGGCGGACGCGGACCGAAAAAATCGGAAAAAAGGCGCGGATGTCAAGTTCGGGCCGGGTCGGGAGTCCGACCCGGACCCGGGGAGTTATTAATCAACAAAACTGTTTTAATTACGGACCAAACCGAACTTGAAAAAGAATCGAAAACCACAAATTTTCGCCTCCGAAAGGGGTTGCCGGTCTCTCTCGGGACGGGGAAGGAAAAAGCAGCGGGTTCCCAGGGAGCAATTTAAGCCCCAAACCGCAGTGCAGGTCCGACCCGTATCTCCGGAAGTCGGGGGACCAGAAATTCGGAAGTCGTACGGACGGAAGCAGGACAGCGTCCAGTTTCATAAATTCGAAAAATCATTTCCGTACTACAATTAGAACCGAAAAAATCCTTTAAAAATCGATCGATAAAAAATGATTTTTCATTTCTTTCCGTGCCGGGAATGCGAGAAAGCAGACACGCGCCCAGACGATCGTCTGGATCGATTTTCCAGAGGCGAGGAGCATTTTTTAGACGAAGGTCACGTGACGTTCAAGTGGGTTTTTTCAGAGGGGGGGCCAATCTCAGAATCTAAGGGGCGCAGTAATTCCGAACTTTTACAGGACGACGCAAAATGGATTCTGCTTTCAGAATATCTAAAAATTATTCTCATATCTCCATTACGAGCCGATATATTATTTAATTGTATAATTAATCAACATTCGTATAATTAACGAAAAAGAAAGATTTCCATCATAGCGCTCGCTATATACAGGGTCATTCATAATTCCCTCCGGGGTTTCGAAACGTTATAGTAAAAAAACGCAGACGAATATAAAAAAAAAAACATATGAAATTATTCCGAAACTATTCAAGTTTTACTTACATACATTACAGGTGTTCTATGTGTGAACCCTTGGTCACACGGCATACATCCATGCGATAGTCCAGTTCCTGCCACACTCCGTTTCTTTAAATTTCCGGTACCACACATGAATTGTTTTGTCAGTCGGTCCCTGTTTTCAATATTTATTACGAAAGGCCCGTTGAACTGACACCACTGATTCAGATTTAAAGAAACGGAGTATGGCAGGAACTGGACTATCGCATGGATGTATACCGTGTGACCAAGGGTTCACACATAGAACACCTGTAATGTATGTAAGTAAAACTTGAATAGTTTCGGAATAATTTCATATGTTTCTTTTTTTCATATTCGTCTTCGTTTTTTTACTATACCGTTTCGAAACCCCGGAGGGAATTATGAATGACCCTGTATTACGATTTTATGAAGTAGGCCACGTCCAAAAACAGCATGACGAGTATTTTACGTTTTTCTTTTAGAGTCGCAACCAGATATTATGATAAGGAAAAGCGGGCTTAGCCCGTTATCGAATCGGGACAGTTGCTGTAATTAAGACATATTTCTACATTTGTATTATTTTTGAGGAAACCAATTCCATTTCAACAAATTTAACATTTTTAAGCGTTTGATTGTTTATATGTATAGAAAAATAACCACTATTTTCGATTAGTAAAAAGCGGGCTTCGCCCGTTATCGAATCCGGACGGTTTATGTAATTAAGACATCAGATTTTTTTTTCCGGCAGTCTAATTCAGTTGTTTAAGGAAAAGCAGTGTCCTCCCCCCCCCCCCCCCCTTCAAGTTTTTTTATCTTAACTGTGGTCCGTTTCTATAACTCAGAAACTATGTTACGAATTTTCCCAAACTGATTCCAAACATCAGAATTAAAGTAATAAGGACCCTCTATAACATTCGTATAGAACACATTGCGCCAACTGGTGGTGGAAGGTGTAATCAAAGGATTTTTCAGCCAACTCGGGTTCTATTGGTCACATCACGACGCGGTTTGGCTCAATCGACTCAACATCGATAGAGGATACTAGAGCTTATCGGTTTTAGTTCGTTTTTCACCACCAGGGGGCGTTTTATTATCTCTGTTTCTATGGCCCGGATTACGACGGGGTATGGCTCATTTGACTCGACATCGAAAGCCTCAACGATTTCAGTTATGATCGTATAAACAGTTTGCGCCACCTGGTGGTGGTAGGTGGAACTAACGTATACTGCAGCTATACGGTGCCGCAGGCAGCGGGGACCCGAACCGGAGGTTCGTTCAGTTATAGGTTTATACTATTCGACTAGAGCTTATCGGTTTTAGTTCGTTTTTCACCACCAGGGGGCGTTTACTTATCTCTGTTTCTATGGCCCGGATCACGACGGGGTATGGCTCATTCGACTCAACGTCGGTAGAGGATACTACAGCTTATCAATTTTTGCTCCGACTCTCACCACCAGGGGGCGCTTTCCTATCTCTGTTTCTATGGGAAGGATCACGACGGGGTATGGCTCATTCGACTCGACATCGATAGAGCTTACCGATTTTATTTCGTTTTTTTACCACCAGGGGCGCTTTCCTATCTTCGGTTCTACGGGCATGAAAACGACGGGGTATGGCTCATTCGACTCGACATCGAAAGTCTTAACGATCACATAAACGGATTGCGCCACCTGGTGGCGGAAGGTGGAACTAACGTATACTGCAGCACGTGCGCAGCACGACTGCTATACGGTGCCGCAGGCAGCGGGGACCCGAGCCGGAAGTTCGTTCAGTTAGATGTTTATACTATTCTATGTGCAATTTAAGGGATTATCCGCTGCGTGCGTAGCACGACCGGTATACGGAGCCGAAGGCAGCGGGGACCAAGGTCGGAGATTCGTTCAGTTAGAGGTTTATACTATTCGATGTGCAAATCCTTTAAGGGATCATCCGGTGCCGAAGGCAGCGGGGACCCGGGTCGGAGGTTCGTTCGGATCGAGGGGGATGCAAACCGGAGAATACAAAAGTTTCGAGGCACCGATGTAAATTAGGGGCCCGCTGGCGGGCGAAGCCAGCTAGTTTATTAATAAGGATGGTCAATTAATGAAAAAGCCGTAACCAGGTGGCGCGCGGTCAAGTGAAATAAATGTGATATTTAACAAAAAGTCATTTACCCACACCTCTCCCCATCCCTGCAAATTTAACAATGGATTTATTAATAAGGAGGGCCAATTAATAAAAAAGCCGCCACCAGGTGGCACGTGGTCAAGTAAAATAAATGTGATATTCAATTAAAAGTCCTTTACCCCCACTCCTCTCCCATTCCCGCAAATTTAACAAATAATCTGTTAAATAAAGTTTTCTGTATTAATAATCTCTCACATACTGATATATGTCATGTAAAAAAACCCTTAAACTCAGTTTATTATCATTCATTAAGTCGATAAAATCCTGTAAAATTAAGTTTTTAGCATTTGGCAACTGTTAATAATTAAGTTGATTGCCTACATGTCATATAATCTCTGATCCATGGATTTTAAACACTTGATTTCCAATTGCAATGATCCCTATCTTGATTTACTTAATGACTTCTGTGGATATTTTATACAACCAACCAACCGAAGATTAAAAAGCGTATTTTTGATGAGATCTCTTTGTGAATGGATTTTAATTAATATTTAATCTACCAAACATCTATATAAAATTTTCGAATTTTTTCCCCAATCGTTCATGGGCCCCCTACCAACAACCCGTGTGCAAAATTTCGTAGCCCTGCGCCTTGTGGTTTCAGAGTTTTTGAGGTTACATAGATACGCAGATACGCGAACGGATTTTAATAGTATAGATATGTAGAGAAAAAATCCAATATGCTGAAAGTGAAAATTATAACAGGAAGCAATTGGAAACTGATATATAGTGGAACACTTTTTCAAGGGCAATATTCCACTAATATAAGTAAAATGTAATTGATTTCTGTTTGAGTTAATAGCCATGAGCTTAATTTAATAACTCAAATTGCCCAATCAATTACCAAAACAAATTTAAAGAAAATTGAATAAAAATAGACAAGTATTGAGTTACTGAACATGATATGTGCAAAAAACCATTAATAGGGAGCATTAATAAATATAAAAACGTATTTAATAAGGAATTTATAGAAAAAAAAGAGAAATTATAGTAAAACATAACCCCATCATCAACATTTTAGCTTTCAAAAACCACGTTATCCGTTGACAATGAACGTTGTATATAAGAGTTACATTGACAGTTAAAATAAAATAATAAACTATTTTTTCAAATTTAAATATACAATTCATATACACCTAGTAATACTATTTATCATATTTAAAACAATATACAATCTAAATAATAATAATATTAATGAAAGGGATTTTGAAATTAAATTATTTCCATCTTACAGCACAAAATATAAATATATATATATATATACATATATATAATTTTAGTATATCAGGAAATGAGTGAAAAATCGATTACAAAATTCAATCTTTACCTGCATGAAACGAGTTACGTTAAACAAAATAGTGTAAAAATCAAAGTCAATAACAAAACATCGAACTTTTAATATCTCGGATATGAACTGCATGAAATATTTGAACTCGATATCCTAAGGCTATATCCTTTTGTAAAGAGTTAGCACTTTGAAAAAAGTCGTAAATTCTAATTTTTTGTATAAGAACTCTTTTTTTTTTCTTCTTTATGCAATATACCATTTCTTTTCTCCAGAGTGCGAAACTATATCTGCAGGCGAAAAAGATCCTTAGAGTTTCTGACACAAAATTTTAAACTTTGAAACAAATTAACTATCTACAACCCTTATTTTTCCAATTTCAAAGAAAATGACATTTGGAGATGCAGATGCTTTCGGCAATGTTTGAAAAAGTTTTGCTTTTTATTACTAGAAAAGTGTTTTATTAAGTCTGGAGATTTTTAATAGATGAACTTTATTCATATAAGTTTTTTAAGCATATTTTCAAGTGAACAGTAAATTTTATAAATGACTTTTTCATCCATTAAATTTAAAGAAACAGTTTTTTAAGCTCATTATAGTAAATAAAATGCATTATTGATTTTTGATAGTTTTGGCTTTATAGGAATTTATGAAACTTAGAAACTTAGAATTAACAAAGAAGAACCAAAAGCTACCGTTTTTGATGATTTAGCCACATCTTTGAAATAAGAATAAAAGTTTCAAAATTAATGGATTGTGTTTGTTACTTTCTTCTATCTTTACAAGAAGAAAGTATTGGATTCATCAAAATTTTAACTTCCAATTTTCGACGAATTTATACTCTTTTAGAAGGGCCTGAACACGATTTGACTGTTTTTAGAAAATGTCTGTGAGTCTGTCTGTCTGTCTGTATATGATAAAACTATTGTGGGCGCTCTATCTCAAGAACTAATCCACGGAATTTAATAAAACTTTAGATTCCTTTAGTTGCTGACGTAAATTGAGCACGGAACTTACTAAAACAAGAGATTCTGTCAGACGTTGATATAAATTAGTGCTGATTAGTTTTTAGTGTAAATCGCCCAACAGGTGGCGCTGCTATGCTGCATTTTTCGCGATTTTTGCGATAGCACTATCTCAAGAACTAACGAACTGATTTTCATCAAACTTCCGATTCAGCTATGCCTTGATATAAATAGACGCTGATTACGTTTTAGCGTAGATATCCCAACAGGTGGCGCTGCTATGCCACTTTTTTCATGATTTTCATGGTAGCTTTATCTCAAGAACTAATGCACAGAATTTTATCAAACTTTATATTCTGTTAGACCTTGACATACATAGATGCTGATTTTGTTTTGATGTAAATAACCAAACAGGTGGCGCAACTATGCTACTTTTTTCCTGATTTTAACGATAACTATATCTCAAAAACTAATGCATGGATTTTCGTTAAACTTCGGATTCCGTTAGACGTTGACATAATTTGTTCTTGATTAGGTTTTGATGTAAATATCCCAACAGGTGGCGCAGCTATGTTGCATTTTTAAGGATTTACACGATTTTAGCTATAGTCATGACTCAAGAACTAATGCACGGAATTTAATAAAACTTTAGATCCTGTTAGACCTTGATATAAACTGGTGCGGAGATTCGTTTTTACTGTATGCTAAACCTGTGTGAGATGGAAGAAAGTTTAGGGACTGGCACATCCGACTAGTTGTTTTTTTCTTTTTTTTTAACTTCAGTTTTTAAAATATGGCTAAAGAAAAAAAAATAAAGCCGTTTTGTATAAAAGATATGAGATGCATTAAAAATCAAATACATGTTTCAAATAAACATAAAGATAAATGTAAATGTTTAAAATAATGTTAAAATAAACGTTTTCCGATAACCATAACGTCATCGACAACAAAACTGTTCTTTATTTTTAGTGCTTACTCTTCTGTGTTTTAATTTGCATTCCATTCTTTATTACGCTAACAATCTTTAGTGCACTATAGTGACGAAATTACATCTTACGGAATCGTACAAAATATCACGTGTTGAAACATTAATATTCAGCTAATTTTCGCAAAATGAAAAAGTGATAAAACAAAATGTCTGTTTCGACGAAATTTCATTACAACTTACAGATATTGGCGTTCCCATAAATTTGTTCCACCGGGATTTGACTGCATTTTTTTACTGTAAGATACCCGAAAATATCCTATTTTCGTCGTTTCTTTATTCCTTTGAACAAATAAATTCGGAAAATATAACTATACTGAAAATATTTGCACTATACTGACGAAAATACATCTTACGGAATCATACAAAATATCACGCGTTGAAACAAGTAGTATTCAACTAATCTCAGCAAAATGGATTAGTGATAAAACAAAATTTCTTTTTAACAAAATTCCATTATAGCGAACAGATATCGGCATTGCCATAAATTTGTTCCACCGGAGTTCGACTGTATTTTTTTACTGTAAGATACCTGAAATTATTTCGTTTCTTTATTAGAAACTTTGTTAGAAATATGATGTGATTGTCACTAATGGATGTGTTTTATTCATAATAACTTAATTATTGTAAAGATTTTTTCCAGTTTCTCTATTCACGTGAAAATATAGTTTCCAATTAAACACTGATACATTGTTATGCTAATTTTTTTGTGTTGTGAAAAAAATTTAGAAATTTGTTAAAGAGTTTGCTTGTTTACAGACTAGAAGATCATCACAAATCATTATTTATAACTCAATCATACTGATTGAAAATTGCGTTTACCAATCAGTATGACTGATTTAAAAATAATAAAGTGTATCTACGTATTTACATTACCTGCGGTATATTCAGTTCTCTACAGTGCAAACCAGATGCTATTGCCAATGAGGTGATCTGAGTGAACTGTGTCAGCCGGTTGTCGGTTCAGGTTGGTTAATAGGCACAGCTTTAACAATTTAAGCCAGAGGTCTTGGGTTCGACTCCCAGCCTGTACACTTTTTAACTCAGTTGGAATATTTTTAATTCGTAGATAATCATACCTGCATTTGCAAACGTGTGCGTTAATTTTGAGTTGAGTTTTCATTTAAAAACACACACACACACACATATATATATATATATATATATATATGTTAAAAGTATATATGTTTAAAAGTAAACACCTCTAACCAAAACTACAATAAAATGGTGAAACACAATTGCACTCTGTTGTGTGGTTATTTGCAATAGCTACAATATGGGTTTAAGAAAACACTACGGCGAACCTCAAAAGATCTAAATAAACTTAAATTCTTACTATGTTTACTTTCCATATTACAATATTCTTAAACAAAAACATTATATGAAATGTGTTGGCAAAAATATTTTCTCATCGTTGCAAAAAGGGACGTTGTTTTTTTACTGTAAACGTTAGGGGAGACTGTAAGTGAATGGGATAAGGGGTCTAATAGGAAAAATGAATTTTTTTCATAAAAAAAATTACATTAAATGTTTAGGCTTTTGTCAATAGATAACAGTACCAGCGGTACAGAAGCACACACTCAGAAAAAGGAATTGATTAAAACTACAAAACATGTTTTGTTGAGTACATTTTGGTTGTTTTAGCAAAATGCAAGTAAAATTGAACCATTTTACTTGAATTAACAAAACATTTTTTGCTGACGATACAAAATATTTTTTTGGAATTGCAAAAAAAAAAAAAAAAATTTGTTGATTCAAACAAAATTTCCATTGACCTATATTTAAACAAAAAGTTTTGTTTAAATATAGGTATGATACCCGAATGGTATGATACCCGAATATAGGTATGATACCCCTGTATGATACCCGAAAATATCTTCTTTTCGTCGTTTCTTTATTCCTTTGCACAAATCAATTCGGAAAATATACTGAAAATATTTGCACTATACTGACGAAAATTCATCTTACGGAATTGTACAAAATATCACGCGTTGAAACAAGTAGTAGGTAACTAATCACAGCAAAATGGATTAGTGATAGAACAAAATTTCCTTTTAACAAAATTCCATTATAGCGAACAGATATCGGCATTGCCATAAATTTGTTCCAGCGGAATTCGACTGTATCTTTTTACTGTAAGGTACCTGAAATTATCTTTTATTTCGTTTCTTTATTCTTTTCAATTCGGAAAATATAATTATACTGAACATATTTGCACTATAGTGACGAAATTACATCTTACGGAATCGTACAAAATATCACGTGTTGAAACATTAATATTCAGCTAATCTTCGCAAAATGAAAAAGTGATAAAACAAAATGTCTGTTTCGACGAAATTTCATTACAACGTACAGATATTGGCGCTCCCATAAATTTGTTCCACCGGGATTTGACTGCATTTTTTTACTGTAAGATACCCGAAAATATCCTATTTTCGTCGTTTCTTTATTCCTTTGAACAAATAAATTCGAAAAATATAACTATACTGAAAATATTTGCACTATACTGACGAAAATACATCTTACGGAATCATACAAAATATCACGCGTTGAAACAAGTAGTATTCAACTAATCTCAGCAAAATGGATTAGTGATAAAACAAAATTTCTTTTTAACAAAATTCCATTATAGCGAACAGATATCGGCATTGCCATAAATTTGTTCCACCGGAATTCGACTGTATTTTTTTTACTGTAAGATACCTGAAATTATTTCGTTTCTTTATTCTTTTAAACAAATCAATTCGGAAAATATAATTATACTGAAAATATTTGCACTATACTGACGAAAATACATCTTACGGAAACGTACAAAATATCACGCGTTGAAACACGTAATATTCAGCTAATCATCGCAAAATGAAAAAGTGATAAAACAAAATTTCCGTTTCAACGAAATTTCATTATAACATACAGATATTGGCGTTGCGATACATTCGTTCTACCGGGATTCGACCGTATTTGTTTGATAAGAAAACTGATTTTTTTTTTCGTCGTTTCCTTTTCCCTCAAACAAATCAATTCGAAAAATATATATATACTGGAAATATTTGCCCTATACTGGCAAATTCAATATTTTAATATTGAGAGACATTAAATACACCTTACGGAAACGTACAAATTATCATGCGTTGAAACATATAGTATGCAGGTAATCTCCGCAAAATGGAAAAGTGATAAAACAAAATTTCCGTTCCAACGAAATTTCATTATAACGTACAGATATTGGCGTTCCCATAAATTCGTTCTACCGGAATTCGACTGTGTTTGTTTAATAAGAAAACTGAAAATTTATTATTTTCGTCGCTTCCTTTTCCCTCGAACAAATCAATTCGAAAAATATAAATATTCTGGAAATATTAGCCCTATACTGGCAAATTCAATATTTTAATATTGAGAGACATTAAATACACCTTACGGAAACGTCAAAAATATCACGCGTTGAAACTTCATTAACTCAACAACGCAAGTTTATGGAAGACTTCATCTCAAATAATAAAATCCAAAAATATCAAATTACGCCAGAAGCATCTGCCTCTTCAAACGTCATTTCCGTTCAACTGTAAGAGTGTGTGTTGTTGGCGTTTAATTTATTTCCAAGTTAAAAATTCTGTGTGAGAAAACTCCAGGCATTATTTTTCGTTTTCTGCCTGGAGATACATTTTTTAATGTGAGTTTTTAATATAACAAATAAATAAAAATAAACATAAATAAAAAATTCGGTATTGAAATTGAGGGCTGTTTTTGCTTGATAGATGTTTTAACAAAAGGATTTAACCTTTTACACAGATATCTTGGCTTTTATCTGCTTATGCGAATACAAAACAAGTTGGAAATTGTACGTCAAACGTGACAAATGAGGTGCGTTCGTACTATAGCTAGTTATATAATATTCAGATCTTGATGATTTTTAATTCTGTGAAATGAATTATACCGTCTGCAGATTGATTTCTGAAATAAAATAAGTATCTCGGTCGCTTGACGATTAAACCTCGGAACCTCCTATAACAAGAAAGCACCGATTATTTTTTTATTTATTCAAGTTTCTTAATAAATATTTTTATTAATATTTTCTAAAGTTTTCATTCGATTTTCAAAAAATTTGAAATGTCTCGACAAAATTCTGCAAAGATAATATATCTTAAATTTCAAACCATTCGGTTGGGTAGGTTTTGCGTTGTTATATGCGGACAGACAGACGGACGGACCAGACGACGACAATAGGTGCTACGTATTTATTTAATTACGAATGCACCTAAAAATGTATATTTTTAAATATACATTATTTATACTATTTTTATGTGCGTTCGTAATTATATAAATACGTAGCGCCTACAGTCGTCGTCTATCCGTCCGTCCGTCTGTCCGTCTGTCCGCATATAATAGCACAAAAACTACCCAACCGAATGATTTGAAATTTAATATATATAATCGTTGCAGAATTTTGTCGAGTCATTTCAAATTTTATAAAACTCGAATCAAAACTTAAAATGTTATTAATGAGAGTTTTCTTTATTCTTTTAAATCCTATCATACGTAAGCTATATAATAAAAGCGCAAGTCATGTGACTGAGGAAAACAAATCCGAGCTAACCACACTTTTTTCCATATGCCAAGCGGCCATTTTTAATTAAAAATAATTTTTCGGATAAAATTGCGTAAAAGTTGCATTTTTAGAAAGATCGTTCAAAAAAATTATTTGCTTGAGAGATGAGTTATATTCAACAATGTATAGATTCTGAGATAATTTCAGTGGAAATTAGGTTCACCGAATATCTCAATCCATTAGAGTAAATAAACAGAGGAGATTCGTTAATTAGGAGTCATAAAAATATTAAACCATGGAGGTAATCATTCGCAAAGCAGGATCTCCATGGTAAAAAAAAAATCGCATTTGTAAACGTGGCATACGTAATAATAATAAAACAAGAACGAAAAATCATGCGTCAAGCATAGATTATGTAACACTTTCCAACGCTTCCAAAATGATTTTACAAATCA
This sequence comes from Maratus michaelseni, assembly GCA_963931845.1. Lineage (NCBI taxonomy): Eukaryota > Metazoa > Arthropoda > Arachnida > Araneae > Salticidae > Maratus > Maratus michaelseni. The sequence goes on from OZ007597.1 coordinate 57,816,341, forward strand.
TACCATGAGCTAAAAGATAACATCTAAGTAATCCGAATACTTTTATTCAGCCCTGTATAGGATCTATAGATTTGTATATATACTACATAGGATGCTAAATTTTAGTTCAGTTAGGAAAAGCGTAGCACATTTTAAAATTCTCTCTCTGGAGTTAAATACTACGGAAATGTGTTCGCGAACTTTTGTGCTTCCCTGTATAGGATCTACAGAATTTATACATACCACGTAATAGACAAAAAGCGAGTTAAAATTAAAATCGCGTGCAGTATAACTTAAACCGCACTTCCAGGAATTATTGTTAACATACAGTAGAGAATTCTTTTGTGAGTCCCTGTAAATGAACGATGACTGCTATACACATAATATTCTGTAGTAAACCTCTTGTAATGCACCTTATATAAATTTCAATGCGTTTAAAATAGTGAAACATTATTTAAATAAACCGCAGACGATTTTTCTCCATAGACCGTAATGTAACGGAATTCTTTTGACTGTCCCTGTAAAGTAACTATAAGTGCTATGCACACCCTATTGCATATTAAGCTTTTTCTAATGCACCTTAGTGATATATATATATTTCAATGCGTTTACAATAGTGAAACATTATTTAAATAAACCGAAAATGATTTTTCCCCATAGACCGCAATGTAATGGAATTCTTTTGAGTGTCCCTGTAAAAAAACTATAAGTGCTACACACTTCCGTTGAAATAGGGAACATGCTATAGGTAACAACTATAACATATAAAAATTGCAGAGCAATCCGAGTATATTTACGGGAGTTAGAGCACGGCCAGACGGCCAGACGGCAGACGGCCAGACAAACTGAAGTCATAAACACTTTTCAACTAGGTTGGAAAGTGTTAAAAAAGGCATGCTTATTTCGCTCCTAGAAGACGACATAATTAATTTCACTGAAATAAAGAGGATAATTTTTTTTTACATTGTGAAACTAGTTATAAACCGAACGCACCTCATATGTCACGTTTAACGTACAAATTCAAACTTGTTATATTCTTAATATGAAACAATTTATTTTAGATGTGTTAGGGTGCACTATTTGCTCCTATAGATGGACATTTATTTGGTGACGGAATTACTGTTCAGAGCAAATTCGTAAAGTTTTATTTGAATTGCATAAAGTAAATTATTTTTTACAAGTTTTGTTTTCTACAAGCACAATTGTGCACACTCTAAAATCAAAATAAACACTTACAACAGTTTAAAAATATATAGAAATATTATTTTGAAATTTTTCATAGCCCGGTAAGGGAATTACAAGAAATGGATTTCATGTAATTGAGTTACCGAGCGTTAAAAAAATTCTAAATAATATCCTAATAAAATGAGACGCTTAATCCGACGCAATAAACCATTAGTTAATACGTTTAACATTTTTGGAGTTATAAGGATGTTTCTTTTACGCAATTCAGTAATAGAACATTTAAAGTTTATGACGTCATGAAGCCACGATTTTATTTGAATTGCAATGCATTTTATAAATAGTTTACACATGTTTTATTTTCATATTTTATATTATGCATATCCATGAGGGGTAAGAATTACGGTGCCCCCCAACGACTAATTTTTTAATTGTTGTAAGTGTTTATTTTGATTTCTCAGTGTGTACTAATTGTGTTTGCAGAAAACAAACTTGTAATAAATAATTAACTTTATATAATTCCAATAAAACTTTGCAAATTTGCTCGGAACAATAATTCTGTTACCAAATAATTGCCCAGATGGTGTTATAAACATTTAATAATTTTATTAGTTTTAATATGTATAACTTCTGATTTAAGTTTTGAAATTCCTTATATCAAATAATTAAAGACCAGATGTAACTGATGTCAACGGCCTGTATTTAATTTTTTTTTTCTATAATCGTAACTTTAGAAATTGAATTTTTAAAATAAAGATATTGTTTAAGGTTCAGTTCCAGGCCAGGACAGAAACATAATTTTAATTCAGACACGGAACTGAAAAAAAAATTATACATATAGGTTCATTTCCAGGTTTAAAAAAAAAAAAAAAAAAAAAAAAAAAAAAAAACACGTTTAGTTCGGATGTTTTTTCCATCAGAAATAACGTTTTTTAGGGGTTTCTTTCATCTCACGAAACCCTATTCGTCTTTCTACGTTGTCTGTCCGTCACAGAGTCAGTTTTCAGAAACTATATAACTTACAAACTTGATATTTTGTGTACTTATAGCTGAATATCTACTATAAAACTGAAAATCATTAAAAAAAAAAAAAAAAAAAAAATCGTATTATTTTAACAGAGACATAACTTTGATTCAGACATGGAACTGAAAAAAAAAAATTAGTTCAAGTCCAGAATTAAAAAAAAAAAAAAAAAAAAAAAAAAAAAAAAAGTTCAGTTCGGATGTTTGTTCCAGCAGAAATAACGTTTTTAGGATTTCATTCATCTCACGAAACCCTATTAGTCCCGCTTCGTTGTCTCTCTGTCACAGACCCGGTTCTCAGAAACTATATAACTTACAGTCATGAAATTTTGTGTACTTATAGCTGAAAATCTACTATGAAGCTCAAAATCATAACATTTGAAAAAATCGTATTATTTTAATATACAGAAATAAAAAACAAAAATCTAACAGCCTTTTCCTATTAAATTTAAGCATTTTTCGTTACAGCAGTTGCCAACAATTAAAAATCCACAATGAAATTCTTTCTACATTAATTAACTTTCTATTGAAAGATTCCTACGTGAAAAATGAAAATGAAATAAAATGTTTCACCAATTGAAACAAAATTAATATGACGTCATATTGGTAACAAACGAGGCTAACGAAAAAGACAGGCTACCGCGGTACAGTCCACTTATCTTTTTTTACAGACCGCGGGAGTCACGTGATACTCGAATCCACCAATGCAGGTGTACGAAAAGAGCTTCACGTCACTCTAGCGGTCTGTAAAAAAAGATAAGTGGACTGCACCGCGGTAGCCTGTCTTTTTCGTTAGCCTCGGGTAACAAACAAACAAATTTTTAAACATTTCTCAATAATACAAGCAGTATGAATATGTGTAAATACAGAAAGCAGCTTAGTATGATGTCTTTAGAGAATTAAAAAGAAAATTAATCTGACGCCATACTGGAAGTTTAACGGACTTTTTCAAATGTTTGAGAATAATACAAAGAGAGTATCAATATGAGTAATAGAGAAAGCAAGTAAGTAGGACGTCAGCAAGTGACTATAACGTAATATGAGTTTGAGGAACGTATTGAATCATAATAAAAACCCGATTATGAAACTATTGATATATTTTAATATTTTGAAGGTTTCTATACAACATGTTTAATTTTGAAAATGATTTTTTTTTTAAATATCAGATTTAGTCTACAGAACAGATATTATTATGACAGAGTATAATAGCGTGCTTCGTCCGGTATCGGGCCGGTTCAGATATTCGAAAAAACGAAAAAAAAAGTAGATCGGTAAATTTTTACTTTATAAAAAACATGACTTTTTTTTTTTTTTTTTTTTTTTTGGTGGAAAATGAAATTTATTTGGTTTTATTAAAGAACGGATAAAATGTTCTGAAAGGAATATTAAAGAAACCTTTTGTGCGATCTTCGATCACACTTACCCACTTGTTCTTTTCTTGTTCTCTGTGAGGTTTAGGTCAGAAGCCCTAGATTAAAATCTAAAATATCGTTAAACATTTCATGACATTTAAAGGGATCCGGGGGTAAAAATTTTATTTTCTTTATTTATAGGCATTAAATAATGTATAATGTAACGTATGTATATGTATAATAATGTATCTTAATATTTTTCTTGAAATATGTTTCTCTATAAAAATTGCTTTTCAGATAGATAAAAAAATTTGAAAACTTTAAATTTAAAAAAAAAAAAAAGTTTTTAATTTCCAATTTTAAATTTATTTAATTTTTGATATAACTCATGAACCATTTGTCCTATATCATTTATTTTTTCACTTTTGCATGAAGAAAAGGTTTATTGTTAATTTGTTTACAGGATTTATAAATATACTATTTACAAAATTTATAATACATTTAAAAATAAAAATATGGGAAATTTTTAGAGGGATTTTTTTTTCCGAGGACTATATTTTAAAATTTTTCACATGAGATGAAAAATACTGAAGACAATTTGTTAATGAAATAACATAAAAACTCTCTTCGCAATGCATATATCTCGCAAGAAAATTTAAACATGAAAAATTATGAAAACATACATTCTGAGATAACTTGATTTAAGTTTTTAGTTACGAGCAGTACAGAATTGGTAATACGCAGTAGGATGACTGTTTTTCAAGAATTATAAGTATGAATGAATATTTAATCTACAGATTCTGTTCTAAAAATAAATTTAATTATGAAGGCTTAGCTTTGGCATTTAAATGACTTGAGTTGTAGTTTCCGAATACATTTGAACAATAAAGCTTAATCCATAAAGTGCAGAGTTCATGTAAATATTATTACAGGAAACTGGTTGTACAAAGGGAATAAGACAAAAGTTAGGCGAGGTATTTAAGTAAAACAAAGGTGCAGGTTTGTGGGAAAGTGTTTAAAAGAAAAAATTCAGTCATCCTCGTCACGTGTGAAAGATACAAACCTACATTGTGAAGTTTATGGCTAATCTCTTAGCAGAATTCTTAACTTGTCAAATTATTATATCGAGATAAATAGAATATAATTGTTTGTTGAGTACGTGAGATGTTATTGGACAAAACTTTTTTATTTATTTTAAACTGTGGTTTGTAATACAATTTTCCACTAAATACAGTACCTCATACTGTCTTCGTCAACAATCCGACATTTAGAATTAAAACTAGGGACTGGTATCTTTCATATACCTAATAAGCGAGAAACAACCAATCATCATTTGCGTACTATTAATCACTGTCTAAACTAAATCATATCAATTTGATTATTCCAGTCATTCTACAAAATGATTGCAGTCATTCTACACTGCAAACACCTTCTACATTCTACACGAAGAAGCTGTAGAAAGTGTGTAAAATGTTTATAACAGACAGTAACTGGAACTGTACTAACAGCACAGCCAGTTTATGTGACATCATTACGCCTAGTGACTTTAAAGTGATCGGCAGTCGATGAATCAAATCTGAATTAATCGTGACTTATATTTTTGTCAGATTTGGAACTTCTCACCAAGTGTGTCCTAGTGACTTAGATATGGCTCATTTTCCAAGTCACATTTCGTCGATGGCGAAAGGAAATTGTCACAAAGTGGGACAATCGATGTCCTAGTGACTTGGATAAAGGAATTATAGACAATCATTTTCCACGTCGTGTTTCGACAATGGCGGCAGGCGGCAGCGATTTCTTACTTCGTTCTGATGCACGCACATTTTTGCCATGTTTTGGTCGCAGTACTATAAGGATAGAATCTTAAAGTAAAACTCAATTCATTAACAATTGGCAAGATAATCGCATACTTTAAAAATTTACATTTTTACACAATTAATCAGCTTTTATATAACTGAAACTTATTTATGTTTTAGCAAATTGAGCATTATTTAGTTTCAGAAATATAAATTATTTAAAATATGTTTCCTCTATTGAAAATAACTTATTGAAATATTTTTTAAAAATTCTAACCTCTAACAACAATTAATTTAAACAATAAACATGATTAAATTTAAAGAAATACATGAACCGCCAAATTTATTTGAGATATTTGTTTTATCATGAAAAATTAATTTTACTTCATCATTTTTCCCATTAGCATATTATATTTTCTGTGAGGTTTATTTTACCCTTATTTAAACACATTAAACACAATGGCTTGAAAGTATATTTATATTAAAATTTAAACTATAATTACATAATTTTAAACTATTCCCACTTCAAAAAAAAATATTTTAATGCTTTTCAAAAGATAACTATTAATTTTAAAAATTATCCTATTTGCAACTTACATTACACAAACCAATAGAATTTTGTATAGTTCCATTAGTAAATATGTTTCTCATGCATAAAAGATAGTGCATTTTTCAAATCGCTCAAAAAAGTATTAATAAATATATACATATTTTTGCGTTTAAATTCGCTTTGATGTTAAAATTTTTACCGTGTCTTTTGTAGTAATTGCTTCCTGAAATATTGAAGCTATGCACAAAAGCTTTTATTTCTTTTCAGTAGTATAGACATAACATATAAAATATTTAAAATTTAAATGTTTGCATTCACGCCTTATATATATATATATATATATATATATATATATCAATAAATCGTTTAAAATAAGAGTAAAAATTGTTGTTTACTGAAATTTAAATATACAGAAAAACAAATGCTTTCTTTTATCTATAATGTTATTTTTTTTTTGCTGTTGTTGGAATCATATGCAGGAAAACATAAAAGCATGTATTATGTAGTTAAAAATGTTTTTAACTTTTTACATATTTTCCAACTATTTTTTATTCGAATTTTTGTACATTAAGGTGCATTTTTTTATAGAAATTATCTGAATATTCTAAATAATTTTTATGGGCATGTGATGAAGACATTTTTTTTTTTTTTTTTAGGAAATACAAAAGTCTATGTATAACTAAAAATATCTCCAGGTAATTAAAAAAGTAAGTACAGGATCAACGATTCTTAAATAAAAAATAATTTAAAAAATAATAGTAATAACAAAGAAAGTAATAAGAATTGTGAAAATAATAAGAATAAACATAACAAAGAAAATAAAAATCCAATAAAATATGAAAATAAGATAAAACCAATTGAGTAAAATACAAATTCATGGCTATACAGGGTGAATCGAAACTCCTGGGAAAAACTTTAAGGGGTAGTAGAACACATCTAGACAAGCTCAAAATACCATACAATGCATGGTCATAACTCAGGCAGTGAAGCTCTTCAGGGCACTTTCTGCTTATGGAGAGAACCACGTTTTCAATACAATATCTAACAAATGATTGATGATTTTATTTATGTGGAATACTGTTACTAACTGCGATGCTAAAATGGATGAAAATTAGAAGAAGAAACGAAGAAATTACGAAGTAAATAGCTCAAGCATGTGGGTATGGTGCGTGCGTGTTAAATTGGACACAATTTCCTTCACAGAAGTTGAGTGTTAATCAGAACTCATGGTCAAAACTTTAAGGGGTTATAGAACAGATATAAACAAGCTATTTTTGCTGTATAATACATGGTCGTCTCGCTAGTGGCGAACCGCTAGATGACGCTGCCATTAAGCCCACAAAGCACTGTACCTTTACACACGTTGTCATTTCTACCATGGATTGCAAAAATGGTAGCTGGTTTTACTAATCAAGGAAAGGCAGACATGCATTTCATGCATGGTGCTGCGACTGTGAGTGCTCTGGAAGTCCTAATTGTATAGTAAACAGGGTTATCACCACAATCAGAAAGCGCCCTGTATCGCTCTACTGCTTGACTTACGACCATGCACTGTATGGTGTTTTCAGTTTGTCTAGGCCTGTTACATCGCCCCTTGTTCTATGGCCCAAGAGTTTCGAATCTCCGGACTATGAGTTGATAAAAAAAAAAAAAAAAAAAAAAAAGATTTTTCTTTTTAAGATGGCTCTATCCTTTAGCAACTAAAGGATAGGCATTAAATCGGTGCAAATATGCATTTTGATTAATGTAGTCATAATAGGCTTAATGCTAAGAATAATAAATAATTAAATGCTATGTGATGAAATATAATCTCCAGGGAATCTCCCATTCTTAGGATGCTTTAGAAAATTTTCTCTTAAATAATGAAGCTTAATAAAGCTTTTAAATAATAATCTTTAATTTCAAAACAAATGTAAATATGACTGGTGCTGTATATACAGGTTAAAATGATTAGGGTAAATCCAAGTTAGATGCCCCATCGGGTTAGTTGCCCCAGTCACTGTATTTCAGTTTTTGGACATGTGACGGACCTAGTGGCATCCTTCTTCTTTCAGTCTCTATAAAAAAGTCAAGTAGACTAAGTTAGAGCGATTTGTTTCTTCAAATAGAAGTTATATTCATCAAAAAAGGTACGTTTGGCTTTTATTTTATGTTTTTATAATATAGAAATGCAGCAGATGAAATATAATGTATTTATTAGAGATTTTTCATGAAATATTTAATGAATGTAGTTGAAAAAGTTATCGAATAATGTGTTAGTTTACAGGTTGCAGTCATATTTCTTCCTACATCCAGAGCTACTAGCTGCAGCATCTATTCAGATCAAGTGGGGCGTCTAACCCTCATGTCCAGGATATATGGCCAAAATCATTGATTATTATTATTTTTTATACAAATCCCATTTTATATGGTATTTATATTACAATAATACTTTTTATGACTTTTGTTTTCTGTATTTATAAGATAGAAATGCAGTAGATGAGGTACATCCAGAGCTACTGGCCGCAGCATTTATTCCGATCAAGTAGGGCGTCTAACTCTGAGGTCCGGGATAGATGGCCAAAATCATTGAATATAAATATAGATATTTTTTTAAATAAAAATCCCATTTTATCTGGTATTTATATTACAATAATACTTTTTATGAAAAACTACATAAAATCTAGAATAGATAGGTTAAATATGCACTACAAAAATCATTAATATTAAAAGGGAAAATAAAGAGGGGCTTAAGGGGGCAACTATCCCTGACTTAACCTACTATCATTGAATTGATATGAGGCAGTGCACGACAACAAGAAGGGAGTAAGGACAAGAAGGACAAGGGAGTAAGGACAAGGGAGTAAGGTAAGGGAGTAAGGACAAGGGAGTAAGGAAGGTTTTACCTTTGTGCATTAAAGTGTATGTTTTTTTTGTTTTTTTGTAAAACTTATCTCAGTAATTTAAGTAATTTTAAAGCCTCACAGGATTGTAATTATTAGCCTAAAATAATCTTGTCGGCTTAGTGTTGAGAATATTTAAAAATATTACACTCAGAAAAAGAAACTGATTAAAACTACAAAACATGTTTTTGAGTACATTTTGGTTGTTTTAGCAAAATTCAAGTAAAATTGAACCATTTTACTTCAATTAACAAAACATTTTTACTGACGATACAAATTTTTATTGACCTATATTTAAACAAAAATTTTGTTTAAATATAGGTCAATGGAAATTTTGTTTGAATCAACAAAAAAAAAAAAAAAATTGTTGAAAACCATTTTTTTTTTTTTTTTTTTTTTTTTTGCAATTTCAAAAAAATTTTTGTATCGCCAGCAAAAAATGTTTTGTTGATTGAAGTAAAATGGTTCAATTTTACTTGAATTTTGCTAAAACAACCAAAATGTACTCAACAAAAATGTTTTGTAGTTTTAATCAATTCTTTTTTCTGAGTGATAGGCATGTTAGAGGCTATATGATGGATTATAATAATTCTTTGGTTGTTTAAGAAAGGTTTATTTTTAATAAATAAAACATAAAACTTTTACTTCAAAACGAATGTAGATATCACTGATACTGTCTATACAAGCTAATATTATTACTGTCATTACAATGATATGTTAATTATATTCATATCATGAAGTGCATTGCAACAAAGAAGGTAGTTAAGTTTTATTTTTACTTTTGTTCATCAAAGTGCAGATTTTTTGTAAAAAATTATCTTAATACTTTAGATAATTTGAAAATTGAGTTATTTGAAAATGTTAGAGGCTATATGATGGATTATAATCATCCTTAGGTTGTTTTAGAAATATTTCCATTTAATCAATAAAACTTAAATATCTGATTTCAAAATAAATGTAAGTATGACTGTTGTCTATATGGGTTAGCGTGATTGTTGCCAGTTATACTAACAAGAAGAATGAACGTTTGCCAAGCTTGGGTGATTAATCGTCATCAGTGGTAATGTTACCACTTTCTATTGAGCTTTGAATATTTATTAATGTTACTGCAAATGTTATTTTTAATTATTCTAGTAAATAATTGTATATCGCTTGTCCCGTATTGATAACTTTTTTTTTTTTTTTTTTTTTTTTTTTTTTTTTTTTTTTTAGACCGCTGACCAGGCTCCTACCTGCCAGGCTTTTGCCTAGTTTAACGAGTTGATACCTGGCAAACGGGGCGAGGATTCGCCTGCTCTCCGCTTGGCGAAGATGTGTTTGTTAAATCTATAGGCCGACGTGGCTTCAGTGCGTCTTGTTGCTTTACTTGCTTTTTCTAAGTTGGCCGGTTGCTAATTGATTTTTGATGAGGCGGTTCAGCACTGCGCAGTGTAGCGAAGTCATGCCGGACGGATGTGAGATGCTGGGATATTTACTATTTCCTCGCTGCATCTCTCATCCATACGTCATGCCGTCATGCCATCGCTACTCGAGTTGGTCTCGTAATTTAGAACCTTGATCTGGCGACGAGACCTTCACCAGACTAGGCACCCCCAGAGGTGTAATTCACAGGTAACTTGGAGGACTATACACCCACGACGGATTTTACATGCACCGGGCGCCATTAGCGTACATGATCCGTGTTGATAGCTTAAAAAATTACTTATTTGAAAATTATTTAAAAAAAAATCATCAAAACACAGTGTATTCAGTTACAATTTTAAATCGTACTTTATAAAAACTACATTATTTCCTCTAATCGATGGAATACAGATTTAAATTATGCAATATTTTGAAGTGCAGATACGCGCGTAAAACCGAAATCGATCGCGCATGTTGCGACGAATAAAGAGTGATATATTTGAGATTCTCTTGGCTTGCCGAGAAAGTCAGAAGCATAGCTGGCGTACGCTATTTTGTTACTGTCATTTCTGAATAACTATCTTCAGCTTATTTAATTCTAAAAATTCCGATTATATAAGATAAAGATTACTGTTTGAAAATAACGGTAGCAAAAGTATTTTAAAATTGAAAGCTAAGTATCATGAATTTTGCGAAAACACAATACTTACAGTAAAACCTTTGGAAACCAAACTTGGTTGTAACTCGAACCTGCCTTAAACGGAAAATTGCATGATCGAACTAAAACAATGTGATTTAAATATTATAGGAAATGATGTTTCACACTAAGACAAAATCCTGGAAACTTGTCAAAAATGAAAATAATTCCGATTCTTTCTTATTCCATATTAGCATATTTAACTGTATTAGTTTTTGATACAAAAACTTAAAATTATACTCAAAACCATTAACCTCCCATCGAGCGCACTCAAGAGCAGGCACGTGTCATATTTTTACGCAGAGTAGTTACACTGTTACGTTACAAATGCAAGATATTAGTCTTAAGAATATGCATAATAATAAGATATACATAAGAATCATAAGAATCAAGTTAGATGAACATTTATACATATCAGAAATAAAAATTAAGTTTTATGCTTGGGGCCATATGGGAGTTCAAAATGTAAGAATTATCACGTTTCTCGTAAAATTTACAGCAGCATGCTCGCTAAAGGATTAAAATATGTTTATATCAACTTTCGAAATAATTTGTTCACCTATACTAACCATATAATGAATTTCAGTCAATAAATTACATTTTCTCTGAAACCTGTTGCCCTATAAATTATATTTATTTTAAAATATTTCTTTAAACACTATAAATTAAAAAAATATATACTGATGTTTACAAAATTTAAATACATAGTTTATAATTCATTCATAACATACTTCAGATATTGAAAATAAGAAAAGAATTTGAAAAATTAATATTTTTCCGCTAAAAATAATAATGCACTATCATTAATCTACTACTTTATTTCTTTTAAATATTTTTATCCATTTTTAAATACATTAAGAAAAGCAATGTCGTCAAAACAACCGTTAGAAATTTAAAAAATACATTCTAGTTATAGCAGCCTCATAAAAAATGTTTTTTTAAAAGTTGACATTTAATTTAAATAACAGTTCCATTTTTAACATGCATTAAACTAATCGATATCTTTTATCTTTTTGTGTAATTCCGATGGTGAATATGTTCTTTATAAATAAAGAATAATGCATTTTTCAAATCGGATAAAAAGTATTTTATCGTTTTGGTAAATATATACTTTTTTTTCGCTTTTAAATTCCCTTTGAAGTTAAAAGCCTCGCTGTACTTTTTAAAGCAAATGCTGTCAAAACTAATTTTAAAGATCAAAACAAGTTCAAATGCTTTTCTCTGATATACACATTTATAAAAAAAAAAAATATTTTTAAATATTTACATGTGACTTCGTTTTGAATATTTCTTATTGCTTTAAAATAAGTATTAAAACTATTAGTTTATTAAACAATATCATAAGCAAGACTGTATTTTTTTTTTTTTTTTTTTTTTTACTCGTAACAATTTCAGCATTTTACTATTAGATACAATGTACCCCTGAACAAAAAATGTTTCTATAAACTCATTATAGAGTTTAGAATCTTTTTATTATTTTCGTTTATTTATTTATTTATTGCACCTATTCTTGTTTACAAAGTATAATTTCTGTAGAAATTAATGAAATAGGTCATATAGATAAGAAGGAAAAATATATTAATAATTGAAGCCATCATCATCATCAACAACAACCGTTTTCAATCCACTACTGCATTTATGTCTCTCCCAGAGTTTCCATTGTTTCCTGTCTAGTGCTTTGGTCATCCAATTAACTGCAGTCACTTTTCTGATTTTGTCACTCCATCTTCCTTCTGGTAGTCGTTTTATATCTCTGGGATATCACTGTAGGCTGTTTGTACTCAATCTATTGTTCAAACTTTTTGCATTGTGCTGAACCTATTTTCATTTTAGCCGTTTAGTTCTCTCGATGATGTCAGAAACTTTCTGATGACTTCTTATCCAGGTTATTATTTTTCTGTTTCTTCTAGCTATGCCTAGCATTACATCTTTCCATATTTTTCTGTGCTGTTTGTAATCTTTGTACCATCCGCTTTGTTAGTGTCCACGTTTTCGCTTCATAAGTTAGTGCAGGCAAAACACATTGGTTAGGGGGTCTCAGTAGTCTTACTTTTCCTCCGAAGATGCAAATTTGCAACATGTCACATTTTATTTTATTTCTGATTTCATATAACACACAATAAAATGAAATTTTACCCCTAATAGGTCAATATCTGCTAGACTTAAAATAATTACTTGAATGTTGTACAATTGGTTTTTAATTATTTAAGAACAGTTAAAAGAATTTTTTTTAAGTAAAAAAACTTTTTACCTGGTATCTACTGCCCGTAAGGTTGTAAAAAAAATATTGCTTCAAAAATAACAAACAAAGCTGATAATGATGTAAAATTGATGTATGTGATTGAATAAACTTATATATTGATGATAAACCTTATACTTCAATTTCAAGCAATTAAAAATTTATTTATTTTTTTAATTGGCATTTTTTCACAAAAAAAAAATGAATTTTTTAAACATTTTACAATTTAAATTAAAAAAAAAATTAATTGCTTGAAATTGAAGTATAAGTTCAAGATACATCAATTTTACATCATTATCAGTTTTGTTTGTTATTTTTGCAGCAATATTTTTTCTATAACCTTGCGCACATTGGATACGAGGCGAAAAAGTTTTTTTTTTACTTTTTTTTTTTTATTTGAACTTTTTAAAAATAATTAAATAGGAATTGTACAAAATTGAAATAATTATGTTAAATCAAGCAGATATTGACCTACTAGTGGTAAAAATGTAACTTTATTGTGTGCTATATGAAATCAGAAATAAAATAAAATGTAACATGATGCAAATTTGCATCTTCGGAGGAAAAGTAAGACTACTGAGACCCCTTAAATACTTTTATTTTCAAACAAAGAGTTGTGTTATTATTCAGAATAATAGTGTTCATACCAAAAGCACTCCATACATTTTTTATTCTTCTGTTAATTTTATTCATAATGTTATTTCCTGTCTAAGCTACACATAACTTCTTACTTTCTTAATCTCAGTGTTGTTGTATGCGATCTTCTTTTTCTGGTACAAATGAATTAAACATCACCTTAGTTTTTTTTTTCAATTTTATTTTAAATCCAACTTTAATGCTAGCTTCTTCCAAAGCTTTTAACCCTATCTTCCAATTCCAATTCTTCAGAGCTGTTACTGAAAATCAAAATCATGGAAAAAGAAGGGGGAGGTGGAGAAATTCTTGAAGGAAGCCCATCCGCGTTTATTCACAATGCACTGGGCAAGAGTACTAACAGGATGCACTGGTGGAAAGTGCGTATTGGACATTAAGAGCCAGTACTAGTCACGTGGAAACACTCGCAAGCTAATGTTAAACCTTTTTTACATTTTCAATTTGGGTTTCAGATTTTGTTTTATGTGTTCTTTTTATATTTCACATCCGGTTTCGAAATTGAGAGGTTAACCACACTGGATTTTCGACTCGTCCGGTTCTCTTGTGTCCACTGCTTCCACACTCGCATCCCTGCCGTGGTGTTTTACTCCATACGATCTGTTATTACGATCTGCACGATGAGAAAAAAAAAACCCTTCACGAATGATATCTTTCGTCGCCGTTCAAACTCAATTGCTTGTTCATATGCCGGCCTCTGTCGGCGTCGATGCATAATGGCTTCTCATGAAACGCTCACCACTGGCAAACAACAATATACTATACGAGTAGTATATAGGAATATTACTACTTGTATGATTTATTTACCAATTTGAAATAACTGTGTTAAAATTAATCAACAATATACTATCTTCAACGTCCAGCTATAGCTCTCTGTTTACACTGCTAAATCAGCAGTTCAGAGGGCACTGTTCAACCCATGCTTGTGCAGTGGCTTTGAAGTTCTAATCATTTGAGTAGAACACTGTAATGTACATTTGCTGTCAGTTTCTGCCCACTGGCGTGATTCCTTCATGGTGTTGCAATATTTATAAAGAGGATTTTTTTTTTAAAGATTAAATAAAGCCATGCATGGTAAAACGTTCAAATCAGTGTAATTAACTTTTTAAAAACATTGAGATTTTCGCAGAAATTGTGACAAGTTAAATAAGAATACTGTCATCTGTCATTTTCTTTCAAAGGTATTGCTTATTATTACGATATAGATGTGATAATCATTACCTTCAAATATCAATTTTCATAATTAAAAAAAATGGTTACAAAAATATATATTTTCCTGGCGGCCGGACAGCATGGTTGGTAGCGGAGGCGACCGCCACGGTGAGGACTCGGGTTCGAATCCTAGTACGCATTAATGTCATTGTGTGTGTGTGTCTTCAGTGCTTTCTGGTGTCTATCCCGTTCTTGTCAAGAAGAAGATTTATGTAATTTGTCAACGTCATGTATGTATTTCTGTGAATAAAATAATATGGATCATTCGAGACAAACAGCCTTGTACACTGTTAAAAATTTTGGTTCAACGTTTCACCAAAAGATGGTACAAGTGTAGCTGCCACCACGGGATGGTAAAACCTTTCTCCATCCTTTGGTGCTTTGTTTGAACCACGATTTGGTAATAGGTTGAACCACTGTTTGGTGATAGGTTAAACCATGATTTGGTAATAGGTTGAACCATGATTTGGTAATAGGTTGAACCACTGTTTGGTAATAGGTTGAACCATGTTTTGGTAATAGGTTGAACCATGATTTGGTAATAGGTTGAACCATGTTTTGGTAATAGGTTGAACCATGTTTTGGTAATAAGTTGAACCACTGTTTGGTAATAGGTTGAACCATGATTTGGTAATAAGTTGAAATTATTATTATTATTTATTTAATCTTAACAATATATATGTATTTATTTATATTTTTTAACTATAATTTGTGAATAAAGTATATTACTTTATTAATCCTTAACTATATTTCTTTTTTTTTTGCTAAGTTGATAAAATGTAATTTCGTGCGTATAATATCAAAAATATTATACGCAATATTTTGAAAATAAATATCAAATATGTGAAAATATCAAACTTCATGATATTTTAAAAATAAATATCGGATATAGTATATCATGATATACATCCATTGATACATATCACCGAACCCTGTATGTTCAACAATTGACTATTACTGTTATATAAAATTTTCAACTCATTATATTAGTTTACGCTAGAAATCAAATATAATCAAGCAACAGGTCTCTAAGATTTCAAATACACGTTACAATGTAAATAGTACTATTGAAATTCTTGACGAATCAAACTCCTAACCTGGTAATAACTTTACGCTCAGCTAGTTAGCAAAAATTAATTCACAATATCAGTGACTAATCCAGAACATAAATTAATATCTGATACGCAAACTATACGAAAAGAAAATAAATAAATTCAAACACGCATTACTCAATTAGGCCTAATACAGGCACATTATAAAATTACATTTTATCAACTTAGCAAAAAAATGAAATATAGTTAAGGATTAATAAAGTAATATACTTTATTCACAAATTATAGTTAAAAATATAAATAAATACATATATATATTGTTAAGATTAAACAAATAATAATAATAATAAATACCTTGTGCTTGCTTATTTTTCTCCGGAATACAGCTACACGAGGTTCTAGGCACGCAGTCACGTGAAGTGCAAGCGAACTCTGAACTCTGACGTGGCGGACGGGGGAAGGGACGACAGAAGCAGATTCGCATTCAATGGCGGGCGATCTGTGATTGGATGCAACGATTTACTATCGGATGGTAAAACGTTGAACCATAATCCAGGATTCACCAAAAAGAGGGGTTTTGAAATAGAGATCGAACCATCTTTTGGTACTTTTGCTGACTTTGAACCATGTGATGGTTCAACATTGAACGGAAATTTTTAACAGTGTAGCTTATAGGCCACAAAGCAATTCTCCTTCAAATGTATCAAATATATTTGTGCAATAAAATTCAAAGGGTTCTTTGATCGACTATTTCGTTTGTAATTATGAAACATACTGCATTTATGTTGCATGCTAGATTTTAAAAACGTTTAAATAAAGCCATACATGATAAAACATCTAAATCAATGTATTTCACTTAAAAAAAAATTTCATATAAACTGTTACCTGTTAAATAAGACAGAATGGTGTCATCTGTATTTTGCTTTTGACATTCTATCTTGTTATTATAACATAGATGGGAGGATAATGTTTTAACTTAAAAGATCCATCTTCATAGTTTTAAAAACTTCAAAATATTTATAAACATAAAGTTTTGTCAAATAAAATAGCAGTTATTCTTTGATATATTTTCAGGAACGCTTTCATTTATCATGCTGAAATAGATTGAATTAATGTTATAATTTAAAAAATATATATTAAATAAATTCATACATGACAAAACATTCAAATCAGTGGAAATTAACTCTTTTAAAACATCGAAATATTTAGAGAAATTGTGATAATTAAAATAAGACAGAATAGTGCCATCTGTCATTCTCATCGAAAGTTACAGCTTATAATTATAAAATAAAAGGGATAATCTTTACCTTCAACCATCTATCTTCATAAATTATCGAAAAGTCGTCAGCTGCGATGGGCTGACGAAAGAAGACACAGCTTTATTTTCTGGGGAGATCAAATATTTGACTTAAACCTTTGGGTTTAAAAAAAAAATTAAACATCCTCTTTGTTTATTCAGGTTAATATAATTACAGTTAATTCATGTTGATGTTATTAATATGAAAATTCTCAGACAAATGGGGAAGAGTCGAGTGAACCATCAGATAAAACGATAAGTATCTGATACTGTTAAAAGGATAATGTTTTAACTTCAAAGATCCATCTTCATAATTTTAAGAACATCAATATGTTTATAAAAATTATATTTTTGTCAAATAAAATTAAAATTGCTCTTTGGTATATTTCCAGGAACGCTTTCGTTTATCATTCTGAAATAGATTGCATTTATGTTGTAATTTAAAAAATGTATTAAAAAAATTCATACATGACAAAACATTCAAATCAGTGTAAATTTACTTTTTTTAAAACATTGAAATATTTATAAAATTGTGACCATTAAAATAAGATAGAATAGTACCATCTGTCATTTTCTTAGAAAGTTATAGCATAGATTATAATTATAAAATAAATGAGATAATCTTTATCTTCAACCATCCATCTTCATAAATTACCGAAAAGTCGTCAGCTGCAATGGGCTGACGAAAGAAGACGCATTTTTACTTTCTGGGGAGATCAAATATTTGACTTAACCCTTTGGGTTTAAAAAAAATGTGTAAATATTACTTTTGTTTTTATTTCTCAGGTTAATAACAGTTAATTCATGTTCATGTTACAAATAGGAGAATTCGTAGAAAAAATAGAGGAAATTCGAGTTATAGGGTAGATTTCTGATACTTTTAAAAACTTTAAAATACATTGAATAACATCTTGCGAAGTAACTCACAAACAATAATATACAAATCCCTTAGTTAATTTCAGGAAGTTTCCAAAAACCTTTTGCTCTATAAGATATTTGTTTTAAAACATTTTCTTAACCTAAAAAAATTCATAAAAATAAATAAGAGATTGATACTTTTTCAGCTTTTAATATTCGCTTATAATTCGTTCTCAAACTATTTCAGATACTGACAGTAAGAAATGCATTTCAAAAGTTTTTTTTTTGTGACATTATTATTTATCTACTCTTTTAATTTCAATTCTATACTGTTATTCAATTTTGAAAACATTTAACGCTCTAAGTGTGTGGCACGTATTATTCCGTATCTCAAAACATGTCCGAAAGATTCATTCCACGTAATATACCGTATCTCAAAACTTGTCCGAAAACCGGTTTCCCCGTAATATTCCGATCAAGTGACGCAATATAAAATGTAGTGACACTTTCAGATAAAACGGTAAGTTTCTGATACGTTTAGAAACTTTAAAATACCTTGAATTCCATCTGGCGAAGTAACTCGCAAACATTACTATACCAATCCCATAATTAATTTCAGTTAATTTTCAGAAACCTGTTGCTCCATAAGATATTTATTTTAAAACATTTTCTTAACTAAAAAAAAAAAATCCATAAAAATAAATAAGAGATTGAGACTTTTTCAGCTTGTAATATTCGCTTATTATTCGTTCTCAAATTATTTCAGATACTGACAATAAGAAATGCATTTCAAAAGTTTTTTTTTGTGACATTATTATTTATCTACTCTTTTAACTTCAATTCTATACTGTTATTCAATTTTGAAAACATTTAACCCTCTAAGTGTGTGACACGTAATATTCCGTATCTCAAAACATGTCCGAAAAATACATTCCACGTAATATACCGTATTTCAAAACTTGTCCGAAAACCTGTTTCCCCGTAATATTCCGATTGAGTGATACTTTCAGATAAAACGATAAATTTCTGATACTTTTAGAAACTTTAAAATACCTTGAATCCCATCTGGGGAAGTAACTCGCAAACATTACCATAGCAATCACATAATTAATTTCAGTCAATTTTCAGAAACTTGTTGTTCTATAAGATATTTATTTCAAAACATTTTCTTAACCTAAAAAAGTCCATAAAAATAAATAAGAGATTGAGACTTTTTCAGCTTGTAATATTCGCTTATAATTCGATCTCAAATTATTTCAGATACTGACAATATAAAATGATTTTCAAATATTATTTTCTTTCTGAAAATATCATTGATCTATTCTTTTAACTTCAATTGTATACAGTTAGTCAATTTTGAAAATAATTAATAAATGAACGTTTTCTCATATTTAACAGAAAATTTTCAAACATTCTTCGATTTATTTTAATATCATAAAAACATGAACAATTAAACAAAACTAGAGTCTTTTCTTGTGACATACTCCTTAATCGTTATGTACAAAATAGTAAAATGTAGAATTTATTTTTTCAAAAATATTATTATATTTATAAGAACATAGACATGTTTACAAAAATATAACTTTTCTACACATATCGAAAGGTAACTTCGATCAAACAATCTGCCTTTCTCTTATTTTTGAAAAATGAATTGCCTTTATGACATATAGTTTAAACCAAATTGGTTGCGTTTAAAAGTCATACAAGTTAAAATTCTCGAATCCCCGTCATTAACTCTTTTAAAAACATTGAAATTTTCAGAGGAATTGTGACCAGTTAAGTAAGACAGAATAGTGTCATCTGTCATTTTCCTCTGACGTTCTAGCTTATTATTATGAAATAGATGGGATAATCTTTACCTTCAAAGATCCATCTTCATAATTTTCTGAAAAGTCGTCGGCTGAGAGGGATTGACGAATGAAGATGCATCTTCACGTCCTGGGGAGATCCTCTCGCATCCATCTTGTCCTGCGTTAGCGGTTCGTCCTGGAGGATTTTGTTACATTCTGCAATATTCGTTCCTCTCCAAATGTCATAAAACTGAATAAATTGCGATGCGAATTTGATCCCATCATTCATAGATTTCTACAGAAGAATTCGCTTTTGAGAACGTGTAGCTTTCAAGATTGTGTGATATAAGAGAATTACAATAGTGACATTGAAAAATATATGTGCTTATTCATGTAAGAATTGTTAGATTAAATTGTTGTTATGAATAATGAAGAATAACACCGAGAAACTTTTTCTTTGTAGAAACAACTAGTTAAAAATAATTGTTAGAATATGTAGAAGTTATAAACAATTATTATTTATTAATATTGTGATTTTATAAATCTTCAGTATTTGTTTGTACGGCATGATAGATTAGTTTATCGTAGTCAATATAAAGAATTAAGTTTAAATATATGTTCTTTGAATGTACGTTTAAAACCATTATTTAACTAGATAGGAAGAATTGCTAATAATGAAATATAGGAATTACGAAAACTAGTTGTTTTCATTCTTTTTTTTCCAATTTATGAAAATATTATGTAGATAAACTCTAAAGAATAAAACTTTTATTATACTAATTGCCGAAACGTCAGTGAAGGCTCACTGTGGAGACGCGAAAAGTTTTTGGTTTCTGTCCGTCTGTCTGTCTGTCTGTCCGTTTGTCTGTCTGTCTGTCTGTTCCGCAATAATTGCCGTAAAAAAGTCCGATAAGGTTGATTTTTGGTAGGTATGTTGGTGAGATACCTGGAATTAGCTGTATAGTTTTTGGTTAAATTTGGTTCATTCGTTCGAAATATATAGAACATTTATTTTTAGGTCATAATGCTTTACTAAGGGAATGCAGACGATTTTCAAATTTCATTTTTAACTGAAAGGAAAATCGCATATTTGAATAACGGATTTAAACGTAAAATTATTAATGCTAAATTTTCGATATGGAGGTTTTAAATATATCCAAAAGCTTTGAAAATTTGCTTATACATTCATTGGAACTTAGAAATTAATTGTTTAAATTATTGGAATTTTTTTTTGCATCTGTTCGGGAAATATAAATCATTTTATTTTCATATTTTTTACAAAGTTTAAAATGCATTTCTTTTTCTTTCCTCTTTATTTTATTAGTTGCTTAGCAACCATATTTCAAAGAATATCAAAATAATAAAATTAAAGTAACACGCACTATTTTGCTGCAATAGTTTATTAGCAAAAAAAAAAAATACTTATATTCGGGGGATTAGTATTCTATTGACATAAGTGAGAATTTATTTTGATACAAGTTACCTTTCAACTATGATTACTGAATGATTACTGAAATCTTTTTTCCAAAAGAAAATTACAAAAATATTCAACGTGCAATTCAATTTTCATAGTTTGTATTTGTATATTTCTTACATGAGAATTTATTCATTTTCTGGAACAAATGTGGATGTTTTGTCGTTGAAAAGTTAATATTCTTTTAAAAATAGAATAAAATCACTCGTACAACGAGATGATTAAACTAAAGAAGATAGAATACTAACACGCATCCATAGATATCGTCAAATCCTGAAATATTACAATTACTGGAAATTGAGATCATAAAAACTATCACAAAAAATACTTTATAGCGCCAAATCAGGTTTGCTATTTAGTGAATTGGCAGTGGGCACGATTATGAATGATTACCCAATGGCTTTAAAAGTTTCCAAATATGTCTATTTTGGGGAGATTCTTATATGCTATTGCCATCGAGTTAGATCAGGATGTACTTAGATAAGATAAATATTATAGAATGACCATCAAAACTGTTTTTTCTAAACAAAAATTGTAATAACACTAGATTTCTAAAATAGATATAAGTGAAATATAGTAGATTCAGTTTACATTTCCGTACGGTGCTATTGTACATGAGATATTATTTAACTTATTCATCAGATGCAGGTTTTTGGTAGGTCAGAAAATATTGCTATTTGGGTAATAAAATAATATGAAATTATTTTTGAAATTGTTGCTTATCCTAATAAAACCACTGTGTAGAACGAAATCCAAGATATACTAGCATCATTTACACAATCAATAGGAAATCATGAATGTAAATTTAATAAGACTGAAAAGAAATGTATTTTTTAATTAAAAAAATTACAAGAATAAGACAGATCATAAGAATTTCAGAATACCATTGCATACGCCGTGTTTAATTTAACGCTTCTAATTTCTCAATCCTCCTATAAATATGTATGTAATATAAAAATACTAAATTGCGAATTGTAAGATGCTAAATAATATGAAAAGTGAGATTGAAACACAATGGCTTTCAGAGCTGACGTTGAGACTCCTGATCTGCAAACTTACTAGTTTTATTAATACGCCTTTGACAAAGTACACATTTTAAGACTGTGCGTTATAAGAGAATTATACTTGTGACAAAAATATTGGTACTTATTTATAGGACATGCTAGATTATAATGAACATTAATAAATATGAGGAATGAAATTAAGAACTACTTTCTTTGAAAGCATATTTAAATCCATTATTTAGCTAGTTAAAGGTAATTCTTGTGATATAACAGAATTACTTTAGTAATTATGAAAAATATGGATACTATTTTATATACCTCATAAGAATTATTAGATTGGAATGGTGTAGTTAATATGAGGAATCGAATGTGGAAATACCTTCTTTGAAAACGAATTTAAGGGCATGCTAGATTAGAATGAACATTAAATATGAGGAATGAAAGTAAGAAATACGTTCTTTGAAAACATATTTAAATCCATTATTTAGCTAGTTAAAGGTAATTATTGTGTGATACAAGAGAAATACTTTGGTGACATTAAAAAATATCGATATTCTTTTATATATCTCATAAGAATTATTAGATTAGAATGGTGTAGTTAATATGAGGAATCGAATGTGGAAATACCATCTTTGAAAACGAATTTAAGGGTATGCTAGATTAGAATGAAAATTAAATATGAGGAATGAAAGTAAGAAATATGTTCTTTGAAAGCATATTTAAATCCATTATTTAGCTAGTTAAAGGTAATTCTTGTGATACAAGAGAATTACTTTGGTGACATTCAAAAATATCAATATTCTTTATATATCTCATAAGAATTATTAGATTAGAATGGTGTAGTTAATATGAGGAATCGAATGCGGAAATACCTTCTTTGAAAACGAATTTAAGGGCATGCTGGATTATATTGAAAGTAAGAAATACTTTCTTTGAAAGCATATTTAAATCCATTATTTGATACGATATATATGATACGAAAAAAAAATTTCATTACGTTTCCAAAATTTATTTCTTCTATAAATAGTGTACAAAATATACATATGCATATGGATTAAGCTAAGAAACTAATACGCATTACTTTATGTGTATTCATTTCCTTGTTTTAAGTATAAACAAAACCAAATATTGTAGCTAACGAACGCCCCAGGATTGTTTAAAAAAGCAAACGACTATTTGGAATAATTCCTCAGAAATCCCAATTGGAATTCATATTTCACCGTATAGATTACTACTATTTTATTCACATTGTGTGCAATGTTAAGGCTCAGCTCTTTGCAAATGCCTGTTTGGTACACGCGGCTTTCAAATATGAAGTCCCCTGAGGGGCCCGACAATAGGCTGTATTAGGACAGTGTCAGTTGTGAAGAACCTATAACATGCTACAAGTATCCTCTCACAATTCATCCGTCTTCACGGAGACATAGATTAGTAAGTATAAATAAAGGCGAATGTTATACGGGTCTTAGCAAAAGTGAAATTAATATGAAACACTAGCAAGCTACCCCCGCTACGCTGGTCAATTTCTCTTAACGAACCTTTAATCAAACAAAATATTGACATTTCATAATTCACTTTTATATTTTAACAGAATAATAAGGATACTATAATTTGTGACTCGTGCTATAGCCAATATACACGTTAGGACACGTCGCCCTTATCATTATCTTTTTACGCGTGAAGGTTTCGCTATGGTACTCTATTGTGAAATTTGGTAATTTTAGAAATTCAATAGTTGAAAAATCGCAGAATCATTAGATCATTTTTCTTTAGAAATTGTTCTTAGAGCGCATTTAGATCTTATAAATAACAATCATGCCGAACTTGAAGTTTCTAGCTCCTTCAGCATCGCAAAAATCGCAATTTTAGAACATTTTTCGCTTCTGCACCCCCCTCGGGGTAGTGGCACCGACATAAAATATAGCCTATGTTGGAGCAGGGATTGTCACCATCCATTTGCCACCATCACTTTTGAAATCGGTTTAGTAGTTCCAGAGATTCCATACAAATTGTAATTTAGAATGTTTTTAGAAAATTTTTTGCTTATTTCAGCCTTTTAAATTTCGAATTTTTTTAGACTTTGTTCTTATAGAGAATTTAAATCTTGTAAGTAACGACCATACAAAATGTCAAGTTCCTAACTCCTTCATTATTGAAAATATCATAATTTTGGAACGTTTTTCGCTCCTGCACCCTCTGCGGGCAGTGGCACCGACAAAAAATTTAGCATATGTTGGAGCAGGGACTGTCACCATCCATTTGCCACCATCACTTTTGAAATCGGTTCTGTAGTTTCAGAGATTCCATAGAAATTGTAATTTAGAATGTTTTTAGAACGCTTCTTCCTCATCTCACCCTTTTAAATTGCGAATGTTTTTATAATTTTTTCTTAGAGAGCATTTACATCTTATAAGTAACTACCATACCAAATTTGATGCTTCTATCTCCTTCAGTACACAAAAAATCGAAATTTTAGAACGTTTTTCGCTCCTGCACCCCCTTGGGGGTGGTGGCACCGACATAAAATATAGCCTATGTTGGAGCAGGGATTTAATTTGCCACCATCACTTTTAAAATCGCTTCAGTGGTTCCAGAGATTACCCCCTACAAACAAACAAACAAACAAACAAACAATCTTTACTACTTTATATATTAGTATAGATAAGGGAGAATTAGCCCCTTGTTCCCCCCCTTTATACTTAACCAATCAATCCCGAAAACTAATCAGAGATGCGCCTTAACACAGTGAACCTATAAATAAAATTTGAAGGAAATGGGATAATTCTGCATGAAAAACCCATTTACATAAATTAAGGGGGTATTAGCCCCCCGTTCCCCCCCTTTATACTTAATCAATCAATCCCGAAAACTAATCAGGGAAGCGTCTTAACCCAATGAATCTATAAATAAATTTTGAAGCAAATAGAATAATTCAGCATGAAAAACCCATTTATATAAATTAAGGGGGGGATTATCCCCCCGTTCCCCCCCTTTATACTTAACCAATCAATCCCGAAAACTAATCAGGGAAGCGCCTTAACACAGTGAACCTATAAACAAAATTTGAAGGAAAACGGAATAATTCTGCATGAAAGACCCATTTATATAAATTAAGGGGGGATTAGCCCCCCGATCCCCCCCCTTTATACTTAACTAATCAATCCCGAAAACTAATCAGGGAAGCGCCTTAACTCAGTGAACCTATAAACAAAATTTGAAGGAAAACGGAATAATTCTGCATGAAAAACCCATTTATATAAATTAAGGGGGGGATTAGCCCCCCCCCGTTCCCCCCTTTATACTCAGCCAATCAATCCCGAAAATTAATCAGGGAAGCGTCTTAACCCAATGAACCTATAAACAAAATTTGAAGGAAAACGGAATAATTCTGCATGAAAAACCCATTTATATAATTTAAGGGGGGGAATTAGCCCCCCGATCCCCCCCTTTATACTTAACCAATCAATCCCGAAAAGTAATCAGGGAAGCGTCTTAACCCAATGAACCTATAAACAAAATTTGAAGGAAAACGGAATAATTCTGCATGAAAAACCCATTTATATAAATTAAGGGGGGGATTAGCACCCCGATCCCCCCCCCCTTTATACTTAACTAATCAAACCCGTAAACTAATCAGGGAAGCGCCTTAACTCAGTGAACCTATAAAAAAAATTTGAAGGGAAACGGAATAATTCTGCTTGAAAAACCCATTTATATAAATTAAGGGGGGGGGGATTATACCCTTGTTCCCCCCCTTTATACTTGACCAATCAATCCCGAAAACTAATCAGGGAAGCGCCTTAACACAGTGAACCTATAAACAAAATTTGAAGGAAAACGGATATTTCTATGAAGAGTTATCGCATTACGTACGTACATACATACATACAGAACCGGCTGCCAAGCTCTCAGGGCTTGACAGCCAGTGTGATGACTGAAAAATCGCAATTTTAGAACGTTTTTTGCTCCTGCACCCCCTGGGGTTAGTGGCACCGACATAAAATATAGCCTATGTTGGAGCAGGGGTTGTCACCATCAATTTGCCACCATCACTTTTGAAATCGGTTCGGTAGTTCCAGAGATTACCCCCTACAAACAAACAAACAAGATTTACTCCTTTATAATATTAGTATAGATTATTGATGACTCTTAATGTAAGACATACAATATTTATTATGCATAAAATTACACGCGTAAGTATATAAATATACATAGTGATATCCGAAATAGGAGTTTTATATACAAGTTTATTAAAATTTTGAAACTGCGTAATACCTTTAGAATTTTTGAAATATTTCATTTATATATAGACTGTATTACCTAGTATTATATACGTACTTATGGATAACACACGGATGTAAATAAAAATACCCTAATAAAGAAACGATAATGATTTGTAACTTATGTTTTATGGACAGATATATGTGATATGAAAAAAATGTCATTACGTTTCCAAAATTTGTTTCTTGTATAAATAGTGTACAAAATATACACATGGATTAAGCTAAAAAACTAATATGCATTACATTATGGGTATGCATTTCATTGTTTTAAGTATAAACAAAAGTAAATATTGTAAGAACGCCCCAGCCTTGAGTAAAAAAATCAAATGACTATTTGTAATAATTCCTGGGAAATCTCTATTGGAATTCCCATTTCACTGCATAGATTACTACTATTTTATTCACATTGTGTGCAAGTAGTTAAGGCTTAGCACTTTGCAAATACCTCTTAGGTACAGCGGATTTCAAATATGAAGTCCCTGAGGGACGCGACAATAGGCTGTATTAGGACGGTGTCAGTTGTGAAGAGCCTTTAACATGCTACAAGTAACCTCTCACAATTCATCCGTCTTCGTGGAGACATAAATTAGTAAGTAAGAATAAAAGCGAATATTATACGGGTCTTAGCAAAAGTGAAATTAATATGAAACATTATTTATGAGTTTATGGCTCTTAATGTAAGACATACAATATTTATTATGCATAAAATTACACGCGCAAGCATATAAATATACTTAGGGATATGCGAAATAGGAGATTTATAGACAAGATTATTAAAATTTTGAAACTGCGTAATACAAGATAATTTTTGAAATATTCCATTTATACTATATAGACAGTATTATCTAGTATTATATACGTATTGGTGGGTAAATATACATGGAGTGAAATAAAAATATTCTAATGAAAACAGGCAATAATTTACAATTGATGTTTTATGGACTGATATATATGGTACGAAAAAATATGTCATTGCGTTTCTAAAATTTATTTCTTCTAGAGATAGCGTACGATATATGCTTATGGATTAATCTAAGTAAATAATATGTATTACTTTCCGTGTATGCCTTTCCTTGTTTTAAGTATAAATAAAAGCAAACATTATAACTAAAAATCAAATTTTAATTGCTTAATAGGCGTATAGCCAACATAGTGAAAAAGTACCCAAGCCGGTACCCGAACCCGGGTCATCAATATAGCACATTGACGTTCTACCAACTGAACCACTTGAGAACGATACTCAGCGTGGAACTTTCTCACTATAACATGTTGGCAAGGCTACAAACGCAGCACAAGATGGAATATTTTCCGTTAACCACCAACCCTGTGGCAAACACGAAACCAAAGAAAATCCAGCATCGATAGTTGAATAAATTCATATTTAATCTTTTGGAAATTTTTTCATTGAAAATTTCGTTTGCCTTGCATTCATAATAAATTTTTCTATGAAATTATTATGAATGCAAGGCGTGCGAAATTTTCTATGAAAAAATTTCCAAAAGAATAAATATGAAATTATAAATAATGTCTTTTATTAAAGGACTCCTCAACATTGTGTAAAACATCAAACGACTATTCGTAATAATTCATAAGAAATCCCTATTGGAATTAATATGTCACCCAAAATATTACTATTATTTTATTCACATCGTGTGCGAGTGTTAAGGCTATTTGCACTAGACGCAGATGCCTCTTTGGTACGTGGGGATTTGAAATACAAAGTCCCCGGAGGAGCGGCTGCACAATAGGCCGCATTAGGACGGTGTCAGTTGTGAAGAGCATATAATATGATAGAAGCGTCCTCTCACCATTCATCCGTCTTCACGGAGACATAAATTAGTAAGTATAAATGAGGGCAAATGTTATGCGGGTCTTGGTAAAGGTGAGATTATTGTAGAGCAACATTTATTACTTCGAATGTAAGATACATAATATTCATAACGCTTACAAGTTACATGCAGATGCATGTATGGGTACACATTAGAATCAGAAATAGGAATTAGAAAGGTAAAGTAATTAACATTTTTAAATTGTGTAATAGGTATTGTATTTTGCAATTTTTTTAAATATACATGCACGATATTACTTAGTATTATGCATTTTGTATTGAGAGATAAACACAAATTAGGATATACAAAAATATTTTAATGAAAGCAACCTAATGACGGTTTGCAACTGATGTATTATGCACTGTTACAAACAAAAAAAATTTCTTCATGTTTCCAAAGTTTATATCTTCGGGAAATGGTGTACAAATTATGATGTGCATTAAGGTAATGAAAGTAATGCTCATTACTTTTTGTATGCAAAATTTTCTGGAGACATGAATTATTAAGTATAAATAAGGGCACATATTATAAGTAAAGGACGTCTAAACGTTGTGTAAAATGTCAAACGACTATTAGCAATCATTCATAGCAAATGCAAATCCCCATTGGAATGCGTATTCCACTCAATATATTACTACTATTTCATTCATATTGTGTGCGACAGTTAAGGCTTGGAACTTATCAAATGCCTCTTTAGTAACACGAGGCTTTGAAATATGAAGTCCACAGAGGAGTGTTTGCACAATACTCTTAATTAGGACGGTGTCAGTTTTGAAGAACCTAACAGGATAGAAGCTCTTCTCGCAACTCATCCGTCTTCACCCAGACATAAACTAGTAAGTAAAACTGAGGACAAATGTTATGAGGGATTTCGTAAAAGTGTGTTTAATGTATACCAACATTGGAGGAACTCAGGTAAAAAACCTAAAAATCATAGAAATTGACATTTTTTATTTTTTATTTTTCATATGATATTATTTAATGTTATAATGATATCCTTATAATCCATACTTAAAAATTACAAGGTTTATTTATTACTCGATAGATGTCATAATAAAACAAGTGGGTAAGTGTGATCGAAGATCGCACAAAGGGTTTCGTTTAATATTCCTTTCAAAACACTTTATCCTTTCTTTAATAAATCCAAATAAATTTCATTTAGCAACCAAAGAAAAAAAAACCTCATGTTTTTTGTTTTTTATAAAATAAAAATTTACAGGTCTATTTTTTCATTTTTTCGAGTATCCACACCAGCCCGATAGCGGGCGAAGCCGGCTATTATATTCTGTCATAATAATATCTGTCACGTGGACTAAATGCTATATAAAACAAATAATTTCACAATTAAACATGTTGTACACCTTCAAAATATTAAAATATGCGAATATTTCATAAGCGGATTTTTATCATGATTCAATATGGTTCTCAAACTCATATATCTCATCAAAAAGTCACCTGTAAAAATGCAGCCAAGTCTCGTAACTCATTTACCGTAAAAAGTACTGAGATTGTATAAAGCCAAGTTTAACTATCTTATTAACTCTGAAATTTTCATTCACAAATCACTCCTAGTCTCGACATCTTTAGTTAATTATTATTTTTTGACTTGGCAATTACGCAGCACAGGAAAGTTATTACACCTTACTAAGTCATGGGATGTGATGGGATAATTTAACTAAAGCAAATTATATACGCACAGGGAAGTTATTACACCTTAATATGTTATAGTATTATTTGATTAAGACTAACTATATACATCACATTCTCGTGCTACGTAATTGCCAAGTCACAAAATAATAATTAACTAAAGATGTCAAGACTAGGAGTGATTTGTGAATGAAAATTTCAGAGTTAATAAGATAGTTAAACTTGGCTTTATACGATCTCAGTACTTTTTACGGTAAATGAGTTACGAGACTTGGCTGCATTTTTTACAGGTGACTTTTTGATGAGATTTCACTTCTTTTTGTAAGTAATCCTCCTTTTCTTGATTTTGGGCTCTTTTTGGAGATCATCCACTGATTTTCGAAGAAGTTACCTTAAAGAAATTTCAGGTAACTAGGCACACACTAAGTTATGGGAAGGGGGAGTCAAAAGTACTCTCAATTGCTTCCAGGAAAGGTGCTATCCATCTGAGATATTACTCGCAGCCTAGATACTTGATATTTAGCATAAAAGTACTGTTTAGGATAAAAAGAAAGCTAAAATTTAAATTTCCGGAAATTTTCAATAAATCAAACTATATTCGATTTTTCAAAGTTTTTTTTTTTTTTTTTTTCGATTTTTAAATTTTTCCTTACTTTGTATCCTAAATCCTACCTTTCTGCCAAATATCAAGCTTCTAGGACTACAAAATCGCATTTTCAAACCTTCGACTTTTTATAAATTTATTGATTTTTCGATTTTACTTCTAAGTTTCCTGATTGTAATGCCAATATAGTAATTCTTTGATCCGTCTTCTTAGGATCATTTAGGATCAATTTAAAGATAAATCAAGGTAATCTTAGAGTCACCATGATTTTATTTAGAAAGGACTATCAAGACATAACTAGCCAGTAATGTCGGGAAGAGAGAGGGAGCTGTGAAAATTTTTTTGGTGCTAACAACCTTTAACAATCCACATTTCATGTGTAAATTAAATAGAGTATAACCTGTGAAAGAAAACAAACATGTCTATAAAGAAACCGCCCATAATTCAACAGGTCTATAGCGGAACTTTTCTAAACCGAAATTCGCAAACAAAAAGAAAAAAAAAGCATAATCCGGGGGAAAAAAACATAAAACAATTAGGGGCGGTGTACTAGCAAATAGGACAATTATCTTAAAACGCATGTTTCTAGAACTACAAAATCGAATTGCTCTCGAATTTTCGATTGTTTTACAGATATTTCGATATTTCGATTTTATTTTCGAATTTTACAAATTTTTAAAAGTTTCTTTTTTGAATCGTAAATACTACCTTTACACTTCATTTTAAGTCTCTACGACTACAAGATCGAATTATTTTCAAATTTTTATTTTTTTCAATTTTCCGGATTTTTTCATTTTTTCTTATTTTGTATTCTAAATACTACTTTTATTACAATTTTCAAGTTTCTAGCGCTAAAAAATCGAATTATTTTAAAATTTTCGATCGTTTTTGATTTTTTTATTTTATTTTCGAATTTATTGTGTTTTAATTTTTCCTTTTTCTGTATCCTAAATGACTATAGTACCTTTACGCTGAATTTTCAGTTTCTAAAGCTACAGGATCGAATTTTTTTCAATTTTTCGAATTTTTTTTCGAATTTTCCAGATTTTTTAATTTTTTCTTTTTTTGTATTCTTTAATCCATATTTCAAGTTTCTAGCGCTACAAAATCGAATTATTTTCTAATTTTCGATCTTTTGCGATTTTTTTAATTTTATTTTCGAATTTATTGTGTTTTAATTTTTTCTTTTTCTGTATACCACTACCTTTACGCTGAATTTTTAGTTTTTAAAGCTACAAGATGAATTTTTTTTCAATTTTTCGAATTTTCCAGATTTTTTTAATTTTTCTCTTTTTTCTATCCTAAATACTACCTTTATTCCAATTTTCCAGCTTTTAGCTCTAAAAAATCTATTTTTTTTTTCAAATTTTCGTTTTTTTTTCGATTTTTTCGATTTTTTTATTTTATTTTCGTTTTTTGTTGTGTTTTTTTTTTCTTTTTCTGAATCCCTTTACACAAATTTTCTGTTTCAAAGACTACGAGATCGAATTATTTTCAATTTCTCATTGTTTTTGCGAATTTTCCGTATTTCTAAACTTTTCCTTAAATAGCATCCTAAATATTACCTTTATTCCAAATTTCAAGTTTCTAGCGCTATAAAATCGAATTATTTTCAAATTTTCCTTATTTTTTAATTTTTTCGATTTTATTTTCGAATTTTATTGTATTTTTCATTTTACCTTATTCCCAATCCTAAACACTATCTTTACGCCGAATTTTAAGTTTCTAAGGCTAAAAGATCAAATTATTTTCAGATTTTCAATTTTTTCGACTTTTTCGAATTTTCGAATTTTGTTTTCGAATTTTCGGGATTTTTTAATTTTTCCTTATTTTGTATCCTAAATACTACCTTCATTCCTAATTCCAAGATTCTAGCGCAACAAAATCGGTATATTTTCAAATTTCTGATTTTTTTCGATTTTTTGATTTTATTTTCGACTTTTATTGTGTGTTTTTGATGTTTTTTTTTTTTTTTTTTTTTTTTTTTTTTTTTTTTTTTTTTTTTTCTGAATTCTAAACACTACCTTTACACCAAATTTTAAGTTTCTAAGACTACAAGATCGTATTATTGTCAATTTTCAATTTTTCATCACTATTGTTAAAAATAATAAATAGAAATAATGTAAAACTGTGCGTTTAATCGAATATAATCGTGGCTTGATGCGTCATAAACATTAAATGCTCTATTACTGAATTGCATAAAAGAACCATCCTCATATCTATAAAAATGTTAACCCTATTAACTAAGAGTTTACTTCGTCGGATTAAGCGTCTCATTTCCAAACGAAATATATCTTTGAATTGAAATTTGAATAGAGGGTCACGAAAAATCAAAGAGCGTTGAAAATAGGATTCTAAATATCTCGGCAACTAATTATTCGATCAACTTCATTCTTTATGCAAAATTTGTGTGTTTTTATTGTCTTTTATATTCACTCCTTAAAATAAACAATTTCGAAAATATTTATATAACTTTTATCAGAACGAATATTTCGAGAGTCCGAAAAAAATAGTTCCGGATAATCGAGGTTACTGAAATTCAATAAGCTTCTTTCCATTATTACATACTAAATGCATACCAAATTTAAAGTCTCTATCTCAATTTGTTCGGGAGATAGAGTGTTTACAGGCACACACACACAGATAGACGGACAGCATTTCCCCCCCCCCCCCCCTAAAAATGTGTTTTTCGGAATCTCCAGTGCCTGAAACGTGTAAATCCGTCTTTTTTTTTCTTTTCTTTTTTTTAAAACGTTTGCACGACTTACATTATACTACGTATGATGGGTAAGTAATAATTAGTTAAATCTCTAAATATAAAAGAAAATTTTTTACTTTTATCTTTAAACTTTATTTTTTTAATAACTATACGAACTATTTTTAGAAAGCATAGATAAATTTCTACGAAAGAGTTCATTTAATTTATTTTTGTTATTAACAGTAGAATAGGACTAAAGTTTCATACAAGCATTCATTATTGAGTAATATGTGATGCACCCACATACATCGCACAAAGTCTTTCAAACCTTTATGATTATTTTGTCGTTCTCTAAACAAATTCTTTGGCATTGAAATCTCAAGTCTATTTCTAGATGTTTCTCTCGAATGGGTATTTTCATTACTCGAAACTTTAAATTCTAAATATTATTCCATTTATGTAAGATGGGTCTTCTTTTAAAATTATCATACTAAGATCTAGTTTCAAGTTATATATGCTTTATGACAAATAATAATAGAACCGCATGTAAATGAGCTGAATGAAAAAGATAAATTTTGCATTTCGTAAGAATGCTGGTAGTATCTCTTATTTTAAATCAATAAATGCAAAGATTAAATTGAAATTTGATGAATTGAAACTAAATTGAAATTGTACTGAAATTACGTCTTTTCTCCGAAAAGACATGTTCATCATATATCCTATGACGTAAGTGGTTTGAATTATACAAGCCTATGAGGATGATATATGAAGAAATTTGCAAGTTGATAGTTTAAAAATTATTAAAAAGATTAATGTTTTGATTTATTCAGCATTGTAATACCATTATCTTGAAATATTAAGTTTTTTTTTCTTGTTATCAAAAACATTTACAAGCACATGTAGCGCGCAACACATAAATACATATGAAAAATTAAAAATAATTCTACAATTTTGCAAATTTCTGAAAAAAAGGGTAATTAAATTTTATTGATTGCTTTCACTTCTTTTGAGATACTTTGTATAACATGAATAGATTTTAATTAATCTGCACAAAGACAAAGCACATTAAAAAAAAATGATAATAGAATCATGTATAAAAGACATGAATTGAAAAATTAATTTTCCAATCCTTAAGTATGCTGTAGCCTTTACTTTAAATTAATAGACTCGTAGAGTAAATTGAATCTTGTTCAATTCAAAATAATTAAAATTTTGCTGAAATTTATTCTCTTTTCCAAAAAGGCCTGTTCTTCATGTCGAATGAAATAAGTGGGTTGAATAATATAACACTTACTATGATGATTTCTTGTAATTTCCAAGTTTATGTTTGAAAATTTTAAAAACTCCTAAATTATGTTGATGTATACCGAATTGTAATCCCGTTATTTTGAATTATCAAAATTTATTCTGTAATGTTACCAAAATTATTTACAAACACATGCAGTATGTAACACAAAAATACATATGAAATTTAAGAACTTTCACAATTTCCCAAATTTCTGAAAAAAATAACAATACAGTTTTAATGATTACCTTCATTTCTTTTGCGATTCTTTGTCATAACATGACTTGTTCTGAATTAATCTGCACGATAACAAATCACATTAGGACAAATAATAACAGAACCGCGTATAAAAGAGAGGGATGAAAAATAAAAATTTTTCATTTTTTTACTCTCATTTCTTTTCATTCTTCATAATTTTTTCATTTCTTCATTAAGAATGCTCTGCTCCATATTTTAAATTGACAGATGCGAAGAGTAAATTGAAACTCGTTGAATTGAAACTAAAATTAAAATTTAACTAAAATTCATTCTTTTTCCTGAAAAGGTATGTTTATCATATCCTATGAAATAAGTGGCTTAAATAATACAATACTACTACGACGATATGCTGAAATTCGGAAGTTAATACTTTAAAAATTATTAAAACTCTTAAAATGTGTCGATGTATGCAGCATTCTAATCACGTTATGTTGAAATATCAAAAGATGTTTTTTGTTGTGATCAGAAATAGTTACAAATACATGCAGCACGTAACGCCAGAATACATATAAAGTGAAATCTTTTCCGCAATTCTGCAATTTCTGAAAAAAAATACAATACTACTACGACGATATGCTGAAATTCGGAAGTTAATACTTTAAAAATTATTAAAACTCTTAAAATGTGTCGATGTATGCAGCATTCTAATCACGTTATGTTGAAATATCAAAAGATGCTTTTTGTTGTGATCAGAAATAGTTACAAATACATGCAGCACGTAACGCCAGAATACATATAAAATGAAATTTTTTCCGCAATTCTGCAATTTCTGAAAAAAAAAATTGCAATAGAGATTTATTAATTACTAACTTTCATCCACTTCTTTTGAGATACTATGTCGTAACATGACTTCGATTAAATTAATCTGCACGATGACAATTCCCATATGAATTCCAATTGAACATGAATGAAGGGATGATATGTCAGATTTGAATAGAGAGGGAAGAGGGAGAGAATATACCTCTAGTATTAAATAGAAGCACGCAGCAGTCAAGCTGTTCTTAACAATGAAATTCTCTTACGGACAAATTCACTATAAAAGAAGATGAATTAGTTGTTTAGGGCACAAATAACACCCTTTAGATATTTGTTAATAATGATATCATGTGAGGAATCTTTAAAATCGGAATTTTGGCTTTATAAATTAAAAGAGGTTGATTTAGTTATTTACGGTACAAATAACACCCTTTAGATATTTGTTAATAATGATATTATGTGAGGAATCTTTAAAATCGGAATTTTGACTTTATAAGTTAGAAGAGGTTGTTTTAAATAGTCACGATAGCTTACAGTGCTATTTGAGGAATAAATTATTTGTAGCAAGTATAGAAAAAAATATCTAAAAAATATTTTTGTTTTTATATTTTGTTCCTGAATTTTGTGTTTACAGATTTAACAACTCTGATATGCAAGTACCATACAACAAGAAAAACAAACAAATTGATGAGTTCTAACCTCTTTTCAACATCTATTGGAGAAAGTTTAAAATCTTATTAGTTCAATTCGCATTTAGCTTAAAAATGCATATAAAATTCTCAAATCTCACTCACTCCTTAAAAATTACAATTAAAACAATAGCGAGAATATATTTATTGATTACCAACTTTTATATACAGTGGTGGTCAAAAGTTTCCGGCGAGCCTTAAAATGTTTGGTTAATTTGTAAGTATACCCATATGAAAAGGAATATCAAAGTGATAATTATACATTTTATTGACATAATAGTTAGGAACTTATTTATGGAATAACAAATAAATATCAATAAATTTAACTGACAAAATTAAGTGCAAAGGAAAACGCGTGTTCTCAAAAGTTTCCGGCCATCTTGGCAAGTTTGGAAAAATATGATTTTAGAATAGAAAATAACAGTGATCAACAACATTTACAATTAGTATTTTGCCGTCATTCATTTAGCAATAAGTACTGCGGCGCAGCGACGGGTATCGATTCAATGAACGATTGAAAAATGTCTATTGTAAGTTTTTTTCCAATCTTCGTGCAATTTTTTGGAAAATTCTGCTGAATTGGAATATTTATAATTCCGCACATGTTTGTAAAGTTCGTTCCAAAGATTTTCTACTGGATTTAGATCAGATGAATGGGCTGGCCATTTCAAAAGCGGAATTTTTTTGTGTGAAAGCCACTGCTTGACGAGCTTGCATGTATGCTTTGGGTCGTTATAATGCTGAAATAAAATAGTTGCGATCACAATTTTCCCTCCAATAAGGCAGAAAATGATCTTGCAAGATATTCTCATACATTACACCATTCATCTTGCCACTGATTTCAACTAACGGACCAACACATTTTCCAGAAAATGCTCCCCATAGCATAACGTGTACTCCGCCTTGCTTCATTGTAGGAATAACATATCTGGAATCGTATCTTCTGTTTTAGGTCGTCGGACGTAGTCTCTGCCATCACTCCTAAAAAGGTTGAACCTCTATTCATCGGAAAATAGCACTTTTTTCCAGTTTTCCCTTGACCAGTCTTTGTGTTCCTTGACAAACGCCAGTTGGTCCCGCTAATTTTTTTTTACTTATGAAAGGTTTTTTTAACACCGACTCTTCCATAAAGTTCTACGTCACTTAAGCATCTTGACACGGTAGACCGACTTATTTCGGCAATATTTTCCCTCCGTAAATCTCGGGATATTTCAGCGGCATTTTTATGCGGGTCATCAACTGCTCTTCTCCTGATAATTCTGTCCCCACGAATAGTCATTTTCCGGGACCTCCCGGATCGTGGCATATCCTGAAGGCCATGGGCATCTTTATATATTTTTTTAAATATCGTTCACAGTAGATTTTCCGATCGATAACTTTGCCGCAATCTCACGAGAGGTTTGGTCCTTTACCGACAAACAAATCACTCGTTTACGAACAATAATTGTTGAACTTTTCATTTTTGAATTTCAACTACGTTATTCACGTTGATTAATTAACAAACACGTCCAGAAAAACACTTTATCGATAGTAAAAACTAACGAATAACGAAAGGCCGGAAACTCTTGAACACGTGAATTTCGAATTCTTCCCCCCTGCATCAAGTGTCTTCAGTATTCAATCAAAATGATCCCGTGGTCAGATGTCATTTGCGTATTCCTAATTTTTGAAGCAATTGCGCTTCTTCTTCGCTGAGACGTTCTGGGAAATAAATCAAAGAAACTAACTGGCCGGAAACTTTTGACCGCCACTGTACTTCTTTCTACATACATATATCTCTGCTTGACTAGCTTTGAATTAATCTGCACTATGATAAATCACATTAGGACAAATGATAATGGGACTCTATATAAAAGAGCTGGATGAAAAAAAAATATTTTTTTTTGTCTTAAGTATTCTGTATGTTATTTTAAATTAATAGATGCAAAGAGTAAATTGAAACTTTTATTGAATTGAAACAAAACTGAAATTTTACTGAATTTCGTTCTTTTTTTCGAAAACGACTGTTTATCATATTATTATGAAATAAGTGGTTTAAATAATACAGCTCTACCATGATGATATGTTGAAATTTGCAAGTTGATACTTTATAAATTATTGAAACTATTAAGTTGTGTTCATATATATATGAACAAAACTTCCCGTATAGCATGCATGTTCATAGGGACGTCACAGTGACGTTACTGTGAGTCCCGTACGTCACGTCACTTCTGTCACCGAAATACCACCATTCAGTGAAGTCACACTGTGACTAAAATGTGAATTACTTAGAAACGTTAAAAAAAATTGCAAGAACGCTACAAAATATATTATTCAATGTAAAAACATGTTTCTGACATTTTTTTAAATTTTTGTGACGTCACTGTGAGGTTACTGCAAGTCCCAAAGGTTACGTCACCTTTGTGGTCAAAATACCACTATGTTGTGAAGTCACAGTTTGACCAAAATGGGAATTTTAAATATATATTTGAAAAGGAGGAGAAATATATTAATCAGGTATTATGTTCACTGTAATACCGTAATGTTGATTTATCAAAGGTTGTTTTTGTTGTGATTAAAAAAAAAATATGAATACATGCAGCACGAAAAAAAAAAGAAAAAAACATATAAAATAAAAAAAATTCCACAATTTTGCAAATTTCGGAAAAAAATAGCAATACAGTTTTATTGATTACCTTCAAATATTTTGAGATGCTATTTCATAACATAACCTGCTTTTAATTAATCTGAAACGATGACAAATCACATTAGAACAAATGAGGGGATCAGGGCAAGAAAGTACTAAGCCGCATTTGTAAACTTTTGAGATATATCATTTTCAAAGTTAGAACAAATACTCAAATCAAAATATAACATAAAGTTTTTTTGCCAATGTCTTAATAACATTTGAAATATTTTGAATAACAATATGGCATTACTTTAGTGACATTATTATTAAGTTCTTTGTAAATTACCTATCTTCATTGGGGGGCAAAAACAAGCCTGGAACATATTCTGCCACCAAGTGACATTAGAAACAAATAATATGTAAGATATTATAATTTACAATGATAAGCAACAGATTACAATGCTAGATTCATTTCACCAAAAATGTGGCTTGGCACTTTGTTGCCCCGACCCCCTCAAATAAAAACAGAACTGTATATAAAAGTTCCGGATGAAAAAGATAAATTTTTCTTTCCTGTAACCCTTATGTTAAATTAATAGATGCAAAGAGTAAATTGGAACTTACTGAATTTGCAACTAAATAGAAATAATACTAAAATTCCTCATTTTTTACGAAAAGACCTGTTCATCATATCCTATGCAGTGGGTGCACTGAGAAAAATGACACTTTCAAATCTGAGTAAATCGATGTTTTCATTTTGTTCTGAAACTTTTTGTTTCAAATATGACGACCCAATGCTTTTAGTTCTGAAATATCAGAAATACTCATAATATTGAAACATGGACATACTCAAAACTGAGCACATAAAGTTCAGTTCATACTCATTTTTGAAACATGGACATTCCAAAATGAACACATGATGTTTTATTCTTGAGTGTGTGCATGTTTTCAGAAATGAGTATATACATGTTTCAAACTTGAGTAATTTTGATTCGGAGCCATTTTGACCATGCGATATACTCAGATTTGGGTATTTTTTTGCTCAGTTTTGAAAATGTCGTTTTTAGAGAGGGGCTTGAATAATACAACCCAACAATGATGGTATATATTTAAATTCGCAAGTGGCTGCTTTAAAAATGATTAAAACTGTTAAAATGTGTTGATGTATGCTGCATTCTAATCCCGTTATGTTAAAATATCAAAAGATGCCTTTTGTTGTGATCAGAAGCAGTTAGAATTATATGCACGTAACGCCAGAATACATACGAAATTAAATTTTTCCCGCAATTCTGCCAATTTCGAGGTAAAATCGCAATACAGATTTATTGATTACCAACTTTCATCCATTTCTTTTGAGATACTATGTTATAACAAGACTGGGATTAAATTAATCTGCACAATGACAATTCACATATGAATTCCTATTGAAATTGAATGAAGAGATGATATGTCAGATATGAATAGAGCGGAGAGAGGGAGAGACTATACCTCTGGTATTAAATAGAGGCACACAGCAGTCAAGCTGCTATTAATCTCAACAATGAAATTCTCTTAAGTACAAATTCACTATAAAAAACGATGAATTAGTTGTTTA
Source organism: Maratus michaelseni (assembly GCA_963931845.1). Lineage (NCBI taxonomy): Eukaryota > Metazoa > Arthropoda > Arachnida > Araneae > Salticidae > Maratus > Maratus michaelseni. The sequence continues at coordinate 57,857,031 of OZ007597.1, forward strand.
ATAGTACAAATAACACCCTTTAGATATTTTCTAATAATTATATCATGTGAGGAATCTTTAAAATCAAAATTTTGGCTTTATAAGTTAAAAGAGATTGTTTTAAATAGTCACGATACTTAAAAAGCTATTTGAGGAATAAGATATTTGTCGCAAGTAAAGAAAAAATGATCTAAAAAGTATTTTTGTTTTTCTATTTTGTTCCTGAAATTTGTGTTTACAGATTTAGCGACTCTGATATGCAGGTACCACAAAACTTGGAAAAGAAACAAATTGATAAGTTGTAACCTCTTTTCAACATCTATTGGAAAAAGTTAAAAACGTATAAGTTCAATCCGCATGTAGCTTAAAAATCCATATAAAATTCTCAAATCTCACTCACACATTATAAATTTCTGAAACAATATCGAAAATATATTTATTGATTCAATTGGGGTCAAAAACGAAATCTTCATTGGGGGCAAAAACGAAACCTGGGACATATGCTGCCACCATCTAATATTAGAAACAAATAATATGTAGGAGATTATAATTTACAATAATAAGCAACAGATTACAGTGTTAGATATATTTCATTAAAAATATGCCTTGGCACTTTGTTGCCCCGACCCCCCCCCCCCCCCCCCAAATAATAACAGAACTGTATAGCAAAGATCTGGAGGAAAAAGGTAAATTTTTATTTCCTTAATATTGCTGTAACCCTTATTTTAAATTAATAGATGCAAAGAGTAAATTGGAACTTACTAAATTGAAACAAAAAAGAAATATTACTGAAATTCCTCATTTTTTCCGGTAAGACTTGTTCATCATATCCTATGCAACGAGTGGCTTGAATAATACAACCTAACAATGATGATATATATTGAAATTTGCAAGTGGGTACTTTAAAAATTACTAAAACTCTTAAAATGTGTTGATGTATGCAGCATTCTACTCCTGTTATGTTGAAATATCAAAAGATGCCTTTTGTTGTGATCAGAAGCAGTTAGAATTACATGCACGTAACGCCAGAATACATATGAAATAAAATTTTTCCGGCAATTCTGTCAATTTCGGAAAAAAATTGCAATACAGATTTATTGATTACCAACTTTCATCCCTTTCTTTTGAAATACTATGTCATAACATGACTTGGATTAAATTAATCTGCACAATGACAATTCACATATGAATTCCGATTGAACTTGAATGAAGAGATGATATGTCAGATATGAATAGAGAGGGGAGAGGGAGAGACTATACCCCTGGTATTAAATAGAGGCACGCAGCAGTCGAGCTGTTCTTAATCTTAACAATGACGTTCTCTTACGGACAAATTCACTATAAAAGACGATGAATTAGTTGTTTACGTCACAAATAACACCCTTTAGATATTTGTTAATAATGATATCATGTGAGGAATCTTTAAAATCGGAATTTTGGCTTTATAATTTAAAAGATGTTGTTTTAAATAGTCACGATAGCTTAGAATGCTATTTGAGTAATGAATTATCTGTCGCAAGTACAAAAAAAAAATTATCTAAAAATTATTTTTGTTTTTCTATTTTGTTCCTGAAATTTGTATTTACAGATTTAACAACTCTAATATGCTCGTACCATACAACAAGAAAAACAAATAAATTGATAAGTTGTAACCTCTGTTATGACAGTTGAGTTTTAACTGTTTTATAGTTTTAAATGTGCTTTTTCAGTTTTCTTCTACCCCCCCCCCCCCCCTCCCCCGTTTTGTAAAAAATTATATAAATAAATAAATAAAATATAATAAATAAATAAATAAAATTTAAATAAGTAAATAAATAAAACATTGTGTAAAGTTTAGCCCACAATTTGTATGGGGAGCAAAATTTTTCCTTCTCTCAAAATTGTATTCGTTTTAGACGTTACGGGTGGTGGTAGATGATTTCATCCCCTCTCCGTAAAATTTTACTTGTAAACAAGATGTTCTCACGGGAGAGAGTGTGGCTCTTAAAGGACCACACAGTAGATATTTTTCTTTTACAACAGGAGTGGGAGATTTTATTGCAAAAACGTTTCAAGTAACAATCGCCTGTTTCTCTAAAACTCATAAAAATAAGGTTTGTTGTTCGTGTGTATTTAAAAGTGCATCTAACTGCATGTTATTGCTTCAGTAATGGGTAGGAGCTGTCATCATAAATTCAACAAGATTTTTCCATGAAACAGGGACCTACAGGGTTGTTTTATCACGTGGTTCTTCGGGGTGGACCCTAGCAACAACTTTGACCCTGTGTGCACCCTTGACCAATAGGGCACTGTCAGTTAAGTGTATGCAAAGAAGGGTGGAAGACACGGAAGGCTCATTGGTTAGGCAGATGGAAGAGATTTAACGGGGCTGGTGTGTATGTCAGTTAGGAGGTTTGAGACGAAGATGAAAAGGTGATTTTTGACAGAGAACGGGAATAATGAAGTAGGCAGCACAGGCAATGCGGCTGATTTTAAGAAAACGGGGCTGGTACGGCAATATGAAAGTTTCTGGCGGCAGGAGTTATGCATGAGCACCGGTAGATGAATGCGGTGGGCCCTCGTCCCTTGAAAAGTCTCGCAAATTACGGCGACTGCGGTATTTAGCGTAACGTGCCGCAGAATATTCAACCCAAGCGGCAACAGACTTCATGCACTCGGTGGTCTTCGTCCGAGTTATACGCGGCATGTCGGGGGAGATGTGAGCGTTCCGATGCGGGATAACTTCGATGACTGACGGAAAGGCAACGGGAGAGACGTCAGGAAGGGGTCCCTAGACCTGGTCCTCAGCGGAGAGAATCCTGGTAAATACTGGCGTGGAGAGCGCTACACTAAAATTTGACGGAGACAGGCGGCTAGATGCCTCGGTAATACACTGATAAAATGAACGCTGTGCCCAGCCGATAAACGGCGAACACCTATCAAGACTGGCTGGTGAGTGCTAATATAAAAAAAAATTATATATATATTAATTTTGTATTAAATGTTGTTAAGAAAACATCTTGTTCATTAATGTGATAATGTTATTTATGTAATTGTGTGTTTACGTAGGTTTTATTTGAATATTATGGCTCTTATCTCCATTCAAAATATACTTGTCTAGAAAATATGAGCACATTAGTGATGGTGCTCTGGTATAAGCTCATGGCTTCTTGTGTTTATGATCTAATTCTATGATCGACGATTTTGTTTTCAAGTAATAATCATTGTGGTTTACCCTCTAAATTGTATAGTTGATCTTATAAGAATTGATGAGACTAAAAAATATACTTTCTCTTTTCTTGAATAAATTTTGTCACTTTGTTCATATAAGTGCTTGATTTTTGTCTCTAGACTAATTTATGTAATTGAAGCGTTCTGTTAGTTCACAAGATTTTTAAGGAGGGGTAGTTCCCCCTATTTTGAGAGTCAAGATCAAACTTTGAAGAGTATTATTTTATACTATAAGATGCACTCAGTGTGAGGAACATTGCTAGTTTACTACATACTTTCATGGCTTCTGCAATTTACATTTATTTACTCAAAACTGTCAGATAATGAGATAATTTAACTTAATATTATACTTTAATTTTCACAACGCAAAATTCCTTTTTTACTCATGTTTAAGACTTCAGTAGCACTTATGCAAAATTTTGGATGTTTCATGCTTGCCATGAAACAGAGTGTGCTTTTGTGATTTGCTCTTCTTGTGATCAGGTGCTGTCTTTAGCCACCACTAAATTATTCTCTTCAACTTAATTTCAGGTGGTTTTATTCAAAATTTAAAATCTTGATCGCACCTGTCATCTTAATGTTACTTGTGGATTCTCGGTTGATTATCACAAAAGGACACAATAGATTGTAATCTCAATCTACTATTAGAGGATATTAAGCATACTGACATATTCATGCATGTGAAGGCTACTGCTAATTGTGAGTAAACTTAAAGAAAGGTAATTAGTAACAATTAAAATTAAATTAAGAGAAATAATATAATAAAAAAAAAAAAAAGCACACCTAACACCTCTTTTCAATATCTATTAGAAAAAGTTAAAAACTTATAAGTTCAATTCGCATGTAGTTTAAAAATGCATATAAAATTCTCAAATCTCACTCACTCCTTATAAATTTCTGAAACAATATCGTGAGTATATTTATTGATTCCCAACTTTTATACACTTCTTTCTAAATACATACATATCGGCATGATGAGCTTTAAATTAATCTGCACGATGATAATCACATCAGGACAAATAACAATAGAACTGTATGTAAAAGAGCTGGGTGAAAAATATAATGTTTTCATTTCTTAAGAAGGCTGTGTCACTTATTTTAAATTAATAGATGCAAAGAGTAAATTGAAACTTGTTAAACTGAAACTAAATGAAAATTTTAATGAAATTCTTTATTTTTTCCTAAGAGACCTGATTATCATATACTGTGAAATAAGTAGTTAGAATAATAATACACTAATATGATAATGTGTTGAAATGGTTGAAATTTGATACTTTAAAGTTATTAAAATTTATAAATGACACTGATGTATGCAGCTTTGTAATTCCGTTATGTTGAGTTATCAAAAGTTGTTTTTTGTTGTGATTAAAAATATTTACAAACACATCTAGTACATAACACAAAAATACATATAACATTAAAAAATGTCCACAATGTTACAAATTTTTGAAAAGAAAATGGCAATACAGATTTATTGATCCCCTCCTCTTCTTTAAAAATGCTATTCCATAACATGGCTATCTTTGAATTAATCTGCACCATGACAGTTTACAAATAAATTCCTGTTGAACGTGAATGAAGTAATGATATTCCAGATATGAATAGAGGAGAACATGGGGAGAAAATATTTCTACTATTCAATAGAGGCAAGCAACAGTCAAGCTGTGCTTAACAATGAAATTATCTCTTACGGGCAAATTCCTTATAAAGGACGACGAATCAGTTGTTTATGGTACAAATAATAACCTTTAAATATTTGATAATAATAATAGCATGTGTGGAAAATTAAAAATGTGATTTGAGGCTTAACAAGATAAAAGAGAGCGTTTTAAAGCTTAGAATGCTATTTGAGAATTAAAGTAGATGTCGTATGTTTTATAAAAATGATCTAAAAATTCTTTTTGTGTCTATTTTGTTGTCGAAATTTGTGTTTCTAGATATTAACAACTATAATATGACGTACCATAAATGAAAAACCTGACAAATTTAAAAGTTGCAACTACTTTTCAACTTTTGTTGAAAAAAGGGTTAAAAACTTGCAATTGTAAGCAATGTTCTTATAAAGGACGATGAATTAGTTATTTACTATAAAAATAACACACTTTAAACATTTTCTAATAATGATAGTGTTTTCGGAAAATTTAAAATCTGACTTGCGGGTTAACAAGATAAAAAAGAGCATCTTAAATAGTCATATTTGCTAATAATACTACTTGAGGAATAAGTTATTTCTCGCATGTTTAATAAAAATTATACAAAACAATTTTTCAGCTTCCATTTCGTTCTCGGAATTTGTGTTTCCAGATATTAACAACTTAAATATGCACGTACTATAAAAGAAAATTATACAAATTGATAAGTTGTAATAGCTTTTCAACTTTTGTTTGGAGAAGTTAAAAACTTGCAATTTCACGCAGCATGTAACTTAAACATACATATAAAAGTCTCAAATCTCACTCAATTCCTTATAACAATATCGTGAATAGATTTATTGATTATCAACTTTTATACGCGTCTTTTGACATACATATGTCACATCATGATTAGCTTTGAATTAATCTGCACGATGACAATTCACATATGAATTCCTATTGAATATGAACGAAATGATGATACGTCAGATATGAATAGAGGGGAAGATGGGGAGAAAATACTTCTCCTATTCAATTGAAGCACGCAGCAGTCTAGCTGTGCTTAACAATGAAACACTCTTACGGGCAAATGCACTGTAAAAGACGATGAATTAGTTGTTTATGGTACAAATAATACCCTTTAGATATTTGCTGATAATGGTATCACGCACGGAACGTTTAAAATCTGAATTGTGGCTTTATGAGATAAAAGATAACGTTTTAAAATGTCACAAGTAACTTAAACTATTATTTACGGAACAAATGATTTGTGAAATGTTTATTGAAAAATATTTCTGTTGCGTGTTCTTTTTTTTTTTTTTTTTTTTTTTTTTTTTTTTTTTTACTAGAATTTATATTTTCTCGAAATTAAGAAAAAATATACACGTCCTTTTTTTTTTTTTCAGAATTATGTTTTTAAAGAATATTTCTTATATATATATATATTTCATTTACATTTTTTGATTTCTTTGTGAAAATAAGTATATGCACCCAGAGAAAAGTTTTGTTGAATCAACAAAAATTTGTTTGGCCCAACAAAACTTTCCATTTAAATATGTGTCAATGGAAAATTTGTTTGAATCAACAAGAAAATTATTGTTGATTTTTTTTTTTTTTTTTTTGCAATTCCAACTAAAATGTTTGTATCGCCAGCAAAAAAAAATGTTCTGTTAATTCAAGTAAAAATGTTTCAATTTTACTTGAATTAACAAAATTATTTTGTTGAACGTTTTCTCAAAATAAATGTAATTATCTGTTACTTTAAGAGTTCTTTTCAATTTCGGCAACCAAAACTTTTGTTTAAAGAACAATTGTTTTGTGTAATTTTAAGAATTTTTTTTTTTTTTGTTTTAACAACAAAAGGTTTTTGTTACAGAAACAATTATAATAATTACTTTAAAATTATTTTTTGTATTAGAACCTATCTAAACTTAACTATTTTTTTAGGTAAGTTTTAATTCATTTTCAGCAGTGAATTACGCCGGTAATCATTGAACAATAACAAGTGAATTTTTATCCTGCTTTTTTTCTAGCGTAAATCTACAGTTTGAACAATGTCCCCAGCTGTGAATCGAAACCGAGTCCTCAGAATAACAATCTGAGACTCCAACCACTCAGCCAGAAGGAACGAGATCCAGACTCGAAATTTCTCACTCTTATATATGTCGGTCCGGCTGCAAACGCAGCACAAGATGGAAATGTAATCATGAGCACAGCGCCCGCTTAAAACATAAAAGTAGTGGAAACACGACGTTACTCTGGGGCCCCCTTCTATCAATTGCTTTGTTGTTTACTAAATATATTTTTGGTATGCTGCAACAATTTGAAATTTTACCATCAAAATTTCGAATAAACAACAATTTAGAAACAGCGAGCTTCTTAGAAAAAAATTTCGTAAGGAAAAAATGCATTTCTTACCCTGATTGATTTTTTTTAAAGTTATTTTGAAAAGTAAATTTGGGGGCCACCTTTGTATCTATTTGGGTAAGCACGGGCTGCCCGGGACTATTCGGTAAACAGGCCCTGCATGAGCATGCAAATTTTTGCGGCAAACATGAGACGAAAATACAAACCCCAAAACTATACGGCAACATATAGTTAATTTTTAATTCCTTTTCAGCAGTGAATTACGCTTGTAAGAAGCAGGATAAAAATTCACTGGTTACTATTCAAGGATTACAGGCATAATTCACTGCAGAAAATTAATTAAAAATTAACTGTGTTGCCGCATGCTGGGACCTCAGAGCGCTTCTGAGGACCAGGGTACGATTCCCGGCTTGGGACATTTTCCACTCTGTCGGTTTACGCTTGAAAAAAAGCAGGATAAATATTCACTGGTTATTATTTAAGAATTACAGGCGTAAATCACTGCTGAAAATGATTTAAAAATTAATCCCCGCATCAGTTCTTGAGATTTAGTTACAGTGAAAATCATGAAAAAAATAACATAGCAGTGCCACCTGTTGGGCTATTGACACCAAAACGTAATCAGCTTCTATTTATGTCAAGGTCTAACTCAATCTGTATGTTGATGTAAATCAGTGCATTAGTTCTTGAGAAATCGCGAATCTATTGCAGAAATCACGAAAATTGCAACATAGCAGCGCCACCTGTTGCGCTATTTATGCCAAAAACTAATCAGCACCAATTTATATCAGGAATTAACTGAATATAAAGTTTAATTAAATTCCGTGCATTAGTTCTTGAAATAGAGCGCCCTCAAAATTTTGTCACATACAGACAGACAGAGTCATAGACAGTCATTTTCTGAAAACAGTCAAATCGTGTTCAGGACCTTCTAAAATCCGTCGAAAACCAGAAGTTGAAAATTTTCATGATTCCAATTCTTTCTTCTTGTAAAGATAGAAGAAAGTAATCAATGGGATAGGGGGATTTTTAAAACTACTTTGGTCCGTCCCAATTAAAAAAGTTTTAATTATCCAAAAATTATGTTATTCCTTTAATTATACAGCTATATAAGTCAAATAAACCAGAGAGAGTTATGGCTACTACACAACAATTTAAATTTTGTAAAAGCAACAAAATTTTGCTGGAATTATAAATTACAAAATTATGGTAAAATTAAAAAAAAACAGATTTTGTTAATTCAAGTAAAATTGATGAAATTTTGTTAAAATTTTGTAAGAGTGTCAACAATATTTTTTTATCTATGCAACAAAACCAACTTTTCACTTCAACTAAAAATTTTGCTTGAAACAACTAAATGTACTCAACAAAACATGTTTTGTTGTTTTAATCAATTCCTTTTTCTGGGTGAGGGGTTCTAAAGTAGATTAGGTTAATATAAAATACACACTAAAATTAGAAAATCAAGCATATGAAAAAAGTTAAGTAATAAGAAACTGAAAAACCTATTAACGAGTTAAAGGTGCAATTAAATTTTTAATGACATAAATTCCAAGATATTTACGCAATAATTCAAGAGGAATGACACAGGAATATGTCTTGTTCATTCTTAACTAACAACGAGCGTGGACAAAATATAAAGGAGATTTTTGAAATACCAATAAAATTATTTTTACACTTGTTGTTATAGAAATTATAAGTTGTTTGTGACCTAAAAGTTTGTTTGGCATTGTTTTATTCTTCTCATAATCATTTATTTAGACACTTGCATTATGAATAAACACAAAGTACTTAGTGCGGTTGCACATAGTATAAAACTTTCAACAAATAAAAATATCAAACCTATTGAAATTTGGCACTGAATGAATGTACAATTCGAAAATGAAAATTTATCGGTCTCAAAGTAAGTAAATAGCACAAATTGTTTGTAAAATGGCTATTAAAAGGTTGAAACATAGCAATACAGTATTGAAAAGTGAAAGCGCGCCATTGAAGCCAAAAATTAACAATAATTGCCACTAATATTTTTTTGGGATTGGCGGGCATTTTGTGCGTCACATTTTTCACGAGCCACCTACATAAAATTCAGTATAGTAATGTTAATTTTTGGATAATGTTAAAGCAGCATACCTGTCCTAAAAACGTTCCATTCCGATCCGAATGTCCATCTTCTCCGGGATATTGCAATACTGCACGCAACGGAGGTAACGAAACAAAAATTTCATTGTAAATCAATCGAAGACTTCCTTATAGTTCGAACTTATCATCTTTTTGCTCACTTTTTTTTTTTTTTTTTTTGTATCCTGAAGCGTTAGGAGGAGCAAAATTTTCATCAGATAAAGAAGTCAAGGAATTTTCGTGCAGTATGATTCATATACATGTCCGAGTTCATTTAATTATACAATAATAAAAAACGTCTAATAAGTTGAAGAAAATGTGCATATGTTGAAGGAAACTATTTAGTAAAATAACATTGGGTAATTTCGGTAAATATTATTTACCGAATTTTTATAGTCTAAATAGGCTATTTTTATCGCCTATTTTAAATAGCATATTAAAATTTCTGTTTTATATTTTATCCACCCTCTTAAAAGTGAAATGTCAATGTAATACAATATTAGATGTTTTATTAAAAAATATGAAAGTTAATGAAGAAGAAAGTAAATAGTACAGAAAATAATTAAAGTAAATATTGAAAATATGAAAGTAAATGTGTTAAAATAGAAACTAGTGGGTATGGGCCGGGTTCGTCAAATGTTGTCGCCAGGTCACCACTGGTGACTAAGTTTATTGGCGAGCAAGATAGCTAAACTAGAAATTCAAAAATAATAAAATCAGAATTATTTGACTGGCTTTGACAGGAAAATAAGCAATTTTTTTTTATCCTTCTTCACTATTTCATTAGGTAATTGATTTTGTAGCACTCAACTATCCGAACATTTGAAGCATTCGTCAGTCAGCATTTTCCGGACATGCCAGTTAATTTAGCCTTTACGATATTTTTTTTTTCAGAGATATGTAATTTTATTAAGTTTCATTTGAAAACTTAGTTTATATTATCTTATGTACTATTCTAAACTATGGTTGTTATTACGAGAGAAAGTCATTACGTAAGTCACAAAAGATAATCAAATAACAACTTACAATGATATTCCCTTCAAAACTTTACTTATCTCTTGTGACTTACTTAATGACTTTCCCTATTATTTTTTCTCAGTTAATTCATAAAAAACTTTTGCGCTTTTTGAAAATTAATGAAGAGGGGGGGGGGGCAATATTTTTTTTTTACTAGAGACTAGATTTTTTTGCTTGCTACCAGATTTTATCAAATTTGTAAAGTATATTGAAAAGTATGTGGTAAATATGAGGATTATGTAAGAAGTGCATAACTCAGTAACATGTTAACAAATAAGACATGAAAATTTTTGAGCTTCTGAGTACAAGTAATGACGCAATTGTTTGAGTTAATGTTGAATTCGGACATTTTTCTGCAGCTCTGGGGGAGGGGGAGATTGCACTTCTAGACGATTAATAGTCATGAAATCCAAAATCTTACGAGGGGATATTCCGAAGATGCATGAGGGTGGATATCCCTCCCGGGTCCGCCCCTAAATTTAAAGAGACCAATATCTAAACAGTCTTCTGTGATATACAATTTGAAAATGATGAGAGATTCTACTAATTAAAGAAAAGTAATTTTTGAAAAAGAAGTAAAGCAAGTGTCTCAAACGTACACTTATTATAGAAATCAAAAATCCGCAAAGAACAAGCAATGGTCATCCCCATAAATAAAATCTCCATTTAAATGAAAACATGATTATTAACATGATCCGAGATATTGACATACGGTACATACTTAAAGTTGTAGTAACTGAGCTACAACCATGCCTCTTTTGACGTTACATATTTAACTAACAGCCAGCCCCATTAGACCAGTAAATAATGTACATACATTATTTACTGGTGTAGTAATAGAAGAAATAGCACAAATAGGTTGTAAAAAAGATAGTCCTTCAGAAATTCTATTACTAATGTTTGGAATCACAAGTAAAATATTATTTCTGAAAAAATGAGTTCAATTTTTGAAAACCAGTGAAAAATATAATACATATACATTATAATAATACATGTATAACATGTTGATTCTCAATTCACAACTGGCAATTTATAAACAAAAATTCCAAAATAAATATTGCAGTGATAATGTGATTTTCCAAACAAATGTTACAGTCTTTGCAAGTAGTTTGTATTAAACAAAAGACGAACTTTCAATTGTATTAATTAAACATTCATGTTTTCCTTGTTCTTCACTAGCGATTCTTTATTGTAATGTAACGTTAGTGTAATTAGTAATGTAATTATATATTCTAACACTGCGTACTAATAATGTGGAAAAATGTAGAACTCATAATAATAGTCTGATTGAAAAATGTATTTTTTAAATGTAAAACACAATTTAGGGTGAAACCCCTAGTAACTAACACATTAAAGAATTTTTTCTTGTTCAAAACACTATTACAAAAAATTAAATCTATTTTATACCTATTTATAATATATTTATTTTTTTTTAAAGGATAGTAGATATATAGTAAAAAAATGTTGTTGGCAAAATTTTGAAAACATATACATTTTATTGTTAAAAATTAATTTTTTTCGTAAATATGGTCAAAAACTCCAGTAACTGACACAATCCCTATTTTGAAACACCAATAACTGACACAAATTAAACCAGTGACTGACACTCTATTTTAAAAGATTAAAATGCTTTAAAAAAAAACTTTATTCTTCATTAGAAAAACAAAATACATTAATATTTATTATAAAAAGTGGGATTTAGTAAGCTATACTGTATTATAAGTAATACAGAGTATATAATAAGAGTATATAGCAGTAATATTTAGTATTGCATTATTAGTAATGCAGATATCCAATAACTGACATCTGGTGTCAGACACTGGTAGAACAACTTAAATTTTAATTGTGTTTACTACAAGATAAATTTAGTTTATTATTATGCATTTTTAAACAGTTCAAGTAATAGATTTCAACTTTATTTAATATAACCAATAAATGACACCTCTGTCAGAGACTGGTAAAAGGAAATTATAGGAACCAATAACTGGCACCCCCCCCCCCCACATTAAGCTAAATTAAATAACTATAAACCCTAAATCATGGCCCTAATATATCATATGCATCTTTAAACTAATTTCTAGAAGTATAACTTTAAGAAAAAAAGTTTAGGATGGTTGCATTACAGATAGATTAGAAAAACGCTTCCTTAATTTTAGAAATAAGATGGTTGCTTCAAAATGGCACTTTTTGTATTCTCAAAAGTTCCATCCCCATAGAATATTTTCTTGGACTTCTAGTGCTCAATAAATTGACTCAAAAATAAAAATAAGTGTCTAATTTTTTACTAGATTACATTACTTTGTAGAATTTTACAACAAAATGCTTATTTGAGTTAGATTTTTGCTCAAATGTCAGTTACTGGTTACGTGTCAATAACTGGGTGTTTCACCCTATATAGCTTTTGTAGTAGTAGATATTTTGACCAAGATTTTAAAAACCAAACGTTTATGTGCGATATCTAAAAAATACGTCAGTGTATTAGTAGACATAAGTCATACATAAATATGAGTCATATTGAATCTGACTAATATTTATTTGGAACCCTTTAATGAATCGTTATGAGGGACAAATTTCATCCTATAAAGAAGTTCAGAAATTTTTGTGCAAAATGATTCATACACGTCCCATTTCTTTTTATTACTCTAGATTAATAAAAAATTGGCCAATATGCTAAAAAAAAGGTGTCGATAAGCTATTTATTAAAATTACATTTGTATAATGTCGTTTTTCCAAAAAAATATTAGAGCCTTTGCCAATATTTTGTGTTAAACAAAACACAAAAACAAAAATGAAAAAATAAATTACTTTTTAATTGCACTGATTCAAAATTTATTTTTTCTTTGTCCTTATTTAGTAATTGCTTATTTTAGTGTAATTAGTTTTCTAATTGCATATAATCTAACGCTTTGCATACTAATACTACAGAAAAAAGAACTAATAATAAACTTCTTGTTCAAAAATGTCTTTTTTAATTTATAGTACAATTTCTATAGCTTTTGAACGGGTATATATTCAGACCAAGATATTAAAAACCAAACGCCTATGTGGGATGTCTAAAAAATATGTCAGTATATTAGTAGAGATAAATATGAGTCATATTGAAGCTCACCCATCAAAATCACTCTCTACTTTGTATGACACATGACAAATTCTTCCCTTCAGGCTATCGTATCAGAGAACATCATTTTTGAGAGACTGCGACAAGATAGATGACAGATGGAATACATTAAGCAAAATTTGATGGCTGATAAATTGTCAATTCGCATTAATCTTTACATTGCATTACACTAGATAGTGAAACCAAATCTGCGAGAAAGGTTCTCGTTATGTTTCTTTTTTTATTTTCGGAGTAAGAGAAAAAGAAACTTCATGCAAATTACGTTCTGCTTCAACATCTAAAACACGTAACGTAACTGTTCAAACACGTTTCATTTTACACACTCAAGATTATATATTTTTTCAGTGATGAGAAAACAAATGTACTTTGTAAAGGATTATGTCCTTAATGTGTATGAAACTGAAATCTGAATTAATTTTGTAAACTACCTCTATAAATTGAGTTACGTTTATAACAGAATTACCATTATTTAAAGCCAAAAGAGAAAAGACATTTTATAATGATAAAAATGTCATGTAAAATGGAATTTCGTAATTTAATACTAAAAATGTAATTTTTACATACCAACAAGACATGTGAGTTTTACTTTTAGCATGGAACGCACATGACATATTTATCTGTGAATTCAAGAGATGGTGGATGTTTAAATTAAGAATTTTTTCATTTTATTCTAGTATCAGAGAATATCATTTTTGAGAGACTGCGACAAGATAGATGACAGATGGAATACATTAAGCAAAATTTGATGGCTGATAAATTGTCAATTCGCATTAATCTTTACCATTGCATTACACTAGATAGTGAAACCAAATGTGCGAGAAAGGTTTTCGTTATGTTTATTTTTATTTTCATTTTCGCAGTAAGAGAAAAAGAAACTTCATGGAAATTACGTTCTGCTTCAATATCAAAAACATGTAATGTAACTGTTCAAACACGTTTCATTTTACACATCCAAGATTATATATTTTTTTCAGTGATGAGAAAAGAAATGTACTTTGTAAAGGATTAAGTCTTAATGTGCATGAAACTGAAATCTGAATTAATTCTGCAAACTACCTTTATAAATTGAGTTACGTTTGTAACAGAATTACCATTAAATTAAAGCCAAAAGAGAAAGGACATTTTATAATGATATAAATGTCATGTAAAATAGAATTTCTTAATTTAATAATGAAAACGCAATTTTTACGTAACAACAAGACATATGAGTTTTGCTTTTAGCATGGAATATACACATTACATATTTATCTGTGAATTCAGGAGATGGTGGATGTTTAAATTCTTCCCTTCAGGCTATTGTATCAGAGAACATCATTTTTGAGAGTCTGTGACAAGATAGATGACAGATGAAATACATTAAGCAAAATTTGATGGCTGATAATTTGTCAATTCGCATTAATCTTTACATTGCTTTACACTAGATAGTGAAACCAAATCTGTAAGAAAGGTTTTCGTTATTTTATTTTATTTTTATTTTTTCAGTAAGAGAAAAATAAACTTCATGCAAATTACTTTCTGCTTCTATATCAAAAATATGTAACGTAACTGTTCAATGTAGAGGATTATGTCTTAATGGGTATGAAACTTAAATCTGAATTAATTCTATAAACTACCTTTATAAATTGAGTTACGTTTGTAACAGAATTACCATTAATTAAAACCAGAAGAGTAAGAGCATTTTATAGTGAAATAAATGTCATGTAAAACGGAATTTCGTAATTTAATACTGAAAACGTAATTTTTACGTAAGAACAAGACATGTGAGTTTTGCTTTTAGCATGGAATAGACACATTACATATTTATTTGTGAATTCAGGAGATGGTGAATGTTTAAATTCTTCTCTTCAGGCTATTGTATCAGAGAACATCATTTTTGAGAGTCTGTGACAAGATGGGATACATTAAGCAACATTTGATGGCTGATAAATTGTCCATTCGCATTAATCTTTACAGATAGTGAAACCAAATCTGCGAGAAAGGTTTTCGTTGTGTTTCTTTTTTTATTTTCGCAGTAAGAGAAAAAGGTATTTCATGCAAATTACCTTCTGCTTCAATATCAAAAACATGTAATGTAACTGTTCAAACACGTTTCATTTCACACATTCAAGATTATATTTTTTTCAGTGATGAGGAAGGAAATGTACTTTGAAAGGATTATGTCTTAATGTGTATGAAACTGAAATCCGAATTAATTCTGTAAACTACCTTTATAAATTGAGTTACGTTTGTAACAGAATTGCCGTTAATTAAAGCCAGAAGAGAAAAGATATTTTATAATGATAAAAATGTTATGTAAAATGGAATTTCGTAACTTAATACTAAAAATGTAATTTTTAAGTAACAACAAGACAAGTGAGTTTTGCTTTCAGCATGGAATGCACATTACATATTTATCTGTGAATTCAGGAGATGGTGGATGTTTAAATTAAGATTTTTTTCATTTTATTCCAGTATCAGAAAACATCATTTTTGAGAGACTGTGACAAGATAGATGACAGATGGAATTACATTAAGCAAATTTGATGGCTGATAAATTGTCAATTCGCACTGAACTTTACATTGCATTACACTAGATAGTGAAAACAAATCTGCGAGAAAGGTTTTTGTCTATTTGTTTTTTTTTTATTTTCGCAGTAAGAGAAAAAGAAACTCCATGCACATTACGTTCTGCTTCAATATCAAAAACATGTAATGAAACTGTTCAAACACGTTTCATTTTACACATCCAAGATTATATATTTTTTTAGTGATAAGAAAAGAAATGTACTTTGTAAAGAATTATATCTTAATGTGTATGAGACTGAAATCTGAATTAATTCTATAAACTACCTTTATAAATTGAGTTACGTTTGTAACAGAATTACCATTAATTAAAACCAGAAGAGTAAGAGCATTTTATAGTGAAATAAATGTCATGTAAAACGGAATTTCGTAATTTAATACTGAAAACGTAATTTTTACGTAAGAACAAGACATGTGAGTTTTGCTTTTAGCATGGAATAGACACATTACATATTTATTTGTGAATTCTGGAGATGGTGAATGTTTAAATTCTTCTCTTCAGGCTATTGTATCAGAGAACATCATTTTTGAGAGTCTGTGACAAGATAGATGACAGATGGAATACATTAAGCAACATTTGATGGCTGATAAATTGTCCATTCGCATTAATCTTTACAGATAGTGAAACCAAATCTGCGAGAAAGGTTTTCGTTGTGTTTCTTTTTTTATTTTCGCAGTAAGAGAAAAAGGTATTTCATGCAAATTACCTTCTGCTTCAATATCAAAAACATGTAATGTAACTGTTCAAACACGTTTCATTTCACACATTCAAGATTATATTTTTTTCAGTGATGAGGAAGGAAATGTACTTTGAAAGGATTATGTCTTAATGTGTATGAAACTGAAATCTGAATTAATTCTGTAAACTACCTCTATAAATTGAGTTACGTTTGTAACAGAAATGCCGTTAATTAAAGCCAGAAGAGAAAAGATATTTTATAATGATAAAAATGTTATGTAAAATGGAATTTCGTAACTTAATACTAAAAATATAATTTTTAAGTAACAACAAGACAAGTGAGTTTTGCTTTCAGCATGGAATGCACATTACATATTTATCTGTGAATTCAGGAGATGGTGGATGTTTAAATTAAGATTTTTTTCATTTTATTCCAGTATCAGAAAACATCATTTTTGAGAGACTGTGACAAGATAGATGACAGATGGAATTACATTAAGCAAATTTGATGGCTGATAAATTGTCAATTCGCACTGAACTTTACATTGCATTACACTAGATAGTGAAAACAAATCTGCGAGAAAGGTTTTTGTCTATTTGTTTTTTTTTTATTTTCGCAGTAAGAGAAAAAGAAACTCCATGCACATTACGTTCTGCTTCAATATCAAAAACATGTAATGAAACTGTTCAAACACGTTTCATTTTACACATCCAAGATTATATATTTTTTTAGTGATAAGAAAAGAAATGTACTTTGTAAAGAATTATATCTTAATGTGTATGAGACTGAAATCTGAATTAATTCTATAAACTACCTTTATAAATTGAGTTACGTTTGTAACAGAATTACCGTTAATTAAAGCCAGAAGAGAAAGGACATTTTATAATGATATAAATGTAAAATGGAATTTCGTAATTTAATACAGAAAACGCAATTTTTACGTAACAACAAGACATGAGTTTTGCTTTTAGCATGGAATATACACATTACATATTTATCTGTGCATTCAGGAGATGGTGGATGTTTAAATTCTTCCCTTCACGCAATTGTATCAGAGAACATCATTCTTGAGAGTCTGTGACAAGATAGATGACAGATGGAAAAATTTAATGGCTGATAAATTGTCCATTCGCATTAATCTTTACAGATAGTGAAACCAAATTTGCGAGAAAGGTTTTCGTTATGTTTCTTTTTTATTATTATTATTTTTGCAGTAAGAGGAAAAGAAACTCCATGCAAATTACGTTGTGCTTCAATATCAAAAACATGTAATGTAACTATTCAAACACGTTTCATTTTACACATCCAAGATTATATTTTTTTTCAGTGATGACAAAAGAAATGTACTTTGTAAAGGATTATGTCTTAATGTGTCTGAGACTGAAATCTGAATTAATTCTGTAAACTGAATTAATTCTGTAATTAATTCTGTAAATCGGATTCCTTTATAAATTGAGTTACGTTTGTAACAGAATTACCATTAAATTAAAGCCAAAAGAGAAAGGACATTTTATAATGATATAAATGTCATGTAAAATGGAATTTCGTAATTTTTACGTAACAGGACAAATAAAATGTGAGTTTTCCTTTTAGCATGGAATATACACATTACATATTTATCTGTGAATTTAGCAGATCGTGGATGTATAAATTAAGAATTTTTCATTTTATTTAAAAGTTCTATAAATTATGACTACACCAAACAAGCATTTTACACGTATATATAACATGTTTTGAAATAAAATGTATAAAATTTCTGTACAAAAGAATGTTCTAAAGAAAATAATACATAAGAAATTTATCTTTAAAATGGTCAATGTTTTTTCTAATTGATTAAAAACCAATGATTCTTTTAATATAAGCTTAGGTTTTATAAGTATACAAACGTGTGCACTGGTTTTCATATATACATCAAATATTACGAAAATTACAGAATTCATTATGTACATTAGGCAAGTTTTTTTTCGATTTTTTTCTGAATATTGCATTTGATGATTAGAACTTTTTTAATAATTCATTATTTTGCAAACGAGTGCCGTTTATTTGAAAAATAAAACCGTTAACGTTTTTTCAAATACCTGTGTGGTTGGGGAAAATATCAGTTCACACATGAGTCATTTTAAGCATTGGTTACACACACATAAGATTTTAAAACTGAGTAAAATTAGTTAAAAACTTGATTGAATTGGAATCACATTCGGACTAATTTGAGGTGAATTAAGATAATTTATCAAAATAAAATTATTCAGTTTTGTTCGTGTTTTATTTAATTGATTTGTTTTAATTCAAAGTCCATCATCTTCTTAAAATGCTTGTTATTTATTTAAATATGTATAGTTTAAAAATTATTTTATATTTAGATATATATATGTATTAGTTAGTTAATTATAATAATTAATAGGATAAACTGCTATTATCCGGAAGAGGATGCAACAGATAATAGGAAATACTGACCGATAGAGAAAATGTAGCAATAGAAGATATATATATATAAATAAGTGACTTTATTTTTAAAAAAATCCAATACAATGATCTAATATACAGGGTGATCAGTAGGAAAAAAGGATCAACTCTTGCAACGATAGAAGCAGCAACCCTTAGAGACACAGATTTAATCAACGTGAGGATAATGGCTCAGAAATGATTAGTCATATGCTTCCTACCTTCTAACATCGTTCGTCCTCAAATTAAGGCTAGGACAGATGAAGCAAACGACGCGATGTCTAATTACTTCCAACACATGCTCGACCGCTGTAAGATCTAGAGATTTATGTGGCTAAAGAAGCATTTGGCAACCTTGAAAGGTTTAGTTTTCTTCTGATAGTCATGGGATGTTGGACATTATCTTGTTCGGAAGCCGCGCTTTCCACTGAAACTAAGGTAGTGTCATTGCCAGTTGTATTTCTAGAAGGTATCGTATGCGGTTATTGTACTCCTGATACGATTCAGAGAAAACCGATTTTGTATAGTGATGCCGCCCCAAACCATGGTGCCGGGTTGTCAAGCAATATAGCATGAAATAGTCGCAGAAGGTTTAGATCCCCCCCCGCTCTCCCATTCACCAGCTTCTTCTTGGTAATTGGCTTTCTTGAAATAGAAGCAAGACCTCGTCACTGAACATAATTCTATGCTATTCCGTCATGGAAAAAACAGCACCTCCATGCCATTACAATCTTTGGCATCAGTGTTAATCTTCGCAAAGGGAAGTATAACTGCAACTGATATCGAAAAATTATCGAAAAATCGGATTCTTTGCGAGTAATTTGAATAATTATCCTTGTTTATACTGGAGCATCCAATGCATCCTGCATGTTCTGCAAGGTAATCGTGGATTGTTGGGACAACAGCGGATGACTTACATGGAAGCGTTCTGATGTCCGTTTGATACATCAGAACTTTTGACACGTTACACATTCCCTTACTCAATCAATCTTCTCCAAATGTTTTGCCCAGCGGACACATGTAGATGTGTTTACGCTGCGATCGGATGGGAAGACCAAAAAGCAGTCCTGAAACTTAAAATGAAACCTATCGAAAACTCCTTCAGGACCAGCGTCCCATACATGAATTTCATTCGGTTGCCACCACTTTTTTTAAACTTTTACCTTTTCTCATTTAATGATGAAAATGACCTAATTAAATAAGGCAAATATTACTTTGCTTTATTACTGGTACCAAAAATAATTGTTGTACGTCCCTTTTGAAGATGCATATATGCACCCATAGTTCCGAAAAGGGTAAATGCCTAATTGTTGTGGCTTCGGCGTCACATCTGGCTCCCAAAATCTTGGACAAAACAAATATTTTTCTGCTTTTCTGAATCTTCTTCAACAAAAATCTATTGGAAAAATTTATTACTATATAACTGTTGATATAATATATTCTAATACGAGCAAATCTTGTGGGTGGTTATATATATATATATATATATATATATATATATATATATATGCAAAAATTATCTTAAAAACGGCTCTAACGATTTTGACGAAATTTCGTATCCTACCGTTTTGGGGCACCAGAAAACCATTGGGCTAGGTCACATGCTCGAGAAAATTTGATTAGTGGGTCATTTTGGGTCATTTTGGGTCATGGTCTAGCTAATTGTATCTAAAAAACGGTTCAAACGATTTTGACGAAATTTTGTATCCGACAATTTCCGGGCATGAGAAGTCAATTGGGCTGGGTCACACGTTCAAGAACTTTCGATTAGTGGGTCATTTTGGGGTCAACGCGGGTCAAATTAATTTTATCTAAAAAACGGCTCTAACGATTTTGATTAAATTTTGTGTCCTACGAGTTTCGAGCACGATAAAAGCATTGGGCTAGGTCGCATGTCCGAGAAAATTCGATTAGTGGGTCATTTCTGGGTCATTGTGGGTCAAGATCTAAAAAGCGGCTCAATTTACACTAAATTTTGCATCCAATGGTTTTCGGGCACGAGAAGACTGTTGGGCTAGGTCACATGTTCGAGAAATTCAATTAGTGGGTCATTTTGGGTCATTTTGGGTCATGGTTAAGCTAATTGTATCTAAAAACGGTTCAAACGATTTTGACGAAATTTTGTATCCGACCATTTTCGGGCATGAGAAGTCAATTGGGCTGGGTGACAAGTTCGAGAACTTTTGATTAGTGGGTCATTTTTGGGTCAACGCGGGTCAAATTAATTTTATCTAAAAAAGGACTCTAACGATTTTGATTAAATTTTGTGTCCTACGAGTTTCGAGCACGATAAAAGCATTGGGCTAGGTCGCATGTCCGAGAGAATTCGATTAGTGGGTCATTTTTGGGTCATTGTGGGTCAAGATCTAAAAAGCGGCTCAATTTACACTAAATTTTGCATTCAATGGTTTCCGGGCACGAGAAGACTGTTGGGCTAGGTCACATGTTCGAGAAAATTCAATTAGTGGGTCATTTTGGGTCATTTTGGGTCATGGTCAAGCTAATTGTATCTAAAAACGGTTCAAACGATTTTGACGAAATTTTGTATCCGACCATTTTCGGGCATGAGAAGTCAATTGGGCTGGGTCACAAGTTCGAGAACTTTTGATTAGTGGGTCATTTTTGGGTCAACGCGGGTCAAATTAATTTTATCTAAAAAACGACTCTAACGATTTTGATTAAATTTTGTGTCCTACGAGTTTCGAGCACGATAAAAGCATTGGGCTAGGTCGCATGTCCGAGAGAATTCGATTAGTGGGTCATTTTTGGGTCATTGTGGGTCAAGATCTAAAAAGCGGCTCAATTTACACTAAATTTTGCATTCAATGGTTTCCGGGCATGAGAAGACTGTTGGGCTAGGTCACATGTTCGAGAAAATTCAATTAGTGTGTCATTTTGGGTCATTTTGGGTCATGGTCAAGCTAATTGTATCTAAAAAACGGTCCAAACGATTTTGACGAAATTTTGTATCCGACTATTTTCGGGCAGGAGAAGACTATTGGGCTGGGTCACATGTTCGAGAACTTTCGATTAGGGGGTCATTTTTGGGTCAAAGCGGGTCAAATTAATTTTATCTAAAAAACGGTTCAAACGATTTTGACGAAATTTTGTGTCCTACGAGTTTCGAGCACGATAAAAGCATTGGGCTAGGTCGCATGTCCGAGAAAATTCGATTAGTGGGTCATTTCTGGGTCATTGCGGGTCAAGATCTAAAAAGCGGCTCAATTTACACTAAATTTTGCATCCAATGGTTTTCGGGCACGAGAAGACTGTTGGGCTAGGTCACATGTTCGTGAAAATTCAATTAGTGGGTAATTTTGGGTAATTTTGGGTCATGGTCGAGCTAATTGTATCTAAAAAACGGTCCAAACGATTTTGACGAAATTTTGTATCCGACCCTTTTCGGGCACGAGAAGATTATTGGTCTGGGTCACATATTCGAGAACTTTCGATTAGGGGGTCATTTTTGGGTCAAAGCGGGTCAAATTAAATTTATCTAAAAAACGGCTCTAACGATTTTGATTAAATTTTGTATTTTACGAGTTTCGGGCACGCGAAAATCATTAGACTAGGTCACATGTTCAAGAAAATTCGATTAGTGGGTCATTTCTGGGTCATTGTGGGTCAATATCTAAAAAGCGGCTCAATTTACACTAAATTTTGCATCCTATGGTTTTCCGGCACGAGAAGACTGTTGGGCTAGGTCACATGTTCGTGAAAATTCAATTAGTGGGTCATTTTGGGTCATTTTGGGTCATGGTCGAGCTAATTGTATCTAAAAAACGGTCCAAACGATTTTGACGAAATTTTGTATCCGACCCTTTTCGGGCACGAGAAGATTATTGGTCTGGGTCACATATTCGAGAACTTTCGATTAGGGGGTCATTTTTGGGTCAAAGCGGGTCAAATTAAATTTATCTAAAAAACGGCTCTAACGATTTTGATTAAATTTTGTATTTTACGAGTTTAGGGCACGCGAAAATCATTAGACTAGGTCACATGTTCAAGAAAATTCGATTAGTGGGTCATTTCTGGGACATTGTGGGTCAATATCTAAAAAGCGGCTCAATTTACACTAAATTTTGCATCCTATGGTTTTCCGGCACGAGAAGACTGTTGGGCTAAGTCACATGTTCGAGAAAATTCAATTAGTGGGTCATTTTGGTCATGATATTTGAACTCAAATTTAATTTTGACCGAGCATAGCTCGATCTTCCCTGCTCGTGTATTTTATGAAACGCAGATGGCACGGGTGGAATCTGTGGGAGGAATCTGAGTTCAAAAGCCAAGCAATGTCCTGCATTACAATACATAATAATTAAACAATAACACAGCATTTTCTTCTCAAAATAGCAAAAAGTAACAATTGTACCTATTCATGATGTAAAAGTAAGATTACAAAATGTTTCTTTTATTAGTTCGACTGGAATGTATTAAATTTGAAATTTTTTTCATAAAGATATGTGAAGGAATATGAAATTGCTCATCATGTTGAGTTTTTTTCAGAAAAATGTAATTGCTTATGATTATCACCTAATAATACATCTTTTCCGAAACTTTATTCGATCATAAAACACTAAAAGTTATAGCTAGAATAGATTAGTTTTCACTGTGCGTCGACAGTCAGGCAACTTTTTAATTACACGCATTCTCTGCAACGAAATAGAGTTCGAAAAATAGCTTTCACTAGGCGTTTGAGAATGACTACTGTTCAGTCATCTGCGGCTTTTTAACACTTTCCAACCTATTTGAAAAGTGTTTATGAGTTCGGTTTGTCTGGCCGTCTGCCGTCTGGCCGTCTGCCGTCTGTCCATCTGTCCGTGCTCTAACTCCCGTAAATATGCTCGGATTGCCTTGCAATTTTTATATGTTATTGTCGTTATCTATAGCACGTTCCCTATTTCAACTGAAGTGTGTAGCACTTATAGTTTTTTTACAGCGATACTCAAAAGAATTCCGTTACATTACGGTCTATGGGGAAAAATCATTTGCGGTTTATTTTAATGATGTTACACAATTGCAAACACATTGTAATTGATATATATCACTAAGGTGTATTACAAGAAGCTTAATATGGAATAGGGTGTGCATAGCACTTACAGTTAATTTACAGGGACAGTCAAAAGAATTCCGTTACATTACGTCTACGGAGAAAAATCGTCTGCGGTTTATTTAAACAATGTTTCACAATTTTAAACGCATTGAAATTTATATATATCACTAAGGTGCATTACAAGAGGCTTACTACAGAATAGTGTGTGTATTAGCAGTCATCGTTCATTTACAGGGACACACAAAAGAATTCTCTACTGTCTGTTAACAATCATTCCTGGAAGTGCGTTTTAAGTTACTGAACGCGATTTTAAATTTAACTCACTTTTTGTTTATTACGTGGTGTGTATAAATTCTGTAGATCCTGTACAGGGAAGCACAAAAGTTCGCGAACACATTTCCGTTTATTGACAGAAACTCCAGACGGAGAATTTTAAACTGTGCTACGCGTTTCTTAACTGAACTAAAATTTAGCATCCTATGTAGTATATATACAAATCTATAGATCCTATACAGGGCTGAATAAAAGTATTCGGATATTTTTCCGAATATTGTATACGTTGGAAGTTCCTGAAATTACGTTTTTAAATATGTTATGCGTTTTCCAAATTGTTTACTTAGATGTTATCTTTTAGCTTATTAAACGGTATGATTTGTAAAATTATTTTGGAAGCGTTGGAAAATGTTACATAATCTATGCTTGACGCATGATTTTTCGTTCTTGTTTACCTTTTATCATACTAGATTATCATGCAACAAACATGTATTACGAATTATCTACATAAATATTGAATCATCCGAAAAGTTCTGCGGTTTTTCAAAAAGTGAAGTGCGGTTTCGTCCAGTTATATTGCTCCTACTGATAAGGAGTGACCTTGAATGGCCCAGATATGTACATTCGGTTCTTTCTGCTTGCGTTGCATAATTCTCGCTTGTATTGTGGCGTAATTTTTGTTTTAATGCAGTGTTAAGAATGGAGAACAAAAAAGTTCATTTTTGTCATATTATGCTCTTTTATTTCAAGAACGGTAAAAATGCTAGTCAGGCAACTCGTAAAATTTGTGCTGTATATGGACAAAGTGTTGTTTCAGACGACACAGTTCGAAGGTGGTTTCAGAACTTTAATCACTGAAATTTCAGCCTCGTAGGTGATGTTTGTTCTGAACGACCATCATCTGAAAAAGGGGACCTCTTATAAAAGAAGCTATAAAATGATCATGCAGTGTACTTTTTGGAATATTTAGTCTAGTTTTTGTAATAGCACCTGAACTGTGTAACGTGGGTTTTCAACGATAGCTTCTTTTATAAGAGGCCCTCCTTTACAGATGATGGTCATCCAGAGTGGGCATCATCTTCGAGGCCGAAATTTCCGTGCTTAAAAATTGCAAACTTCCTTCGAAAATCCGTCATCTGAAACAGCACTTTGTCCGTATACAGCACAAATTTTACTAGAAGTCTGACTAGTATTTTTGCCTTATTTGAAAATTTGAAATAAAAAATCATAATGTTAAGAAAATTAATTTTTTAGTTCTATTTTCTTTGCACTGCACTGAACGAAAAATTATTGCACAACACAAGGAAGAATTATGCAGCACAAGAAGAAAAGTCCGAATGTACATCACTCCTTATCAGCAGTAGCAAATTAAATAGACAAAACTGAGCTTCGCTTTGAAAAACCGCAGAACTTTCCGGATCACCCAGTCGTTCAGCTGCATATTTCTTGCATTTTTCATAAATATTCAACCAAATCTTCACTGAGTTTCATTACCACATTCAAATAGTGCATTTGTTTCTATTAAAATGTGTATGCAAAAAAGAAATGTTTTTATTAATTTCACAAAAATACTATCTATATTATAAAGAGACAAACGTGTCCGTGCGTAACGCTTTTAGCGAATGGCAACACTTGACGATGAAATTTCGGTTTTGCGATTTTTGCTACTGCAATTTGTTTAGTTTCTAAACATCGTACATTTTCAATTTTTACACCGCTAAAGAGGGAAAAAAAAATCTACTTTCAAATGCAATTTGTTTGAAAACTCTATCGCAATTTATTCATTTATTATTACTTTTAAATTTTATTATTGCATTTAAATTAAATTTCAAGCATGATTGAAAAAAAAATCTATCTCTATCGCTTGCAGACGATTACAAAATATTAACCCGTTTGCACTTTAAACAATATAAAAAGTTCTGCGTTTGTTTACAGCTAATATTCCGAAACGAAATTAAAACTTCATTAAGCAAGAAATAAATTAATGTAAATAAAACACAAATTTAAAAGAAATCTAATTGAAATAAGCGCTTAAACCCACTGAAATTATCCGAATAAGAAAACTGCTGTATATAACGAAATTTTTAGCGATGTCTTCGGCTATTAACTTCTGGCACGAGGCCAATACAAAATTACCGCTTTTAATAAATTTCAAAATTTTGTTTGAACATGTAATTGACATATTTCATATAAAAATTCTCTTTGGTGTTTTTAGGGGGCAATCTAAAAAAATAATAAATGCAAAAAAATAAGTAAAATAAATAAAATAAATAAATAGTTTTCACCTGTATTCTCTATCCCGAGAAGCTCGGGTTTGATGGCCTAGTTGTTATAAAAGAAAAAATAATGTTGGCCCTTTTGTAGCGTGTATGATGCATTGTACATTTTTATGCGGTAATCTGTATTTTTATTTATCCTAGTAAACATATAAAACTTGTTTGAAAAATACCTTGTCTTACAGTTCTTCGCTTAACAGTATTGTGCACCCGCAATATTTATTTAAAAGACAGCCAGTTTCGATTTTGTTCTCGTTCATTACATCTCATGTTACCTATAATACAATGACGCAATTCGTTCCTAGATACCAGGCCAGTGCGCTTCAAAAAACTTACCGTCAGCTTCAGGATGACATCATGGTCCGTTCTAGATCAAATCACTCTTTTCAAGTGGTTTACTTTGAACCTAGCTTAGCTTGCGTAAATACAGGTTAGGTTGCCTTAGAAAGACCCCTTCCCCCCCCCCCCCACCACCCCTCATCTGAGCCTATAGACCTCGGGCAGATAATCCGCCGTAACAAAAACACCACATTATTCTTTGCAAAGGTATTTTAACTATATTCAAAATACGTATAAATCAACGTTAGTCTATTATATTTAATTAGATTATCTTAAATGAAATCTTGTTTTTTAGATTATTTGACTAATCTAAATTGTAAAGTAAAGTACATGTTTATGAGTAATAATGACGTCATATCGACGGTGACAATGATCTGAATAATAAATTTCGCTTTTTTGCAAATTAATTAACTTCTAAAATTAGCACAATTCTGATTTTTATACCATCCAATAGAAAGAAGTGGGTAAGTGTGATCGAATATCGCACAAAGGGTTTCGTTTAATATTCCTTTCAAAACACTTTATCCATTCTTTAATGAATCCAAATAAATTTTATTTTCAAAAAAAAAAAAAAAAAAAACTCATGTTTTTTATAAAGTAAAAATTTACTGGTCGATTTTCTCGTTTTTTCGAAAAGCTGAACCGGTCCGATAGCGGGCATACTCTGTCATAATAGTATCTGTCATGTGGACTAAATGCGATTTAAAAAAAAAATCTATTTCAAAATTAAACATGTTATATAGAGACCTTCAAAATTTTAAATTATGTCAACATTTCCATAATCGGGTTTTTATCCTGATTCAATACGTTCCTCAAACTCACATGGCGTATAATCACTTGCTGACGTCATATCTACTTGTTAACTCTATTACTCATATTGATACTCTCTTTGTATTATTCTCAAACATTTGAAAAAGTCCGTAAGAGATTACAATCACTATTTTGCAGAAATGTTTAAATCTATATTAGTGCCCATATTCGAGATTAAACTTTGCACAGCACTTACTGCATTGGATGACATCAGATAATATTAATCAGGACCTCAACATGCTTCGTTTAACGCTCTTTCAAATGCAATGCTCTTCATCTATATATCATTAATAGTTTTAACGATATTAATTTTTTTTTGTGATTAGTACTTTTCTTCACATCCACGAATTAAGTGCAACTCTCCGGTTTCGAAATTCAAGGCGTAATTCTATGTCAAAAATGTAACGTTATTCATAACTAGCCGCCACTGGCGACCAGTTTGGTCTCCCTTAAATGTATGTTAAGCACTATAACACGTTACTTTTAATCATAATTTATTTTTTCCGTAATCCTTCGCCAAACCGGAAGATTCTAATAGACAAATCAAAAACTTTTGCGATCATGGTAGCATTTCGCATATTTTTTGTTGTTATGCATTTCATCTTTCTTGACAAAAACCGCTTAACCAACTTAAGCGTTTATGCTTCATATCCGTTTGCTTATCAGTTGCAATATGTTTGCTAATGAGGAGATTCTTAAACATATTAAGTAGTTTTCCGTAATTGGATCCATTGCCAAATGGCGTCGTATTTTAGTTAATACGATTTGGTGCATTGAAATCTATTTTGTGAAAGTTTTTAATGATATCCACATTTACACTGAACCATATTGTTGCCAATATTTTTTTGTTTGTTTGTTTGTTTCTCGCTAACTTTGGCTGTAGACTTGATTACGGGAGATTAGAAAATCTATCATTATTCTTATTTAAAACGTCTTGAATAATGTGACATAATCGGGGTGCATATTATAACACGTAATTTTCGAGTATGGTTTGGTGAAACATTGAACTTTTGGAAGCCAGTTTTGATAATCACATTCCTTTTAAACCATATTTGCTGTCAGCACTTTTGACCCGTGGCGGAGAATCTGATTAAAATTCACGAACTTCCTTCTAGATGCCGATCTCTGTTCGACTCTGTTTTTCTGTGCTCTCCTATTTTGATATAGTTCAGGAGTTTTCATAACTGCATAATTCCCTTACTTTGACATTTCTGCTTAATGTCTACTGACTATTAAGATCCGTAACTTGTAAATACGCCACGCCAACATTACCGCCTATAATTCTAATTACAGCAATCCGTTTTTCTCTCTATATTGCAACTCTATAGTTAATATAGTGCCCCGGTGCGTCTACGACAGCTGTTCCATCAGAACATTTGATTTCAAAATCAAAATATCGTTTCTAATTTGCACACGCGAAAAATAAAAGCTGGTATTGGCGATTTTAAATATGCTATTGGCGAGATTTGCGCCCAAATAACACAAAAGTACTTAATGATGTTATGTATTTTGTAAATGTATATGAAATTACTGTTTTGAAAGCGATTGGTCATTAATAATGGTAAATATGATTGGTGATTAACAATCTATTTCAGTGGTCTCTCTTCCTTGCACGTATAATACATAAATTACAAATTAACTGACAATTTGTTTCGAAATTTGATTCATTAAATATCATTACAGGAGTTGTATTTGTTTACATTCAGCTTACATCAAGAAAAGATAAAGAATGAAGTTGAGTTGTATAGCACATAATTATGGTAAACTTTGATTGTGTCACTGGTACGAATTATTTTTTGACACCAGGCACCGCGCCAAATCTTTCACGGAAAACTTACTTTACGAACGATTATCTCCATGGTTTAATGGTTTAATATTTTAAACCTTCACGACGAATGAATCTTTTTTTTTTGTTTACTTTCATGGAATAGAGAATTTGAACTGCGAGGCTAATTTCAACTGAAGTTATTGAAGAATATATACATCATTGAACGTAAGTCATCTCTCAAATATTAATTTATTTTGAATGATCTTTCTAAAAATGTAGCATTTATTAAGTTTTATTCGAAAAAATAATTTTGAATAAAAATGGCCGCCTGACATATGAAAACGTGAAGCGGGCATTACGGAATTGTTGATGACAGTCACATGACTTACGGTTTTATTATAGAGATAATGAAATGATTTTCACAGTTTCATGCAAACTGATTCAGATTTCGTATCATGATCCGAAGAGATCGTCATTTATTTCACCTGCTGCAAGACTTATTACAATTTTGATTGACCGGCTGCTCCAGCATAGTTCCCATCCTGGCTAGAGCAGTAGATCTTATGCATATAGGGAATAGTACCCCCTACATTTCAGTGCGTATAGCGTGTTATTTGAATTGTTTATAATATGATTTCATAAGTTATCTATGATATGCACAGAACAAAAAATGTTTGAAAATATAGATAAATTTATACTGATAATCATGAAATTATTTTTGCTCATTTAACACAGTTTGGGATACATTCCAATTGCGTAGAATGCTCTGGAGAGATGTTTATTTATTTCACGTCTTGCAAGAGATCTCAGAATTTTTATTCTCCGACGGACGTACCAGTTTCGCTCATGTTTCGAAGGATGTCGGTTAACCCTTTATCTACTGACAGTACTTTTAAGTACCATCAGAGAAAACTTTGTATAAAATTTCTTTAATCTGTCTAATAATGATAATAAGGTTTTGTTTTTATACAAAATACTTTTCTGGATCACATTTAGCAAGCACAGCAAAACAGTGAAAGCTAAATATTTTATAAAGGGGTAGTTTTCTCAACCTTTTACATAAGTGTAGATCTTCTCTTTTTAAAAATTGTTATATGAAAATTTTGCAACTATAAAAACCTTTCTATTTAATGACAGGATCGCAATACATTTATTTACATTGTTCCGTTAAAGAATTGTGATATTTCCTTAACAGCATTTTCTGTTAATTAATCCAATTATTCTTGTAAATATTTCACAAAAAGAGCTATTACTACCGCATTATTAAATCAGTTTTAATGAAAAACCTTATCAAAATTTCATATTATTATAATATAAATTGTCTAATATACCTTCAGACATCAAGGAAGATAATTATTGAGATTGAACAATTTGTTGATTCATAATTCGGTAGATAAAGGGTTAAAACAGAATAGCTTATGCATATAGGGAATATTATCCATACAAGTATTTCAGTATATTTTGTTAGAATATTTACAACGTGATTTGATGAATATGTAGGATAAGAACAGAATACAGTTTTTGAAATTTTTAGATATAGAAATAGATAGATAATTATTAAGGACTATTATCCCTACATTTCAATACTTTAGTACAATGTTTGAAATGTTTATAAGGTGATTTGATGCATTATCAAATCAGCTATTTAGCAAATTTTAATGTATTTGAATTGCATAGATTTGTTTTTTTATATATAGGAATAGCTCACAACAGCATCGTAGTTTTTACATATGCTAGTGTGTGAAAAATAGAGTAAAACACGCGTCAAATATGGTGTTAATGGCATTTTATACTTAAACAAGAACGAAAAATCATGCGTCAAGCATAGATTATGTAACACTTTCCAACGCTTCCAAAATAATTTTACAAATCATTACCGTTTAATAAGCTAACAGACAACATGTAAGTAAACAATTTGGAAAACGCATAACATATTTAAAAACGTAATTTCAGGAATTTCCAACATATATTTCCAACATATACAATATTCGGAAAAATATCCGAATACTTATATTCAGCCCCGTATATGATCTATAGATTTGTATATATACTACATAGGATGCTAAATTTTAGTTTAGTTAGGAAACGCGTAGCACAGTTTAAAATTCTCCTTCTGGAGTTTCTGTCAATAAACGGAAATCTGTTTGCGAACTTTTGTGCTGCCCTGTATATGAAATACAGAATTTATACACACCAAGTAATAGACTAAAAGTGAGTTAAATTTAAAATCGCGTTCAGTAACTTAAAACGCACTTCCAGGAATTATTGTTAACAGACAGTAGAGAATTCTTTTGTGTGTCCCTGTAAATGAACGATGACTGCTATACACACAATATTCTGTAGTAAGCCTCTTGTAATGCACCTTAGTGATATATATAAATTTCAATGCGTTTAAAGTAGTGAAACATTATTTAATTAAACCGCAAACGATTTTTCTCCATAGACGTAGTGTAACGGAATTTTTTGACTGTCCCTGTAAAGTAACTATAAGTGCTGTGCACTTGTTGGGGAGCCGATTTCCATATACGAATCGTTAATTATTTTCTTGCGTGTATTTTCAAATAAAAATACTGACATCATTATTCCTTTTAAATTATCAGATTTTATTTTCATGGCACAAACTTTTAAGATGCAAAACAAAAGCTAACACATTTGAGTGTTGCCAAAATTTAAAAACTAAATGACATAAAATTGTAAATTAGATAAAAAATAATACAATGAGCTAAACATAATATGATGAACGTATAAAGACTATAAATTATCCCACAACACACTCCCTATTCCACATTAAGCTTCTTGTAATACATCTTAGTGATATATATCAATTACAATATATTTGAAATTGTGTAACATCATTAAAATAAACCGCAAATGATTTTTCCCCATAGACCGTAATGTTACGAAATTCTTCTGAGTGTCCCTGTATAAAAACTAATAAGTGCTACACACTTCAGTTGAAATAGGTAACATGCTATAGATAACGACAATAACATATAAAAATTGCCGGGCAATCCGAGCATATTTACGGAAGCTAGAGCACGGACAGACGGCAGACGGCAGACGACCATACGGCCAGGCAAACCAAAGTCATAAACACTTTTCAACTAGGTTGGAAAGTGTTAAAAATGTAATTGAAATCGATATTTGAAATACATTAACAATTGCTACATAAACCAAAACGTTTCGGATATTGCATTGTACATTTAAACAATCTTTTAACTAAAACTAATCATAGATGCTGTTATTATAGATAATAAATTATAATAAAACAATCAAAACATTTATTCTAAAAAAAAAAAAAAAAATGGCTACCACTCTGGTTTAAAATTTTTACACACAATCGTGAAATAATTTTAATCCGTTTAACTCAGCTTCAGCTAGCCCGAGTTATAATGCGTATAATGATCTCGAGGGATGTTCATTTATGTCACCTGTTGCAAGAGATCTCACACTTTTGATTGACAGGCGGCCACATCATTTTTACTCATCTTGCGAACACCGATGACTTGAACAGAATAGTTTATGCATATGAGGTATATTATCCCTCACAATTTCAAGTACTGAAGTTCATTGTTTGAAATGTTTATAATGTCGTTTTATGAATTATATATGATATGTGCAGAACAAAGTAGTGATTGAAATATGCAGATAAATCTGTGTAAAAATAGCAGGGGTTTGCTCTCGGCAGATTTTGGGTCCTTTAAAAGATCTTTCATAATTGTTTTCATAACAAAACAGAAAACTTCACAAAGCGTTTCACCTAAAAACTGGAACTTTTACAAAATTCTTTGTGTTAAAACTTTTTCATCTTCAAACAAAAACGAATATTTTACAAGTTTAATACTTTTTTAATAAAATCAGAACTGTCACAAAACAGCTACGTTGGTGAAGAATCTAGTATATATATATATATATATATATATATATATATATAATAATAGATTTTTTTTATATATTGAACACATATTTTCCGTTTTTTTAATCCGATGTATATATATATCGGACACCTATATATATACAGGGTCATTCATAATTCCCTCCGGGGTTTCGAAACGTTATAGTAAAAAAACGAAGACGAATATGAAAAAAAGAAACATATGAAATTATTCCGAAACTATTCAAGTTTTACTTACATACATTACAGGTGTTCTATGTGTGAACCCTTGGTCACACGGCATACATCCATGCGATAGTCCAGTTCCTGCCATACTCCGTTTCTTTAAATTTCCGGTACCACACATGAATTGTTTTGTCAGTTGGTCCCTGTTTTCGATATTTATTACGAAAGGCCCGTTGAACTGACACCACTGATTCAGATTTAAAGAAATGGAGTATGGCAGGAACTGGACTATCGCATGGATGTATGCCGTGTGACCAAGGGTTCACACATAGAACACCTGTAATGTATGTAAGTAAAACTTGAATAGTTTCGGAATAATCTCATATGTTTCTTTTTTTCATATTCGTCTTCGTTTTTTTACTATAACGTTTCGAAACCCGGGAGGGAATTATGAATGACCCTGTATATATATATATATATATATATATATAGGTGTCCGAAAAGGTCGGAAACTGTCGAATAACTCGAGGAATATACATCGGATTAAAAAAACGGAAAATATGTGTTCAATATATAAAAAAAATCTATTTAGTGATATCAAAGCTGCCCCCCCCCCACACAATCTCTCCTCCCTCGGGGGAAAGGGGTGCAACTTTGAAATCTTAAATGATAACCCCCTTTTTTACTGCACATTCGGATTCTACGGCAAAAAATACGTAATTTTTGTATTTAGGATTTTCTTCGGAAAATCGTAGATAGCGCTGTAATCGAGTAAAATGCAGCGAGAATCGTTTCCATTGAAAAGTCTGGAAACGGTCGAATAACTCAAGAAGAATACGACGGATTGAAAAACGGAAATATAAGTATTCAATATTTTATAAAAATCTATTAAGTGATATCAAAATTACCATTTTTCTAAAATATTGAACATGTTTTTTTTTTTTTTTTTTTCCATTTTTCAATCCGATGTATATTTCTCGAGTTATTTGACTGTTTCTAGACTTTTCAATGGAAACAATTCTCACTGCATTTTACTCGATTACAGCGCCAACTGCGATTTCCGAAGAAAATGCTAAATATAAAAGTTACGTATCTTTTGTCATAGAATCCAAATCTGCAATAAAAAATGAGGGGAATGATTATCATTTAAGATTTCAAAAATGAAACCCCTTTCCCCCCAGGTGGACGAGTTGGGTGGGGCAACTTTAATATCCTTAAACAAAATTTTTGAAAGTATTGAACGCATATTTTTAGGTTTTCAATCCGATGTATATTATTCGAGTTATTCGACCATTTCCAGACTTTTCGGACACCATGTATATATATAAATTATATAAAAGATCTTGTTAAAATGTCTAAGCAGGAACTTGAATATAACAATAATTTCAGATACATAAAATTAAGATTAGATTATTTTCACAAGTTAAAAACACTGCTCACTATTCCACAAAAACCACACCCTGTAAGAAAACTCTAGGCATACCTCTTAAAAGAATACAATATAAAACAAAGTGCTGTTTTGAATTTTAGAAATTTACGATTTTCTTTCTTGCAGACTATTTTGCGCGTCGGAAATATAATCTGACATTTCAGTACATTAGTTTTAACTTTGTATATATATACTTGAACTGATGAAATATATAAGATGCGTAAAAGGCGAAACAGACTGATGAAAACTATACACAAATTTATATAAAGTTAGAACGCATCTAAAAATAATATCTGAATTAAATTCTTAAAATTTATTTTTTATTATCTCTGAGGAGTTTGTACATATAGCAAATATGATCTCAACACATGACGCCAATAGATATCATGGGGCATCAGACACGTTTTCTGTGCTCTTAGCCCATAGACGTTTTTCATTTATCAGAAGTATTGAGTCTACAATATTATACTTCATTACATGAAAATAGTAAATAAATCATGCACTGAAAAAACATGATTGAATTAATTGAATATATTTGAATAAACGCAAATATTCCACACAAAATATTTAATAATAATAGCTATATATTCTGAAAGAAACAAATTTAACAGTTAGTGAGAAACCTTTGCAACATATCGTGTAATCTCATATAACTGTTAGAAATTTCAGCTGAAAGTTTCTAGACATCAGTATAGATGGGACATCATCCATTTTTTCAACTGATTAAATTATATTAATCATTTCAAGGAAGCTCATTTTAGAGGCAAGTTCGTGCTTCATTGATAACAGTTCAGACGATTAAGTTTGTCTTGGCACAAAGTTGATCTCAAATGGTCTTCGATTATCGATAATTTATTAAACTCTCTCTCAGCTGAAGCAACATTCACTCGTAAGGCAATAAATATTCTGAGTGCAATGCAAAGTTCAGAAAATACAATTTGTAAATTTAATTTGTAAATTTAATTGAAAATGAAAAATGCCTGTTTACTTGGTCAGATCCGGAAAGAGAGTTGCATAAACTAAATTATACATTTCAATTTCTCACTTAGATCAGAATAAGTACTAATTAATTTCATGATTGCATCATTGTCATCCAAATTTGTGCTTATTCTGAAAATGGCTTTAAATGTTGCACAAATATCTCTCATTTCTTCATACCGAGAATGTATCTGAGATGCAATATTTTCTATAATTACATCAAAAACAAATTCCTTAAATTGTTATTTTCAGTATCTTCTGAAAACATTTCAGATGCTCCAGTACAACCACAATCAGATTCATAGAAGGAAATTTTTCTTTTCCCCCTCTTTTTATGATTATTATTTTTACCCCCTTCTATGATTACATCAAAAACAAGTTCCTTATATTGTTCTTTTCAGTATCTTCTGAAAACATTTCAGATGTTGTTCCAGTACTACTACAATCAGATTCATATAAGGAAATTTTTCTTCCCCCCCCTTTTTATGATTATTATTTTCCCCCCTTCTATGATTACATCAAAAACAAATTCCTTAAATTGTTATTTTCAGTATCTTCTGAAAACATTTCAGATGCTCCAGTACTACTAGAATCAAATTCATAGAAGGAAATTTGCCTTTTTCTTACCCCATTTTGAAAAAAAAATGGTATTTTTATATTAGCCGGTCGAAAATCTCGCCAACAGCATGTTTTATTTTTTTGCGTATGTAAATTAGAAACAGTGCATTGGTGTTGAAATAACATGGTTTGTTTTATAGTATTATTATTTTTTTTTTTTTGGGGGGGGGGGGAAGTATTTTAAATAAAGTGAGTGAAAGGCACCTACTTTAAATGTGTGTTATATATGCATATATTTAAATTCAAGTTAGGTATCTCTAATTGAATGAGGGAAATGTTTATATTTTACAGGTTTATATAATGAATGCAATACGAATCACGGCGACAGGCTCAATATTTGGCGAATTATCACCTACTCCCGGTTTATATAAAAGTAGCGAAAAACGGTCTCAACCTCAGTGGCAGGTGCTGTTCGTTTAGCTCTGCTTAGTATTCAGACCAGAGACATTTGTATCCTTATCTATGGTAACCTTACGAACTTTAATGTTGTACCTTTCAGTATATAGGAAGTTACATTTTGATTGCAGAATGAAACTTCTTAAATTTATATGGACGAAAACGTTTCTCCCAGCATTCAAGAAAGAATCAATGATCTATAGATGGAGAAACTGGTCGTTGGGGGCCACCGTAATACTTATTCATCATAGATATGCATAATATAAAATATAAAAATAAAACACGCATAAACTGTGTTATAAAATGCATTACAATTCGAATAAAATCGTGGCTTGGTGACGTCATAAACATTAAATGCTCCATCACTGAATTGCGTAAAAGAAACATCCTTATAACTCCAAAATTGATAATCATATTAACTCCAATTAAAATAGATCTTTGAATTCAAATTTGAATGAAATACAGGGTCATGAAAAATCAAAGAGTGTGGAAAATAGGATTACAAATATCTCGGCAACTCATTATCCGATCGACTTCATTCTTTATACAAAACTTACGTTTTTTTATTGTCTTTTATATTCACTCCTTAAAATAAACAATTTCGAAAACTTTTATGTACCTTTTATCAGAACGAATACTTCGAGAGTTCAAAAAAAAAGTAGTTCTGGATAATCGAGGTTACTGAAATTCAATAAACTTCTTCCCATTATTACATACTAAGGTACATACCAAATTTCAAGTCTCTATCTCAATTTGATCGGGAGATAGAACGTTTACAAACACACAGACAGACGGAGTGCAATTTTTTTTTTCTAAAAATATATTTTTCGGAATCTCCAGTGTCTGAAACGTGTAAATCCGTCAAAAAAAAAAATTGTTTTTCAAAACGATTACAAGATTTATCCTGTAGCACTACGTATGATGGGTAAGTAAATATTAGATAGCAAGTTTCCTTGTACTTACCGATCACGAGAAAAACTTTTAATATTACAGTTAGTTTCCTGCTATAGCAGTGGTACTCATTACTTGGCCCCAGAGTTCATCTTTAGCGCCCCAAAAGAAGAGCACGTTTTTTATATATATATACAGATATATAGTAATTTTAATTCATTTTTCAGCAGTGAATTACGCATGTAATCATTGAATAATAGCCAGTGAATTTATTTTCAAGGTTCCGGGTTCGATACCCGGCTTCGACATTTTTCACTATGCCGGTTTACGCTTTGAAAAACAGGATAAAAATTCACTGGTTATTATGCAGATATATATTTCGTAAAATGTATTTTTTATGCTATTTATTTTTTTAAATATAATGCATTAACTATAAACATAAATCTTCAATATATATACTTTTTTTCAATTAAATAACCCCAAAATGTTAGATTAGAATATCGCAAGTCTGGTCTATGGTGTTTCAACTCACCTCCAGATTTGACCTTCTTTAGTTTAATATATGTATAAGAGATGGCATTTACTTAATTGAAAATAATCCCAAAAATAAATACTGATGTTGCGCCTAAAAATTGGAAATCTTCAACATATTTAGAACATCGTATTGCCAAGAAACCTGCAGATATTGATTAAATTACAGAAAAATCTGATAAATTCTGACCATCCACCTCAAAAATTGAATAACAAAGAAAAGTTATGTAATTTAAATTTTATAATATTTATGAATACTCATATAAAACACTGCTAATGCGATTTGCATTTATTAAAATTATCTTAAATTGCATTTATTATTGTTAACATAGGTTAAAATTAATAATTACGTATCAATAATAAACAGATACTATTAGTACTTCCTCATAATATACAGACATATGGCTCCAAAGATGTAAGGGCGGTATCCAAGCTTACTTTCTATCAGAATTTGTCTCTTACATAAAGTTTAGTGCATGCCGCTGTGCTTACAGACTTAGTTCGTCTTAAGTTTACTACTTAAGTTCTTGCACTGATCTTGTTTCAGAGAGACTATAAAAAGATCAACCACTGACGTATTTTAAAACAAACTTTAATCTCTGTGGGTTTGTACAAAAGAAATTGTACAGCTGTAGTAGTCGAAGAAAGTATCTACTAATTCTATATTTCTTGCGGCATGTAAGAATACTTGATGCATGTTGAAGCTTAAACTATGAGCTGTATATGGAATCAATGTTGCTATCACTGGCCGTTCCACGTGTTTTCAAACTGAAAAAAAAAAATCTTGTTTAAGAGAGAAGTGAATGAAGAAAACTTATAAATATTTTTTCAGGGGTCACTAAAGGTCCGGCACCCCTCGAAATTTTTCATTGATGCTTCAATTTATCAAGAATTATGCGCCAACATTTCGGTTCTTTAATTCATAAAATGAGCCAAATTACAAAATATACGGTGGCCTAAAAAATAATTTTGTGATTTGAAAATTAAAAACTTTTGCTTTAGTTATTTTTCTTTACATTTAATGTTTAGAATCTGAGAACTTTGAAAAAACTCACATGAAAAATCTCAAGGTTGGAAAAAAAAAAAAAGAACATCAATGCTAAAATTGTATTTAAAAAATTAACACAGAATTATTGGGCAGCAAATATTCTATGTTTTAAAGACAGAATGTGATGTACCCGTGTGAAAAAATTCATCTGCTGAAGCTTGTTGTCAGAAATGTGAAATTATAATTTGCATTCTGTCACTCTTTTCGGAGAATTACTCACATAAAACGTCTGAAAAACATTATTTCAGTCACAATAAATAACCTCTAAATATCAAAAAGTTCTATTATTTTTGTGTACCCACATATCTCTGCTTTATTAACCTCCTCTAAATCTAAAATAAAAATACATAAATAAATAAATAAGCCAAAAGTTATAAATTATTTTGAAATTATCTAGTAATTCTTAGGCGACCCTGTTTTATTAACAAAATATCACGCTTTTCGGAAGTTTGACTGATATATATATTTTTTCAAAACTAGAGCCTTTTTCTAACCCTACGATGGCTTAGTAATCCACCATAAATTTTTTCACTCACATTTAGTTTTTGAGTAATGTGTTTAAAATGAGAAAACATTCATCTCTATTTTTATACGTTTCTTCTGCAGTTCACACAGGTGGCGGTCAGACAGGGAAACTCGTTGGATGTATAATATCTCTTTTCATGGCGTTCTCCCCACCCACTTTACTGATGATGGAATATCACGTCTACGTACTTTGTCAAGTGATCCCCGGCTCGTATGGATCCAAATGAGTCTCATGGGAGTCTCACTGAGTAGTATATTAATGTGCGTAGGGGGAGGGAAAATTTCATGAAAGAATGACACTAACCAAACGAGATGTTCCTCAAGTGGTGTTTGATGAGAGCAGCAAATGTGGGAGAGAACATTTTGTTCTTTCGTTTAAAGGGTGATGGATTTTGACATCTGCTGTAAGTAGTTTAATAAGATTTTACGTTTTCGTTTTTTTCTCAAAAAGTAATTAGATTATAAGATGGAAGAAAAGAGTGCGTTTTATATTATTATAACCCAAGCGGTATCGGATTAATATTAATTTGAAACTATTATAACGGTTTAGACAGAAATGGAAAAGATAGAAAATGAAGGGGAAGAAAATGTGAGATCTAATTTTTCGGTGTTTCTAGAAGCTCAATTTTGCCAAGCATGTGAAAGTAGTATATATTTTGTATTTTTCAAAATTTAAAATTTTAAAGAAATAAAAGTTATAGTGACTAAATATAGACTGTTATAACTGAAAATGTTTTACTCATTGTGTGTAACAGACGAATAATACAGATTTTGACATGCAATCCTTTTTTTTTTTTTTTTTTTTTTTTTTTTTTTTTATTAATGAAAGCTAGCGGGGATCGAAAAGACTCTCATGGGTATCTCACTGAGTAGTATAAAAGGTGATAAAATAATTTGATCAATGTGTATAACATATGGAACATATTGATTTTGATATATAAAATTTCAATTCAATTCCAATTTCAAATTATCTTTATAAATGTTTCCTAAATCGAATTAATTGAAGATAGGTCGAATGATCTTTAGCTCGTATGGATCCAAATAAATTTCATGAGAGTCTCACTAAGTACTAATGTACTTAAGGAGATGGAAATTTCACGAAATAATGACATTATTTTCAAGTGGTGTTTGATGAGAGCAGCAAATGTGGGGATGAACATTTTGTTCTTTCGTTTAAAAGGTGAGGGATTTTGACATCTGATGTAGATGCAAGAGGTTTAATAAGATTTTAGTTTTTTCTCAAAAACTAATTAGATAATAAGGAGGAAAAGTCCGAGTTTTACGTGATTATAACCCTAATAGTGAATCGACATGGGCTTAACCTATATACATATATATAAAACTATTAGAACGAATAAGAATAGGGGAAAATAGAAAGGAAAGAAAGAAATTGTAAGTAAAAATATGTTTTAAAGACAATGTTCACTATAATGTACTAAAAAGGGGAAAAATTGTAAGGAAAATTGATTGAAAAAAATACCTTTTTTAAAAGAAATAAATTAAATTGCGGGGGATTTTTTATCAGTTTGTTTAAAAAAAATACAAGAAAGAAAAATCATGCACCAAGCATAGATTATGAAACACTTTCCAACACTAACACAATACTTTAACAAACCACCGCTGTTTAATAAAGTAAATAAAGTATCTAAGTAAACATTTCAGAATGCTCAAAACACATTTGAAAACCAGATTTCAGCAATTACCGTCCACAGTCGGAAAAGTACTCCAGTTCTTTTCTGCAGCCCTGTATATAATTTATATACTCGATAGTATGCTACAATTTAGTTTAATAATAAAACACATAACACATTTGGAAATTCCTCTTCAGCAGTTTCTATCAATAAAGGGAAACATACTTGAATTATTTTGTACAGCCCTGTATATTACCTTAAGCTTTTTATATGCGCTCCAAATTAAGCTGTAGTTTAATTCAGGCAAATACATGCTGAAATCACACTTCCATAAATTATTATACATAGGCAGCCATGTATTCAGTTCTTTACGTGGCCCTGTATATGATTTTATTTATATTCTACAAACCTTTCTTGGTATACTAAATATATTTTACACTCAAAATGCATAACTCGATTAAAAATTCATTTTAATCATTTTATGCTGATGCACCGTAATGCTTACGAATTTTTTTGTGTAGCCCTGTATATAATCTCTAGCATTTATACATACCTCATAGCATTAAAAAATTTAGTTAAACGCATACCTTACTAAAATCCTACTTCCAATTATAGCTTATAAACAATACTTTGGACACAGTACTGTGCCCGAAATATTTTGTGTGTCCCTGTAAATGAACGATAAATGCTTTGCACATAACAAGCATCTTTTAGTAAACCTGAATAATGTATATCAATTCCATTATATTGCGTAACATAATTAAAATATGCTGCAAACAGTTTTTCCCCGTATACCATTATGTAAAAGAATACATTTGTGTGGCATTGTATATTAAAGAAAAAAGCTTTCCCCTCCATATTCTACAGAAAGCAGGTCTTAGTGCATCTTAGAAATTGATATCAATTTCATTATGTTTGTAATAGTGTAACATGATTAAAATGATAATTAAACGATTTCCCACATTAAACCATAATTTAATGGAATTCTTTTCAGTTTCCCTGTAAACTAATTATAAATGCCGGACGTACCATGTTCAATAGTAAGCATCTTTTAGTATATTTCAGCGATGTGTATCAATTTCAATATATTTGAAACATTGTCATATCATTAAAATGCACTGCAAAAGTTTCCCCCTGTAGACCATAATGTAATGGCATTCTTTTGAGTGCCCCTGTAAAAAATGTATAAGTGCTAGACGTATCATGTTCGATAGTAAGCATCTTGCAGTGTATTTCAGTGATGTATACCAATTTCAATATATTTGAAATAGAGTCACATCATTAAAATGCACTGCAAAAGATTTTCCCCCGTTACCATAATGTAACGGCATTCTTTTGAGTGCCCCTGTAAAAAAGTATAAGTGCTACACACTTCATTTTCAATACCGAACATGCTATAGTAAAACTCAATAACATATATCAATTGCATGACTGTCCGAAGAGACAGACAGACAGAGAGGCGGACAAACCAAATTCATAAACACTTTTCAACTATGTTGGAATAAGTGTTAAAAATGGATGTGCAATTTTAAATCAAGTTCCCGGTCAAAAAAAATCGATTAACGTCCGCTTGAGGATCGAACCCACATCCATCCCCCTCCTTCCCCGTGCGGAACTGAAAGATGGCGCATTTACCAACCACGGTTCAATAGAAGAACACCGACTGCTTTCTAAAACAATTAATGACATTTACTTGATCATTTATTTACATCATGACATTTTCGAACCCTTATTGGTGTTTGACTCCCTGTTTTTGCCCTCTGAGAGGTGGCGGAGGCAAATTAAAAATATTTTTTCACAGAATATTGTATTGTCACCGGAAATACCACACACTACCACAAAATAGGCCAATTGTAGCAGAGGAAGTGTGTTAAATTTGGACTGCAAGATTTGATCCAAGACAAATTAAACAAAATTAAAAAAAGAATGAAAGAAATATGAAATCTAATTCTTCGGTATCTATAGAAGCTCAATTATGCTAAGCATATAAAAATTAAATATATCTTATATTTTCCAAAAGTTTAAATTTTATGGAGAAAACATCTTCAAAGTGAATAAATAATAGACTGCTATAAGTAAAAATATTTGGTACTTACGTAATATCCGCGCCATGAAGATAGATCCCCAAAAATAGTTGCCAATTGCCAATATAGTTTATCTGTGTCAATCACGTTGAAAATAGTAATTTAACATTATTAAATACATATCATTGTTAAAAATGGCAATAACATAAAAATAAAATAAAATAAATAAACTATGTTAAATAAATAACAAAATAATATATATAAACTATATTAAACTAGGGGGCCTACCCCCTGCGAGCTACGCTCGCCAACCCCCGCT
Source organism: Maratus michaelseni (assembly GCA_963931845.1). NCBI lineage: Eukaryota > Metazoa > Arthropoda > Arachnida > Araneae > Salticidae > Maratus > Maratus michaelseni. The sequence continues at coordinate 57,901,124 of OZ007597.1, forward strand.
CAGACTTCGAGGCCTCTAAAAACATGACAGCGTGCTTTATTTAAAAAATATTGGTAAATCTGTAATTGGGTTGCCATGCTTTTAACATTTTAATGGGACATTTTTCGATTATCATGGCCTCATACACAGCTGTTGCGACAACTGACGACTGTTTTCGGGATTGATAAGTAAAATCAATTACTACTTGAAAACCAGCTTGTATAAAATGGTTAGGTTTAAATTGTGACTACCTCTCGGACATAACAACAATCTCTATTCTATTCTTCCTTTGCGTTTAAGGATGAGAAAAATTCCATCTGCTTGTGAATAACATTAAGAACCACGGTATTGAAAAGTACTATGTTATAGACATTTTCAGTAACAGGTTTTAATTTTCTCTCTATTTTAGTGCACCATCATGCATATTTTCATGTTATTTTAAATATGTAAATTATTTATTTTAATTAATATGTAGATACGAATTTTCTAATAATTATTTATCATACAAAATTAATTAAATATTTTGTGCATGCATGCCTGCATTTATTCGGCATCAATTGATGAGATATTTAAACAAATTTGATATCCGCGGTAATTTTACACCATGTTCTGTCACTTGAATATTGTCCATAAGAAAATCGGGTACTTTTCCATTATAGGATCCTTTGCTTTTAGGTTTGGCGTAATTCGAGCTTCAAAAAGGGATAGATTCGTTAATATACATAGATTTGTTGCCAAAAGTTATGAAAATAAACCCAATGAACTTTTGGTGCTTTTCTATTATAGGGGTCTTGACGCTTTTTTAAAAAGCTTGGCGGAAAAAACCAAGCAGGATAGAAAACCAAGCAGGATATTTTATTCTTCCGTTCAGTTGGGCAATTATTATTTTATATATTATTTTCAAATATCCGAATTAATGATTTTATAAATTCGTTTAGTTAAATTTTACAAAAAAAATAACAAAATGATATCAATAAATAATAATTACTATTAATTCCTTTTCCTCCCTTTGCGTTTACCTAAATGACGTCATTTGGACGAATTTATTCAAAATATTTTCAGTTTATAAATTAAATTAAATGCTGACAGACGATTGAATCCTGACGATAGAAATGTTATATTTTTTTTTTCAAATTTTCCTGAAAAACATAATTTAATCACAATCTTGTCTTCATTATCGATTGAAATAAAAGATAAATTCAATTTAAATTTGAAAATGACGAATAAAAAGAAATCAATAATCCCTATCGGGATCCTTTTCAATTTTTTTCCCTTTCTTGTCACAAAAAAACTGAGTAATTAGTTGCCATCATTACAGAAATGTCATTAAAATTAGAAAAAAAATAATATCTCGAAAACTAATTCCAATTTCAAAATTCTATTACCAGTTTTGACATCCGCGGATTTTTATGAACAATTGGTATTAATTTCACCATCAAGCGTTTAATATTTTATTAAAAATAGCCTTGAAACATAATCAGTCGTTTAATCAGTCGTTTCATAAAATCGTTTCATAAATTCGTTTCATAAAATCGTTTCCACAAATTCGTTTCATTAGGATTTTATATATATAGGGTAGAAATTCGTTTCATTAGGATTTTATATATATAGGGTAGAAATTCGTTTCATTAGGATTTTATATATATAGGGTAGAAATTCGTTTCATTAGGATTTTATATATATAGGGTAGATAAGTAACAAAAAACTATAAAATATGAGCTATAATAAATAAACTATATGTTTAAAAAAAAATAAGTGTTACTGTAATTTGTATTATTGGTATCATTGTTGGCGCAGTTGTAGCTTCAAGGCACGGATAATACGTAAGTACCAAATATATTGTTCATTGTATGTAACATACGCATGATAAATGTTTTGGAATGTAATCCCAATTTTTAAATTATTAGCGAAAGCTAGTGTGGATCCAAAGGAATCGTATATTAGTCCCACCAAGTAGTATTAAAAGTAATAAAATACTTTTCTCATTGTGCATAATATATGCAAGATATTGTTTTTGGTTTAAAAAAATTCAATTCAATTCCGACTTTGAATTATCTCTATAAATGTGTCCTAAATCAAATTAATTGAAGACAGATCAAGATATTTCCAGCTGGTATGGATCCAAATGTGTCTCGTGGGAACCAAGTCATATATTAATGCGTATAAAGAGAAGGAAATTTCACAAAAGAATTACAGTAAATAAACGAAACGGTCTTCAAGTGGTGTAGTAAATGTGTCCTAAATCAAATTAATTGAAGACAGATCAAGAGATTTTCAGCTAGTATGGATCCAAATGTGTCTCATTGGAACCAAGTCATATATTAATGCGCGTAGAGAGACGCAAATTTCACAAAAGAATTATAGTAGCTAAACGAGATGGTCTCCAAATGGTGTAATAAGTGGATAAAAGAGATAATCAGAGTAGGTGGAGAAATAGATATATAGACAAAATAAACTGCTAGCTAAATAGTGGTTATAATTTTTTTTTTAGTTTTATCTTTTTCTAAAATGTATATGCATTATGAGATGAAACTGTATAATCCAGATGTATTTTCCTTTATGTGTATTTTTTCCTAAAATGTATATGCATTATGAGATGGAACTGTATAATCCAGATGTCTTTTTCTTGATGTGTATTTTTTCTCTGAAAAGGTATATGGATTTTCAGATCGCGCAATATAATGAAAATATACTTTTATTTTTTATGACCCTAATAGCAAAGCATGAGCTTAATATAGCCAATTAAAAACTATCATTAGAAGATAAATAAATAATGAAATGGATAAGTAGATAATGGGGGTAATTAGATGGACATATATAGACGTATAGATAGATATATAGGAGATAAATATATGATTACAGATATATAGATAGATATATATACATAGAAGGATGCAAACAGATATAGAGATATAGGTAAATAAATAGATATATAGACGGAATTATACTGATAGGTAAAGAGTGCTTATAATAAGGTTTTAAGGTTTTTGTTCTCAAGAAGTATGTGGATTGTGAGATGGTGCAATATAATCCAGATGTGTTTTTCATTATGAGTATTTTTTTTTTCAAAATGTGAAGGGATAAAATGATGACACAATATAATGGAAATATTATTTTCTTTGTTGTAATCCACTATAATAAAACATCAATACGTGCGTAAGGTAAGGAAAATTCAATGAATTAATGATACTAACCAAACGTGATGCGGTGTTTGAAGGGATCAGCAAATGTTGGAGAGAACATTCTTTCGTTCCGAGTTCTTTCTTTTAAAATGAGGGGGGGGGGGGGGGGGTAGATTTGACAACTGTTGTAAAGCAATTTAATATAATTTTGCGCATTTGTTTTTTTCAAATAGTATATGGATTATAAGATGGCTTTATAAGATGGCTCAATGTAATGGAAATATACTTTTATTTGTTGTAACCCTAATAGCAAAGCATGAGTTTAATACTGCCAACTACACACTATCATTAGCAGATAAATAAATAATGAGAAGAACAAAAAGGTAAAGGATGTAGGTAGGTAGAGTGATATAGATATACACTATATCTATGTACCAGACATAGATAGATATATAAGATGTAGGTAACAAAATTTCCAATGCAAAAAATAATGTTTAAAAAAAACTTTTGCTTACCAATTGTTTAGAGTATCACATCCATGTAATTTTCTTATTTCTTTGACACATATTTTCTAATTCACTACCATTTTTAAGTTTTTCTTCATAAAATTATAGCGGTGAAATGTGAGTATTATTCACATATCGATCCTGAATAATTCAGTTTCTGTTACTGAAATTCACATTCCAAAGATAACCAGCTTTATATTTCTACATTTTAGCATTTCCAGCGAATAAATGATTAAAGGGGAAATTTTGTGATGTAAAATTTTAATGAAAATATTTATCTTTGATTAGCCTGATATCTTACATTGCCTTACCGGAAACTGGATTTTGATATGTGCAATTTATCTGCATTCCTTTTCACTAGCTTCAGATATATATGTTTGTCTGTTCGTGAATTATCGCATTCGCTTTAATTTTGGATAAACAAGAGAAAAAATATCAGTTCTCTTACTAACATTGTGGGTAACGAAATCATTAAAAGATAAAATTGATTCGCATTATCAAAATATTTCAAATATTAGAATTCATCTTGATAATTAGAAAGTATTGTATGCTGTAAAGTCTTATTTAAAAAAAGTCCATATGAATGAGCAAACGTTATTGTTTTAAACATTATTTAAAGAAAAAGCAATGGTGATTTATGTTTCTAAATAATTTTATCTCTAATGTATCTGATGTAAATCATAAAATTAAAAAATATATATAATATATTATTCTGTAATTAGAAAAATGTTAAGCATTTTAATGTAAATTGCAAAATATTTAGAAATTCAAGACAAATATTTAAAGAAATCTTAACAAGAAAGTAAAATCATGCATCAATCATAGATTATGAAACACTTTCCAATATATTTAGCGTAATGTAGTGAAAGATGATATCTATAAGTAAACAATTTGGAAAATGCATGGAACAATTGAAAACTCGATTTCAGCAATTACTGGATACAGAAATATCCGATGTATTTTGTGCAACACCGTATATGATCTATAGAATTATATATGTACTGCATAATATACAAATATTTAGTCCAGTTAGGAAACGCAAAGCACGGTTGAAAATCCCCCCCTTCAGTTATTTCAGTCATTGGGAGTAAATCTACTCGAATTATTTTCTGAAGCACTGTATATGATCTATACATTTAATGGTTGGAGTACCATATTTGAGATTTATTCCAACAGAGTGAAAAATGCCGGGACCAGGACAAAAACCTGGATACTTTGGTTTAACGTGCCAACGCTCTTCCTACTGAGCTATCCCAAGGATATCCTGGATGGAATATTTCACTCTTATTTGTTGGACAAGGCTGCGAACTGCAGCGCTAATTTCATTCATCGGAGCTATAGCTATAGCATTTTACATGATGATTCTGAAATAGCACGGAAACTCCTGTATACCATGTAATTAGGTCATTATGAACAAAGGAAAGTATTTTTCAACTAGGTAAATTATATTTAATGGTTGGAGTATATCATAGTTGAGATTTATGCCAACAGAGCAAAAAATGCCGGGACCAGGACTCGAACCTGCATCATACATGCGTCAAACCAAAGTACCCAGGTTGAGTCCTGGTCCCGGCTATTTCGCTCTGTTGGAATAAATCTCAACTATGATATACTTCAACCATTAAACATAATTTAACTAGTTGAAAAATAATTTCCTTTGTTCATTTTGATCTATATAATTAAACACACCAAGTAATATACAAGCATTAGTAATATAAAATTCATACCACAATTGTAAACCCCTTTCCAGAAATTAGTGTTGATAGATGTACTAAAAACTAATTATTTTGTACGACCCTGTAAATGAATGCGATAAATTCTACGCCCACCATATTTTACAGTGACCATCTTATAGTACACCGCAGTTTTCAATATGTTTTAAATAGTCTAACATCATTAAAATACACCGCACACGATTTTCCCCTTATAGACCATAATGTAAGGGAATTCTTTTGAGTGAAACGAACTATAAATACTACACGCTTCATTTTCAATACCGAACATGGCATATTAAACCTAAACTACACGGCATTCCGAGTATATTTACGCGATTTAGCGCACAGCCAGACAAACCGAATTCGTAAACACTTTACATCTATGTTAGGAAGTGTTAAAAAACATAAAACATTCTAAAATGTTAAACAAATTAAAAAAATATATCAATTATTATATTTTTAAATGTCACTTACTAGTAATGTAAATAAAGTACATATACTACACTGAACCATCTTTTGAAAAATATTAATCTAAATATTAATAAAAATATAAATCGAAATATTAATAAAAATATAAATCGAAATATTAATAAAAATATAAATCTAAATATTAATAAAAATATAAATCTAAATATTAATAAAAATATAAATCTAAAGCGTATAATATTTTGAATGCTGTTAGGCTTTTGCATTGTTAAAGATATAATAATCGACCATGGTACGTAAAATTTGAAATACATATATAGTAAAATAAAGAGTAATTAATTTCTGTAATATATTGCATAATCAATATTAAATACCAATAACAGCAACTACAATTCAGCAACAAAAATATAAAACAAAAAGAAGAAATCATGCATGAGGCATAGATGATGAAACACATTCAAACACTAAGAGAATAATAGTTAAGAAATTTTATTTTTTCATTCAATGGAATGAGAGACATAAAAAAATCTAATTGCAATCTTCAAAGATTGCAATTAACTCATTAGTAAAATTATAAGTTATATAGAAGTCCAAACCATCAAGGATTTGGGATTTTTCTTGTGTGCTGAGTCTTATATTAAGAACTCATATAATGAAATCCATTAATAGTCATACGTTCTCAAAAGCAACAACATCCAACATTTACACGAATTAAAATTTGGAGCTTGAGGATTGAAACAAATGTCTAGTACTTTATACCGCATGCTTTATATATATATATATACAGGGTGATTCCAAATTCGTGGTACAAACTTTAAGGGTGGTACGGTGGACCCTATACAAAATGAATTTTTGTATAGGAAAGCAAGGTTGGAAATCCAAAGATGAGTCTGTTGCGTTTTTAAAAAAAATACCTTCGCTACTGTGATAAAATAAATTGAATTAATATATTTCTTTATTTAACAGTCAAAAATACAGGGCGTCTCACTCCAATTCGAAGTTGCGTTTTCGTTCATAACTTTAACAGTAGCGAATATATTTTAACGAAATATACTTACAATATGCTTGCGATTCATACAAAGAGGAGTCTGTTGCGTTTTTTAAAAAAAATATCTTCGCTACTGTGATAAAATAAATTGAATTAATATATTTCTTTATTTAAAATTAATTTTAATATATATATATATATATATATATATATATATATATATTAGTTAAAATGTCCTTTTTGCATCACTCTATATTTGTTTTATTTTTAAAAATGGGACACAGATGGCAGCCCCGGTTCCAAATCCTTTAAGCTAATAATATTTTATTTGACTATAGAGGGCAGTATAGTTCGTTCTATTTTTTGCTGATAATAGGTATACAATTCTTTCACATAATTGTTTTTCTAAAAATTAAATATGGTTTTATTATAGTTTACTATGTGTTTACTTCTAATGTTTTTTTGTCTAATATGTTTTATGGTTTTATTTCATCTAGTAATGTCTCAATTTAAATTAACTGTAGCCGTGGTCATAGTTTTATGCTATCTCACATGCTCAATTCAAATAATGTTAGTAAGCTGGGTTAACATATTGTGATATACAGTGCTTGGATTGTAAGTAATTTTGTTTTACTATCTATCTTTCCTTGATTACTTTCATTCGCTTTCTTCTATTAATGCAATATTTTAAGCTGAAATACACTTTTCTTAGCAAATTTGCCAGTATATTTTTTGAAGTATTGCATTATTTTCAGGCATGTGTGTGTACTGCCAAACTGAAGATTAGGCATTGCATAGGTCTCGCTCTTTTCGATTTCCATTTTTAATATCTTTTGATATCCAAATTCCATTATTTGTTCTTGTATTACTGGGTTACATCTGTTCTATTTACATGGTATATCTTTTATCATTTATCTATACATTTTCTAAATTTGCTTTGAACTATTATGTATGTTTGACTGCGTGTCGTCTCTGAATTGGAGCTTCGATAATTTGTTGTTTGAATTTGTTAATTATTTATTAAATTAATAGTTTTCTGTATACACTGTATATACCTACCTTAAATTGGATATTTGGTTAGATATGTTGAAAGAACTTATTTGATGTATTTTGAATTCAAAGGTATTATAATTATATTACATTATTATTATTATTTAGATTGGATCTTGTTTTGAATATTATAAAAATTATTAATAGGTTTATAAGTATTATATTTAAATTTGTAAAAATAGATTATTATTTTTAACTGTCAATGTAACTGTTATGTATACAACGTGTATTTCTTACGGATAACTTACGGATAACGATGCTTCTGAAAGTTAAAATGTTGATGTCGGGGTTTGTTTTACAGCAATTTCTCTTTTTGTCAAAAGATTCCTTTTTAAATATGTTATTGAATTTTAATAACACTGAACATTAATTAATTTTTCAACCACCATGTACTGGTACTCAATATTTGCCCATTTTATTCAATTCTCTTTAAATTTTATTTGGTAATTGATTGAACAATTTGGGTTAATAAACTAAGCTTATAGCTAATAACTCAAACAGAAATCAATTACATTTTACTCATATTAGTGGAATATTGCCCTTGAAAAAGTGTTCCACTATATAAGTTTCCAATTGCTCTTGTTATAATTTTACTTTCTGCATATTGGATTTTTTCTCTACATATATCTTTAAGTATTTTTCCCGCTCATTTTAATTTTGAGAATCTTAAACTTTTGGATATATTTATGTATTATATTGTAATTATCGGTGTATCTTTTGTTGATTATTTATGTGGTTTAATGGTTACTATTTACAAAAATTTCATTATATATATATATATATATAATTATAATATCTATGAATTTCAAAAAACATATCAAGTTCTATTATCATTCTACTTAAATCTCCAAAGAGATAATTAATGATATTGTGTATACAGAATACCACATAGCTAATAATTAACATGTGCAAAAATAATATTACCATAGCTTGTGCTTCAATGGTAATTGGCCAAATTATACTCATACCTAAAGAATATTGAAAAAAGAAAAAATAGAGAGAAAGGAAAAAAATATATATATATAAATTGGAGTTGCAATTAAGTAAACACAAATGGATTAATAAATTAAATATGAACCATATACAATGGAAAATTGGACCACATGAGAATTAAATATGAATTGGATATGAAAAAACACATGCACATGTACTCATCAGCCTGGATGCACCCACATGTGTTTTAAATAATAATTCAGTGTTTCATAATTCTACTGGCATAATGCTAAGATCAGTAGAATCATCCAGGTACACTGAATTATTACCAGACAACAATTGGAAATATTAAAATTTGTAAATATTTAAATAGGAAATAAAAAACCATTAAGAATATACAATATATTTCACACACATCGATTATCCCAAAAACTGTATTTAACACCTCACGAAATTACCACGAGATAACAGTTCTGAAATAATAAAATTGGAAATATGAACGCGTAAAGTGTAGATAAAATATCTTACTCACAATAATTATACAGAATCCTTAAAATGTCACAACTTCTGCATAATATTCACATCCACATGGCAATGCATCATACATGTTGACTAAGTCGAGTTGAGAGAAATGATTTGAAAGACAAGTTGAGAGCACACTTTTTTTAAAACACCACCCCATCGATGACACCCAAACACAAAATGATTCAAAAACACACTATATATATATATATATATATATATATATATATAACTTGATGTAAAATTTAACCATTGAAATATTAGAAACTGACCATGCACAATTTATATATATATATATATATATATATACAGGGGTCGGAAAAACTACTTTTTTATTGTAGCGAACTACAACTACAACTACTTTATCGAAAATGTAGTTAACTACAACTACAACTACTTGTTTTAAAAAGTAGCGACTAGAAACTACTTTTCAAAAGTAGTCACTACTTCGCTACTTTCAGATTTTTCCAAAGGATCCAATTTACACTCGAAAAGGAAGATACAGATTAAAAAATACAGTGACGCTATCGTTATAATACGTTTGCCGGAATACAATTAAATAAGTGCGACATAACCGAGGTCATTAAACAATTTAGAAAGATAACACACAAGAAAATGTTTTGTGTTTGTCTCCACAATGTTAGTTTATAATACACACATTATAAATTTCGTAGCAAAATTAAGAAACATATTATAATCTAGAAAATCACAGAAAAACAACTAAATGCAAACAGTAAATAAATCAGTAAATATAACAATTCCGAATAATTAGAAATTTGGCATTAAAAAATGAAGACTTAATAACGGGTAAATAGACAAGTGTTGCCAGCAAGAAAATTAATTCCTTACTTGATTTTAGCAGTAAGTGTCAATGGGGGAAATGGACTTCATGCGATAAGTTGCTATTTACTGCAGCTGAGAATTGCAACTGAGATTCGTAAATTTCTGAGCAGAACAAATTTTGCACAAAAGAAGAAAGTTTTGGCCACGTGATTTGAAGAATGACACATTTTTTTTTTCTCTTGAAGCAGCGGTAAAAGTAGCGTCTGTTCTCGCTACAAACTACTGATTTTTTTTTTATCGCGCTACTCGCTACACTACATTGGTCAAAATGTAGCGCGCTACACTACAAACTACTGTAAAATATAGCGACTACTGTAGTTTCGCTACTTGTAGCGCGCTACTTCCGACTCCCGTATATATATATATATATATATATATATATATATATATATATATATATATATATATATATATTATAAAGACAATGTAGATATCTCATAACAATTATCTGGAAAGGTTTTTTTACAATAGTATAATCAAACTTTGGAAAAAAAATGAAAAAATAAAATACTTAATGCAATGAATTCCTGTTTTTATTTTCTTTCTATATTCTCAAATCATTAAAAAAGTTTCTTGTGTAAGATAAAAATAATCAAACGGTTAAGTATAATAAAAACATTTCAGTAATAACTCTTGAAGTAGGTTTTTTTTTTACTTTACGACTAAAAAAATAAATATTACGTTAAAGCAGCTGCTGCATTGTTATAAGGGTTATTACATAATAATACCAGGTGAACCGATAATAGAGTTATAACCTCAAATAACACAGATGTTAATCGTGAAGACAATTGATTTTTGTACTCAGAAGTTTTCGTTTCTTTAAAAAAATAAAATAGAGAAGAAAAGGAAATAACCTCTTATAATTGCGTTATTGTATTCAGTGGAAAGGTTCACTGCCAAATTGAAGGAGTTCTCTCTCCTCTTCAATTTTTGAATATATTTCAATTTTCTAGGTGTAATAGAAAAAAAAGGAAAAAAAAGAAAAAAACGAGGTGTAAATGCAAAAAGAAATATAAAACTGAAATATAGTTTAAATGTATAAAGTCTTGACACAATTAAAAGTTTCAGGAAAAATTATTAAAACCTTCGTATTTTTAAACACTTTCCAACCTAGTTGAATAGTGTTTATGACTTCGGTGTGTCTGCCGTATGGCCGTATGGCCGTCTGCCGTTTGTCCGTGCTCAAACTCCCGTAAATATGCTCGGATTGTCCTGCAATTTTTATATGTTATGGTAGTTATCTATAGCATGTTCCCTATTTCAACTGAAGTGTGTAGCACTTATACTTTTTGTACAGGGACACTCAAAAGAATTCCGTTACATTACGGTCTGTGGGGAAAAATCATTTGCGGTTTATTTTAATGATGTCACGCAGTTTCAAATACAGTGGAATCTGTCTAAGCCGGAATCTGTCTAAGCCGGAAATCTGTCTAAGCCGGAAACATTTCAGAGTCCCACACTTTTAAACATAGAAATTTCCGAGAAATCTGCCTAAGACGGAAACAATCTGTGTAACGCGGAACCGGACATTCATTCTTGGGTCGCAGGTAGAAAATTTACTGTTTAAGACGGAAGAAAATTCCGTTGTGAAATATAAATATAAAGAAACCTTATCTTTTCATAATGACATTTATTGTTCAGTTTCATTCCCAGAGTTCAGAAGAAGGCCTGACTGATTGCTGAAGTGGTTTGGGGATATTAGCATGATTCTATTATTGTATATGACTGAATTGTTGAACAACGAGTCACGGGATTTCTGTAGGACTATAGATAAGAGATTATTCTATAGTCCTCGGATTTCTGACAAGTTGATTCTTCGGTTTCTGTAATGTAAGAAGATCTGTTTAAAAAGAAAGGGCTGCCACATTGGCACCTTATGGGGGATTTCAGCACACTTTCAACATCTCCTGAAGTATTTTCTCCCCTCTGGTTAATTGTTAACTTTAGTTTGTCATATAATATACAAAAAGGGCTGATTTCTTCGTTGAATTTCAGACAAAAAAGATATTGCCACAAATTTCCGAAATATCTACTAGCTCTTTTCAATAGGTAAAGAAAACGCAGACTGTGAAAGTGTACACAACTTTAGTTTGTGTTTAACCCAGGAAATGCTTAGATGCAAGACAGTATCGTTATCGTATACACTCTTATATTATAAAGACGAGATTCGTTATATAATTTAAGTCATTATTCCTAAATGGATTAATAAATCAAATTCGTCGAATACTTTATCCTTAAAAGACAAAATTGAAATTATTAAACTCGAAGAACAAAATATCCCAATTAAAAGCTTATGTGAAGAAGCTCTTAAGAATTTAACGCTTTTACAAAATTTTTACGTAGAGCGAAATAATTATGAAATAATACCAATGTTAACTGAAATACAATGTGCCACCTAAAAAGAAGTGATTAAGAAAAAAAAATAAACAAACAACAATATTCGATTTTTTTTCTAAATAAGTTTCAGGTAATAGAATTTTAAGTCATTTATTAAGGAAAAATATAACTATTTTTTTCATCAAAATCTGTAGTTTTGATTTATATACCAGTGTGTTTGTGTACTATCAATTTGTAGTGTAAATTAACATTACTATAAATATATAAAAATATATACTGGGATTTCATGTTTATTTAATTAAAAAACTTAAAAGATACTTTAGTTTTACTTTTTAGCCAAAGAAATGTTTAATACTCTGTGAACGGGATGTCTATAAAGTTTTTCTGTCTAAGCCGGAAATCTGTCTAAGGCGGAATTTTATTTCAGTCCCAAGCGATTCCGCCTTAGACAGATTTCACTGTACATTGTAATTGATATCTATCACTAAGGTGCATTACAAGAAGCTTAATATGGAATAGGGTGTGCATAGTTACTTTACAGGGACAGTCAAATGTATTCCGTTACATTAGGTCTATGGAGAAAAATCGTTTGCGGTTTAAATAAATAATGTTTCACTATTTTAAACGCATTGAAATTTATATATATATCACTAAGGTGCATTACAAGAGGCTTACTACAGAATATTGTGTGTATAGCAGTCATCGTTCATTTACAGGGACACACAAAAGAATTCTCTACTGTCTGTTAACAATAATTCCTGGAAGTGCGTTTTAAGTTGCTGAACGCGATTTTAAATTTAACTCACTTTTTGTCTATTGCTTGGTGAAATTCTGTAGATCCTATACACACACAGGGAAGCACAAATGTTCGCGAACACATTCCCGTTTATTGACAGAAACTCAAGAAGGAGAATTTTTAACTGTGCTACGCGTTTCCTACCTAAACTAAAATTTAGCATCCTATGTAGTATGTATACAAATCTATAGATCATATACAGAGCTGAATAAAAGTATTCGGATATTTTTCCGAATATTGTATGTGATGGAAATTTAAGTTTGAAATTCCTGAAATTACGTTTTTAAACATGTTATGCGTTTTCCAAATTGTTTTACTTAGATGTTATCTTTCAGCTTATTAAGCTGTAATGATTTGTAAAATTATTTTGGAAGCGTTGGAAAGTGTTACATAATCTATGCTTGACGCATGATTTTTTGTTCTTGTTAAATATAAAATGTTGAATAAATTAATGCACAGTAAGGGGCAAGAAAAAAGAAAAAGAAAGAATATAAAGAAAGGAAATGAACAGAACAGAAATGAACAGAACAGAAAAGAAATGAACAAAAAAGAAATGAACAGAAAAGAAAAGAAAAGAAGAATGCTGATTATAACTTTAATTCTAATTTATTTATTTTAGATTATCAATCAATCGTGGATATTTATTTATCTTGAAAATTTAAAATTTTGGATAAAAACTAATTCTAAACTACCTTTTAAGAAAAGTTTCATTTTAATTTATAAGTATATTCGTTGTGTTTTACCTTGAGTGGCCATATATACATATTTAAATTAAGCATGGCAAAACCCTGCAGATACAAATTTTCATTAGTTTTCAAAGTTTAGTTTGGAGATATAAATAATTGAAACTGGAACAAATGTTAAAGAAAAAGATTGGTTATTTTGACATAACTCGTAGATTAATGTATGTTCTTCATTATTTTTGTTGTGTTTTGTGAAAGTCCACTAGTGCATATTTTGGAATTTTTTTTTTTTTAAATAGGAATTATTAATATTCCAATCATTATCACAAGAAACAAAATTGCTCTAACATGTAAAATAATAATTATATTCTACTTTATTTATTTTCTATTATTAACATTTTGAATTTTAAATTTTGATAATTATATTTATTTTTTACTAATTTGTGCACTTACACGCGCTTTCAATGTTACTAAAATTATTATCAATCCGAAATACAATAATGGAAAAAATTACTTTGAAATTATATTTCTAATACCAATTTTATCTTTTACGTAGAAAAATGAAAATATACACTTGACCACTTTATTATAGCCGCGAAATAACATGGAAAAATTTACAAGCGCAATTACTCATTACATAATATACAGTAATCTCTCATTTATACGTCGTCTCTTTTATGCATCTGTCTCATTTATACGTCACTTCTTTTATGCATCTGTCTCATTTATACGTCGCCTCTTTTATGCATCTGTCTCATTTATACGTCAATTTTCGGTAGTCCCGGATAACGATATAGCAATATAATGTTTTTTTTTTTTTTTCGCTTATGCGTCGCAACGTAAATGTATCTCTCACATATGCGACGGAGAAATTTCAAGTTTCCCTTCCCATTTCTACCCTTTCTACACATGTCCTTTCCAAGAAATTTTATATCAGCTTGTAAATGCGAAGTGAATGGGTTGTCTTCTTAAATTTCTTTTAACTGCAGCTCAAGTATACGTAAGCGCATATATTATGGTATATAACCATTTATTTACCTAGTTTTTCTTTTGTTGAATGATAATTAATATAACATATTTTAATGAAGTCTTAATAGTTAAACATCATCATTTTTTCAAATTGTCTAAAGATTATAGATTATAGCCCAAATATAAATACTTTTAATTTAATTTTGTTAAAATTCATTCACAAAGCAGAAGCAACAAATATACAACTTACAATGCACTTCATAAAAAAAAAATAAATAAAAAAAAAAAAATGGACGTGCAGTTTTTTTACGTCTTTATTTATTTATTAGTTGAAGGATGTTTAATATATCTTATTTCAATGAAATCGTAATACGTTATACATTGTCATTCATTAAGATTGTCCAATAGAGTACGAAATTGAAAAAAAAACGCTAATTGTCTAAAAAATTAGTTTCTTAATTCCCATATAAATGATTATATATACTAATGTAAAAAAATAAATATGTAGAAGGTTTAATAATAATCAGTTAAAATGGCGTCTTCTACTGTTTGAACCTCTCAAATACGTATAAATATAACAAGGATAAAAATATTATTTTCCATCGATTGCAAAAGAGCCTGTGTGGATTGAAAATAATAGACTTTCCTGCACCCAGGGCTCGATCACCAAATGTTTAGGCCGTGGACAATATATATATATATATATAACTGAGAATCATTCTGCACATAAGCTGTATTTTTAGAACAATACAATTTTTTTTCTATAAAAATATAATTTGGCAGAATTAATTTATCTGTGAAATAAATATCAATTAACACTACACATTCATAAAACGTACGCAATATAATGACTTCTCCCTGCTTCCACCAAAATAAATAAATAAATAAAATAAAATAAATTATTTAATTTAATTAAAAAAAATGAATTCTACAGGTAAGATAGAAATTGTCTTTATTATTTTTACTATTAAATTACTGTTAATTTATTTTACTATTAAAGTCTCACTTGACAAAAATCCTTATTTATACTAATAACTATTAACTATACCTTATTTATATTTATAGTATTAACTACATAGTATTGACCGTATATAGTATTAACTATACCTTATTTATATTTAAGAAAATTAACCCCTGAAGATGATTTTAAAGATATATCGAAACGTAGGGTGTATTTAATTTGTGGTTTTAATCTTTTACATTCCTTTTTAAAATCTTTTAATAATGTGTGTATGCTGGTTAGCAACTTACAGTTAGTCTTTTCATAAAATCCGTATTTAAATTATAAAATTACTCATTTTTCATCCTTTTTATCATAAATATCAAATTTGCGTTTTCCCTTAAATAATAATAATAAAAAAAAAGAAATGAAAAAAGAAACAGCCAAGGTTGTGACACGTTTAGCTTCTTTTATTACCGGCTGTAAAGTTAAAGAAAATAAGCTTTGACGTTAACACCTGAAAGTAGTTTTTTACGCTTTGAAGGAACCGTCGGATTTTTTTTTAGAAGCCTCTGACTGAACGGTTTGACCCGGATGAAGTTTTCCACTGCAAGCCCACTTTTTATAATAAAAAAAGAAAATATCACTCGTGAAGGGAGGTTATTTGCCCCCTCATTCCCCCGGAAGTTGGTGTTCCAATCAAGTAAAGAGAAGGAAATGTTTTCGGATTTGCCGACAGCTATTTCTCACAGTCGTCTAAATTTGTATGCAATTTGTGCTTTCGCTGTATCAACAGAAGTAACTGAGATACTGTCTTTTAGGTAGATTTCGTAAGAAATACTACCTATTACATTCTCCCCTAAGTTGAAATTTTTGAAATTTTTTTCCAGATCTACGTCGATTATGACTCCCAAAACTCAAAACCACCCCCAGTTCAAAACTTTCTATCTATCTATCTATCTATCTATCTATCTATGTCGCTTTTTTATGGACACGATAACTCCAATAATTCTGCACAAATCTCTTCCAAACTGTTACATAAAATCAAGGGGCATAAAATCTCGGTCAAGTTCGTTAATGGGCAAAATCGAACCAGGGGTGAGGGGGGGGGGTCTCTTTGTGAAAACTGAAAAAAAAAAAACCATAATGTTTTAATTATGATACGTATCGAATCCGTTTAAAGTTATTATTATTTCTAGGAAATGGGCGAAAAATTTATTATAACAGGTTTTTGATATAATTAAAAATGGACCCAAGGGGGAGGGGAAAGGGGGGTTTTAGAAGAAAAAAATTCATAACTTCGTCAATTCACAAGCTATCAAATCCGCTTATGTTTATTATAAATCCACTTAATATTATCTAAAACGTTATAGTGACAAGTTGCAGGTTTCGCCTGCAAACAAGTTAGATTTTGAAGTGGCCAGTCCCAACTGCCTCATCATGGCAAAAAAACATTTCTTCCGCAATTCCCAACAAACAGGCGCCCCACGGTCTGCATCATCGAAATCTACCTGTGCCTGTAGGCCGATCGTCAGGGATTTTTTTAACACTTTCCAACATAGTTGAAAGTGTTTATGAATTCAGTTTGTCTGTCTGTCCGTCTGTCTACAGGGCCGAAACTTAGGGGGGACAGAGGAGGCATGTGCCCCAGGAGCCATAACGGAAAGCGGAGGGGCGCCTTGGTTTGTCGTTTGATACAAAACATGTATATGAATTTTGGGTAAAAATGTTTTGCAGGTAGAAAATCCAAAAAAAAAAAAAAAAAAAAAAACTGAAAGTGGCCAGGACACTAAATTCTTCACTAAGAAGTGGAAAATTCACAAAATAAAATGCTTATCTAAAACTAATTTTTTTTTGTTCTATAAGTCACTATTATAATTTTGAAAATTAGCGTTAGGTTCAGGAAAGCATCTAAACCTAGTAGTCTATAAATATGAAGAGAGGCATAAGTGATAGTTTCATGAAACTGGTTGTAGATAGCACACAAGGATATTTTACGGTATTAGGACTCCAAACATATTAATCATATTAACAAACGGTATATTGCGTCGGATTAAGTGTCTCATTTCCAATTAAAATATATCTTTGAATTGAAATTTGGATGAAATACAGGGTCATAAAAAATAGAAGAGTGTTGAAATAGGATTACAAATATCTCGGCAACCCATTATCCGATCGACCTCATTCTTTTTGCAGAATTTATGTTTTTTATTGTCTTTTATATTCACTCCTTAAAATAAGCAATTTCGAAAATTTTTATGTATCTTTTATCAGAACGAATATTTCGAAAGTAAAAAAAAAAATAGTTCCGGATAATCGAGGTTACTGAAATTCAATAAGCTTCTTCCCATTACTACATGCTAAGTACATACCAACTTTCAAGTCTCTATCTCAATTTGTTAGGGAGACAGAGAGTTTACAGACACACACACAGACGGAAAGCAATTTTTTTTTTTCTAAAAATATGTTTTTCAGAATCTCCAGTGTCTAAAACGTGTAAATACGTCAAAAAAAATTTTTCGATTTTCAAAACGATTACAAGATTTATCCGATATTACGTATGATGGGTAAGTAAAATGTATGAAACAGAAAGTGAATGCAAAATATTCAGAATTAATGCATGGTTTTTCAAAATTTCTTACTTTTTATTTAATTAAATTTTCCAAATTTTATTAAACAATGCATTTTTGTTGTCTCAATCACTTTCCTTCAGAAAACCAATCGATAATATTGCAATAAAATATTATAAAATACTCAACTAAAAAAATAGATGATAGGGTACTGACTCCTCTTAAGATCAAACATGGCTTACATTGTAATATTGTATCTATAAAATGTTCTGCCAGAAGTAAACTGATATTAAATGAATGTGTTAAAAATAATTATTATTCTTTTTGCAGTTATTATCAAACAATATACTTTGACATTCTTTATTGACAGGTTGAAAAAACTGCCTTTATTGACTTTTCTTATAACAATATACGGTTTATCTTAAAATTTCATGTATTTAAAAAATATATATAATATATCGATGTTTAAAAATATGACATATGACAGGCATTTTATGACAGCTACAAAACTAACAAATGAGCAAACATGGTTCGTCTTATAACAATGTTTTAAAAGATTTTTTTTCAGTGTTATGTGTTTAGAAAATGTGTATGTTGAAAAATAGTTGTAGACATTCTTTCAAATACTATTAATAAAATAATATATCTTGAACATGTACTAAATGAAGATAACAATTTTCAGTTTCCCTGCTTCTCGTGGAATAAAATTCTTCTAATAACAATGTACTAGTAAATATTTTTATCAAAACTAAATGTGCATAAAATTGATATGATAACAAATAATTGCTAAGATTATTTTAACAACTACAATAAAATAATATTTTTGATACTTTTTAAGAACCTGTATTGGATGAAGGTTTATAGTTTCCAATTCCCTAGTGTCTCATGGAACAAAATTCTTTTCATAACAATGTATCAGTAAATGTTTCTATCGAAATTAAGTGTATATAAAATGGTAACGATAAAAAATAATTGCTGACAGTCTTTTTAATAGCAATTTTCGAAATAAAATATCTTGATACTTTTACGAATATGCATTAAATGAAGATAATAATTTAAATTTTTACTGTTTCTTATGGAACAAAATTATTCTCATAACAATGTATCGGTAAATGTTTTTATCGAAATTAAATGTGTATAAAATGGATAGGATGAAATATAATTGTTGACAGTCTTTTAAGAACTATTATCAAAGTAATATATCATGATACATTTTACGAAAACGTATTGAATGACGATTACAATTTTCATTTTTCCCTCTACTCATGGAACAAAATTCTTCTCATAAAAATGTATCAGTAAAGGTTTTTATCGAAATTAAATGTGTGTAAAATGGATATGATAAAAAATAATTGCTGACAGTCTTTTAAAACTAATTATTCAAATAATATATATTGGTACTTTTTAGGAACATGTATTGAATGAAGATAATTTTCAGATTCCCAGCTTCTCATGGAATAAAATTTTACTCATAACAATGTATTAGTAAATGTTTTTTATCGAAATTAAATGCGTATAAAATGTATACGATAAAAAATAATTGCTCACAGTCTTTTTAACAATTATTTTAGAAATAAAATACCACAATTTTCATTTCCCCTGCTTCTTATGAAAATGTACCAGTACATGTTTCTATATAAATTAAATGTGCATAAAGCGGATATGATAAAAAATAATTGTTCACAGTCTTTTATAACTATTATTAAAGTAATATATTTTGATACTTTTTGCGAACACGTATTGAATGAAGATAACAATTTCCATTTCTCCCCGCTCTCATGGAACAAAATTAGTATTACAACAAAGTATCAGTAAATGTTTTTATCGAAATTAAATGTGTATAAAATCAAATATCATTGTTGACGGTCATTTTAACATCAATTATTGAAATAATATATCTCGATATTTTTTACGAACATGTATTGAATGAATATAACAATTTTCATTTTTCCTGCTTCTCATTGGAACAAAAATTTTCTCTTAACAATGTATCAGTAAATGTTTTCATCGAAATTAAATGCGTATAAAATGGATATGATGAAATATAATTGTTGACAGTCTTTTAACAACTATTATCAAAGTAATATATCTTGATACTTTTCACGGATATATATTGAAGGTGGGATAACAACTGTCTTCATTTCTCTTCCTTCAGATCAAGCATGAATTTTGTTATTATCAACAGAAATCCTGCGGGCATAAAAGACGAACGAAAATTAATCTATAGTATTCCTTAGAGAACAAGAAAGAAATTGCCTTCAAGATTAACTCTTTTCTTAGGAATATAGCCAATCTTAGTTTGATTTTTCTTGATAGCTTCTCTGTCACAGTAGAGACTCAATATATTTCTGTGGTTTGTTATCGAACAATAATACTCCCAATAAATTCTATTTGTAGTAAAATGAAAGACGAGTAAAACTTAATTATTTTAGTCATTCTTTTTGAAGTTTTAGTATTAAATCTCGATTGCAATTTTAATAAAAAGTTTGACAATTCGTGATTACATAAGAAACTTTGTTAGTTAAAATTTGTTTTAGTTTGATTTTTCTTGATAGTTTCTCTGTCACAGTAGAGACTGAATATATTTCTGTGGTTTGTTATCGAACAATAATACCGCCAATAAATTCTATTTGTAGTAAAATAAACACGAGTGAAACTTAATTTTTTTAGTCATTCTTATTGAAGTTTTAGTATTAAATCTCGATTGCAATTTTAATAAAAAGTTTGACAATTCGTGATTACATAAGAAACTTTGTTAGTTAAAATTTGTTTTAGTTTGATTTTTCTTGATAGTTTCTCTGTCACAGTAGAGACTGAATATATTTCTGTGGTTTGTTATCGAACAATAATACCCCCAATAAATTCTATTTGTAGTAAAATAAACACGAGTGAAACTTAATTTTTTTAGTCATTCTTATTGAAGTTTTAGTATTAAAAGTCGATTGCAATGTTAATAAAAAGTTTGACAATTCGGGATTACATAAGAACCTTTGTTAGTTAAAATTTGTTTTAGTTTGATTTTTCTTGATAGCTTCTCTGTCACAGTAGAGACTCAATATATTTCAGTGGTTTGTTATTGAACAATAATACCCCCAATAAAATCTATTTGTAGTAAAATAAAGACGAGTGAAACTTAATTTTTTTATTCATTCTTATTGAAGTTTTAGTATTAAAAGTTGATTGCAATGTTAATAAAAAGTTTGACAATTCGTGATTACATAAGAAACTTTGTTAGTTAAAATTTGTTTTAGTTTGATTTTTCTTGATAGCTTCTCTGTCACAGTAGAGATTCAATATATTTCTGTGGTTTGTTATCGAACAATAATACCCCCAATAAATTCTATTTGTAGTAAAATAAAGACAAGTAAAACTTAATTATTTTAGTCATTCTTTTTGAAGTTTTAGTATTACAACTCGATTGCAATGTTAATAAAAAGTTTGACAATTCGGGATTTTCTTCAGAGTTTACATAAGAGACTTTGTTAGATATTAATTTGTTTGTTGATAACTTCTCTTCTTGGTAGAGAGCTACATTTCTCCAATTTGTTATTGAACTAAAAAATCCCATTATATTCTATTCATTCTGTCAATTTTAATGCTTTTAGCGATACTTAAAATCAATCAAATTCGTTAATATTTCTAAATTTTATGAATTTTTTTTTACTGGATATTTGTTTGTTGGTAGCTATTTGTTACATTAGAGATGCAATATATTTCTGTGGTTTGTTATCGAACAATAATACCCCCGATAAATTCTATTTGTAGTAAAATAAAGACGAGTAAAACTTATTTATTTTAGTCATTCTTTTTGAAGTTTTAGTATTAAATCTCGATTGCAATGTTAATAAAAAGTTTGACAATTCGTGATTTTTTCAGAGTTTACACAAGAAACTTTGTTGGATAGTAATTTGTTTGTTAAAACTTACCTTCTTGGTAGAGGGTTACATTTCTGCGATTTGCTAACGAACTACACTGTTAAAAATTTGCAGCAAACTGCCCAGTCATTTGATCGTTTTTGTAAAAATCGGTTACATAATTGTAATTTAACCCTATTCTGATTATCTTATTGCCCACATTATGGTCAGAATATAGTTAAATTACGGTTATGTAACCATTTTTACTTTCTTCTGTCTATAATAGAAGAAAGTATTGTAATCGAAATTTTTTTCGACTTCCGGTTTTCGACAGATTTACACGTTTTAGGGGTCAGAGATTCCGAAAAACATGTTTTTACAAAATGTCCGTCTGTGTGTCTTCATTGTATCATCGAAAAGTATATGAAGTTATGCTTCAAATTGAACATCATTTTTTTCCTATGTTTTTGGCTATGGCAAGCAGGTTCTATTAGAATTTGGGGATATTTCGACGAAAGGGGGCGCTGTGATTGATATTTTTGTTCCATTTTCACTATTGTACCATCTAAAAGTGTATGAAGTTATGCTTCAAATTGAACCAGATTTTTTTTTCTATGTTTTTAAGCAGGTACTATCAGAATTTGGGATATTTTGACGAAAGGGGGTGCTGTGATCGATATTTTTGTTCCATTTTTCACTATTGTATCATCGAAAAGTGTATGAAGTTATGCTTTAAATTGAACCACATTTTTTTCTATGTTTTTGGCTATGGCAAGTAGGTTCTATCAGAATTTGGGGATATTTCAACGAAAGGGGGCGCTGTGATCGATATTTTTGTTCCATTTTCACTATTGTATCATCAAAAAGTGTATGAAGTTATGCTTCAAATTGAACCACATTTTTTTTCTATGTTTTTGGCTATGGCAAGCAGGTTCTATTAGAATTTGGGAATATTTCGACGAAAGGGGGCGCTGTGATAGCCATTTAAAGATTTCAAATTCAAAAAGATGTGCAAATTCAAAATAATTAGAAATCTTAAAACTTTTTTTCGTTAAATGTTCGGCCTTGATCTGGAGAATCCGGAGCAATTTTTGTTTTGCCTCTATCTTAAAAAATGGCTGAGATATAGCGGTTTGAAATGTTAGGGTGGCTGACATTTTCAAACAAGACAGCAGAATTCATCCATAAACGGGTTTAATTTATGAGTTTTAGTTAACATGGTTTCGGCAAATTTTCTTTCATTGTTGTAACCATTAATCCTATTATATGCTTATCACTATATATTTATATTCGCCAACATCAAATTCTCGCCAAACTTGGCGACAGTTGGTGGAATATCGCCAAATTTGGCGACCAAAATAAGTTGCCATAAATGAAGCCAACTTGGCTTTAGAGGACTAATTTGGTGATATTCTCATTCAAATTCAATGTTGGCGAGAACTGGGATTGAATCTTCTTTATTTAGGTTCCATGCATTTTACCTTCGTGTTTTCCAGTAAAATTAGCTAAAATCGTAAAACCAAGGAATAGGGAGTCTATCTGTTCCTGTCGGTTCAGGTCAGAAGGACTTTTCGTAGTTTAGTATATATCATTTGATCGCATCCCGGTAACCCGACGATTCGCAAGCAGCTGACGTACAACAGAATGACGTAAAATATTGATTTTATTGGCGATGTGATAGCGAATTTTGAAGTATTAACATGACTGAGATAGAAGAAAGTTTTGAGATTGGCATATCCGACTAGTTTATAAAAATGTTCAAATGACTGGACAGTTTGATGTAAAATTTTAACAGTGTACAGTATCCCAATACATTACATTTATTCTGTCAATTTTAATGTTTTAGCGATACTTAAAATTAATCAAATTCATTATTATTTCAAAGCTTTACGTAACAATTTATACTGGATATTTGTTTGTTGGTAGATTTTTGTAACAGTATAGATGCCATATAGTTCTATGGTTTGCTATCGAACAATAATATCACCAATAAATTATATTTGTAGTAAAATAAAGACAGTAAAACTTAAATATTTTAGTCATTCTTTTTGAAGTTTTTAGTACTAAAACTCGATTGCAATGTTGATAAAAAAGTTTGATAATTCGTGATTTTTTTCAGTGTTTATATAAGAAACTTTGTTAGATAGTAATTTATTTGTTAAAATTTCTCTTCTTGGTAGAGGCTTACATTTCTTCGATTTTTTAACTAACTACAGTATCCCAATACATTTTATTTATTCTAATATCAATTTTAATGCTTTTTGCGATACTTAAAATCAATCAAATTCGTTATTATTTCCAAGCTTTACGTAACAAATTTCACTCGATATTTGTTTGTTGGTAGCTATTTGTTACAGTAGAGATGCAATATATTTCTGTGGTTTGTTATCGAACAATAATACCCCCGATAAATTCTATTTGTAGTAAAAAAAAGTCTAGTAAAACTTTATATATTAGTCAATCTTTTTGAAGTTTTAGTGTTAAAAATCGATTGCAATGTTGATAAAAAGTTTGACATTTAGTGATTTTTTCAGTGTTTACATAAGAGACTTTGTTAGATATTAATTTATTTGTTGAAACCTCTCTTCTTGGTGGATGCGTACATTTCTGCGATTTGTTATTTAATTACAATATCCCGCTACATTCTAATTATAGCCTGCGAATTTAATTCTTTTAGCGATACTTAAGATGAAAAAAAGACTTTGGAAACATATTATTATTTCAAAATTTTACATAATACATTTTACTGGATATTTGTTTATCCGCAGCTTTTTTGTTGCAGTAGAAATGCAATTTATTTCTGCGGTCTGTTATCGAACAATAATACCCCCAATAAATTAAGTTTGTTGTAAAATAAAGACGAGTAATACTTAATTATTTGAGTTGTTCTTATTGAAATTTAAGTATTAAAACACGATTACAATGTTAATAAAAAGTTTGAAAATTCGTGATTATTTTAGAACATTAATTTGTTCGAACTAAAATATCCCACTATATTCCATTTATAATCTGTAAAATTTAATTATTTTAGCAATACTTAAAATAATAAAAAAAACTTTGGAAATTCCTTATTACTTCAGAGTTTTACATGGATATTTGTTTGTTGGTAGCTTTTTTGTTCTCTCAATATATTTTTGTGGTTTGTTATCGAAATAAAATGTCTCAGTAAATTCTATTTCTAAAAAAAATAACGAGGAAGCAAAACTTAATTATTTTGGTGATTCTAGTGCTTAAACTCGATTGCAATGTTAATAAAAAGTTTTCAAATTCATGATTCTTTTAGATCTTACATAAGAAACTTTGTTAGATAATAATTTGTTTGTAGATAACTTGTCTTCGCTTACATTTCTGTGATTTGTTATCAAACTACAATATATCCTAATACATTTAATTTGTTATCTCTAAAGTTTAATTCTTTTAGGGATACTTATTGAAGTTTTTAATAATAAATAAGTAAAAACTTTAGAAATTCATTCTTATTACAGAGTTTTACGTAAGAATTTTTACTAGATATTTGTTTATTAGATTTTTTTTTTTTTTTTTTTTTTTTTGCTATAGTGAAGATTCAATATATTTCTTCGGTTTGTTATTGAACAATAATATCCCCAATAAATTCTATTTACAGTAAAATAGAGGCACTTAAAAATTATTTTAGTGATTATTATTGAAGATTTAGTATTAAATATCGATTGCGATATTAATAAAAAGTTTGAAAATTCGTGATTCTTTCAGAGCTTTCTCAAAAAATTTGTTAGACATTATTTTGTTTGCTGATAAATTCTCTTTGTTTAGGGATACTTATTGAAGTTTTTAGTATTAAACTAAACAAAAACTTTGGAAATTTATTTTCATTTCAGAGCATTACATAAAATACTGGATATTTCTTTGTTGGTAGCTTTTTCGTTATAGTAGAGACTAAATATATTTCTGCGTTTTGTTATCAAATTAAAATTCTATTTGCAGTAATAAAAAGTTTTTTTCAGAGCTTTGTTTGATATTAATTTGTTTGTTGATAACTTATCTTCTTGGTAGAAATTTATATTTCTGCAATTTCTTATCAAACTACAATATCCTAATGTATTCTATTTATAATCTGCATTTTTTTTTTTTTTTTTTTTTTTTTAGGTATATTTATTGAAATTTTTAGTATTAAATTAAACAAAAACTCTGGAAATTAATTTTTATTTCAGAGCTTTACACAAGAATTTTTAATGGATATTTGTTTGTTCGTAGTCTTTTTTGTTATAGTAAACACTCAATATATTTCTGCAGTTTGTTATCGAACAATAATACCTTCAATCAATTACATTTATAGTAAAATAAAGAAGCGTAAAAATTAGTAATTATTATTGAAGTTTTAGTATTAAAACTCGATTGCGATGTTAATAAAATGTTGAAAATTCGCGATTCTTTCAGTGCATGCTCAAGAAACTTTGTTAGACATTAATTTGCTTGATGAAAACTTCTGATTCTTTTAGTGATACTTATTGAAGTTTTTAGTATTAAATTAGACAAAAACTTTGGAAATTTATTTTTATTTCAGAGTGTTACATGGGAAACTTTACTGGATATTTGCTTGTTGGTAGCTTTTTCTTATAGTAGAGACAGAATATATTTCTGCAGTTTGTTATCGAATTAATGTTCTATTTGCAGTAATAAGAAGTTTTTTTTAGAGCTTACATAAGAAACTTTATCAGATATTAATTTGTTTGTTGATAACTTGACATATTTGTAGATTTGTTATCGAACTTCAATATTTCAATGCATTCTATTTAAAATATGTAAAAAAAATAAAAATCAGCGATTTTTATTGAAGTTTTGAGTATTAAATTAAGCAAAATCTTTGGAAATGCATTTTTATTTCAGAGCTTTACATAAGAATTCTTAATGGATATTTCTTTGTTCGTAGTTTTTTCCTTATAGTAGAGACTCAATGTATTTCTGCGTTTTGTTAACGAACTACAATATCCAAATACAATCTATTTAAAGTGTGCAAAATGTAGTTCTTTTAGTAGTAGAAATTTAAGTAATAAATTTTTAAAAAAAAATTTAAATCTATTATTAATATTTCAGAGCTATACATAAGAAATTTTATCGGTTATTTGTTTGTTGGTTGCTTTTTTGTTACTGCAGAGATTCAATATATTTATGCAGTTTCTTATAGAACTAAAATACCACAGAAAATTCTAATTACAATAAAATTCATAAACGTCTTATAAATTTAATTTGTTTAGTGATACCTGAAAGCTTTTAACATTCTGACTCCCTTGCAATTTCAATAAAAGATTAGGAATTTTTTTTTCTTTTACGGTTTATATAAAAAAATGTTTTACATATTTGTTTGCTGATTGTCGCATTAGAGACTCAATATATTTTTATGCTATCAAAATGATAATACAGTTGCAATAAATTCTATGTGTAGTAAAAAATATACATACGTAAAAGTAAATTTTTTAGAGACACTTTTTTTAGTTAAAAACTGATTTAAGTTTCAATAAAACTTTAGAAATTCGTGAGTCATTCGGAGTTTACATAAGAAACTTTTTCAGACATTTGTTTGTTGAGAACTTCTATCTTATAGGAGAGATACAATGTATTTCTGCGGTTTGTGATAAGTCTATAATAACCTTTTATTTGTAGTAAGATAAATATCTTCAAAAGATAATTATTTTAGATATATTTGTTGAAGGATTTAGTATTCGAACTTATAAATGAGATAGAGGTATTCTTAAAATGAATTTTATTAAAATTTCCAAGAATTATAGCCAAAGTAAATCTTTAAGTTTTTACTGACAAAACATAAATGTAATTTCAATGAAAACTTTGAAATTTTATGATCCTTTTGAATTATACATTATTATTTTTTTTTTATTGCGATAAGAAAATAAATGTGAAATATGAATATCATAGAAGTAATCTGTAAATAAATTTTATGAATTTTTTTTAGAAAGTTAGCAGCACAATATTTCTATATCACTGCTGGTATTATATAAATTCTGTGTCAAAAATTACCTTCTTAATCGATGTATTATGTAATCTATGTATTATTAATGCATTATGTTAGAAAATGTAGCCATTTTAAAAACTGCAAAATTTTCTAATTTGAATGCTAATGAGTGTATTTGTCTATATATGAAAGTATTCATGGTCTCTCATGAAAGAAAAAAAATACATTTAAACTGTTTTATATTTTAAATATTCCGTCGGCTTGATTTAAATTTCTAATCTTTTCAAAACTTTATTAAATAAATAAATAAATAAATAAAAATAAATACTTTTGAATAAGAAAATAAGCTTTTGCTGTTTATGATAGAAGAAAAGCAATTTGAAACAATAGCTAGCATTAAGATTCGCAATGATATTTAAAGATTATTCAAGAAAATCTATTCGTTTGTATTCACATGAACACATGACTGATTTTTCGAGAGAAAAAAATAAAGAAAAAAATATTATAAACAATGGTTTGAAAAAATGCATTATTTTCTTGGCATGTATCCTTCTTATTTTATTTTGTTGCTACGACTGATTTTTCTTTTTTGTCGAAAGAAGGAGATTCTGTCAAACAATGAAATGAAATGAAATCACCCACTCGTGGCGACCCCGCTGTCAAGAATAGGAACTTTTCTCCAAAAAGAGAAATGATTAATGAAAATTCATATTTAAGATTACACATATTGAATATTACATTGTAAATTAAATGTTACTCATTTAGTAAAAATATAGTTTACAATTCAAGATCAGTATCAGACAATTTTCTTAACGTCGATATAAAACAAAGAAGAAGAAAAAAAGAAGAGAAGAATCATATCCGCAACCATGACAGCTCCTAAAGCATTTACTTAAACACTGTGCACCAAGTCATACTGCGATAACTAAATTTTAAAAACTTTTCATGTGAAAAAAAAAAGAAAAAGAAAGATCGATATTAAAAAAAAAGAAAAGAAAAGAAAAGAAAACTAATGAGCTTTATCTTGAATTCATGGTAAATTTCAGATGAAGTTTATACAGGCTTCCTGTTTGAGAGAGGATGCCATGTGCAACACCTGTTAAATTAAGATCAATTTGTAGTTTTTTTTTTTTTTTTTTTTTTTTTTTTTTTTTTTTATCTAGATCTGATATTTCTTAAGGTTTACAAGAATATAATAATATAATATAACCTGTTCCAAGTTACCCGAGATTACGAAAAGTGTTCCTTTATCTTCTGAAATCTCTGAAAGTATTATACGTATTTACCAAATTTAAAGAAGCATTTTTAAAACAAAACTTTCTTTTGCTATAAACAAAAGTTTCTTTTGCTCTCTATATTTTTGAAACAAAAGTTTCTTTTCGAAAACATTTCCGAGTAGTTTTTTACAGTGGAATACAGTGAATGAATACATCTAAATATAGTGAATTCAGTGTATTTTTTGTTTGTCTGTATTAATGTCTGTAAAAATATGCATAAATCCTTGAATTCTGTAAAAATGTGGAAAATCTGAGTTCTTGACAAGCTCTAATTACAAGGGTTTTTAAGATAAAAAAATTTTTGTAAATAGATTTTAACTTATTTTCTGTATAGGTGTCCACATACAAAAAGCATTAGAAAAAATAAAAAATGTGGTGGCAAGGGAAAAAAAATAGAATTTGTTGAAATTCTGTGAAATGAACTTTAGTTGTTCTCTTATTCCCCCCCCCCCCCTGCCAGTATGTAATAAATAAGTTAAATAAAAAGCATTTTTTGTATCCAGCTGTCCACGTGGAAATGTCTTTTATATAATTTAACGTCGCGTCGGTAAATGGTTTGACAGTAGAATGAAGGACTTTTGAAAAGCAAACGTAGTAAAAATAAAAAAGAAAACTGCCCAGTTAAACTGAGGGCATTGAGCTCACAGGCTATTCACACTAATTGTATATTATACTCTTATTTCAAATAATTTGAAATATGCCCCTCAAAAAATAAAGAAATCAACAATATATTAAGGGGGGTCATCCCCCCGTTACCCCCCTCATAGTTAACTAATGAACCCCTTAAACTAATCAGGGAAGTCTCTAATTACAATGAATATATATACAAAATTTGAAGAAGATCGGATAATTCTGCATGAAAAACCCATTTATCTAAATTAAGGGGGGATTAGCCCCCCTTTCCCCCTTTATACCTAACCAATGAACCCCCAAAACTATTCAGAGAAGCGCATTATCAAAATGAACCTATATACAAAATTTGAAGAAAATGGGATAATTCTGCATGAAAAACCCATTTATCTAAATTAAGGGGGTTTTAGCCCCCCCTCTCCCCCTTTATACTTAACCAATGAACCCGCAAAACTATTCAGAGAAGCGCATTATCACAATGAACCTATATACAAAATTTGAAGAAAATCGGATAATTCTGCATGAAAAACCCATTTATCTAAACTAGGGGGGTTATCCCCCTTTCCCCCTTTATACTTAACCAATGAACCCCCAAAACTATTGACAGAAGCGCATTATCAAAATGAACCTATATACAAAATTTGAAGAAAATGGGATAATTCTGCATGAAAAACCCATTTATCTAAATTAAGGGGGTTTTAGCCCCCCCTTTCCCCCTTTATACTTAACCAATGAACCCGCAAAAGTATTCAGAGAAGCGCATTATCACAATGAACCTATATACAAAATTTGAAGAAAATCGGATAATTCTGCATGAAAAACCCATTTATCTAAATTAGGGGTAATCCCCCTTTCCCCCCTTTATACTTAACCAATGAACCCCCAAAACTATTGACAGAAGCGCATTATCAAAATGAACCTATATACAAAATTTGAAGAAAATGGGATAATTCTGCATGAAAAACACCTTTATCTAAATTAAGGGGGTTTTAGCCCCACTTTCCCCCTTTATACTTAACCAATGAACCCGCAAAAGTATTCAGAGAAGCGCATTATCACAATGAACCTATATACAAAATTTGAAGAAAATCGGATAATTCTGCATGAAAAACACATTTATCTAAATTAGGGGTAATCCCCCTTTCCCCCCCTTTATACTTAACCAATGAACCCCCAAAACTATTGACAGAAGCGCATTATCAAAATGAACCTATATACAAAATTTGAAGAAAATGGGATAATTCTGCATGAAAAACCCATTTATCTAAATTAAGGGGGTTTTAGCCCCACTTTCCCCCTTTATACTTAACCAATGAACCCGCAAAACTATTCAGAGAAGCGCATTATCACAATGAACCTATATACAAAATTTGAAGAAAATCGGATAATTCTGCATGAAAAACTCATTTATCTAAATTAGGGGGGGTATCCCCCCTTTCCCCTTTTATACTTAACCAATGAACCCCCAAAACTATTGACAGAAGCACATTATCAAAATGAACCTATATACAAAATTTGAAGAAAATCGGTTAATTCTGCATGAAAAACTTATTTATCTAAATTACGGGGGGGGATCCCCCTCCTTTCCCCCTTTATACTTAACCAATGAATCCCCAAAACTATTGACAGAAGCACATTATCAAAATGAACCTATATGCAAAATTTGAAGAAAATGGGATAATTCTGCATGAAAAACCCATTTATCTAAATTATGGGGGGTTAGCCCCCCGTTTCCCCCCTTTATGCTTAACCAATGAACCTCCAAAACTAATCAGGGAAGCGCCTTATCACAACGAACCTATAATCAAAATTTAAAGTAAAACGGTTAGTTCTATCAAGAGTTATCGCGTTACGTACATACATACGTACGTACATACAGAACCGGCGGGCACATAAGCTCTCAAGCTTTGATAGCCTGTGAGCTAAAAAAAATGTAGAAAGGAATGTTATGAATGAACTATTTCAGTCAGAACAGCAATTACATTCATGAAATTTGTTTGAATGCATCAGTAGAACAGGTTTAAATGTTTTCATGATTTT
Organism: Maratus michaelseni; assembly: GCA_963931845.1. Classification (NCBI taxonomy): domain Eukaryota; kingdom Metazoa; phylum Arthropoda; class Arachnida; order Araneae; family Salticidae; genus Maratus; species Maratus michaelseni. Next base: position 57,933,251 of record OZ007597.1, read on the forward strand.
ATGAAATTTTAATATATATATACAGCAGGAACATTCAGACAACCGGAACTAGAGTCCTGCATGGGGTCGGGTCGGGTAATCCAATTTTACCCGAACACGACCCGATCCGCGGTTCGGATTGGATCGACGTGACGCTATTTTTTTTTTTTAATTGCGCGTCAGTTTCGGGTTGATCCGATTTTTCAAAGTCCTGAATATTTTTTTATTACAAATATATATATATATATCGATACAGCTTATTTTAAAACTTTAACAAACTTCATTATATATAATAATTATATAATACACGATAACACGTTATATTTACAGAAAGTCGGTATACCACAAGGGGGATGTACATCTAGTATACTATCAGACTTATACTTGTATCACTATGAACGTACTTTTATTAACAGTAATATACATTTATATCGTTATATTGATGACATAATTTTAATTGCCACTGATCACACTAATATTTCTATATTTCCAGTTGATTATCCTACTAATTTAGAATTAACGGAAAACCGCCTTTCTAACGATACTATTAACTTTTTAGATCTTAAAATTACACTTAAAGAAAACAAAACAATAATTGATCTATTTGATAAACGTAAATAATTTAAATTTAAAGTTAATTCATTTACTAATTTTAAATCATGTCTTCATAATTCTGTATATCGTAATATACTCTTTAATCATATTTACAGAATAAAGAGTTTATGTTCTTCTCAACTAATTAACAGCAATATTAAAAAACTTATCTATGATGCATTACAACATGGTTTTCCAAAAAAAAATCATATATTCTTTAATATATAATTAGTACTTAAATGATCTTTGCAACCAAATTAACACATGCGTTAAAAAATGTATAAAAAAACATATAATTTTAGAAAATAGTAAAAAAAAAAACATATAATCTTAGAAAATAGTAAAAAAAAACATATAATCTTAGAAAATAGTAAAAAAAAAAAAATAATAATAATTAATTATAATAGGACGGTTGGGTGGGTAGACGTTGGATTGAGGAGGTGTGTGGCGGAGTTGTATGAAAAAAACGCATGGTTAATTTATATTTAAAAAAAAGGGGGGGGGGCATTTTGTTATACACACACGTTTGATATTACACATTTTATAATGTACTGTGATGTAATATTTTTATATATGTATATTAATTTAGTTATATTTACATATTCATTATTTAATAACTTAAATGAATTTATATACATTAATATTAAGAAAGTTTTTGATCTAATGCATTTTGATTAATGCCTACGGTGGACAATATTAAATTAACTTCTAATATAATATATACTTTTCTAAAGTGTTAATATAATACATGTTTTAATTTTTATTAAACGTTCTACCCTTACCACTTATATCAAGAGTATTTAATTTTTAACTTTGTATGAAGAAATATTATATGTTAATACTTAATTTCGATATTTAATTATTATTAATTTTAAATCCTTTGTATCTTAATTCAAATATTTAGTATTTTAATTTAATTTAATTTAATTTATGTGATGTTGCATTTTTGGCACAGCTATTTAATAGTTGCTATGTCATTTCATGGTACATATATTGCTTTAATATATGCTATAATATACATATGTTGCTTTAATTATTAATTTTTCCATCTTTCATCTTATTTTTAACATAGAATTATTCATTAATACATCCATTACTTTAATGTAATTGGTTTTTCTATTTATTATTTATTAATTAATTTCATTTATTTATTAACTAATTGCTATCATCTTTAGATAGTATATGGTTTAATTTTTAATAGGTATGAATTCTTCCCTTATTAATATTGTATTTATTTTTTATTTTTTCACAGGTTTGATCCATTGTTTATGAGTGGTAGTCCCAAAATCATATTCTTTAGCAATGTTATGGATAATATGATGATGAAACCACTCATTTTATTTGTGGAATTTAGGCATTTGGGACTTGATAATTCTGTCTAAATTCCACGAATTTCATTTCATTCATTCAATTTCATTTATTCAATTTTTAATTTAATTTCTTCTTCTGTTAAATAAGTTTTTGGTCTCTATATTCAGTGTGTTGGGGAATACTTTCATTGTCAACTAATTATTACATACTTAATCATTATTTCATAGTTTAAGCTGGTGTTATGGTAGTGCTTCATTTATGGTTATATATATATATGTATATATATGTGAACTTTTTACGAAGATGATTTAATATTCCACGACAAAATGGCAGTTTTTTAAAGATGGTGAATGATTGCAGTCGATATCAAGAATCATGGCGAGATTTTCTGTAAACTTTTTACGAAGATGATTTAATATCCCACGAGAAAATGGCAGTTTGTTAAAGATGGTGAATGATTGCAGTCGTAATCAAGAATCATGGCGAGGAGGTTAGCACAATGATGAAACACCACAAGAATTTCTTCAATAAGATGCAGCCAATTTCCAAATAATTTGTTTATTAACAACCATGACAATGCCAGTAACAGTTCCCACAGTATCAGGTTTACTTATAGCCCTCAGGCTTGACGATAGCTCACGACATTATTTAATAGATCTTAAAGAGCTGTTATGAAATTTTAAGTCGCAGAACACCAGATAACGATTTGGTCAGCACTTCCAAACACGACAAAAATCTGCTCTCCAAAATCTTGCAAGCGAGTTTTGTTCACGGTGCGTAGGGTTACTGAAAACGACGTAACGAGCGCACGATCCAATGGGTGAGAGACGAAATTAAGCTAAGCGAATGAGGTGCGAGGGAGAAGATTTAACACGAAAGAATCCCCATCGTAGCTGCGCATTGATTTTGACGTGAAAGATACCTAGCGCGCGAAGCAAAGCATGGAATAATAATAAAAAAAAGGCTTTTAAAAACATTCGAAATGACAACAAGCGTCTCTCAGAATTTTATAGATTGGGGGGTTGATAATAGTTACGAATGAGCTTAAAGTTTTAGATTAAGATTTGGAATAAGATAATTATTAATATACGTATTATTACTTTTAAAAAGACATTAAATAGGAATAAATATTATTAAGAATTAAGGAAATAATGACTATGTCAGAAGTTAGATTAATTTAACGGAATAATGCAAAATAAAATGTTTATATAATATCAAGCAGGGCGGTCACTCTGCCAAGCCAAGCTTTAAAATAAACGCCACACAAACAACGCCAAGAACTGGACTAAAGAACGCTACTGCTTACAGAAAGCAACTTCGCAATGTTAAATCGACAAAACATGCCAGATTAAAATATCAGATATCAAATAAACCAAGCGTCGCAGAAAAAAAAACGAAAACTAGAAGAATCTAATGAAGAATTTCTTCAATTTAAGACCAAACTCATCTTCATAAGTGATTTATAAACAAAGATATTGATTTAAAAAAAAAAAACGTCGAGTTACTTAAAATGATCACTTTTTTCTTCGTCAATTTTTTTTTCAACCAACCTACAGGCCTTAATATTGGGCAGAATAAAAAAAGGATTGCATTTTTGGACAAGTAATTACGTAATCTATGTGCTTTTATAAAATCCAGTGTAAAAAAAAAATATTTTTTCTATCCTTAATTAGCAAAAAACTGTTAATTAACTTGGCGATTAAAAAAGTATGCCAAAACAGAGATAAAACCCGCCAACGACCATGTAACATCTGTATTATAATAGCACAACTCAGTTACAGGTTATAACCCATCAAATTTCACCTGCAAGTCAGACATTTTCTTCTGAAGATATTTAAAAAAAAAATAAAACTTCATAATTATATAAAAATACACATTTTATCAGACAATTAAATATGACTGCAAACTGTGGCAGATGACTGTTTCCGACATGAATAAGTATGAGAAATTGCCAGTCAAGGACATCGGTCTGGGTGGCTCAGTCGCAGACTGTCAGCACGGTACGCATAAGGTCCCAGGTCCGAGTCCTGGCTCGGGTCAATTTTTCACTCATGTTTGTTCAGTGTATTTAATTGTCTGATAAAATGAGTGTTCTTATAATATTGTAAAATAAAGTAATCAGACGTAGCGTTTACGCTTTAAAAATATTTTAAATATATAATTTACGTTTTTAGAGAGATCTTTAAAAATAACTTAGTTTTTGAGGGAAGATGTGTAGCGGCCATCTTAAAATGTCCGCTGTGTGGTAGAGCACGAGGAAAGAAGTACAACTGTTTTTAAAACCAAAAACTGGTTTATTAACACAATCAGTAGGGAGTTTGAGCGAGCTCCACGAAATTTTCCTAAAAAATTAAATTAACTAAAGAGTTCTTGCTAACACTTGTAGCTTAAACAAAAACGAAACAATATAATTAAACCTTAACCTTTTTAAATATATAATCACGATTCAATACTCTTATTCTTCAAATTACATAAGCACTGATGCAGGTTCAAGTCAGCTTTATCAATGTATAAAATTCCAGTATAAGAATACTAAGGCTGATTTTTAATCACGAGACTCGATGCGAGGTCTCAAGGCTAAACCTAAATCTCAGTCGCAATATTCAACTTCCCAGGCCACTTCTCTGCTGAGCGCTCACCAGCTCCTCTGAGCTCTGCACTCAAGTCAAAATTCGCTGCTTATATACTTCAGTGTCGACCGACCAGCTCCAGAAAATTTGCATATTCGAAATTACACGGCGACTCACAATTTCAGGGATTCAGCTGTCCTTCGAAAGTTAAAGAAAGATAGAGAGCCTTTATAACTTGTACGCACATAGTCGGTTAATGGACAAAAACGATCTCATTCACACATTGCCTACTCACGTGATGCGAGTAGTCAATACCTTACAACCCCTCCCGGAAATTGTGAAAGAAAAAGCGGTGGTTGAATGCAGACCATCGTCTTTTTCTTTTAAAAATTTAGAGTCCAAAAAAATGAACACAACATGTGACGGGTAAATTTAAATTTTGAATCCAAATGTAAATTTTGTACTTTTAACCCATCACGCAAAAACTGGTCAGATCGACGACACTTTCAACATAACCTCCTGTAAATGTGCAGTATCATGCAAAAGAATCTCACAAAATTTTCCTCATGAAATTTTCCTCACAAAATTCACAGCTTGCCAAAATAAATACGCAACTTTACCTGCAAAATTCCATGAAGTGCCGAAACAAATTGCAAAGTAGAACGTCACTACAAAATTATCTGTCAAAGAATAAAGTAGCTTTCCTAAAAATTCCCAAATTGCCAAAAACTCACATCCCCCGAAATTCAATGTAGATGACTCGCTCAATTACAATGGTCACAAACTAACAGCTAACAGAGCTGTGAAAGTGAAACAATTTTCTTTTATAAAATATAAAGGCATAAATATACATTACAAATTTCTTCAAGACAATTCTTCTTCTTGAGAACTAAAATATAAAAAAAACTTATAAATAGACTATCTGCTTCAAGATGATTTACTTCCTGGAACAAATTTCATTATCTACATACAATGTTACGTCAGAACTATGAAATACACTAACAATATTCATAATTAACAACAGCAGAACTAATAAGTAAGTTCCTAACTAGGGTATAACGAACAACACTTAAAACTTCATAACTAGTGCATAACCAACAACACTTTTAAAACGACATAACTTACGAAAACCCAACATACAACACTAAACCGATAACGACCACGAACACGACCGAAGGGAGAAAGTTAGATTTGGTAACAATGTTAGTAAAGTGAAATAGAACGCGCGTGTCAAGGGCAACTCTTGACCGCAAAACACGTGCACGCCTATCCGCGGCGCGTGTAAAAAACCCATAATACTAAATTCATATTTCAAAATTCAACATATAGAACAATCATACACATAATATATACATAATTTATACATAGAATATCCACAGAACACTTATAGAACAATTATACAAGCAATTTAACAATCTCTCGAACATGAAAGCAGTGAATCTCGAAAGATGTTCTCTGACATCATAACTTAAATTTTGGCAAAAAAAAAAATTTTTGAACAGAAATTAAATGCACAACTTGTGAAGACGAGATACAAAATCAAACAATGGTCGAAAGGTAACTATAACAGTTCAGCTGCTTTGTCCAGTCCATAGAACTTGTTGACATTTATATAGGCACTTTAAATGAAATTAATAAAAATGGAACGTCGTCACCTGATTTTATAGTGAAGATGAACTTGAAGCTTGTAGGCTCATAGAAGAACTCTGGCGGCGTCCCCAAAATCCTTGGACGAAACTCCGTTCTGATGCAGACTGGTAAGGAGAGGCCACTGTCGCTTGTCGTGCCTGCAGCCGGGTGTTGTAACCATGGCGACGTCCTTTGGGAGGAGCTCGTGTAGTGTCCACTCGACGACTGCTCGTAGATTCCACTCGACGACTTCTAGGCGGGCTTACTGATTTGTCCATTTGATGATTGCTAGGCGGGCTTATTGAAGTGTCGACTCGACGATTTCTAGGCGGGTCTCGGCGATGGTGCCGCTGGGCAAGATTGTCTCTAGGGTTGAAGAATGTAGTATCGAAAGGCGTTCGTTTCCGTGAGGCTCCCGACATCGATGTGGAGGGCAAGGTCCGCTTTCTGCCGATTCTCCTGCGCCGTTTGGTTGTAGAGGGGAGATAGTCCATGCCACGTTTTCGTGCGTCACTTTGGCACTGTCGATGTGATGACTTCTGAGATGGTTGACTATCGGAAGATTCGTTGAGATCTGTTGGTGGATTGCCGTTCCGGCCTCTCTTGGCAGGAATGTCTGTCGATGACTTTGATAACAGTCTCTTGTGTTGTGGTCGATGTGACGTAGAAGGGTTCTGCATGAACTTCTTGTCTGGAGGCTTAGAACTACTTGTCGAGATCGAATGCGGGTGCTGTCTTTTGCCATATTTTCGAACCACTTTAGGTAATGTCTGTTCAGCTGGCTGGTTAACCCTGTCTCGGTTAACTTGAGGAAATTTACGTTTCATCTCCGTTCGTATGTTATCACTATCATTATTAGAAGAATTATTTGCATAAGAAGATTGACTGACGTAAGGAGAATGAGAGGTCTTTGACTGAGGCATAGAGGATTCACCGTCTGACGTTTGAGAACCATTTGAGCTAGTGTCCCTAAACTTATAAACTCTGACCTGATCCAAGTTTACCGTGGTATGACAACCGTCAACATCAATAATTAAATTGTTACCTTTAACTTCCAACACTTTATACGGTCCCTCAAACTTAGGTCCAAACTTAGCGACTCGTTTCTGCCGACTAGAACTCAACCAATGTTTTTCTAACAACACAAAATCACCAACTTTAATTTCCAACTCTCTCCGACGCATATTATAATACAACGCTTGTTTTTTCTGAGCCTTTCCCATTTTTATTTGTGCTTCCTTAACCAACTTATCGATGTCCTGAATCATATATTCATTTTCATTTCCCGAAATTTTAATCAATTGTTGAAAAGGAGTAATGATTTTCCGACCCAAAAACAACTCTGCAGGGGTTTTCCCAGTGGATTCGTGAACTGCCGTACGCAAAGCATAGGCAAAATGCTGCAAGAATTGGTCCCAGTTTGAATGATGAGTGCCAATAAAGGAAGAAATCATTTGAATGAGGGTTCTATTGACCCTCTCAGCCATATTGGACTGTGGCCGGTATGGAACTGTAAAAGAATGAGATATCTCCAACTGTGTGCACAATTCTTTAAAAATTTCGGATATAAAACAGGGACCGTGATCACTAATTACCTGGGATGGTGCACCATATTTCGAAATAAAACAGTTAAATAAAGTGTTAGCTACAATTTTTCCTGAAGCTTTTCTGAGGGGGACAAACTCAACCCATTTACTAAAATAATCTACAATTACTAATACAAATCTATATCTATTTCCAGTTAAAGGATAAGGACCAATTAAATCAACTCCGATACATTCTAGGGGAAAGGACTTTTTAATTGAAATTAGTTTGCCAGCTGGTCTTATGTTTTTATAGTTATATTTTTGGCATGTGTCGCAGCTGGAGACATAAGCGCGCACTGCTTCCCGCATTTTAGGGAAGTAGCAGGAGTCACATAATCTAGCGTATGTTTTCCTGACACCTAGGTGACCTGCTAAAGGGTTGTCATGGAATTCGTGCAAGATGGCCTTACGAAGAGAAGCTGGAATATACACTTTTAATTCACCACGCGAATTTACAGTTTTTGAATAAAACAGAAGACCATCGATAATTTTGAAATTCCGGGACCAATTTTGGAACATATGCGCGTCCGCGCTTTGTACCATGTCAGCATCCTGTAAATAATTATATAACTGACCAAATTCCTCATCCTTTTTCTGTTCCTCTATAAGTTGCTCTCTTGACTTCAAAACCAACGACGACAAAACACAAACCTTAACCTCTTCAGCTATTTCAACACCCTCCTGGGGATTCCTCGATAAAGCATCTGCTACTGCGTTTTCCTTTCCGGCCCTATGCTCAATTACAATATTAAACTCCGCCAATTTCAAACACCATCGAACCATTCGAGACGATAAACCTTTTCCGTGCGTTAACTTTGTTAAAGCAGAGTGATCCGTAACCACTTTGACCGGGATATCACAGAAGAAACATCTAAATTTGTTCAAAGCCCAAATTACAGCAAGACATTCGCGTTCCGTAATTGAATAGTTCCGTTCCGCTGCATTTAAAATTCTAGACGCAAAAGCTATGGGGCGATCTTTCTGAGCTAACATCGCACCAATTCCGACTGCGCTAGCGTCACAGTATAATTCAAATTGTGAAGAGTAATCGGGATGAGCTAAAACCGGTGAAGAAATTAAAGAATTCTTTAAATGTTCGAAAGCATTTTGAGCCGCTTTCGACCAAACAAATTTAACCCTCTTTCGTTTTAAAGCATATAGTGGTTCGCAGATTTCTGAAAAATGTGGTATAAATTTTTGAAACCAAGCCACCATACCCAAAAATGTTGCTACTTGTTTCGCATTCTTTGGAGGTGCCATTGCCGCAATTGCATCTGTTTTTTGTTTGTCTGTTTGTATGCCCTCTTGTGTGATTCGAACACCAAGATATTTTAACTCTTTACGAATAAATTTACATTTTTCTAATTTGACAGTGAGACCCGCGTTTCTGAGCAATGTGAAAACTTTACGTAATAAATTTATATGTTCCTCAAATGTTTCAGACATAACTATAATATCGTCGAGGTATACCAGAACTCCGAAACCAAGAAGGGGTTTCAGAATGGTATCCATTGCCTTCTGGAACGTGGCTGGAGCCCCCGATAATCCAAAACTCATGCGTTTAAATGCGAAACACCCATGATGCGTTATAAATGCTGTTTTAAGTATGTCTTCCGGTTTCATGCCGATTTGAAAATAACCGGAGGTTAAATCGAGTGTGGACATGAATTTAGTACTTTGAATATTGCCTAGTATGTCATCTATTACAGGAATTGGATACTGTGGATATTGGGTTATTGAATTGAGTTTTCGATAATCTATAGCGAATCTCCAAGCCTCAGGATCCTCAATGCTTTTTCCATTGTTTTTCCGACATAATACTACTGGTGACGCGTATGGAGATTCAATGGGCATAATGATGTCGTCGCGGAGCATTTTGTGAATGTGATAATTAATGATTTTCTGTTTGACTTTATCGTAACGGTATGGTTTGCTTGCTACTGGTGCATGTGAACCGGTATTAATTTCATGCCAGGAAACGTGCGTCAACCCCGGTTTGTCTGAAAACACTTCCCTGAAGTCATGTAAAAACTTATTAAATTTGCTTATCTCCCCCTTTGTTAAACCAGATTCACTTAAATCAATTGAGAGTGATGAGGACTCGTTTGTACAAGTATTCTCATCATTATTAACCTCCAGTGTACGTGAAAAGAAATCCAGGCTCATCCCTCTATCTTTCATGAAATCAACTCCAACAATACAATGTGCTTTTAATCCATCGAATACTAGAAATTGCCACCTCGCTTTAACCGACCGTATTTCTACATCCAAATCCACCAGACCTTTTATACTGCATTGTATCCCTTGAGCCGATTGAACCACTAAATTAACATGTCGCAACCTTTTATACGAAAAATATTTCTTATACACCTCAAACGATATAAAACTTTTATCCGCGCCTGTATCCAGAATACTTTTCACCACTATTCCACTCAAAACTATTAACAACTCAGGTAATTCCACTGGGTTAACTATTACCGTGTTTAAATCGATCACAGAAGGCTTTGAAGAGTTAACCTGTGACTGCTGACCTTCAGCACAACAGCCACCTACCAGTTTAACCCCTGCTGACAATTTCTAGCCTTACCAGATCTTTCCTCTTTACTCTGAACGACTTTTTCGCCAACCACCAACTGTCTAACCCTGGACGAACTATTCTGCCGAGGGTTAACCTCGTTCCTTCTATCCAAACCATTGCTATTGCGACTGCTCACCCCCTCATTTCTTCTGAAACCATTATTATAAGTTTGATCATAATTCCGTAAACCACCACTAACTCTTTGAAAATTTTGCCTATCCCCATAATTAACTGGACCACGAACATTACGACCATTATATTCAGTATCATAATTCCTGGACCTATTAATAAACCTATCCCCCTCGTTGAATTCTCGTGTGGTTCTCGGTCTATGGCGATCCGCCTCATGTCGCGCTTCATACTTTATTAATAATTGATAGAGTTCAGCTGTATTCGCTGGGGCACGCAGCTCGATAAAGTCCTGGATTGACACTGCGAAAAGAGGAAGCAGAATATCCATCAGCTCCTGATGAGTAACGTCAAGTGCCAACTTGTTTTTTAATTCGAGCTTTCTCAGAAAAAATCCGGACGCTTTTTCGTAAATAGTCTGGCGTTTACAATAGAATTCACGTCTTAATTCCGCTGCATTACGCTGATTAGGAAAGGCTTTAGTTAACTCCGAGCATGTTTGCTCAAATCTTTTCGCGTCATCGGTCACCAAGAAACGTCCAATGTTCTCAAGCCAAAGCAAGGCTTCATCCTTTAGAGAGCATTTCAATACTACATATTTGTTTTTATCCGGAATATCGTTAAAGGCAATATAATCGTTCAATTTATTTAAAAATTCTGTGACATCAGAATGTCCGGCAAAGTAAACTCTGGGGACTATCTCTCGTGGATGTGGGCCATCGTACAACCCGTGAAGTTGGGCGCCATTTGTAGCGGCCATCTTAAAATGTCCGCTGTGTGGTAGAGCACGAGGAAAGAAGTACAACTGTTTTTAAAACCAAAAACTGGTTTATTAACACAATCAGTAGGGAGTTTGAGCGAGCTCCACGAAATTTTCCTAAAAAATTAAATTAACTAAAGAGTTCTTGCTAACACTTGTAGCTTAAACAAAAACGAAACAATATAATTAAACCTTAACCTTTTTAAATATATAATCACGATTCAATACTCTTATTCTTCAAATTACATAAGCACTGATGCAGGTTCAAGTCAGCTTTATCAATGTATAAAATTCCAGTATAAGAATACTAAGGCTGATTTTTAATCACGAGACTCGATGCGAGGTCTCAAGGCTAAACCTAAATCTCAGTCGCAATATTCAACTTCCCAGGCCACTTCTCTGCTGAGCGCTCACCAGCTCCTCTGAGCTCTGCACTCAAGTCAAAATTCGCTGCTTATATACTTCAGTGTCGACCGACCAGCTCCAGAAAATTTGCATATTCGAAATTACACGGCGACTCACAATTTCAGGGATTCAGCTGTCCTTCGAAAGTTAAAGAAAGATAGAGAGCCTTTATAACTTGTACGCACATAGTCGGTTAATGGACAAAAACGATCTCATTCACACATTGCCTACTCACGTGATGCGAGTAGTCAATACCTTACAGATGTACCTTCTAAAATGTATACATTAAGAGTTATCGGCATTTAAAATTTCTTTCCAAACGTAAACAAAATTTTTGAAATGAATTAAATGTGATTCATTTATTTCTAGAAAAAAAAACAAAAAAAAAAAACATGGTAATAAAAGACAGGCAATTTGTTCGCAAGAATACCTTTCACGTCATTTTCCTATAAATTAATGAAATCCAGTTGTTAAATTATTTCTGTTTTAGAAGTGAAGTTTCCATTTAAATTTATGGTAACAGTACAATGTTTAATTGAAGAAAATAATGTAAATCTGAGAAATTGCTAAGAAATTCCAAACATGCACAGGGCAACGCAATAAATAAATAAATAAATAAATAAATAAATAAATAGATAAATAAATAAATAAATAAATATAAATCAGCTTTCAGAAATTCTAAAAATTGTTCATATATCTTAATTACAAGCTAAAGGAGGGTTTGTTTCTATATTATTCTATATATAATAGGAATTTCAGCAAATATGTTAAATTCCAATGCGATCTGTTTTAAACTTTCAGACAGTTTATAACACATGATAAAAAATTTATAAAAAAGAATGGCGCGTCATATTTCGGGGAGGGGATGGGGAGGGGCGTGAACAAAATTAAAAAGTATAATAAGGCTATCTGTTTGAAACTTTACGATATTTTATAACACATAACATAAATTTTAAAAATAAATCCGCGTCAAAAATTATAGGGAGGTGTGGAGCGCGTTTTGCCTACACAAGGGGGGGGTGCACTTTTCTAAATTTTAACGATATCCGTCATGTCACATATCGTTACAAAGGGCTGTGACCACTTATTCATGTTATACACCACAGGTGTCACCCCCACATTTTGCGCCCCCTCCAACACTACTCATGTGATATATTGTTCGAAAGGCCTGTGACCGCTTATTCATATTATGTATCTTCGGGGTCCATCCTCCCACTTTCACCCCCCACCCCTAAAGGGGGCACTTTTATAAATTTTGCCGACACCTCTCATGTGACCTGATTAATGAAGAAATCTCCCTGCAATTGGCGAGTGCCGACGCGTGGGAATCTTTCCCACGCATCGGCACTCGCCGACTGCAGGGCGATTTCTTCATTAATCAGGTCTTCACGGGACACGGCACCTTTGGCGATCATCAGGCTCGTTTCTTTTACCACGACTCTACATGTCCTTGTGGAGTCCGGGTAAGCAACATAAGCCACGTGCTTTTTCGGTGCGAGCTCTGGAAGTCTGTGCGGGAAAAGTACTTTCCTCGCGACTTTCGGACGCGAACGCCAAGCGGTCTCTGCCTGGACGGCTACGCCAGAAAGGGAGTTCGGCTGATAATTCACCGACTCCTCATGCGTACTCTAGACCGAAACCTTGGTCGCCAAAGAGCAGGCCGTAATCACCGAGCTCTTCCACGCCCACGCTTGAACGCACTGTGAAATGCCCGTGGTCCCCGCGGTGCAGGATGCAGAGGTAGAGGTAATGGTGAAATAAGTACGCAGGCTTGAGACTCGTCTCATAAGCCGGCATTGAAATGTGATAAAAGGGGCTAGTCACAGTTGTTTGAAGTTGTTGTTGTTGAAGTTTGTTGTTGAAGTTTGAAATGCAGTTGCATTCTAGTCATAGTTGTTGTAGTTATTGGAGTTTTTATAAAAGTTTATATGTTGTTGTACTAATCATTTTCCTTTTAGGATCCACTGCAAGAGGGAACGTGACTACCTTTGTAGGTTTTCACACCCCTCGAGTTGTGGTAAAGCAAGAGCCGTCGTGGTAGCTCGACATATGGCCTAGTGACCGTCTACCCCTATGGGGTTACGCAAACGAAGTCTTCGGGGGTTCCTCGGCGGTTCATCAAGGTTCCGTCTCTGCGGAAGTTTCCTCCGAGATGTGGGGTTGCTGTCTTGGCGACCTATGTCATCGACCTTGGTAAATTGCCTTGGTGTTCCGCAGTTGGGGAGCGGCCCCAGGCCGATCGCAGCGCCGAGGCGAGACAAAGGCTCTGGTGCGATATAAGTCGTTTAGAGAGTTGGGAGCGATGGTCGGAACGCGAGTCGGCGACCCCCGTGGGCTCTAGGCGGCGCGAGCTCATTTATATCGTTGGAAAGGTCTGTGAACGCTTAATCATATTATGCAGGGGGAGGGGGGTATTTTCTAAATTTTGCACATACCCCTCATGTGATACATCGTTGGAAAGGTCTGTGACCGCTTAATCCTATTATGCATCTCCGGTGTTCATCCCCCCACTTTGCCCCCCAAACGCGATTAGCTTTCACCACCAGGGGCGCTTTCCTATCTCTGTTTCTATGGGTCGGATCACGACGGGGTATGGCTCATTCGGCTCGACATCGATAGAGATTTCCGATTTTAATTAGTTTTTTCACCACCAGGGGGCACATTCCTATCTCTGGTTCTATGGGCTGGATCACGACGGGGTATAGCTCATTCGACTCGACATCTATAGCCTTAACGATTTCTGTGCCCGAGGTTCATATAGAACAGATTGCGCTACCTGGTGGTGGAAGATGGAACTTGAGCGTGCGCAGCACGACTGCTATACGGTGCCGAAGGCAGCGGGGACCGTGACGGAGGTTCGTTTGGTTGGAGGTTTATACTATTCGATGTGCAAATTAAGGGATTATCCGTCGCCGGAGGCAGCGGGGAACCAGGTCGGAGGTTCGTTCGGTTCGAGGTTTATCTTATTCGAGGCCCCGATGTAAATTAGGGGCCCGCTAGCGGGCGAATCCAGCTAGTGCTAATACTAAAAGAGCGTGATATCACGTTTGATTTCAAATGCAGCGCTGACACGCTATGTACGCATTCCATTTTTTTTTCATTTCATTGATAAATCGGTAATATTTTTAACGGAGGATAACAAGTATTATAACAAGCCACATTTAGTATGTTGTTTTTAAGAGTGCAATTAGTTTAATTGAAAAATCTACTGGTAATTCTAGTTAACCCTTTAAACAATGATTGAAAGTAAAATGTAATTTAAAATTATTTCTCATGTTTAGTTTATTTAAATTATGTTTAAGCTATTTAAAAAAAAGAAATGATATCTACAAAAACAACTTTTCAAAAGTAAAAAAAAAAAAAAAAAAGTTGTGGCTAAAAAAAGGTGTGATATCAAATTTCCAAGCTATTATATTACTTATTTAACTTTTTTCCATTAAATAAGTTATCATATGTATAAGTCAAGTGCCTACGTATATGTTAATAGAAATCGTTTTCTCCTGTACTAAATACATCCTAACGAGTTTCTGAAAATTCAATTTTTTTCAAATTATTCATGATGGGCTTGGCGGCCATCTTTCCATATTTCTAAGCACCCAAATTTCTAAAGTAAAAGCGTAATATGTTTGCAATGTAATATGTTTATAACAATTTCGAACTTAAATACGGACAGATAAATTAGATAAGACTGATATTTTGAGAAATTGGTTTTTACTAGTTTGAAATTATTAATTACTCAAACAAATAAATCATAAGATGAATCTTTAAGATAAGTCATCATTATCTTAAGACACAATTTTCAGAGCATACAAGTCTATAAATGAAACGCTTAAAATATTTGCTTAAATAACAATTTTGAACTTCGGATTTTAACTACGGATTTGGGTGCTTAGAATTTTGTGAATAATATGCAAAGATGGCCGCCAAGCCCATCCTGCATAATTTGAAAAAAAATTGAATTTTCAGAAACTCGTTACGATGCATTTAGTACAGGAGAAAACGATTCCTATTAACATATACGTAGGCACTCGACTTACATATATGATAACTTATTTAATGGAAAAAAGGTTAAATAAGTAATATAATAGCTTGGAAATTTGATATCACACCATTTTTTAGCCACAACTTTTTTTTTTTTTTTTTTTTTTTTTTTTTTTTTTTACTTTTGAAAAGTTGTTTTTTAGATATATATATACAGCGTGTCCACGTATAACCTGACCGACCTTTATTTTCGCAACCGTTGGTCCTAGATGCATACTTCCAATTACAAAAATGGTTTAAATAAGGTAAATAATTACTTTTAACGTGATTTGGGTCTAGAAAAACATTTAAAAAAACATTAAAAAAATACGAAAGTTAAATTTTTTTACGGTCCCCCGGTCTTATAAGTGATATTTAGTAAAAATTTACTGTGACACTAACAAGTACGACAAAGAAAGTCCCCGTACAACTATTACGATTGATTTAATTTTTATTAGTTAAGTTTCAGATTAATTAAAATAATTGTATTTTAACATATGTTTTATTTTGAAAGGATTTGAGGCTATGATTTCTTTTAACAAAAATTATGTTATTTTCATAAGGTTTTATTTAACTTGCAACGATCGTCTTTCCAGTTTAAAATTTGTACTCAAAGTTTAACTCACTTTCAAAAGTCCGATCGAAGTTAAATTTTACATACTGACTTAAATCCGATGGCAATGTGTAATATTATTATGATTTTCGAAGCTTACTATCTTATACATACTTATATTAGAGGATAACACAAAAAAAAATCGGATAGATTATCGTCAACAAGTTTAAGAAAGAGTTTTAGATTAGATAACATAAACCTGCGATGGTTGTGTTTTTTAAATTTTAAAATTACGTTTTATGTATTTTTTAACGCTGAATAAAAAAAAAAAAAATACCTTCACTTTTAACCATCATGTCAGGATTTTTCGCAAATCGTAAATTTCAAGGTTAAAAAACAGCGAAAAATCTGATATTATAAAATAGATGTAAGACTTTTCTATTCAGTTTAATTTTATTTAATTCAATAGTTTATTCAAATTTTTGGCTTATACTGGGTTTCTTGCAGCTAAACAGCTCAGGGGTCCGATGAGGTTGGGAGGGGAGGGGGGATCAATTTTAACTTTGAACTTTTTAACTTTGAAATTTACGATTTGAGAAAAATCCTAACGTGATGGTTTAAAATGAAAGTCATTTTCGGATTCAGCACTAAAAAACCCATAAGAACCAATTTTCAAAAGATAAAAAACATGGCACAACCCAAAATTTGAAAGACAGTGTAATCTAACAGTATTTTAAAATCTGTATCATTTTGTAAAGAATTGAGCCTGTTGTTTTTAATCCTTTTATTTAACAAAAATTCTGTTATTTTTATCCTCTTATATGTACAGTACAAATTGTATATTTTGCATTAATATGTCAGAATGATTATAGATTTCACAATTATATTAGATTGCAATGTTAATTTTTCTCTCAACTATTTTTTTGATATAGCTGACGATTATTTATATTTCTACTACATTTGTGAATGACCCCTATTTCGCAGCAAAAAATATACTCCAACTTTAAACAGCTATTATTCGATCAAATTTAATGTTAGATAAATGGGACTTTTTTTGTCGTACTTGTTAGTGTCACAGAAAACTTTTACTAAATATCACTTATAGGACCGGGGGACCGTATAAAAATTTAACTTTCGTAATTTTTTAATAAATGTTTTTCTTGACCCAAATCACGTTAAAAGTAATTCTTTACCTTATTTAAACCATTTTTGTAATTGGAAGTATGCATCTAGGACCAACGGTTGCGAAAATAAAGGTCGGTCAGGTTATACGTGGACACGCTGTATATATATATATATATATATATATATATATGGATAATTATGAGTGTATATAAGTTCCTTTATACAAAAAAAAAAAAAAAAAAAAAAAAAAAAAAAAAGATAAAATTGAAATTAGAGATTTAATTGTAGTTTACTTTTTCATCATTGTATTAAAATATGGATTAATTTTCTTCCACTTGGGGCGGGTTGAAGATTTTTTTTTGCCCAAATTCGGGTTGATTTTAAACAGAATTTTTTGCGTCGGGAAGGGCAAAACCGTACCCGTACTTATTTATGGTCTAGAAGTGCAATCCCACCCTCCGGAACTCCGTTTTGTTCCTTCCCCGGAACTGCAGAAATCCTTCCTGGGGAAAAAATGCCCGATTTCAACACTGAATTTGGAAATATTTCAGGTGATTATCTTTGGCCCATTTAAAGTGCGTAGACTTTGGTCGGATTCTTTTCTTGTGGTTTTTCGGAATCTTTGATGCTTTATGACTTTCTCAGGATGTCTAAAGTCCAAAGAATGAAAGTAAAAAATGATCATGTTCAATTGGATCTATTTTTCTACATACTATGTTTTTTTAATTTTGTGAAAGGATTTGCGATATTAGAGCCTTCGCAAACTTAATCAACTTTCAAACTTAATCAACTTAGATCAACTTTCAGGTGTTTATGAAATCCCATTCACCAGGGCAGATGGAACATTACAATACTATACAGGAATGACAATCAGAAAATTTAAAACGAGAATGAAAGAACATATGGCAGATGTCAAATATGACAGAAGAACTACAGCTTTGGCCAGACTACATAGAATAGAGCCTTAGCAGGTTGATTTAAAAAATAGTAAAATAATTTTTCAATCAAAAGTTTATTTCCCATCCATTTTCGGTAAATCAATATAAATATATTTGCGAAACGAGAAGATATGCAATGAATCAGCCTCTTTTGAATTAACTAAAATTTGGCACCCGATGATCTACAAATTTAAAAAAAGCAATAAAATAATAATTTTCATGTTTGTAATTTTCATGTATAATGTAAGCACCTGCTTACATTATACATGTGATCTCGTGGTTTGTGTTTATCATTTAAAAAATCTTTGCGAAAATAGTGTATTTATTGTTTTGATCTTGAAGAAGTCGCCGTTCGAGCGCATGAAACATGTCATTTTTATATTTAAAAGTATTTATAAGCCTTTTTGTAATGTTTTTGTCACCTTAAGCAATAATTACATCTTTAATTTAACGTTCACAAGTGATTTTATTATATAATCACATAATAAGATCACTAATTATAATTCTTAGCAAATTCAATATGTGTCTTATCGCAAAACCATCCATAAAATGAAAATGCGTAGTTTGTAAGAAAATGAACCTAATAGAGCCATATCAACTATCCGGTGTTTATCAAATTTCGTTCACCAGAGCAGATGGAACATTACAATATTATATATTAGGAATGACCGCTAAAAATTTTAAAACAAGATTAAAAGAGCATATGGAAGATATCAAATATGACAGAAGTACTACAGCACTGGCAAGACTACAGAGAAACGAGATTTTAAAAATTGATTTTAAAAATAGTAAAATAATTTATCCATGGCTTTATTTCACACCCATTATCCGTGCATCAATAGAAATCTATATGCGTAACGTGACATTTGCAATGAATCCTCCTCATTTGAATTGCCTAAAATTTGGCACGAGGCACTTTTTAGTTTTAAAAAAGCAATAAGGAAATATTAATTTTCACGTTTACAGTTGACTATTTCAAGCTCCTGCTTTTTAGGTGCGTTCGTAATTATATAAATACGTAGCACCTATAGTCGTCGCTTGGTCCGTCCGTCTGTCTGTCCGTCCGTCCGCATATAACAACGCAAAAACTACCCAACCGAATGGTTTGAAATTTAAGATATATTATCTTTGCAGAATTTTGTCGAGACATTTCAAATTTTATTAAAATCGAATCACAACTTTAGGATATATTAATAAAAATATTTATTAAGAAATTTGAATTTTTTTTTTAAATCGGTGCTTTTTTGTTAGAGGAGCTTCCGAAGTTTAATCGTCAAGCGACCGAGATACTTATTCTATTACAGAAATTAATCTGCAGACGATATCATTCATTTCACAGAATTAAAAATCATCAAGATCTAAATATTTATATAGCTAACTACAGTACGAACGCACCTCATTTGGCACGTTTGACGTACAATTTCCAGCCATGTAACTATAAATAGAACTATAAATACACTGCTCAAAACAATTAAAGGATATTGCAGTTTTAGGTGGATTTTGTATCTGGGAAACTTTTTAGCTGATTGATACATGGTCGACAGACATAGTAGGTTATATGAGAATAAATTACACATGTTTGGCAGAAAAAAATGCATTTTATTGCGCATTTGTGTACAAAAGGAAAAAAAACACAATTTGTGCATATGAGAAAAAAAGAATAAGAAAAGGTGTTTTCTTCAAAGAAAATCATTTTCAGTAGGGGGTATGGTTTCCACGGGCGGCCAGCAACGTTGAACACCTTTGAGGCATGGCCTCAATGAGGCTATTAATGACGAGTTGGAGTATTCTGCCCCACTTTTCCAGAAGAGCTCTTTCCAGTTCTTGGAGAGTTTGTGGGGGTTGTTGGCGGCCAGAAACTCGTCTTCCTAGAGCGTCCCAAACGTGCTCGATTGGATTCATGTCTGGAGAACACGCTGGCCATTCCATTCGAACGATTCCTTCCTCGAAAAGGAAATCCTCCACCAGGTTTGCACGATGTGGCCTGCAGTTATCGTCCATTAAAATGAAGTTATCTCCGATTGCTGCAGCGTAAGGGACTACAATAGGTCTGAGGATCTCATCCCTATATCGGCGACCAGTCAGAGCTCCATCTCGAATGATGTAGAGGTCAGTGCGCCCGTCAATGGAGATGCCACCATACACCAACACTCCTCCACCGCCAAATCTGACACTTTCGTGCACGAACGCAGGATTATTCCTACTGCCACGGTCTCTCCAGATGAAAATACGCCTATTATCCGGATGCACAGAAAAACGGGACTCGTCAGAAAACAGAATATTGCTTCATTCATTTCTCCTCCAGTTGACATGCTCGGTTGCCCACTCCCTGCGGTCGCGACGATGCCTTGATGTTAATCTAACACATACCATCGGTCGGCGAGAATACAGACCTACAGCATGAAGCCGGTTTCGGACAGTCTGAGTTGAAATCGTGGTGCCTGTAGCCGAGCGAAGGTGTTGTTGGAGAAGAGTAGCGTTCATGTTTCGGTGTCTCCGAGCTGTTAACGCTAAATACCGATCTTCATTGGGCGTTGTTGCCCGTCTACGACCTTGCCCTGGTCTTCGGCCTGCACATCCACTATCCAAAAAACGGTTCCAGATCCTGGAAATGACACTTTGTGACACTCCAATGGCTTGCGCTACTTCGGCTTGAGTTTGGCCCCCTTCTAACCTACCAACAATTCTCCAAGCTTCTGAATCTGTCAAATGACTTCGCTGAGACATCGTACTCATCGAAACAAAGCAATCACTGAATGCCGATCATCCTTGTCTTCATTCTCTTTTATCCAGTGGAAAGTCAAATTTCATTCGCTGCCGCTGAAGCGACGTTTTTGACGTCGAACTCAAAATTTGCATACTCCACAGTTTGAAAACCAGAAAAATTTGCATTTGTGATTCTCTTCTTCTATTTTCGGCAAAAAAAATTTCGTTTATATCTTTATTTTATATAAAACTTCAAATATCCTTTAATTGTTTTGATCAGTGTAGTTTGTTCTTAGTTCCATGTTTCCAGCTTGTTTAGGTTTTCGTTCATCTCACGAAACCCTATTACTCCCGTTTCGTTGTCTGTAGCATCGTTTCCAATACCTCTTAAAATAAAACTGGCTTTTTAGGGAGGGGTGATATGCGGCTATCGTACCTGCTTTCATTTTGCCCCCGTTTCCATACGGAAGCACAAAAACAACCCCCTTAAAAAATCCGGAACCTGCCCAATTTTTCGTTCTGACCTATGATTGGCTGATTGGTGAAATGATGCACGAACTTCTGGTGTAAATATAAACAGAAGCCGTTTTGTTACGTTTAGCGCTCTTACATTTTCATTCTTTTTCTTTAGTATAAAAATGGTTGACCGTATTCTGTTGTTGCAGACGTTTATCGACCTTTGTTTTTTAGCATCAGAGCTTTCCAATTCAGTGGATTGTTTAATTCGGATATTTCAAATCCATACAAAAAATTGAAAATAGCTGTTTGATTTATTTAATAACAGAAATTCCAACATTAAATGGAGCGAAATTTTGTTGTTAAATTTTGTTGTATAAATTCAGATTTTTTGAACTACGGAATTTCCAAGAACGTATTCGACTCTGGGAATTAAAGGGTTAATGGAATACCTGCTAAAACAAAACCCCGTATAAAGTGGAATATTTTTCGATTCAGTTTTCAAGGTTTTAATGAATCACTATTAGACAAAACTGATTACATAGTTCAGTATTAAGTATTTCATTACATAACTTAAATTTTAAAATACGTCGATTATTAGAAACTTAGCAAAATTACGTTTGCGGAGGAGGAAGAGTAAAAGTGCTCCAAACTCCAATAAATTATATCACCTTCAATTAAAAAATAATAATTTTTGCATGTTTAAAATGGATATTATAGTTAATGGTCCGAGAAAATAATGTGCACATTTTTTAATGTACGAAGGAATCGTATGTAAATTTTTAATAGCTCTCTTTTTAATTTTCTTTAGACAACATTATTCTTAAAAACAACCACGAAACGATACAAATTTTAATGTGCTAAAATAAAATGAAAAAATGTATACAATAGGGAATTTTAAGCACACAAGAAAAATGTTTGTTTCCCATGTCTATGGTGTAGCAACAGGGAAGTGCCATTAGTGTTCAGCACCTGTGTGGAAAACTTCAGCTTGCGCCCTGAATCCCTCCCCCCAAAAACTATTTTTTAAAAACTTATCAGCAATCACAAAAGAAATACTACAATATATATATATATATCTAATTTCTATTTCAGTTGCATATTTATTTATTTATTTTGCTATTTGAACCTCATGTCGGGTTTTAATTTTCTTGTTTCATTTTATTTTGTCATTTGAACCTCATGTCGGTCCTTAATTTTCTTGTTTCATTTATATATGTTATTAGGGGTTTAATAGTGTCGATTTTAGGCATAATGCTGACAATATTTGTTGCAATAGCATATACTTGCTATGAATATTCTTATAAAGCCCTTCTGAAGATTCTATAAGATATTCATAGTTTTCCAATTTTGCTTTTTCAATTTTTGCTTTTTCATCATTTTAAGTATAATTCCTTTCGTGTCTATTCCATTACTTTTTATCTTTCGTTCTTCTCATGTGCGATCATTTTTAAATAAATAAATATATATATTATATACACACATAACAGAAATTATAAAACGAATGTAAAAAAATCCCTGACGGCTCGGCCTACAGGCACAGGTAGATTTCGAAGACGCAGACCGTGGGGCGCCTGTTTGTTGGGATTTGCGGAAGAAATTACCTTTTTGCTATGATGCGGCATTTGGAAACGCCCATTTCGAAACCTAACTTGTTTGCAGGCGGAGCCGGCAGGGATTTTTTTTTTTATTTTGCTAGAAGGGTTGGTCCTATAAAAAACATGTCAGTATAAAAGTTTTAGATAATATTAAGAGAATTTATAATAAATTTAATCGGATTTGATATCTTCTGAATTGACGAAGTTATGAATTTTTTTCTTCTACCCCCCCCCCCTCCTTGGGGCCATTTTTAATGATATCAAAAATCTGTCATACATAAATTTTCGGCCCTTTTCCTAGAAGTAATAATAACTTTAAACGGTATTTGATACGTATCATAATTAAGAAATTATAGGGGGTTTTCTGTTTTCACAAAAAGCAGCCTTTTCTAACAGCCTTTTCCTATTAAATTTAAACATGTTTCGTTATGGCAGTTGCCAACAATTAAAAATCCACAATAACATTCTTTCTACAATAATTAATTTTCTATTGAAAGATTTTCAAGTGAAAAATGAAAATGAAATTAAAAGTTTCACAATTGAAAAAAAAAAAAAAGATTAATATGACGTTATATTGGTAATAAGACGGAAATTTTCAAACATTTCTCAATAATACAAGGAGTATGAGTATGTGTAAATATAGAAAGCAGCTTAATATGACGTCATTAGAGAATTAAAAATAAAATTAATCTGACGTCATAACGGATTTTTCAAATGTTTGAGAATAATACAAAGATAGTATCAATATGAGTAATAGAGAACAGTAAATATATAAGTTTGAGGAACGTATTGAATCATAATAAAAACCCGATTATGGAAATATTGGCTTATTTTAACATTTTGAAGGTCTCTATACAACATGTTTAATTTTGATATCGAGTGTTTTTAATATCGCATTTAGTCCACATTATAGATGTTATTATGACAAAGTAAATATCTGGCTTCGCCCGCTATCGGGCCGGCTCAGATATTCGAAAAAACGAAAAAAAATAGACCGGTAAATTTTTAGTTTATAAAAAACATGACTTTTTATTTATATATTTCTTTTCTGACAATGAAATTTATTTGGATTTATTAAAGAAAGGATAAAGTGTTTTGAAAGTAATATTAAAGGAAAACCTTTGTGCGATCTTCGATCACACTTACCCACTCTTTTTACATATATTTTCTCGTTATTCATGTTTTCAAGTTTATTTTCAAAAATTTGCGAGAATATTTTTGTTTATCGTTATATATCCAGAAAATAGCGCCATATGAACGCTGAAACATATGTCGATGATTAAAATGTTTTTATAAGCCTTTTGTATTTCTCTTTGTATCACTTAAGCATTTTATCTATATTTTGATTTTATTACATTATTTAATTTAATGATGCACCGAAAAAAAAATAATGTTGATTTTACAGTATAATACTGGCTCTCCAGCTGCCAGTAGTACAGTTATACTGTAAAATCAACAATTTGTTTTTTGCAGTGTGCTAATAAAATATCACTTGCAATTCTTGACCACTTAATGGAAGTCATATCTCCAACTATAATAAAGAAGCAAGTTTGTGTGTGTCTGTTTCTCGGTTGTGTTTTGAAAAGACAGCTGCACGCAGAGCTACAAAATTTGATGGGAAGGTACCTTTATGCATGGAAGCCAGATTTTGGAATTTTTCAATAGATTTTTTTAATTAAAATTTTTAAGCGATTTTTAGTGTTTTTTCACGTTTGGATGCGATTTTTCCACATTAATAATGGGAATCCGGTTCCAATCTTTTAGCCCAATATAGTAAATTTTGTCCTCTTTTCAATAAAGTCAATGCGAAATTCGTACAGTGATTTTTGAATTTTTAGCGATTTTTTTTTTCCTTTGACACTAAGAAATTTTGCCAGAATGCTTGATTGGTTCGGTGGTTGCGCTTCCATTTTATTATCAGATTCGTCCTTTTTTTTTCTCTTTTTAGCTTGGAGAAAGTTGATGATTCTTTACAGATAAAAAATCATGATTTTAAATATGCGATTTTTTGTGTTTTTTGACGTTTGGCTGCGATTTATCCATATTAGTAACCGGAATCCGGTTCCAATCTTTTAGCCCAATATAGTAAATTTTATCCTCTTTTCAATAAAGTTTATGCGAAATTCGTACAGCGATTTTTGATTTTCTGGCGATTTTTTTCTTTTGACAACAAGTAATTTTGCCCAGAACGCTTGATTGGTTCGGTGGTTGCTTCCATTTCAGCATCAGATACACTCACAATGGCAATTTTTTTTTTACTCTTTTTAGTTTGGAGAAAGTTGTAAATTCTTTACCGATAAAAAATCTTAATTTTAAAAGGCAAGGACGAATTATTTATTAACCCGATATTTTTTATTAGATTTTTTTTTTAGTTTCATTTTTTAGCATTTTCTTCATGTTTTGCAGCGTTTTTTGTTTCAAATGACGTCACAAATCGCCCATTACAAGTCAAACATCATTGGAGAGCAGTTGTGATTGGTAGCTGATAGAATTGTAGGCACAGCTGGAAGTCAACCGGGCAATTGTGATTGGCAGATGAAAAGGTCGTCAGCTGATTGCAATTCGAACAGCGAGTTGTGAATTTTTGTCATTTATTTTATGCGAATTTTAGAGTTTTTTCATGTATACGTCATTTATGTATTTGATTTTAGAAATTAAAAACGATAACTTATTGTTTTTTTTTTTATGTTAAAAAAAAAAATCATTTTGTTTCTTCTTCAAAAGTTAATAATTCCTAATTTTTTAACGCAGTTGATTCAATTCTGTGTGGGCGGTAGGCGAATGTCCGATGGTCGTTTAAATATCGCGTTAATGCTCTGATCGAAAATCTCTCCTACCCCTCCACCCTTCCCCCAAAATCAGAACTATTTAATTGATAGTCCGATTCAAACGAAACCTTTTCTCAGTTCCCCAGGTACTAGATAAACTTCGGTATCATTTTTTCAGCCCTTGGTTACCACTATTTCTGAATATTAATGACCAGCAAGTGGTATTTTCTAGGGTTCTATGGGTTCAATTTCAATGAGAATTAGTTCATTCAACTTTACACGAAATAATTAAAATATAGAATGGCACTAAAAGATTTTGCAGCGCCTGCTATACGGTGTCGTAGGCAGAAGGGACATGTGCCAAAGTTACGATCGGAAAGAGTTTTATTTAGAACTGAGTGCAGCCCTTAATGGTGAAAAGTGAAACTAAACAATTTTGCATTTAAAATTTGTCCGATTCAAACAAAAGGTCCGATTTCAACGACAATTGATACATTCAGCTTAACATGAAATAATTAAGATATAGATAACTAATTATGACATAGATTTCGAGCCCCCTGGTGGTGGAAATTGGAACTAAAAAATTATGCGCGTGCACAGAACGCCTTTTATACGTTGCCATAAGTAGCGGGGACACGTGCCGGAGTTTCGTTCGGAAAGAGGTTTGTTTAAAACAAAGTGCACCCCCTGGCGGTGGAAAATGTAACTAAAAGATTTTGCATTTAATCTTGGTCCGATTCAAACGAAATCTTTTCTGACATTCTTCCGAGGTCTCCCATGTACTAAATAAACTTCGATATCATTTTTTCTGCCCCTGGTTACCACCATTTATGAATATTAATATCCAGGGGTGTTGATTTATTTTCTCGGGTTCTATGGGTCCAATTTCAACAGGAATAGGTTCATTCAACTTTACATGAACTAATTAAGATATAGCTAATTATTTCAGACTCAGATTTAGTACTCCTTGGCGGTGGAAAGTGGAACTAACAGATTTTTCGCGCGTGCACAGCACGCCTTCAACACGGTGCCGTAAGCAGCATAAACGAGTGCGGGAGTTTCGTTTGGAAAAAGATTTATTTAAAACATAATACTCCACCTGGTGGTGGAAACTGGAATTAAAATATTTTGCAGCGCGTGCCTAGTATGCCTGCTATACACGGTATCGTAGGCAGCGGGGACACGTGTCGGATAATTTGTTTAGACCAAAATGCATTTCCTGGCGGTGTAACTAAAAGATTGTCCTGCACGTGCATCAAAAATGGTTATTTTTATTGAAACCGCAAAAGAAAGTTACCGATTTGATAGTCCCAGATAACTAAAAAGTTTCATTTTCACTCATCCTGGAGTATTAAGAAATTTATTGAAATATTTGATTCTTAACTCACAGTTTATTTTTCTGATTCCGAAAATCCGAATTTTGTGAAAATCAAACAGTAACTTTTTTTAAAAATTTGATCAAAAACTGACCCATTTTGAATCAAATGATCCAGACATTTGAGGAGGCGGTATTAAATTTACTCCCACTTTGGGTCCATCTCTCTATTTAATTTCCGAAAGACAAAGAGTTACCAGTGGAAGGGTTTCGTGCAGCGATTTTTAAGAGTGATTTCGCATTTCGTATTATGTTTTGGCGGGACGGGGCAGCGCCGGGTGGATCTGCTAGTATAGAATAAATGCGTTAAAAAAAAGACAGTTGTTTTTTCCTCAACTGCCTACGTAGAAATTCTTCCCATATTAAAAACATTTCATCAGCAAATGATTTAAACAGAAGAATGAAAGAGTGTTGAAAAGTAGAAATAGAAAGAAAAGTAGTGGAATAGAATATCTATAAAAAATATTTTAGCCATTTGTCTCCGTCCCTAGAAAATAATTGCTTATGAAAGAGGTTGTTGTGTTATTAAGAGTTTGATTAATATCGGGATAGACGTAATATTAAAAAAGGACAAATCGCCTTTGTTTTATGTCGTAGAAACGGAGAAAAGTTTAGACATTACATAACAGTGATACATATTTAGAGAAAAGGTTATAATCTGCAACTACACCATAAAAATTGGTCTTTTTAAAGTAAATCTGGAAGGGAGTGTTCATGCTAAAATAAATTTATGATCAGTTAGCGTAATTAAAGGAATGGGCGTGCTTATTGCCTCTAGCTACCATACTTTCCCTGAAAAAAAATGAGTTTATTATGGATATTTTTTTTTATATATTTTTATTTCACTTGATATTTATATATACACTAGTGGTATAAAATAATATTCTAAAATAGTATTACGGTCGGCTTTCACAAATCCCGCATTTATTTAAAGACAACAAAATAATACGAAATTATATTCAATTTTCATTAAATTGTAATTATTTTGTTTTCTTTTCCTTCTTTCAATTCATATGTTTATTTATTTATTTAATTGAGACTGTTAAGTCTCAATTAACAGTCAGATTTCATTAGTTAAA
This sequence comes from Maratus michaelseni, assembly GCA_963931845.1. NCBI lineage: Eukaryota > Metazoa > Arthropoda > Arachnida > Araneae > Salticidae > Maratus > Maratus michaelseni. The sequence continues at coordinate 57,961,410 of OZ007597.1, forward strand.
TTTCATTAATTTGTTAATTAAATTTCACAGTTAAATTTCACTAATTTTTAAGAGTTAAATTTCATTATTATGAAATTAATTATGAAATTTCTTAATTTTTAATTATTTTGTTTTATTTTCCCTCCTTCCTTCATTCTTTCATTCAATTAATGTGTTTATTTACTTAAGACTGTTAATTAGTTAAAGATAGCAAAGCAATACGAAACTATACAGAACAGTTTTCATTAAATTGTAATTATTTTGTTTTCTTTTCCTTTCTTCTTTCTATCTTTCTTTCAATTCATATGTTTATTTATTTATTTAATTCAGACTGATAAGTAATAATTAAACAAAAAACAAATAATACGAAACTATATTGAAACAGTTAAATTTCATTAAATTGTAAATATTTTGTTTTCAGTTTTTTTTCTCCTTCCTTCTTTCTTTTTTCAATTTGTTTATTAATTTGTTTAATGTTTGTTTGGAAAGCAATAGGTGCCGAATATAAAAATCAACTTGAGAAGTAGAAAAAGAAGAAAGAGAGAAAAAAAAAACAGATGAAGCGAAAAAAAATATGTATATAGAAAATATTATTGTTTATGTTATGACATTTCAAACGATAAACATGTTTATTCAGTTGCAAACACATATTTATTTTCCCTTTAAATATAAAAAAAGCAAATAAATAAATAAAAATAAAAAATAAACCCCTGTAGATCTGAATATTTAATGTCCACAGGAATACCTTATATTTATTTTCAACAAGCGATAAACAGCCAACTTTGGTAGACCTTATTTATCCAAGTCGGCACGAGGGGATGAAAGAGTCCTTTTAACAAGGGGTGGGATAGGCAAGCCACTAGGGATTCAAAAACAAAATAAAAAGACCAATAATAAGTCCCTACTACGTAAGGTCCCAACACGAACTTCTTTTTTGTACGCGGCAGTCAGAAAGCGTGTTTACGTTCACAGAATATATTTTTTTATTTATCTGTTTCTACATCCTTTTTTTTTCTCTTTTTCCTCTAATTTTTTTCCCTGCTGGATCAGAGAAGTTGTTGAGCGCTAGGAGTTTCAGTTCAGATATACGTATGCAACAGTGCGGATGTTCTAGCGGAAATGTTTGGGATATTTGTTGACATGGATACTTTTGAATGTGATTAATTAGTGATGTGAAAGATAAAATATTGGATTACATAAATACAGGTATGGAGATAAAATTTCCATATTCTTATGTGAAAAGATAAAAGATATCCACATGCATATTTATTAAAAAGAGAAATTAATATTGAAGTAAATGAAAAATTAAACTATTAATTTAGTTTTGATTTTTAATTATGTAATTAATTAGTTATGTGAAGGAAATAATGTCGGATTACATAAAAAAAGATAAGGATAAAAAAAACTGCGTTTTTATTAATGTTTGTATACAATATTGCTAATCCTCTAGCGATAATGTTTGGGCTATTTGTTAAAATTTATTCATTTGAATATGATTAATTAGTGATGTGAAAGATAAAATATTGGATTACATGAACACAGATATGGAGATAAAATTGAAATATTTTTATATAAAAAAAAATCATGCAATTTAATATTGAAGTAAATGAAAAATTAAACTATTAATTTAGTTTTGATTTTTAATTATGTAATTAATTAGTTATGTGAAGGAAATAATGTCGGATTACATAAAAAATGATACGGATAAAAAAAACTGCGTTTTTATTAATGTTTGTATACAATATTACTAATCCTCTAGCGATAATGTTTGGGCTATTTGTTAAAATTTATTCTCTAAGACTAATAACAGAAGTTTATATTGACGATATTGAAAAATTTAAATTGGCACTTGGTTTTGATTTTTAATTATATAATTAGTTACTTATATGAAGGAAATAATGTTGCATTACATAAAAAGGTTACTGAGAAAAAAAAAAACTGCGATTTTATTAATGTTTATATGCAATATTGCGGATGTTGTAGCGGGAATGTTTGGTATATTTGTTAATATTGATGCATTTTAATATGATTAGTTAGTGATATGAAAGATAAAATATTGTATTACATAAACCCAGGTATAGAGATAAAATTGAAATAATTTTATACAAATAAATAAATAAATAAATAATTCTTGCATATTTATTAATATTATAAATGAATATAAACGATATTGAATTTTTGTAATTTTCATAGTTTTGATTTTTAATTATATAATTGATTAGTTATATGAAGGAAATAATGCTGGATTATATAAAAAGGTTACGGAGAAAAAAAAGACTTCTGCGATTTTATTAATGTTTATATGTAATATTGTGGATGTTCTAGAAGAAATATATGTGGGATGTTTTTTGACATAGATACTTTTGAATGTGATTAATTAGTGGTGTGAAAGAAAAAATGATGGATTACTTAAACCCATGTATTTAGATAAAATTTATTTTTTTTATACAAAAAGAAAAAAAGTGGCATTGTGCATATTTATTAATAAACAAATTTTAATTGAAGATATTAAAAATTTTTAACATTCATTTACATTGGTATTTTTAATTATGCAAATAATTAATCAAATGGAAAGTGGTGAATTTTATATAAGCACGTTCGGAAATAAAATTTTTCGTTTTTATTAATGTTTGCATGCAATAATGATGATGTTCCAGCCAAGATGTTTGGGATATTTGTAGACATGGATATTTTAAAATGTGATTAATTAGCGATATAAAAGATAGAATATTAGATTACATAACTCCAAATATGGAGATAACATTACAGAATTTTATCTAAAAAAACTATATGTATATTTTTATTAATAAATTAAATTAAGAGTGAATTTGTATAATTAATTAATTACATAAAGGAGATAATATTGGATTACATAGAATCAAATACAGTAAAAAAAGTTCTGCTTTTTTCTTTTGTTTATATGCAAAAGTGCGAAAATGTTTAGGATGTAAATAAAGTTGCAACCTTTTATAAAAACTATTCATATATAATATATATTATATTTATAAAAAAAAATAATAGTAAATGTATCGGAAAATTTAAATATCCATTTAAGTGTACTTTTTTAATTATATAATTTAACAGATATATTAAGAAGATGATATTTAATTACATAGAGGTACGTACTAAGATAAATTTTACCCTTTTCCTTGGTATTTGTGTACAATAGTGCGGAATAGATGCTTTATCGAAGATATGTAGTATGTATGTTGATACAGTTACTTTAGAAAGCGAGAATTTAGTGATACGGAAAGAAATGAATTAAATAAAAACAGGTATAGAGATAAAAGTTCACCTTTTCTTTTCTACAAAAATTAGATATTCATTATACCAATAATAAAAATTAATATGGTATATAAGGAAGTTTTTTTTTTTGTTTTTTTTTTTTTTTTTACATTGGATTAAATTATTAGGTAGACTTCGTAAGAAATACTACTTATTACATTCTCCCCTATGTTGGAATTTCTGAAAATTTTTTGCAGATCTACGCCGATCATGACTCCTAAAACCCAAAAGCACCCCCAGTTCAGAACTTTATCTATCTATCTATCTATCTATCTACCTATCTATCTATATCACTTTTTATGAATACGATAACTTCCATAATTCTGCTCAAATCTCTTCCAAACTGATACATAAAATCAAGAAGCATAAAATCTCGGTGCAAAATTGGGCCGGGGGGGAAGGGGTTGTGACAACAGAAAAAATTCTTAATTATGATACATATCGAATTCGTTTAAAGTTATTATTACTTCCAGGAAAAGGCCCGAAAATGTATGTAGGACAGATGTTTGATATAATTAAAAATGGCCTCAAGAGGGGGGGGGGGGGGTATAGGGGTATAAGAAGAAAAAAATGCATAACTTCGTCAATTCACAAGATATCAGATCCGCTTAAATTTATTATAAATTGTCTTAATATTATCTACAACTTTTATACCAACAATTTTTTTATAGGACCAACTCTTACAGCAAAAAAATATTATAAACAAAAAAATCCTTGCCGGCTCCGCCTACAAACACAGGTAGATTTCGAAGCGGGCGGTCCCAATTGCCACCTTAAGGCAGGACGGTCATTTCTTCTGCAATTCCCAATAAACAGGCGCCCCACGGTCTGCCTCTTAGAAATCTACCTGTGCATGTAGGCCGAGCCGTCAGGGATATTTGTATAATTATGTTTACACATATGCAAGAAAGATACACAGTTAATTACATTGGGATCTGCAAGAAGAAAGTTTATCTGTGGTTTTCTTATAAAGATTTAATATTTGTATAATGGATATTCATTATGAATCTAATGATTATTTACATTTTCCACTTTGGTTTACACGTTTATTGAAAATCTATATTTGTTTTATTAAATACCAAAGGGATATGGGTAATATTGCATTAAGACAGAAATATGTTAAATAATTTCTATAGATTCATAAAATTTATATTAAATGCAATGGAAACTTATAATTTTATAATTTTGACATTTTAATGTTTTAAATTATTCAATTAATTAGTGATGCAATGTGCGCAACAACAGAAAATATGGAAGTAAATACATGTATGAAATTTCGGAATTTTTACTGTTGTTTGCATGGAACATTACGGACAACCTAGCGGATATGTTGGAGATATATTGTGACTTACATATACTTATTAACGTAAATAATTACTGATGTCAACACTAAAAATAATGGATTATATAGAAACAAAGCAGTGGAGATGAAATGTTGCAAGAAAAATTATATATATTTTTTGATTTATGTGTTTAATAAGATAATTAATTAGTGATGTGGTAGGTACGGTATTAAAAAAGGTAAAACAGAATGCAGTAATGAAAATATTTATTAATTAATTGCAGTAAAACCTCTAAATAACGGACACATCGGGTTGTCCGCAATTCAAAGGTAAAATATTTGTGTAGATGTTTGAAAAACTCTTGGTAAATAGACGTGTCCAATATTTGGGAGTTTCCGTTACGGAGGTTTCATTATATAGTTATAAAAAAGTAGTCAATGGAGACAAATGCAAATAGGGAACTTCAATTTCAAGAGAAGTTTGTTTACTACAGTCACATATGTATTTATTCAGAAAGATTTTTAAATTCTGTCGAAAGAAAAAATAAATTGATATATTATTAGAAATGAAGATCATTAAATTAAATCATCAAATTTACCAATTTTATAATTTTGTATAAATTTGTTACACAACTGAAAAGGAAACGTTTATTTCAGAATGAATAGAATCCGAAAAATCTATATTTCGTGTTGGAAAAACTTATTAATACACTGTAGAAACTACTGTAAAAAAATTTGTTTTTTTTTCTTTTGAATTTTTGTTTTAGAATTACTTTTTTTAAATCTCTCAAATATTATGGTTTCTGACTCTTCTCAAGATAAAGGAACGCTTTTCGAAATCGTGGATAACTCGGAAGATTTTGTGTTATATTTTCATAAACTATTTCTAGATCAAAAGACATTTCTCTTTTTTAACAGAGTAGAGTATAAATACTACACAAAATGTAATGAAAATCGTTATGTACAATATTTATTGGATATAATATAATATTTATTGTTTAACTAATGGGAACATATCAATAACTAATGCTGTCAAACTACATTGTTAAAAATTTGCAAAAAACTCTCCAATAATTCGGCCGTTTTTATAGAAAACAGTTACACAACCATAATTTAACGCTATTCTGATCATATAATTATATATAAAAAAAACTTTATATTAAAACATTTACAGTAGTAAATTTTGAAAGAAAAAAATATTCTTTAGAAAATACGTTTTAAAAAACTAGTTTAATACGTTTGAATAATATTAGTTACGATTAGTTGATTTCAAAATATCCCAATCAAAGAAATCTCTTTCTACACCTACACACAGACACAAAATTAAGAAAAAAAAATCTTCAAAAAAGATTTGACTTTTTTTATTTGTAACATACATTATTCAAAGAAATGTTTTTATGGATTCAGAAAAAGAAGGTAATTAAAAGTTTTGTCTTATCTTAATTAATCATCTGAATCTAAAATTATTTCAATTTATTATCAAATATCTTGTAACTAATTAGTGATAATGTAATGCGCTTTAGTCGAATGTTAATAAACATATGATACGTTCATATGTCTTCTTTTATCCTTGAAATTATTCTACTTTTTTTTTTCATAGGATACGTGATCAAAGCTTTTGGAAGTGTTTTATGTTTGCAATTAAACATAATGTATGTTTTTTTCTTATATGACAGATAGAAGAACATTATCTGCAAGAAAATACTGGAAAAATTGCACATTTTTCTGTTATCCGATGAAATAATAAAATAAATATTTATTTATAATGCATTATCTTTACGTAATTTGTGCTCATTAAATTAACCGACCCTTAGGTTACTGAAAGAGATGACCAAATTCGGCAGTACATGTATGCTTTTTAGGCGCGTTCGTAATTATATAAATATGTAGCTGATATCGTCGTCTGATCCGTCCGTCCGTCCATCAGTTCGGCTGTCCGCATATAACAGCGCAAAAACTGTCCAACCCAATGGTTTGAAATTTAAGATATATTATCTTTTCAGAATTTTGTCGAGACATTTCAAATTTTATGAAAATCGAATCAAAACTTTAGAAAATATTAATAAAAATATTTATTAAGAAATTTGAATTAATAAAAAATAAAAAATCGGTGCTTTTTTGTTATAGGAGCTTCCGAGGTTTAATCGTCAAGGCGACCGAGATACTAATTTTATGACAGAAATTAATCTGCAGGCGATATAATTGATTTCACAGAATTAAAAATCATCAAGATCTGAATATTTATATAACTAGCTATAGTACGAACGCGCTTCGTTTGTCGCGTTTGACGTACAATTTCCAATTTGTTTAATATATGTGTACACATTACTTCTGAATAGATAACCAATTCTTAGCTACAGAATACTAATAATTTTCGGTATATCAAAAAGCATTGCTGTAAGAAATTATCCAGTTTTCATACTGTTTTGCCGCACATTTTTAGCATTTTTTCGCCTTATTTAACTGTAGGAAAATATTCCAAATTTTATGAATAAACATGGTGGTTACAAATTCTGTGTTTAAAAAAATTAAATAGCAAATTTCTTATCATTAATCGTGGTGCCAGACTCCTTGGAAATTCCAAGAAGCCTGCGAACCTTGTTATCGAACACTCTGACCATGTAAGCTTCCTCAATTTAAACGTGCACTTTTAAAAATACGTGTTGTTCTAACAGATAATGTACGGTATTTTAAACAGAATATCTTCATTCCATGTAAAGTACAGATTTTCTCTGTTGCCCGGTTAGACATAATATCTTCATTCCATGTAAAGTACAGATTTTCTCTGTTGCCCCGTTAGACAGAATATCTTCATTCCATGTAAAGTACAGATTTTCTCTGTTGCCCGGTTAGACAGAAATACCTTCATTCCATGTAAAGTACAGATTTTCTCTGTTACCCGGCACTGATGTAGTTTTCACTAACTAGCAGAAAATTTTAAAATTTTAAGATTCTTCACTTTTGACTAGCGATCAAATTTGGAAATATCAGAAATATTGCAAAGAAAAATCGGAGTGATCTTGTAGAAAGAAGTTAATTATTCTAATTGTATCAGAAATTCTGTAAAGGAGAAGCAAGGTGATGTCGTATACAAGGCACTCGGTTTATATTAAACAAGATTCTTGTTATGTAACACAGAAAAATTTTGTTTAACATAGAAGAATTGAATAGACCATTTCAAAAACCACATAAGTCACAGAATCAGAGCTTTTCAGAAATTAAAAAAAACTGTATTATTCACAAGTAAACGAATTTTTATGGTTTTTTTTGGGCTGATTATAGAGTTTGGTTGGTTGATTGGTTTATGATGGCCGATTATCTGCTCGAGGGATATAGGCCCTAGGAGAGAGGCCCTCCGTGGTGGTCTTTCTAAGGGATCCTAAACCGTATTTACGGCAAAGTTAGAAGAAAACCACGGAAAACGCAGAAGGGTTAGGTTAACGAGCGCGACAGGAGTTTGAACCCAGCACCTCCCGTCTACCAGCTTTGAGAACAGAACCTCTCAGCCACTGGTGGGGCCTATAGAGTTTGGACTTCAAAGTTTGTAAATATCGAATAATTTTTATAATTTATGAAGAATAAAAAGAAGAATAACTGAAAAACTGTTCCTGACTGATGTTGTTTTAGAAAGAAACAAGGTTACGTGGTATTTAATTTAAACAAAACAGTCATATTAAATATTATGTTTAATCAAAATTAATGAAGATAGCACTTATACAAGAACATTTCTATGTTTTAACATAGTATTCCAATGCAAATGGTAATATGGTAATGTAATATGGTATCCGTATGTAATCTGGTATTGCATGCAAAAACCACTTAAGTCGCTGACTGTATGTCGTTTAAGTAATGAACAAAAATTAGAAGAGGAAGGAATACACAGACTTATGTGGTTATTACCCAGTTCATGGCTTTACATTTAAGAAAACATTTGCGACAAAAAAGTATATTTGGAAAAAACTTGACTTATCTGGTAGCAATACAAGATAATTCTGACATTTTTTCCTACTTTCGTTTATTCAAATTTTCTGTTATAAGAGAATAAAGCAATAACCACATAACAAATTTAGAAAACTTTTCCTTGTTTTCTCTGAACTAATATATTAGGTTTTGTTCTCCTGTTTTTCATTAGTAAATCGATCTTTTTCTATTCCAATCAAGAAAATATGTCCAAGCTTTGTTAACTGTAACTACACATTTCCATTTTTCACTTGTCAAATAATTTTCGTAAAACAATCTGCACATAGTCTTACGCTGCGAAATATATTTTCGCATTAGGCAGTGAACATCGTGATTTTTTTTTCATTAGCTTCAAATCAGATTATATATATATATATATATATATCTTTGTTAGGTATGCATTTTTTACTTTATCCCAGTCAAATGTAAGCTTTAACGTTTTTTCCCTTTTCCACTTACTTTACGTGTAAAAATATTAAAACCATGCGTTTCACACCTCTTTTAAATAATCGAATAAGAGTATTTCTCTTCGTAAAGCGCAAATACACAGCCTTCGATCCATTGTTTATTTTCCAGCGACATTTTAAAGAACAGACTATTTTTAACGATGCAGACAATAATTAATCCTTCTTGATGACATATTGGTTTTATTATTTTTTTTTAATTTATATTTAAATCATAGAAAAAGTCAAAATCGTTGCAAAAATGTGTGAACACCCACTGTAATACATTCATACTTACCACCCCCTCCCCCATTTTTTTTATTATCAAATAGTTAACACATGTATGTAAATAAAATCGTCTTTGGAATGCACCATCACTTAAAGGACAACACACCGATTATAAACTTATAATATCTGTAAGACATCTACGGGAATCTCCATGATCTGCCTAAATAAACTTTGAATTTCCTTGTGAAGTTTAATTGCATTAAAATTGACTCTCTCTATATATAATCTTTGAATTAAAAAAATGAGAGATTTATTAATTATATAAGCCTATAATTTGCAAAATTGTTTTTCAGTGGTTTACAAATATTTTAAGTCATCAAAAAACAAGTTACAGATTCTTCTTCTTCTTCTTTTTTTTTTTTTAATTAAAACATTATAGAACTTGTATCAAATACCATTTAAGTATTTGTTTCTCGAAATATTGGAACAAATTCTTCCCCCTTTTTTTTTTTCCATTTATAATATATCGTAATGGCTTTTGTCAGTAACATGATTTTCTTCTTAGATATATAAATCGTGATCTTCTTCACAAAAAGCAATTCTCGAGACAAAATGATTTTATTTTATCCAATTAAACGCTCAACGACTGTAAAAAATACGACCACTCTCACCTGCTCAGTGATATAATTAAACCCTCTTTAGATGAAAGCGTCCATCGAATACATCATCATCTCCATCATTACACAATTACGATCATGAATGTTGAACTGGGTATCACCCAGAGCATTCTCTGTTTGGTTTTGCGTTTTGTACTGCGCAAGCTTGGATGAAATTCTTGAAGATTTATTGGCGAGGAAGTTGAATATACATGTACAATGGCTGATGAAACGATTTAAAAATGATAAAGTAAACTGAAAAATGATAAAGTGGCGTAATAGTCTTTTCAGAGGTTAGATTCACAGAAAAAAAATTTCCGTCATTTTATCACAAATATTTAAAAAACATGAATGCTCTTTTTTTTTTTTTTTTTTTTTTTTTTTTCAAGGAAATAAAACACTAAAATAAATCTAAAAAATCGTATCAAATACCATTTCGATAGTTTCTTTTCTAAAAATTGGAAAAAAAATCTTCCTCTTTTTTTTATCCCATTTGTAATATACAGTGATGGCTTTTGTCAGTAACAAGATTTTCTTCATAGATATATAAATCGTGATCTCCTTCACAAAAAACTATTCTCGAGACAAAGTGATTTTTTTTAATACAATGAAACGCTCAACAACTGTAAAAAATACGATCACTAACACCTGCTCAGTGATATAATTAACCCTCTTTAGATGAAAGCGTCCTTAGAATGCATCATCACCTCCATCATTACACAGTTACGATCATGAATGTTGAACTGGGTATCACCCTGAACATTCTCTGTTTGGTTCTGCACTTTTTACTGAACAAGCTTGGATGAAATTCTGGAAGATTTGTCAGCGAAAAAATTGAATGTACATGTACAATGGCTGAGAAAATTATTTAAAAATGATAAAGTAAACCTTTTTTTTTAAGGAAATAAAACACTAAAATAAATCTAAAAATCGTATCAAATACTATTTCGATAGTTGCTTTTCTAAAAATTGGAAAAAAAAAATCTTCCTCTTTTTTTATCCCATTTGTAATATACGGTAATGGCTTTTGTCAGTAACAAGATTTTCTTCATAGATATATAAATCGTGATCTTCTTCACAAAAAGCAATTCTCGAGACAAAGTGATTCTATTTTATCCAATTAAACGCTCAACGACTGTAAAAAATACGACCACTCTCACCTGCTCAGTGATATAATTAACCCTCTTAAGTAGATGAAAGCGTCCTTGGAATGCATCATCACCTTTATCGTTACACAATTACGATCATGAATGTTGAACGGGATATCACCCCGAGCATTCTCCGTTTGGTTCTGCGTTTTGTATACAGAACAAGCTCGGATGAAAGTCTGAAAGATTTATTGGCGAGAAAATTGAATATACATGTACAATGGCTGAGAAAATGATTTAAAAATGATAAAGTAAACTGAAAAATGATAAAGCGGTGTATTAGTCTTTTCAGTGGTTAGATTTACAGAAATATACTCTTAGCCATTTCCATAAATCTTAAAAGTGCATATAAATGCTTGTTTTTTTTTCTTTTCTTTTAAGAAAAAAAAAACAGGTTTTCAACACTGTGTGCGTTAGAGGTTTGCACAGGATCGGCCCGAAACTCGAAGAATTTTTTGTCATAACACCCGGGCTGGACCGGGCCTGATCTTTCTTTCTGCGACGGGCCGGGAAAGATTTCTAGTTTTTGAGGTCGAGCTCGATTTGGACTTCTTTCGTCCTCCCGAACCCATATTGAGCTGGAATTTTATTCATTGATTTATGTTAAAATAAAGTGATTTTGTACATCTTTTGGAAATTTAATTTTGTTTAATAAATTAGAAAAAAATATTTAAAATAGTCGGAAAATGATAAAGCGGTGTAATAGTCTTTTCAGTGGTTGGAAATATACTCTTAGCCATTTCCATAAATCTTTAAAGGGCATATAAATGCTTGTGTTTTTTTTCCTTTAAGAAAAAATAAAACAGGTTTTCAACACTGTGTGCATTACAGTTTTGCACAGGCTCAGGCTCGGCCCGAAACTCGAATTGTTTGTCATGACACTCGGGCTGGACCGTGCCTGGTCTTATTTCTTTTCGGGCCGGGCCGGGCTGGAAAAGATATATGGTTCTTCATGCCGAGCTCGACTTGAACTTCTTTCTTCCTCCCGAACACATATTGAGCTCGCATTTTATTCATTGATTTTTGTTAAAATAAAGTGATTTTGTACATTAGTTTAATGAAATCTTTTGAAATTTAATTTTGTTTAATAAATTGAAAAAAAATTAAAAAAAAACCCTGCCTTTTTTCTCTGTATGCTTTTAAATTGTCATTTCTTTACCATATTTTCTTTCATTCTAAACTACGTTGGTTTTCTTACTGAATCATCGCTGAGAAAAATAACACTTTTAAATCTGGGTAAATCAATGTTTTCATTTTGTTATGAAACTTTTTGTTTCAAATAGGACGACCCAATGCTTTCAAATCTGAAATACCAGAAATACTCACAATATTGAAACATGGGCGTACTCAAAACTGAGCACATAGAGGTCAATTCATACCTATTTTTTAAACATGGGCATACTCAAAAATGATTAGAATCAGTTCAAACTCATTTTTCAAACATGGAAATACTCAAAAAGGAGCACATAGAAGTCAGTTTATACTCATTTTTGAAACATGGACATACTCAAATATGAGCACATGATGTTTTATTCTTGAGTGTGTGCATGTTTTCAGAAATGAGTATATACACATATTTCAAACTTGAGTAATTTTGATTCGGAGCCTTTTTTACTATGCGACATACTCAGATTTGAGTATTTTTCGCTCAGTTTTGAAAATGTCGTTTTTAGAGCGATCATTTGAATGTAATTGTATACGTCAATTTTTTATAATGAGTATGTTTATGTACATAAGTGTTTAAGTTATAGTCATTAATATTATTGTTATTCCATATTACATGAATTGCGGACATATAATCTGAAAAAAAAAATCTGTGAATAAGTGTGCTTTTTGAATAATTTTCAGAAATATCGGCATGTTTTGTAGAATTTTAATCAATCCGGCCTGTACCCGTGTGAAATTTTTAGATTCCGTAACGGCTCATGCAACTCATCCGGGTTTATGTGGATTTTTAACCCTTTTTTTAGACCGCTGACCAGATTCCTATCTGCCAGGCTTTTCCCACCTTAACGGGTTGATGTCTGGCAATGGGATGATGCCTGCTTGTTGCCTTAATTGCTTTTTCTTAATTGGCCCGCTGCTAATTGATTTATTGATTTTGGATGAGACGGTTCAGTACTGCACAGTGTAGCGAAGTCTTGCCGGACGGGTGTGAGATTCTGGGATATTTACTGATTCCACGCTGCATTGCTCACCCATACGTCATGCCGTCGCTACGCGAGTTGGTCTCGTAATTTAGAACCGTGATCTGGTGACGAGACGTTCACCTGCCTAGGCACCCCCAGAGGTGTAATTCACAAGGAACTTGGAGGAGTTTAAACCCACGACGGATTTTACATGCACCAGAGCCATTAGCATACATGACTGGTTGTTAGCTTTTATTACAGGACGGGGCAATAAAGTTTTTGTACAGGCTGGATAGGGCACGAACCGAATTTTTAGATTTCGCAACCAGCTGCGCCGGGCACAGGCCGATACCGGGCCTGTACATTTCTTTCCTTGCATACTTGTAGTGCGCGTAAGACAAAGACTTAAGAAAGTTTGATCACCATTACATAAATGACTTATAAAATGACTTATAGATAATTTAAAATGAAAAAATCTTTAAAGCTATTGCTTAAATATTATATTATTATTTTTTTTAAATGTGAAAAAATATAAATATTATTTAAGTTTAATTTTAAAATTAACCACTCTATAGTGGTAAATGTATTCCAATATATTACATACTCCAATAATTAGAATCATTGTATGTGGTTTATCGCAAACATTTTTCAAGGAAATTCAACATTTCACTTGCAATAATGTTGATGAATTACAGTGTGATATAAGCATTTCACGAAATCTGAGTCATTAAAAAGATAGAAATTAATTTGCAAAAAATTCTACCGGTGTATCCAATATCCATATATACAAATTACTCATTCCGTCACACATAGCATGAAAAAATTGGAAAAAAAATTGCATGTGGAATTTTACAATAAAAAATGCTGACAATTGAATTGAAATGGCCATAATTTTTTTTTCTCCTTTTTTCACAGTGTAAAAATTCATTTCAATATTTAAAAAAATGAAAAGAAAAGACCGGAAAATTTTAGACAACATCGAACTATTTGTATATATTTAACTTTGATTCGGTCGAATAACAATCAAATAAAAATAGTTGATTGTCAGTAAATAATAAAAAATTAAATATGAGTAAAACAATGAAGAATGTAATAATTTTCGCAAAAAATCCGCTTTTGTCAATTAATAGTTTAATATTAATTAAAATTTTATAATTAAAATTATTCAATTTACTTATTTAGCAAATATATAACGTAATTTATGAAATTTTATAATTATACGTTGAAAAAACATTTTAGAAATATGCCTAACAGATAGTATAAATAATGTTTCTTTTTCATTTCCTGTTGCCATGTAATAAAATCAAACGGATGAAAAGTTACATATTTTTAAATAAATTGTCTACTTCTCGCTTTCAATCAAGCATAAATCAAAGCGGCAAATTTTCCATAATCGGGGATCACACCAAATTTACCTATTGTAGCTGGTTTTTATTTTTATTTATTTATTTATTTATTTATTTGTTTGTTTGTAACAACATGAATTGCAGTCTTAAAATTAGGCGTGAATTTTCCGATAAACATTGAATGCTTATGAACGAGAGTTAATTCAACGAGCCATATTTTAAGGCAGATATATCAAATTCATGTGAATATATGTGTTTCTATTTATTTGTATTTCTTGGGATGGCGTCATTTTCCATACACGCATTCGTAAAAGCGAAATAATATAGAAGGTGAATTTACACTTAAAAATAATGACTAAGTTTGTTTTAAACAAGTTGGAAATTGTACGTGAAACGTGACAAATGAGATGCGTTTGTACTATAGCTAGTTATATAAATATTCAGATCTTGATGATTTTTTATTCTCTGAAATGAATTATATCGTTTGCAGATTCATTTCTGTAATAAAATAAGCATCTCGATCGCTCGACGATTAAACCTCGGAAGCTCCTATAACAATAAATCACTGATTAAAAAAAAAATCAATTTTCTTAATAAATATTTTTATTAATATTTTCTAAAGTTTTGATTCGATTTTCATAAAATTTGAAATGTCTGGACAAAATTCTGCAAAGATAATATATGTTAAACTTCAAACCATTCGGTTGGGTAGTTTTTGCGTTGTTATATGCGGACGGACGGACAGACAGACGGATGGACTAGACGAGACAATAGGTGCCACGTATTTATATAATTACGAACGCACCTAAAAATGACAAAGCTACGAAAAAAATTCAAAATACGTAAGAGTACATTCGGATTATTTTTAAGTAACCATCTGTAACTGCATAATAATAACTTGTTTTAGAATGAAATAAAGAAATAGGAGTGAATCGAATACAAAATAACAGAAAAAATACTTTCTCCAACAATCACAAATATTCACAATTAACAAACAAAAACATTCTTAATATTAAAAATTTAACTGAAGATTTTAAATTTTGTATAATAGCTTTACAAAAATCAAAACAAACAGTATAAAAATATCGCTACATACATGCGTCTTAAATTTTCTTCTAACATTTCAATAGCATTTTTCGCTGCAAGATGAAAAGTAAATCTAAATCTCACAATAATCTCTAAGAAAAATATTTTTCTTTAATTTAACTGTTCCTTTACTAAGTCGAACTGAAATACCTCCTCTTACGTAACTTAAATTGAGAATCTCTTATCTTTTTCAAAATTTATTCCATTCTTGTGAATAATTTTTTAAAGTATATATCAAGTAAAAATTCTGGCGATATTTTATTTTTGCGGTTTGCATGCAATTAAAATATGCATTAAAACATTTGTTTTTAATTCTGCATTCATTTTATATTCATTACCATTAACATGCTTTTCTCATTAAGAAAATTAGGGGATCCAACCCGGACTTTCCATATTACAGAATACCATTTTTATAAATTGAAAACTCTAATACATTTTTTTTTCATTTAATATATATTTTTTAGATTGGCCAACAACAACACGAAAAAATACTTTTATAGGAAAAATATCAGTTATGTGTTCAAATAAAGTTTTGAAATTTATAATAAATATACTTTCGTATTAGAAAAGTACAGTGAAAGAATCCCGTTTTGGGGCAGTTTGCCATAATAAATGCAACAGAGATAAAATTTGGTCCAGTTGTTCATTGATGGCTACTGATGACTATGTAAAAAGTCCTGATGGATAGGAAGTGAGTGGGGGGAGGAGGGGCAAAGATAAGGCACTTTTTTTAGTTTTTACAAATATCTCAGAAACTGTTGGTTTTAATGAAAAAATTACTTTGACATAAATTAAAGAACATAAAATTCTCTACAAATGAAAGGTATATACAGCAGAACCTCGGTTATTCATCAGTCACAGGACCGGAGCTTTGACAATTTTCCGAAAAAAAAAAATCACTTTCTTTTCAAATTTATTTACTGAATGTCTATTCAAATTTATTAAATATTGTCACAAGAAAAAGAAAACCGAAAACAACTTAACTTCTTATTATCCACATGCTACATCGACTGACGAGTGATGAATAATCGCGAGGGAGGGAATGTTTACGATCAGCGGGAAGACAAACCACGTGATCGGGGTCTCCCTCTCCACACACTTTATATTTCTATCTGTGTTCCTTTCGTGCATTCAGTTAGTTTCTATAACCCAGTATGGGGACCATGGTAATAGAATACCTATTTATATCTCCCTGATGGGGACTCAGGGCTTAATTTGTGCCGGAGCCCACCGGAGCTCAGCTCAGGTACTTCTCTGTTTTTAGTAAATATTTTAATATTGGCCAGAATTCACCGGAGCACAGTGCAATAACGCTTCCGAAAAACGAATGCTAAATTACCCTTACCTTTCCCTCCCCATCTCCAATCTTTTGCCTTCTTTTGTATAACTTATAAGTGATGTAATGTCTTGCTCACGTAAGAGATGGAGATGAAGCAAGCTCGAATTTTATATCAGTCTTCGGGTTTGGGCATCCTGTCTTAATTCAAAATTTTATTTATTTCCATTTCAAATCATTTTAATGCTATTTTGGTCTGAATAAAGAGTAAACAGAAATAGTCTTTTTCTATTCTAAATAACTGCAAACTATTAATTTTTTTTTTTGCTAGCACTATTTCCGAATCATAATCCTGAGCTTATGTATTTGCAGAATTCTGCGATTAATTACATTAAGATTAGGCAAAGGTTTCTACTTGGAAGTAGTATTAGCTAAAATGTGGAATTGTTGATAGCTAAGTATACGCAGATAGATGTATTTAAAAATTTTATTTTGCTAAATAAAAAGCAATGCTTTACATTTTGAAAATAATGTATGAAATATAAATATGCAGATTGGTGTGACAGCGTAGGGGAAGGGGAGGGGTACGCTACGGATGTTAGTTCTGCAGAATATTAGGGCTCCGGTACTTGTTTCCATAGAAATAAAGCCCTGGGGGATGTGGATCATAAGTTCATAGTACAGTGGAAATCCAGCTATACATTACCTGAGTTGTACGTTTCCCTCAGTTAAACGTTTCAACTCAGCGGCCCCGGCCGTTCGCCGTTAAAAATTAGCTGAGTTATACGTTTTTGAGTTATACATTTTCCTCAGTTATACATTACGTTTCTGCGCCCCCGTGCGAAATTTTGACTCACTCGTTTTGCAGATACGTTTTGCAGAAAATAATTTTTCGGGACCTTTTCTATGCATTGCCTTCCATCCCTGCTAACAACCGCTCTACAGTTTCTGGGAACCAAACACACCACGCACGAAACAGAGCACAGGAGAGAGGGGACAGGAAACGTTACTTTGCCGAAAAAGAACAATCGAAGATTAGTGATTACGTATTTCAATAAGATTCAGTAAACTACTGAAATGATTTACATAGCAAAGCGTTTTCAATGACTTCCTTTAAGTACCCTATGTGTGTCAAAAAGTATATTTAATAAAGGTTTTATGATAAAATAACCTCATGTGTACTTTTCTTATGTAATTTTTTTTTACTCTGTTCCATTACCGCGAATTCATGTCATGGGTGCAATAATACTTTCGAAACGTCCGTTTTCATTATAAAAGGCAATAAATACCTCAACTACACATTCTCCCGATATATTTTTTTTTAAAAGGTTCTGGTAGTCCATTAATTTAGTTATACGTTTTACTGAATTATACGTTTTTTTGTTTGGTCCCGAGCAAAACGCATAACTGGAGTTCCACTGTAGTTCGCATTTATAGTAGTTAATATCGCGTTTATAGCAGTTAACAACTTTTGCGCTCATCATATCAATGGATAAGTGTTTCATTTGTGACGCAGATGTTGATGAGTCTAGTGGTGTTGCGCAAGTGGGTGAAAAGGGGATCGATCGCAAGTTTAAAAAATAGAAGTATTCAAAGACAGGACCAAAAATTTCAGCAACTGGAATATATCCCGTTTCTGAAAGTGCTCACTCCGCGCCGTAAAAATTACACCACACCTTATAGCATTAATGCAGCATTAAGAACGCTCAGAAATGAGTAGACACCATCAACCAGTAGAACAACTCTGCGGTCACTCTGTAGGCTACTCTGCGGTCATCAGTACCCATTTCGATTTCAAAATGAGGTGCTTCATTTGTACTGATTTGATTACTTTGTACTGAATTCCTTTGCAAAGTGAAGAATTTCTCAGTAAGAATTTTATGTGGTTCGAGTCTAAAAAACAAAGGGTCCAAACAAAGAGTCCTTGAAGCCGCAGAAATGAGAAATGATCAGTGGGGAGAAGAATTTAAAATTTGCCTTTGTAATGTGGTTGATTTAATTGCTGCTGATGGAATTTACCCTCTTGATTGTTTACAGAAATTTTATCTCAAGTCAAAAGAAGGTAAACGAGGACTGTCAGAAACAGGCTATGTTGT
The DNA here is from genome assembly GCA_963931845.1 of Maratus michaelseni. Classification (NCBI taxonomy): domain Eukaryota; kingdom Metazoa; phylum Arthropoda; class Arachnida; order Araneae; family Salticidae; genus Maratus; species Maratus michaelseni. Next base: position 57,980,324 of record OZ007597.1, read on the forward strand.
TGAAGCCATGCAAAAAATTTGCTCATTTTTTGAAAATAAGGATCATTGCCAACATGCCTTGTCGTTTGCTTTCAGTAGTAAATGGTCGTGTCCCAGATGAACAAACAGTGAAAGCTAAACTAAAACAGAGATATGCAAAGAGTATCATCGTAACTAAAAATTCAAGAAAGTTTCATTCCGTTTGCTTTATTGACACAGAAATGAAAGTGCTATCAGATTCATGGTACGAAAACAACAACAACAACAACAAAAAGGATTCTGATGAGGAGCGACTAAGAATTTTACAAACTGCACCAGCAATCATTAGGGAGGATATCCAGTCAATAGTATATGATGTATATGATTATACGTGCTATTCTACAAGTAATGACTTCCTCAGGGATGCCAAAAGTGATATTCCTAAATCTCTCAGCTATTTTCTGGAGCATATGTTCGTGAAGAAGAAAGTTCGGCAGAACGATGCTGCTCGAGAAAGAAAATGCATTACAACAGGCCATGCCATTATATCAGCAGTACGTCCATTGTCTTTTGTTTTCCAATATAGATCGACCTTTGTGTACTCTTGTACAGAAAGTATGGCCACAAGAACTTAGGCGATCTCATTTCAAATTTGGGGTTTTATTCGGTATATTATGAGTCCCGACTGTTGAAATGTCTGCCCTTCAACATGGTCAACCAAATTTACGAGGGATGTTCTTTCCGTTTGTTTACGATAACGTTGATTTTAATATTTCCACGCTCGATGGATTCAAAACATTTCCCTCCATCCGTGGCATAAATTGTGCAACACCAGCACTTGTCGGAAGTTGCTCGCTAGTCATAAAATTAACAGAAATGCCTGCTACTAAGGCTGTTGGTAAGTTGGGAGTTATTCCATTAAATACGATTGAATTCACTGGCCCAGTTTTTAAAAATGTGAAAATGGATGATCTGGGAGTATTGGCAGAGGATATACTTCTGCCCAACACCTGTTACACTTTGTGGATGGATGCAAAGTGGCTGCATACGTCCACTTATTGGAATATTCCTGGAGTCCTGGAATGGAAAGAATTTATGCAATCAATAAAAAAAACATAAAAATTATGAAAAGATAAAGGTTATTCTTCTTCCTTTCGTCAATGCACCACTATCTAATTATGACACTGTTTGCATAGAATTACAATTTGCAGCAGATGTACGTGTCAAAATTGATCAGAAGCTGTTGTTCAGAACGTTTGACCAGCCACTCTATCTAAAATGTAGATAAATAGTTGCCACATCTCCACCAGATTTCACTATGTTGTCAAAATATGTCGTGAGACTTTGTGGCTTTCACCTTCAGATGTAATTTTCGGGATTCATCGGTTCTTCATGAACGGAAGTGGTTTGAACAGGGCAAGGAAGAAGATGAGTTGATGATTATGGATCCTAATGACTCATCCTTTTCCGCTGATGATCATGTTCCAAGAAAAAAAGCCATAATGATAATGACTCCTTTTAACGACTTATCTACTACATAATTACATAATATCTATGTAATTATAAATTAGTATTTACCTGCATTTAGTTTTATCCATTTTTATACTCACAATTATAATGTTTCGCATCAATAAATATTTCATTAATGATGAATATTTATCTTTCATTAACTGCTTACTGGCCATTATCGCGTGCAGCATTGCAGTATTGGAGTGTTGTCTGTTTTCTTTTTTTGTGACAATATTTAATAAATTTGAATAGACATTAAGTAAATAAATTTGAAAATAAAGTGATTTTTTGTGGAAAATCCGTCAAGGTTCCGCTTTTGTGACTGACGGTTAACCGATTTTTTCCTGTATATACCTGGTATTATAGAGAATTTTATGCTCTTTAATATATGTCAGAGTAACTTTTTCATAAAAACCCACAGTTTCTGAGATATTTACAAAAAACAAAAAAAACTGCTTATTTTTGCCCCCTCTCCCTTGCTCACCTCCTATCCATTAGGACTTTTTACACAGTCATTAGTAGCCACCATTGAACAAATGTACCAAATGTTATCTCTAGAGTATTTATTATGGCAAATTTTCCTAATTTGACTGCACTATATTAGCCGCATGTCAGAAGTTTACAGCTGAACAAATCGCTGAAGATTTCGCTACTTACAGCAGACTTTTTTATTCTGTTTATTACAGTTGCTTCAACGCGAATTTTGATTGCATGTCTGTTAAATTTGTGTTTTATTTATACATTTTTATTGTTTTATGTATTTGTTGATGAAGTTACATCATAAAAAATCAGCAAATTGGGATACAGTTTTCAAACAAATTGCATTTGAAAGTACTATAATTTTTTCCTTGTTTGAAGGTGTAAAAATTGAAATTGTGCGACGTTTAAGAAGTTAAAAAAAAATTGCAGTAAAAGCGAAATGTATTGGTCACGTGTTGGCACCGTGAATATGACGTCAATGTCACTCACCGACATTTTTAAAATCTATAATAGAGATTCTATGAATTTAAAAAAGGTGGTACAAAGTCAAGCTTAAATGGAAAATGAATGAGAAGTTAATTGGATTTTGACTGAAGACGCTATTTAATATCTAGAATGCTTTACAACATAATCTGTAAATGTGGCAAAAAAGTTTTTGATATAGCAAAAATAATTACAATAGATTAATGAATCTTTGCAGACATCCACAATTTCAAAAACATATTTCTTATCTTCCGCAAGAATTTGGATGATAATTAATTAGATGGCTCAAAATTAAATAAGTTTTCAAGGTTTACGGAAACTTTTCTAATATAAAATGGTCAGGATATTTCACTGGTTTTTTTTATATGTGTTGCCCTATAGTATTGACTATCAAATCATGACAACAAAATCTTTGCTGTAGTTCACGCATGCGCAGCTAAAATTTATTTCATAAAAATACCTATATCTCATCAAATATTCCATATATTATTATTTTAATCACAGTATTCTATTTCTACGATTTTTTGTAGTGATTTTTTGTATGATTTTTTGATTGAGTGAGGAATCTTCCTTAGCCCCCTCGAGACGAGCGTCCCGTTTGAGTTTTTTCTTTTAATATAACTATTTCTGAATAGTAATCTTCGCCTTAAATTAATTCTTTTAATCCTTGATTGTTATTCGTTAATAGTGGTGTAAAAAATAAACTCCTTACGCACACTACATACGACATATATGGATTTGATACTTTTTCCAAAGACGTTAAACCTAATGCACAACACACTAATCGCTCGAACGATGTTTTTCCATGATTAATTTGTTTTTATCAAAGATAACATGTTTATTTATTGATTATTAAAATCAATAAACAATTCTGTTGCTTAAAATGACAAGAATAATATAAAGATAAATTTTTTTGGAAGAATTAACTTTAGCAAATATTCATAAAATCTCAAATTATCTTAAAAAAAAAAAAATACTGTAAATATTTTGAATGTCACTTTGAACTTAAAATGTGAAAATATCGCTTAACGAAATTCATATTCTTAAAGTTAATATTAAAAATAATAGTTTAAAACAGGCTGCAATCCTTAATGTTTTTTTTTACATTTACTGATATTTTAGCCAATAAGCATAAAATTTAAAATTATCTAAAATAAACTTTTAAATATTTTAAATATCACTTTAAACTTAAAATGGGAAAATATCACGTATCTAAATTAACTTTTTTAATGTTAATATTAAAAATAATACTTTAGAACGAGCTGCAATTCTTACACTTTTTCTAACAATTACTAATATTTATGCAAGAAGATACAAAATAAATTTGACTCTAAAGCAATCTCAAAGAAAAATATTTTTCTTGATTCAAAAGTTCCCTTTACAAAGCCGCTTTAAAATTTCCCCTTTTATAAAATTAACTTTAAATGAGAATCTCTTATCTTCGCCCTTAACATCTTTTTCTTCTTCATTTTTTTTTGAGTCATTTATTAAAACTTTTGAGTATAATTTAGACGATCTTTTGTTTTTGTGAAAGTCATGGCAGAAGAACAATGGGGCAAAAAACAAAAGTTTATTCACCATTCACAGCCTGTGAATAAACTTTTGTTTTTAGCCCCATTTATTTAAAATTCTTTTTCATTCTCATTTTCTCATCTTTGAACTTTCTTGGACATTAAAAGATTGATTATATGGGTAAGCACAAAGTCTTGCCCTGATTATAAATAGACATACGGGTGTTTGGACTCATTGTAAATATTGTTATAAAGTTTATAATAAAACCACATAATAAAATTTCAACGCATGCCCCCATGTTAGCTCGGAGAATATCAACGTGGTATTCTAGTTCTTGCCAGGTGTTCGTTAACATGTCTGCTGTAACAGTACATGCAACATCTTTTATCCTACACTTCAGTTCTTCAACGTCAGCAACTGGTGTGGCAAAGGCTCTGACTTTATATAGCCCAAAAATAACTAGTCAGATGTGCCAATCCTAAAACCTTTTTCTATCTCATACAAGTTTCACATACACCCAAAACGAATCAGCACCAATTTATGTCAAAGTCTAATTGAATCTAAAGTTTTATTAAATTCCGTGCTTTAGTTTTTGAGATATGACTATGTCTAAAATCATGTAAATCCAGAAAAATGCAGCACAGCAGAGCCATCTTTTGAGAGATTCGCACCAAAACATAATTAATAACAACTTATGTCAAGGTCTAACAGATTCTGAAGTTTGATGAATTTCTGTGCATTAGTTCTTGAGATATAGCTATCTTGAAAATCATGAATAAAGTATTATAGCAGTACCACCCATTAGGCTGTTTACATAGGGCTGTTTACACCAGAACGTAATATTCGTTTATTTATGTGAAGATCTAACAGAATTTGAAGTTTGATGAAATTATGTGCAGCAACCATCTGTTCCTAATCTAAAGTTTTATATCTAAAATATCCATTATTTATATCCATTTTAAGTTTAAATCTCAAGTTTTATTAAATTCCGTGCATTAGTTTTTGAGATAGAGCACCCACAAAATTTTTGTCACAAACAGACAGACAGACAGACAGAGTCACAGACAGAGTCACATAGAGTCATAACATAGACAATAATTTCCTAAAAACAGTCAAATCGTGTTCAGGACCATCTAAAACGCATAAATCCGCCAAAAACCGGAAGTCGATTTTTTTATGAAGTATGTGATTCTATTAAAAACTTTATAACAGTATTTACGAGGGTCAGTCAATAAGTTAGTTGCTCTGCTTAAGAAAACAAAACAAAATCGAAACTTTACAATAACTTTATTTGTATCCTAAAATTCCATGCAAAAAATAATTTTTCGAAATAATTACCTCCGTTATTTACATATTTGTCGAGGCGTGACAAACATTTTTCAATGCCTTCTGCAAAGAAATCCCGTCCAACAATCGATAACCATTCTTGGTTTGCAGCTTTCACCTTGTCATCCGAGTGGTATCGTCACTTTGAAAGTTCTTCTTTTATGGACGAAAAGCATAGAAGTCACAAGGTGCAAAGTCTGGACTATAACGAGGGTGACCCCACACTTCTCAACTAAACTTTTTCGTCCGTTATCAAACATGTTGCACCATTTCGTGATAGCTGGACGTGGCATTGCATTTGCACCATATACTTCTTGCAACTGCCAATAAACTTCAGTGCAGTTACACCTTTTCATCCACAAAAGGCGAATCACAGCATGCATTTCCAATTTGGACGACATTTGCAGCTCTCGAGACATATTTACGGCTGATTATCAGACAAACTAAAATTGTCACACGAAAGCCGCTACGTCACACGATACAGATAAATATCTGCAGTGTTGCTACAAAGTTTCATCAAAATAGCCTTTCACCGATAATAATTTTTACGAAGGAATGCAACGAAATTTTTGACTGACCTACGTTCAATGTATCCAAACAACCATATGTCTAATTATTATAGTTTTCGCACAAAAAATATTTATAATCAGTCCAACTCAAGATTAACTCAAGATTTTGTGCGCACCCTGCATGTTTTCTAATCTTTCCTTTAGATTAAAAACACTTTTTTTTAAAAGTCACCTATGTCTTTAGTTAACTCATAGACTATTGAGATTTTTAGTAAGAGGATGACCAGATTAGCTCCAGTGCAGGAGAAAATATCGCCGACCAAACTCGTACGGAAAAAAAATCTCGCTACGGCAGAATCTCGCACGGACAAAATATCTAAACTAACAAAACTCTGTGACCCTACAACTCCAAGGAATCATGGCCTACAGAGTCTTACATTGTTGACCACAGGCCTCGGGGTGCTATGCAGCATATTGTCTGGTCAGTTGACCAAACTCACGCGGGATATCCAGTGCTTAGTTTCCAAGCCAGCTTGATACTCATTTTATCGATATCAAAGGATTAAAAGAGCCTATCCATATTTATTAGCCAAATTTATTAGACCCTATCCATAGTCGAACTCTGGGCTTGTAGCGTGGTAGCGCGACGCGCTGACCACTAAGCTACTGGGCTGTGGTCAAAATATCGTGCTGAAGAAAAATCTCGCGACAAAAAAAGCGGATGAGTGAAAGAGTATATAAAAGTTCCGGACCAGACATTCAGTCTGGAATTTCTAGATGGGATTTTAAGGGGTTCAAAAATTATTCTTTAATTAAACCGTAAAACTCGAGAGTTAAGCTAAAAAAAAGTGTAAACAAGAGATATCTCGTAAATTCTAATGCTTTACAGTGCAGGACCACCCAAAAAGTCCAACGTATAAAGAAATATTTACAATAGTAAAATTCGAAATAATAAGAACTGTTTAATTTTACCATGTATCAATTATTATGAAATCGCCAAATTTATCACTCAAACGTATGCTATAAGAGACAGAAAAGGGGGGAAAAACCGCTTTCTATTATTTGGAGTGGGTGGGGTCACATTTCTTAAGTTTGTTTTGCAATCCAAATTCACTACTTTCTTACAAATTCGTGAAGTTATTTTCATTTGTAAATGTGTGCAGTTTGGGGGTATTCTTATTCAGATGTCCATATTATTAACCAATTTTTAAAATATGCGCATATTAACTATATTTGCACATGAAGAAGTGCATGTTTTCTTCGCTTTCTAATTACTAAACATAACGAGGAAATAAATATATATGTATTTTAACATTTTATTTATTAATTTAAGTACTTTAAAAAGAATTTACAGCCCCATAAATGCCCCGAAACAAATTTATAACTGATCTGCAGATGGCTAGTGTAGTTCCATCTGTAGTTATTTTAAAAGCTCTCTGTATATGTAATTGGTAATTGGTAAGCATAGGCATGAGTTTATATATACGGATTTTTTTAACACATGATTCAAATATTAAAGAGCATTTATCATTTATTAAAGACGTATTTATTTAAGAATGCAATCATTGATCTTATACACATAGATAATCATTAGCATTTCCTTGTTACCTTCCTTGTTAGATACCTTCCTTGTTATAGACATAAATTTTGCTTGTTTTTAATTATAAATTTTCGTGCTGTAGTTAATCGAATTTTTAGGTTATTATTACTCATGAAATCTCAGTTATTTTTATAAGATACTTGCAGGTTACGCCCGCTACGCTGTTCGTTTTTTTTCATATATATATATATATATATATATATATTTAAATAAATAAAATCCATCTTGTTTCGAAGCAACCTTAAATTTTGATTTAAAAAAATGGCTGCTAAATATTATACTATTTTTTTTCCTGCGGTAATCTTTTTCACTTACAAATATTCAATCTCCATGCATCACATTAAAATTTTACAGCGAAATAAAAGTTTCAGCTGACGTCATTTTTACCATTACATCTACTGTCGCGTTTACGCAAGGAACCAAGGATATCATAATAACTCTTAAAATTTTAAATTTAAAATATAAAAAAATGTCATATTAATGAAATATTAATTTGTTTTAAATTTTAATGCATTTCTATAAAAGTGGCAACAAACTTTTTTCATTGCTGTGGATGTGAAAAATAAATAAGTAAATTTTTATAGATATATATTTTATTGATGTCATTTTCTCATTAAAATTGAAAAGAAAACCAAGGAGGAAATTTTAACATGTTTGCATTCAGTTGGACAATTATTATTTCGTATATTCGTTTCGTATATCCGAATTAGTCATTTTATGAAATCATTTCATAAATTCGTTTCATTAGACTTTCATATATACTAGGAGATCTGACCTGGTCTTCGCGAGTTACAGAATATAGGTGAAAATAATTTTTTTTAAATTGAATACTCTAATAGTTTTTTACATTACTTTTTTTTAGATTGTCCACTACCAATACCAAAATCATTTTTATAGAAAAAATAACAATTATGTATTCAAAGAAAGTTTTGAAATTTATTAAATACGATACTTTGGTATTGCTCTCGTACCAGGAGTTATCACACGAAGAAATCGCCAAAGACAGCTATTTAGAGCATTTATTCTGATAATTTCAGTGGTGTAAGAGCCTACGTCAGTCAGGTGAAAAAACGCTCAAGCTAATTTTAAGTCAATGGGAAGGTTCTAGCGCGATTTCTCGCTCGCATTTTAATATTTTTAAATGTTTTTTTTTTTTTTTTTTTTTTTTTTTTTTGCATAGGATAGCTGAGGTCAATCTCTAACGTTGTTAGTTTTTACTTTTTCGATTTTGGTTCCAGTTATTTTATATAAGGGTACTTTCACTTTCAGAGCCGGTTCCAACCGGTTCCAAAATTGAAAATACCTGCTTATAAAAAACTGCAACAAAAATCGAAAAAGTAAAAATTAACAACGTTGGAGATTGACCTCAGCTATCCTATCCAAAAAAAGCATTTTAAAAATATTAAAAGAAGATTCTAGCGCGAGAAATCGCGCTAGAACCTTCCCATAGACTTAACATTACCTTGAACGTTTCTTCGCGTGACTACTTTTAAGCGCGTAGATCGATTAAGTGTCTTAAATTTGTATTTTATTTATATTTATATTTATTGATTAATCAACTTTTAATTTCGATATGGTATATAAGCCGGAAACAAATTCTGAGCTATTTACATTAATTTAGGTACAAACGGATTTATCTTTCGTAATCGTCTGCACGGAATAGAGATAGATTTTTTAAAAATTCATGCTTGAAAATTATTTTAAAAACAATAAAAAATGAGTAAATTGCGATACAGTTATTAAACAAATTGCGACACAGCTTTCAAACAAAATGCATTTGAAAGTACATCTTTTTTTTTTCCTTTTTAAAGGTGTAAAAATCCAAAATGTCCGATGTTTAGAAAATAAAAAAATGCAGTAGCAAAAATTGAAAAACCGAAATTTCATCGTCAATTGTTGCCATTCGCAAAATGACGTCAGCGTTACGCACGGACAATTTTGTCCTTTATAATATAGATAGATATATAGGGTAGCTTTGTAGCAGAGCAATGCACTGAAAAACATCCTCATTTAGCGTTACACGTGTTTTTCCAAGGTGCTTGTAATTTATTATGCAAACATCATAAAACAGCAGTTTTATATTTTTCTATGTTTTGCTTGGAAGGAAAATGTTTCTCAGAGAAATGTCACTTTTTGTGTTAATTTTTTTAATTTCCTTGAGGTGGATGGAGTACCATACGTGTACTGCATTTATTTTCAGCGTTTTGACTTTAAATATCAATGACGAAAAAAGTTAACTGATGTTTCCAGTTATTTTAAAAGCATATGTGAGATACCAACGCTTTTTCTTCATTTTCACTGCCTTTTTAACACTTTCCAACCTAGTTGAAAAGTGTTTATGACTTCGGTTTGTCTGCCGTCTGGCCGTCTGGCCGTGCGCTAACTCCCGTAAATATGCTCGGATTTCTCTGCAATTTTTATATGTTATTGTCGTTATCTATAGCATGTTCCCTATTTCAACGGAAGTGTGTAGCACTTATAGTTTTTTTACAGGGATACTCAAAAGAATTCCGTTACATTACGATCTATGGGGAAAAATCATTTGCGGTTAATTATAATGATGTTACGCAATTTCAAACACATTGTAATTGATATATATCACTAAGGTGCATTACAAGAACCTTAATATGGAATAGGGTGTGCATAGCGCTTATAGTTACTTTACAGAGACAGTCAAAGGAATTCCGTTACCTTACGTCTATGGAGAAAAATCGGCTGCGGTTTATTTAAATAATGTTTCACTATTTTGAACGCGTTGAAATTTATATATATCCCTAAGGTGCATTACATGAGGCTTACTACAGAATAGTATGTGTATAGCAGTCATCGTTCATTTACAGGCACCCACAAAAGAATTCTATACTGCCTGTTAACAATAATTCCTGGAAGTGCGTTTTAAGTTACTGAACGCGATTTTAAATTTAACTCACTTTTTGTCTATTGCGTGGTGTGTATAAATTCTGTAGATCCTATACAGGGCAGTACAAAAGTTCGCGAACACATTTCCGTTTATTGACAAACTCCAGAAGGAGAATTTTAAACTGTGCTATACGTTTCCTAACTGAACTAAAATTTAGTATCCTATGTAGTATATATACAAATTTATATATCCTATACAGGGCTGAATAAAAGTATTCGGATATTATTTCAAATATTGTATATGTTGGAAATTCCTGAAATTATGTTTTTAAATATGTTATGCGTTTTCCAAATTGTTTACTTAGATGTTATCTTTCAGCTTATTAAACGGTAATGATTTGTAAAATTATTTTGGAAGCGTTGGAAAGTGTTACATAATCTATGCTCGACGCATGATTTTTCATTCTTGTTATATATCTAGATCGTAAATAGTTCTTATTTTATGCTGAAACAAGAACGAAAATTCATGGGTTAAGCATAGATTATCTAACACTTTCCAACACTTCCAAAAACTTTTTACAAATGTTTACTGTTTAACAAGGTGAAAGATGATACCTAAGTAAACAAGGTCTCAGGAATTACTAACAGTATTCGGAAAAATATCCGAATTATTATGTGAAACCCTGTATATGATCTATAGATTCGTACATATACTACACAGAATGCTAAATTTTAGTTCAGCTTGGAAACGCGTTGCACAGTTTAAACTTCCCCTTCTGGAATTTCCGTCAATAAACGGAAATGCACTCGAGAACTTTTGTTCTGCCTTGTATATGATCTATAGAATTTATACACACCAAGTAATATACAAAAAATGAGTCAAATTGAAAAACGTGTTCAGTAACTGAAAAAGCACTTCCAGTAATTATTATTAACAGACAGTACCAAATTCTTTTGTGTGTCTCTGTAAATGAACGATGAATGCTATAGACGTAATATTCTATTGTAAGCCTCTTGTAATGCACCTAAGTGATACATATCAATTTCAATATGTTTGGAATGGTGAAGCATTATTAAAATAAACCGCGAACGATTTTTCTGCATTACACCGTAACGTAATGGAATCCCTTTGAGTGTCCCTGTAAAGAACTTTAAGTGCTATGCACACCACATCTTATAGTAATCCTCTTATGGTGCATCGCAGTGCTATATATCAATTTCAATATGTGTGAATTTGTGTAACATCACTAAAATAAACTGCAAATGATTTTTTCCCAGAGAGCGTAATGTAACGGAATTCTTTTGAGTGTCTCTGTAAAAAAAAAAAAAGTATAACTGCTACACACTTAATTTTCAATACCGAACATGCCATAATAAGCCTCAATAACATATATCAATTGCATTACAATCCGGATATATTTACGTGAGTTAGAGCACGGGCAGACAGACAGACAAACCGAATTAATAAACACTTTTCAATCTATGTTGGAAAGTGTTAGAAAGTTATTACTTTAATTGAATTTTTCTTCAATATGGTGTGATTTTTTATTATTAATAATAATTTAATTAAAACAATTTCTTATCTACTGTCGTGAATTGTTCACATTTTAGCTATTGAGTTCTCGATTTATTTTTCAATAAATGATTTGATTTTTTGAAGCTGTTTCAAAAAATTAAATTCAACCCTAATAGCAAAAGAATGTTGAGAAAATATTGTATTTTTTATATCTTGGTCAATATTAGCTGTATCTAATCCAATATTTACAATAGCTGCGTGGGATATTGGGATTTTTAAATTTTACCAATAAAGCCCCAGTGCTGGTCGAAATTAAAACATCTTCAATAAATAAATAAAATAAAAAACAAATTTATCAGACATGCAATCGGACTACGTGCTTAATCCACTGAAATTATGAGGATTGTAAACGCTGCTGTAAGTAACAAAACCTTTGGCGATTTCTTCGGCTATTAACTCCTGCCATGCGGCTAATTCGAAGGTATCGGTTTTAATAAATTTCAAAATTTTATTGAAATACATTATTGACATGTTTCATAAAAAAATGCTTTTTGTTGTGTAATTAAAATATCTATATTAAATTTAAAAAAAAAAAATTTTAGAGTTTTCAATTAAAAAAAAAAAAAAAAAAAAGCAGCTTTATTCTGTAACCCGAGAAGCCCGGTTTAGATCCCTTAATTTTTAAAAATCAGTAATATTTCATTAACTTTTATAGCATTTCATTAAAAAACAAAAATATTTCTTAATAAAGCATTTATGTCTAAAATTTTCTTTCTTTGAATCTAACCTTCGTTATCTATTTTTTTCTTTTAAAATTATCTTGATAAAGGAATTTTTATCTCTTTTTTCGTAATATCTTAATTGAATAACCTAAAAATGATGTTTAGACATTTTCATAAGTTGGGTTGTGAAATGTCTACCATACTTAATTTTTTTTTTTTTTTAACGCAAATACTCAGAAAATACTATCAATGAATTTACATTTTTGATCTTAGAACTTTTTTTGTCGGACTTTCTCAACTTCGCCATTTAGTTACTCAAGCTTTAAGTAAAAGTAATTTTGATGATTTTATTTTTTGAAGAAGATTTTCTAGGAAGATATTATTTTTTGCAAAAAATAATTTAATCTCATAGAGGAAGTTAAAAAATATTATTTGTGCGGAGTTAATTTAAAGATAAGATATAAAATGTAAAAGTTCCAAACGTTAATCATAAAGTTCCAGTTATTTTCCGTTATGTGTGGTCTCTATTTTTCTAGTACTTCACTATTTTTTTTTTTTTTACTCTGTTATGGTAAAAACTCTTTTATTAGTTTTTTATCTTAGGAAAATGTTTTTGCAGATTTTTTTTTTCGCTCATTATGATGCATTGAATTTTCAATTCTTTGATTAATCTTATTAAAAAGAATCTTTTTTTTCTTTTTCGTAATTTTTAAGTACTGGGTTTCTTAAAACTTACGCGAAAAGTGCAGATTGTCGTTAATTTTTATTTTCTTCTATCTATAACTAGCCGGTCGCTTCCGAAAGGGGCCCTGATATCTATAATGCAGGGTGCATCCCAGTCTACGTTTGGGGCCCAGAAAGTGCATTTTACATGCAAACAGAAAAATATAAATAAAATAATTTAAATTATACGAAAATAACTAATAAGAATATCAAAAAGTCCTTCCGGCCTGTACCGGAAGGAAAATGTAGCTTTCCTATATCTTCGTTTTAAAATTGTAGCTAATGTTACTCGAAAACAGCAAGCTAAAATGTAAAGAAACCTATTACAAAAGATTCGTTAATACTGAATTTGAATAAGAAATTCGCCAAATTATTGAGCTATAGCCAACTTGGTTTCATTTATGAAGACTTATTTTGGTCGCCAAATTTGGCGATATTTCGTCAAGTGTCGCCAAGTTTGGCGAGAATTTAGTGGTAATGGATATGTATATATAGTTTTATGCGTATGATTGGGAAAATGATTACAACAATGAAAGAAAATAATTTGCGAGAAATCGCGTTCACTAAAACTCATAAATTAATCGTTGTTTTAGGTAGCTTTCAATACAAAAAAGTATAAAGCTACCTATTGCAGCCGTTCGGAGGAAAGCAGTTCCGGAAAATTTCGATACATTTTCACCGATCATGACCCCCAGACCCCAAAACCACCCTCCGTTCAAATGTTGATTTATATATATATATATATATCTACAAAAACAACTTTTCAAAAGTAAAAAAAGGCCAAGCGTAAAAAAAAAAAAAAAAAAAAAAAAAAGTTGTGGCTAAAAAATGGTGTGATATCAAATTTCCAAGCTATTATATTGCTTATTTAACTATTTTCTATTAAATAAGTTATCATATATATAAGTCGAGTGCCTACGTATATGTTAATAGAAATCGTTTTCTCCTGTACTAAATACATCCTAATGAGTTTCTGAAAATTCAATTTTTTTCAAATTATGCATGATGGGCTTGGCGGCCATCTTTGCATATTATTCACAAAATTCTAACCACCCAAATCCGTAGTTAAAATCCGAAGTTCAAAATTGTTATTTAAGCAAATATTTAAGAGTTTCATTTATAGACTTGTATGCTCTGAAAATTGTGTCTTAAGATAATGATGACTTATCTTAAAGATTCATCTTATGATTTATTTTTTAGAGTAATTATTAATTTCAAACTAGTAAAAATCAATTTATCAAAATATCAGTCTTATCTAATTTATCTGTCCGTAGTTAGAATCTGAAGTTTGAAATTTTTATAAACGTATTACATTGCAAACATATTACGCTTTTACTTTAGAAATTTGGGTGCTTAGAAATATGGAAAGATGGCCGCCAAGCCCATCATGCATAATTTGAAAAAAATTGAATTTTCAGAAACTCATTAGGATGTATTTAGTACAGGAGAAAACGATTTCTATTAACATATACGTAGGCACTCGACTTATATATATGATAACTTATTTAATAGAAAATAGTTAAATAAGCAATATAATAGCTTGGAAATTTGATATCACACCATTTTTTAGCCACAACTTTTTTTTTTTTTTTTTTTTTTTTTACGCTTGGCCTTTTTTTACTTTTGAAAAGTTGTTTTTGTAGATATCATTTCTTTTTTTTAAAAAATATATTGAACATAATTTAAATATTCTAAACATGAGAAATAATTTAAAAATACATTTTACTTTCAGTCATTGTTTAAAGGGTTAACTAGAAATACCAGTAGGTTTTTCAATTAAATTAATTACACTCTTAAAAACAACATACTAAATGTGGCTTGTTATAATACTTGTTATCCTCCGTTAAAAAATATCACTGACTAATCCATTAAATGAATAAAAATGGAATATGTACATAGCGTGTCAGCGCTGCATTTGAAATCAAACGTGATATCACGCTCTTTTATTATTAGCACTAGCTGTCTTCGCCCGCTAGCGGGCCCCTAATTTACACCGGGGCCTCAATCCTTTTAAAACCTTGAATAAGATAAACCACGAACCTCCGACCTGGTTCCACGCTGCCTTCGGCACCGGATAATCCCTTAATTTGCACATCGAATTGTATAAACCTGTAAACAAACGAACTTCCGACACGGGTCCGACACTTCCGACACGGACAGCAGTCGTGCTGCGCACGCTCAAGTTCTATCTTCCACCACCAGGTAGCGCAATCTGTTCTATACGAACCTCGGGCACTGAAATCGTTAAGGCTATAGATGTCGAGTCGAATGACCTATACCCCGTCGTGATCTAGCCCATAGAACCAGAGATAAGAAAGTGCCCCCTGGTGGTGAAAAAACGTACTAAAATCGGAAAGCTCTATAGATGTCGAGTCGAATGAGCCATACCCCGTCGTGATCCGACCCATAGAAACAGAGATAGGAAAGCGCCTACTGGTGGTGAAAGCTAATCGCGTTTGGGGGGCAAAGTGGGGGGATGAACACCGGAGATGCATAATCAGATTAGGCGGTCACAGACATTTCCAACGATGTATCACATGAGGGATATGTGCAAAATTCAGAAAATACCCCCCCCCCCCCCACACCTGCATAATTTGATTAAGCGTTCACAGACCTTTCCAACGATATATCACATGAGAGGTGTCGGCAAAATTTAGAAAAGTGTCCCCTTTGGGGGGGGGGGGGGGTTAAAGCGGGAGGATGGACCCCGAAGATACATAATATGAATAAGCGGCCACAGGCCTTTCGAACAATATATCACATGAGTCGGGGGGGGCGCAAAATGTGGGGGTTTCACCTGTGGTACATAACATGAATAAGTGGTCACAGCCCTTTGTAACGATATGTGACATGACGGATATCGTTAAAATTTAGAAAAGTGTCCCCCCCCTTGTGTTGGCAAAACGCGCTCTGCCCCTCCCTATAATTTTTGACGCAGCTTTATTTTTAAAATTTATGTTATGTGTTATAAAATATCGTAAAGTTTCAAACAGATAGCCTTATTATACTTCCTAATTTTGTTCACGCTCCTCCCCATCCTCTCCCCGAACTGTGACGCGCCATTCTTTTTTATAATTTTTTTATCATGTGTTATAAACCATCTTAAAGTTTAAAACAGATCGCATTGGAATTTAATATATTTGCTGAAATTACTATTATATGTAGAATAATATAGAAATAAACCCTCCTTTAGATTGTAATTGAGATATATGAACAATTTTTAGAATTTATGAAAGCTGATTTTTATTTATTTACTTATTTATCTATCTATTTATTTATTTTTTGTTTATTTATTTATTTTTTTTGCATTGCCCTGTGCATGTTTGGAATTTCTTAGCAATTTCTTAGATTTACATTATTTTATTCAATTAAACTTTGTACTGTTACAATAAATTTAAATGGAAACTTCACTTCTAAAACAAAAATAATTTAACAACTGGATTTCATTAATTTATAGAAAAATGACGTGAAAGGTATTCCTGCGAACGAAATGCCTGTCCTTTACCTTTTTTTTTTTTTTTTTTTTTTTTTTTTAGAAATAAATGAATCACCTTTAATTCATTTCAAAAGTTTTGTTTACGTTTGGAAAGAAATTTTAAATGCCGATAACTGTTAATGTATACATTTTAGAAGGTACATCTTCCCTCAAAAACTAATTTATTTTTAAAGATCTTTCAAAAACGTGTATTATATATTTAAAATATTTTTTAAAGCATAAATACTACGTCTGATTACTTTATTTTACAATATTTTAAGAACACGCATTTTATCAGACAATTAAATGCACTAAACAATCACGAGGGAAAAATTGACCTGGGCCAGGACTCGAACCTGGGACCTTACGCATACCGTGCCGCCGCTCTGCGACTGAGCCACCCAGATCGATACGCTTTACGGGAATTTCTCATACTTATTCATGTTGGAAACAGTCATCTGCCACAGTTTGCAGTCATATTTAATTGTTTGATAAAATGTGTGTTCTTATAATTATGAAGTTTTATTTAAAAAAAAAATATCTTCAGAAGAAAATGTCTGACTTGCAGATGAAATTTGATGTTGTTATAACTTGTAACTGATTTGTGCTATTATAATACAGACTATCCGCCACTGGCGACCAGTTTGGTCTCCCTTAAATGTATGTTAAGCATTGTAACACGTTACTTTTATTCATAATTTAATTTTTTTCCTTAATCCTTTGCCAAACCGGATGATTCTAATAGACAAATCAAGAACTTTTGTGATCATGGTAGCATTTTGCATATTTTTTGTTGTTATGTATTTCATCTTCCATGATAAAAACCGCTTAACCCAATTAAGCATTTGTCCTTCATGTCCGTTTGCTTATCAGTTGCAATATGTTCGCTAAGGCGGAGATTCTTAAACATATTAAGTAATTTTTCGTAATTGGGTCCATTGCCAATTGGCGTATTTTAGTTAATACGATTTGATGCAATGAAGTCTATTTTGTGAAAGTCTTTAATGATATACACATTTACACTGAACCATATTGTTGCTAATATTTGTTTTTGTTTTTCGTTAACTTTGGCTGTAGACTCGATTGCGAAAGATTATAAAATCTATCATTATTCTCATCTAAAAAGTCTTGAGTAATGTGCCATAATCGGGCTACATATTATTACACGTAATTTTCGGGTATAGTTTGGTGGAAAATTGAACTTTTGAAGGCCAGTTTTGATAATCGCATTCCCTTTAAACCATATTTTCTGTCAAGACTTTTTTCCCATGACGTACAATCTGATTAAAATTCGCGAACTTCCTTTTAGATGCCTAGTACGACTTTGTTTTTCTCTGCTCCCCTTTCTTGATATAGTTCGGGAGTTTTTATAATAGCGTAATTCTCTTATTTCGGCATGTCTGCTTAATGTCTACTAACTATTAAGATTCGTAACAGGTAAAATACGCCGCGCCAACATTGGCACCTATAATTCTAATTACAGCAACCCGTTTTTTCTCTCTATATTGTAACTCTATAGTTAATATTACGTAGTAGAAATATAAAAGACTATTGAAGACGGTTCTATTGATATAGTAGATATAGATATGTATAGTATATTCATGGGTATATAATATGTGATTAGAATATATATATCTCATATTCATTCCGTTGGATATAACATACCCCAAATAAAATTTCCATCGTAAATGTCTAATCTAAAAACCATCAATATGATTTTATGTGTTTAGTAAGTGTATACAAAAATAATTTTCTGCATTATTTTACTTTAATTCTATATTATTAACCATTTTTAATGATGGGTCCTTTTGGGTACAGTTGTCGCAGACGCATCGGGGTATCATTTTGGTGCCAAAATGGCGATTTTATGCCTGGCCAACCTGGCGTTTTAGGCTAGATTTTGCTTCGTATGGCAACCTGGTAGAGCAGATTCCGCATGCTTTATAATAAATTGAATATTGTGTGTTTTATAACAAATTAATGATTGTGTGTGTTTTTAAATAAAATTGTGTGTTTTTTTAAAATATAAAATGACTTATTTCATAATAAAATAAAAGTAACATGCTGTTTTAGCAATCTCTAACAGGTGTCTGAAAATGGGATTTTCTCGCCAAGATGGCGCAAAACAAAAATCGCGCCAACACCGGAGCGTCTGTGACAGCTTTTCCAATTTAAAATGCATGCCGTTCACATTTTTCATTCAAAATAGAAAATAGATAAATAAAAAATAGGTACTTTTCCGTTATACGGACACCATGCCAAAATGTATGCTAATGCATAATGTATGTAAATGTATGTAAATGTATGCTTGGCGACAATGGTGTCTGTATAAAGGAAAAGTACCAAAAAATAATATCATATATCAAAACATTTGATTTCAGAATCAAAGTATCGTTTCTAATTTGAACACGTGAAGAATAAAATCTGGTATTGGCGATTTTAAAAATGATATTGGTGAGATTTGCACCCAAATAACATAAAAGTACTTAATGATGTTATGTATTTTATAAATGTATATTAAATTACTATTTGGAACGCGATTGGTCATTAACAATGGTAAATATGATTGGCAATTAACAATCATTTTAGGTGATCTCTCTTCCTGCCACGTATAATACATAAATATCAAATTAACTGACAATTCGTTTCGAAATTTGATTCATTAAATATTATTACATGACTTGTATTTGTTTACATGCAACTTTGTCAAGAAAAGATTCCGAAGGAAGTTGAGTTGTAAAGCACTTCATCAAGCAGAATTATGGTAAACTTTGATGGTCTTACAGGTCCTGGTGCAAATTACTTTTTTGACACCAGGCAGCGCTCCAAAAAATTATTCATGGAAAACTTATTTTGCGAACGATTATCTCCATGGTTTAATGGTTTAATATTTTAAAACTTCACGACGAATGAATCTTTTTTTTTTTTTTTGTTTACTTTCATGGATAGAGAATTTGAAATGCGAAGCTAATTTGAACTGAAGTTATTGCAGAATATATACCTAATTGAACGTAAGTCATCTCTCAAATATTAATTTATTTTGAACGATCTTTCTAAAAATGTCACATTTATGCAGTTTTATTCGAAAAAATAATTTTGAATTAAAATGGACGCCTGGCATATGAAAAAGCGATAGGGGCATCCCGAAATTGTTGATGACAGTCACATGACTTACGGTTTTATTATAGAGATGGTACATGGTCGTTGGCATGTTTTATCTCTGTTTTGGCATAATTTTTTAATCGCCAAGTTAATTAACAGTTTTTTGCTAATTAAGGATAGAAAATACTATTTTTTTACACTGAATTTTATAAAAGCACATAGATTACGTAATTACTTGTCCAAAAATGCAATCCTTTTTTTATTCTGCCGAATATTAAGGTCTGTAGGTTGTTTGAAAAAAAAAGTTTGACGAAGAAAAAAGTGATCATTTTAAGTAACTCGACGTTTAAAAAAAAAATCTATATCTCTGTTTATAAATCACTTATGAAGATGAGTTTGGCCTTAAATTGAAGAAATTCTTCATTAGATTCTTCTAGTTTTCGTTTTTTTTTCCTGCGACGCTTGGTTTATTTGATATCTGATATTTTAATCTGGCATGTTTTGTCGATTTAACATTGCGAAGTTGATTCCTGTAAATAAGCAGTAGCGGTCTATTTCAGTTCTTGGCGTTGTTTGTGTGGCGTTTTTTTTTTTTAAGCTTGGCTTGGCAGAGCGACCGCCCTGCTTGATATATATATATCTGACCTATGTCATACGATAACGCTCGTATTTATAAATCAATTTTGATGAAACTAATTGTGTGTATTAAGCTCACCAATGTCTCGACCGAGTTCGTTGGCCAGCTTGGTCCGCCATTTTGTTTCAAGATGGCGGCCATTTAAAAATTTAAAACTAAAATAAATATACAAAAAAGTTAAAAATTCAAATTTATTTTTTAATTCAGTGTTAGGCCTTGAAACGAGGATTCCAGAGCATTTTTTGTTTTACCTCTATCTTAAAAAACGGCTGAGATAGAGCAGTTTGAAATTCTAGGGTGGCTGACATTTTGAAACAAGACAGCACATTACAAAAACTTTCATTGTTGTAATAATTTTCCCAATCAAACGCATAAAACTATATATTCATATCCGTTAGCGCCAAATTCTCGCCAAACTTGGCGACATTTGGCGAAATATCGCCAAATTTGGCGACCAAAATAAGTTTTCATAAATGATGCCAATTTGGCTATTTCTCAATAATTTGGCGAATTTCTTATTCAAATTCTGTATTAACGAATCTTTTGTAAACGTTTTATTTGCATTTTAAGTTGCTGTTTTCGTGTAACATTAGCTAAAATTTTAAAACTAAGATATAGGAAAGCTACCTTTTCCTCCCGGTACAGGCCGGAAGGACTTTTTTTTGTAATGTTCTGTCTTGTTTCAAAATGTCAGCCACCCTAGAATTTCAAACTGCTCTATCTCAACCATTTTTTAAGATAGAGGTAAAACAAAAAATGCTCCGGAATCCTTGTATCATAGCCTAACACTTAAACAAAAAATAAATTTGAATTTTTAACTTTTTTGTATACTTATTTTAGTTTTAAAATTTTCAGTGGCCGCCGTCTTCGAACAAGATGGCGGACCAAGCTGACCAACAAACTCGGTCGAGGCATTGATGAGCTTAATACACAAAATTAGTTTCATAAAAATTAATTTATAAATACGAGCTTTATCGTATGACATAGATCAGATATATATATATATATATATAAATCAACATTTGAACGGAGGGTGGTTTTGGGGTCTGGGGGTCATGATCAGAAAATATATCGAAATTTTCCGGAATTGCTTTCCTCCGAACGGCTGCGATAGATAGCTTTATACTTTTTTGTATTGAAAGCTATCTAAAAGCACGTAAATAACGATTTCGCGACATAAATAATATTTTTTTTTTTCACAGCTCTGCCCATGACTATGTAGGGGGAAATAATAGCTTTCAGCTAAAATAAATATAAATGCGATTGCATAAGATACATGGCGATCGTTGTAAATGAGCACTGTGATTTTACACCCATAAATTGTGAAAAAGTACTTCCGGCTTGTACCGAGAGGAAAAGGTAGCTTTCCTATATCTTCGTTTTAAAATTTTTGCTAATGTTACACGAAAACAGCAAGTTAAAATGCAAAGAAACGTTTACAAAAGATTCGTTAATACTGAATTTGAATAAGAAATTCGCCAAATTATTGAGCAATAGCCAAATTGGCTTCATTTATGAAGACTTATTTTGGTCGCCAAATTTGGCGATATTTCGCCAAACGTCGCCAATTTTGGCGAGAATTTGGCGCTAACGGATATGAATATATAGTTTTATGCGTATGATTGGGAAAATTATTACAACAATGAAAGAAAATAATTTGCGAGTAATCGCGTTAATGTGCTGTTTTGTTTCAAATGTCAGCCACCCTAGAATTTCAAACTGCTCTATCTCAGCCATTTTTTAAGATAGAGGTAAACCAAAAAATGCTCTGGAATCCTTGTATCAAGGCCTAACACGTAATTAAAAAATAAATTTGAATTTTTAACTTTTTTGTATATTTATTTTAGTTTTAAATTTTTAAGTGGCCGCCATCTTGAAACAAAATGGCGGACCAAGCTGGCCAACGAACTCGGTCGAGACATTGGTAAGCTTAATACACAAAATTAGTTTAATCAAAATTGATTTATAAATACGAGCGTTATCGTATGACATAGGTCATGGGGTCTGGGGGTCATGATCGGTGAAAATATATCGAAATTTTCCGGAACTGCTTCCCTCCGAACGGCTGCAATAGGTAGCTTTATACTTTTTTGTATTGAAAGCTACCTAAAAGAGAATATTTTGTAGTCTAATTTTCAAGGTACTATGTAGGGGAAAACGATAGCTTTCAGATAAATAAATAAAAATGCGATTGCATAAGATACATGGCGATCATTGTAAATGAGCACTGTGATTTTAATCCCATAAATTGTGAAAAAGAGAATATTTTATAGTCTAGAATTATCAAAACGCCTGCAACTTCAGTGCACCTATCCTATTGAAAAAGAAATAAAAGGCCATAAGATACATGGCGATCATTGTTAATGAGCACTGTGATTTTATGCCCATAAATTGTGAAAAATAGAACATTTCGTAGTCTAGTATTATCAAAACGCGTGCAACCCCAGTGCACCTATCCTCTTGAAATATAAATAAAATCATTTTCCATTTTCATTAATAAGTTTTTACTTAACGTTTTGAAAAGTTGCTGATTGATTTTTATGAATTTTGATTTTTTGAAATAGCGATTTTTTATGTCTATACGCTTAATATCAAATCGATAAACATAATAGTTTTATTTATTTGAATAGGGCCGCAAAACGGCGAGTTGATTTTCAATGTGTTAGCCCCCATTTATAGTAACCCTCTTTTCTGTCTAAGGAACAATTCTTAAGTCTGGTCAATTTTTGGCCAAAATAAAGAAAAGTTACTGGCCGATTTTCACAATATTTGCATTTTTGGAATCAGAAAAATAAACTGCGTATATACTGTTTCGAATTGATACCTCCAATGGTTTTCTTTAATATTCGAGGATAAGTGAAACTGAAGATATTTCGTTGTCTGGAATTATCAAAGAGGTAATTTCTTTTGCGGTAACGATCAAAATAGCTGTTTTCGAAGCGCATTTTAATGAGTTTTCTTATGCTCAGCTTAATGGGTTTTTAATTAATGTCTAAGGTAATTATCAAAATATTAAAATTCTGATTATCAGGTGGACCAGGAGAGGTTTTGGACTATTCTTTTCTAGATTTTCAGACTTCTAGGTGCGCTAGATTTTCATAGCTATTGCCTACAAACACACACACAGACACACACAGCGAAACTTTTTTTTTATATTATTAGTATAGACAATAATAGATATATAAATTAATTTTAATAATACAGCATTATTAACGAGAAATTCTTGTAATAAAAACATCTACGTAACAAACTAAAACTTGTATCTTTTCCAAAAACATAACAAGCTGGAAATTGTATGTTAAACGTGGCATATGAGGTGCGTTCGTTTTATAACTAGTTTCACAACGTAACAAAAATCATCCTTAATATTTCAGTGAAATGAATTATATAGTGTGCTATGAGCGAAATGAGAATGCATTTTTTTTTGTCTTATTACGTACGCCACGTTTACAAATGCGAATTTTTTTTTCTACGCCAAACAGTGCTGCAAAATTCACCATGGAGATCTCGCTTTGCGAATGATTACCTCCATGGTTGAATATTTTTACGACTCATAATGAACGAATCTCTTGTGTTTATTTACTCTAATGGATTGAGATATTCGGCTGTTAACCTAATTACCACTAAAGTTATCTCAGAATCTATACATTTTTTAATATAACTCATCTCTCAAGCAAACAATTTTTTGAACGATATTTCTAAAAATGTAACTTTTATGCAATTTTATTAAAAAAAATAATTTTGAATAAAAATGGCCGCCTGGTATATGAAAAAAGAAATGGTTTGCCCGTATTTGTTTTCCTCAGTCACATGACTTGCGAATTTTGTTATATAGATTATGTATGATAGAATTTAATAGAATAAAGAAAACTTTTATTAATATCTTTTTAAACTTTGATTCGATTTTCATAAAATTTGAAAGGACTAGATAAAAATTCTGCAACGATAATATACATTAAATTTGAAACCATTCGGTTGGGTACTTTGCGCTGTTATATGCTGACGGACGGACCAGACGACGACTAATAGGGGCTATGTATTCATATATTTACGAACACACCTAAAAAGGTACGTCTGCAAATGAAAAATATCACAAATTGATCTTAAAAGGAAAACAGAACGGTATAGGTTGTTTTAACCATTGAGGTAACATGATGTGAACAAATTAAATTTCCAAAAGTATCACGAAAACAAATTATTTTCCGTTATCTAAATTTCTAACCAACAAATCTCTGCAAACTACATCCTTAAACGAACTTATAGGATGATCATCTTATTTTCTCTCATAATCTATCCAATTTTCAGAATATCATTTTTTAAGCTATTCAGTTATACCTGGACGACCATTAATATTTACAAGCTGCGCGTGATAGCCAAGAAATGTATTATGATTGAATTTAGAGTTTTTTTTTTCATGATGCTGCAAAAGTATCTCGAAAACAAAGCAATTTCCGTTATCTAAATTTCTAACCATCAAATCTCTGCAAACTACATCCTTAAACGAAATTGTAGAAAGATTATCTTATTTTCTCGCATATTCTATCCAATTTTCAGAATATAATTTTTAAAGCTATTCAGTTATATCTGGACGATCATTAATATTTACAAGCTGCGCGTGATAGCCAAGAAATGTATTATGAATGAATTTAGAGGGTTTTTTTTTTCCTTGATGCTGCAAAAGTATCTCGAAAACAAAGCAATTTCCGTTATCTAACTTTCTAACCAACAAATCTCTGCAAACTATATCCTTAAACGAAATTGTAGAAAGATTATCTTATTTTCTCGCACATTCTATCCAATTTTCAGAATATAATTTTTTAAGCGAAAAAAAAATAAAATGGCCAGTTATACCTGGACGATCATTAATATTTACAAGCTGCGCTTGATAGCCAATAAATGTATTATGAATGAATTTAGAGTTTTTTTTTTTCATGATGCTGCAAAAGTATCTCGAAAACAAAGCAGTTTCCGTTATCTAAATTTCTAACCATCAAATCTCTGCAAACTACATCCTTAAACGAAATTGTAGAAAGATTATCTTATTTTCTCGCATATTCTATCCAATTTTCAGAATATAATTTTTAAAGCTATTCAGTTATATCTGGACGATCATTAATATTTACAAGCTGCGCGTGATAGCCAAGAAATGTATTATGAATGAATTTAGAGTTTTTTTTTCATGATGCTGAAAAAGTATCTCAAAAACAAAGCAATTTCCGTTATCTGAATTTCTAACCAACAAATCTTTGCAAACTACATCCTTAAACGAACTTGTAGGAAGATCATCTTATTTTCTCGTATAATCTATCCAATTTTCAGAATATCATTTTTTAAGCTATTCATTTATATATTGACGATCATTAATATTTACAAGCTGCGCGTGATATCCAAGAAATGTATTAAGAATGAATTTTCAGTTTATTTTCTTTCCATGATGCTGCAAAAGTATCTCGAAAACAAAGCAATTTCCGTTATCTATATTTCTAACCAACAAATCTCTGCAAACTACATCCTTAAATGAACTTGTAGGAAGATCATCTTATTTTCTCGCATAATCTATCCAATTTTCAGAATATCATTTTTTTAAGCTATTCAGTTATATCTGGATGATCATTAATATTTACAAGCTGCGCGTGATAACCAAGAAATGTATTATTAATTAATTTTCAATTTTTTTTTCATGATGCTGCAAAAGTATCTCGAAAACAAAGCAATATCCGTTATCTAAATTTCTAATCAACAAATCTCTGCAAACTACATCCTTAAACGAACTTGTAGGAAGATCATCTTATTTTCTCGCATAATCTATCCAATTTTCAGAATATCATTTTTTTAAGCTATTCAGTTATATCTGGACGACCATTAATATTTACAAGCTGCGCGTGATAGCTAAGAAATGTATTATGAATGAATTTTCAGTTTATTTTCTTTTTTCATGATGCTGCAAAAGTATATCTCGAAAACAAAGCAATTTCCGTTATCTAAATTTCTAACCAACAAATCTCTGCAAACTACATCCTTAAACGAACTTGTAGGAAGATCATCTTATTTTCTCGCATAATCTATCCAATTTTCAGAATATCATTTTTTTAAGCTATTCAGTTATATCTGGACGACCATTAATATTTACAAGCTGCGCGTGATAGCTAAGAAATGTATTATGAATGAATTTTCAGTTTATTTTCTTTTTTCATGATGCTGCAAAAGTATATCTCGAAAACAAAGCAATTTCCGTTATCTAAATTTCTAACCAACAAATCTCTGTAAACTACATCCTTAAACGAACTTGTAGGAAGATCATCTTATTTTCTCGCATAATCTATCCAATTTTCAGAATATCATTTTTTAAGCTATTCAGTTATATCTGGACGACCATTAATATTTACAAGCTGCGGGTGATAGCCAAGAAATGTATTATGAATGAATTTTCAGTTTATTTTTTGTTCATGATGCTGCCATCTTCTGAAAATTAAAATATTTCGTCCTTTATTATGCAAGAGTTGAGAAAAGAGCGGTTTAGTCATATCTTATCTTTGTTTTCGAAAGAACGATTTTCGGGTGCAGCATATTTAGGCTACTTGTAAGAACGACATTTGAAATTTATATTTATGAGTTTACCAGCTGATCCGTGCGAGGATTTCGCACTGAAGTCTAATAATTTTTAGCAATATCTACTATTTTTTTTAGATGCAGGTTTAAAACCTGCTAAGGCTAGTTGTTTAACCCGTTCTACGTATGGGAGTTCATGAATTTAATTCTAAAACCAAAATAAAAAATAAAAATCAGTACAACCAAACTAAAGTTTCTGAATATAACAATTTGTTGTGTCTATTAAAAATCAGTATTTACACAATAAAAAATCCGTAGTAAAGAGTAGTGGTACGTAAAAATTTCATATCAAATAGACATAATAATAATCGAATATGAAACAAAACTTAGCAAGAAAATGCAATGACAACAAACAATTTAAAAATATATAAATAAGAAATAAGAATTCTCCTGTTAAAGTGTTGAGTTGTTCAATAACTATTCGATTTAGAAAAATATTTTTCTACTACTGTGCATTTTTTAAAAATGAAATTTAATTTATCATGTTGCCATGGCAGCAGACGATAAAACGATATCTTTGGACTAAGGGAATAAATAGAATAAAAAGTTTTGTTGATGTTTATGATAAAATGCTTTTCTTTATTTTTTTTTAAAAAAGGTAATAACTAAGCACAGTTAAATAATTACTCCAAATTAAATAATAATTTAATGATATATTTACAAGCTGCGCGTGATAGCCAAAAAAGTATTATGAATGAATTTTCAGTTTATTTTCTTTTCATGATGCTGCCATCTTCTGAAAATTAAAATCTTTCGTCCATTATTATGCAAGAGTTGAGAAAAGAGCGGTTTAGGCATATCTTATCTTTGTTTTCGAAAGAATGATTTTCGGGTGAAGCATATTTAGGCTAATTATAAGAACGACATTTGAAACTGAAATTTATGAGTTTACCAGTTGATCCGTGCGAGCATTGCGTACTGAAGTCAAATAATTTTTAGCAATATCTACTATTTTTTTTAGATGCAGGTTTAAACTTCTAAAGAAAAATAAGGATAAAAATATCGGCAAACAGCATTAGGCAAGCCAGAATATTGTCTCATTTATTCCATCAAAGTTACATAAAATCTGATTGAAGATAGGAAAAGTCGCGCGTCTGAAAGGAAATTAATAATCGTATTTTAACTGCATTAGAAGATGGCGTCATCTGCTTCTTGAAAAACATGAAACAAAGACAAATAAATTTAATGCATTTAAAATACAATTCAATTTAATATAACAAAGCACACCTTTTATTCTACACGTGAAATACCACTGTTTCAATTGATGGTGTCTTTTTCTTCTAAACCTTTCAATTCCAATTTAGCTTTTTAACCATAAATATAAAATAAACCCGTGCGGACAAATCATAGTTTATCTTTTTTCTGCTTTTTTTTAATTTTTTATAATCATTGTTGAGCATCTTATAATGCGGTATATTATTTTGTGGCAACACTAATTTGAAGAAAACCTTTCATTTTATTTATGAAAACAATGCTGATTAAATTTTTAATTAACAGCAATTTTTAATCAAAAAACATGTTTTAACGAAATGTGAGTGTACTATGTCCGAAACCGCTTCAAAAACCTTTTGAATGATACCTCATTCGATGTTGTGCGTTTCGTAAATTCATAGAAAAAGGAATGTTGACAACAGAAATAATATATATGACTAGTGGGCCCGTGCGAGGATTTCGCACTCCAATCTAATATTTTTTATCAATATGTAATATTTATTAGATGCAGGTTTAAACTTCTAAAGAAAAATTAAGGATAAAAATATCTGCAGCAACATTTAGTGTTTAGTCAAGCCAGAATATCATCTAATTTATTCCATCAAAGTTAGAGTAAAAATTGATTCAAGATTGCAAAAGGCACGCGTGAGAAAAAAAATTAACAATCGTATTTTAACTGCATTAGAGGATGACGTAGTCCGCTTCGGGAAAAACATGGGATATAGAAATATAAATCTAAACATTTCAATTTCGCTTTTTAATCATAAATATAAAATAAACCCATGCGGCGTTTTTTATAATCTGAGCATCATATAATGTGGTATTTTACTTTTTTGGCAACAGTAATTTGAGGAAAACCTTTCATTTCTTTTATGAAAACAATGCCGATTTAATTTTTAATTATCAGCAAATTTTAATCAAAAAACATGTTTTAGGAAAATGTAAGTGTGCTATGTCAGAAGCCTGTTCCAAATCCTTTCATATGTTATCTCATTCATCGTTCTGCGTTTCGTATTTTCTGAGAAAAAGGGATGTTGACAGGAGAAATAATATATATGATTTATAGCAATTCCAGTGGAAATTACCAATGAGATATCATAAAAAAGAAACGCCGGTATTACTTTTTTCTATTGTGTAATATTGGTAGATAATGAAACATTTATTTGCTGTTCTATAAAATTTTAATATTACTTCAAGTCTTTTAACGGACAAACAAGATCAAGAAAACATGTGAATAGATTTTGCTTTAGAAATTTTTTTAAAATAAAAATCTATTTTAATAAAAAACATTCTGTAAATAATATCTTGCATCATTTTCCCAAATAGGAAAATACATCTAAAAATGAAATTAACGGTAATCGCTTTTAAAATGGAAAGAAAAATTACAAATTAGTTTTAATCCTTGATAAAAAAGATGTAAACGAAATTTAATTACCAAAAGTGGCTCAAAAAAGCATTTTGTTATTTATAAAGTGCTATATACATACAACGTGCATTATGAATACATTTCTCGTTCTATGACGTTGCATCCCTTCAAAGCTTTTGTTTATTGCTATGCAAGAATTGAGAAAACAGCGATTTAGATATATCTAATATATGTTTTAGGAAAAAAGATTTTCGGTGAAAGCATGTTTCTTTTCAAAATATTGACCTAAGAAATACAGTTGATACTATGGGTTTATTTACACTCTAAAAACGACATTTTCAAAGCTGAGCAAAAAATACTCAAATCTGAGCATGACGCATAGTCAAAATGGCTCCAAATAAAAATTACTCAAGTTTGATTTTAAATACGTTTTTCATGCAAAATGAAAAAAATAATAGAAAGAAAAGCAATTAACTTTCGTGTTAAAACAAGAACGGCAATTTGTTTAAACATTGCAGCTATTCTTGATATGAAACAAAATATCTGTATTTTTTGTTCTACTATTTGTTTGATAACTGATACATTTTCATGGTGCAATCTATATAACAATTCTTTTTGTTCAATTGTCGAAAAATGTGTTTTTTTTTTTTTTTTTTTTTTAAAGTGGAAATTAGCTACATCACCCATTTTGTACAATATCCCATTAACTCAAAAAGCATAGTTTTGTAAAGAATGTCAATGAAATGTTATAATATTAAATTTATTCGGAAACCAAATATTTGAAATCAATCTTGTTAGAAAATTTCGGCAAAGCAATCAATAATAATACTTTCCAAATTTTTATTTATTTTTATTTTTATTTTTATTTTTTTAACGTGTAAAAGTCTAGGTAGTTATATACTAAATTGTCCAAGTCTGGAACGACTGCAATGCACTTTTCTGCCAAGCTTTTAATTCAGTTAATGCAGTTTTTAACAAAAATAGTTAATGCACTTTGAAGTTCATATAAAATATATTTCAATTAAATAAATTAAATTAAATAAAAAAATTTTGAATTATGACGCTGTGTTTAACGATATGTGCAGTTTGCGAATGATAGCCGTAAAAGTGTTATAAATTATTTTCCCTTTATTCTCTTTTCGTGCAGTTGCCATCGTAAAAATATTTTTATTATTATTATTATTATGCAAAAGTTGAGAAAAAAGAGCGTTCAACAATCTCTTATCTTTGTTTTAAAGCGAAAGGCTTTCCGTGAAAGAATATTTCTTTCGAAAAGAACGATTTAATAAATTGAGATAATACTACATGTTTATTTATAGAGATATATTATGAGTTTATTTATAGAGATAAGAGTGTGAATCTGAAATGTTAGATAGCATTTTTTTTTTCATAAAAGTTTCGAATAAGATATTCAGAAGCATTTTATTTTCATGGCGTATTCAGGGATTTAAAGATTTATATATGTAATAAATTATTTCTCTTAATTTTTGTGCATTTAATAACATTGCAATTACTTAAACATTTCAAGAAAATAAATTTTTTAAATTATTATTTGAAAGTAAAGCTCCTTGTTTTTTTTGCATTTTTCCTGGTGTTAATTTTTAAAACTGTTACACATCGACAAATATTTAAAGCTCCGAGTGTTTGTTAGCCATAAAGCGTATAATGAAATTTTCCTTTTATTCTTTGTTCATGCTGTTGCCGTCCTCTCAAAACGTAAAAAGCTTTGGTTTATTATTATGCAAATTTTAAGAAAAGTGTAATTTAGCAATATCACGTCTTTGTGTTTAAAAGAAAGGTTTTTGGTGAAAGCATATTTCGTTTGAAAAGAACAACTTAAGATATTGTGATTATTCTACGTGCTTACTTGTAAGAGAATATTTTGTGTTTATTTATGCAGATAAGAATGTGATTTTTTAAAAGAGAGATAATATATTTTTTACAGCGATTTGGAATGAAATACTTTTAATATATATATTTTTGTTGGTATATTCTGAAATTTGAAGATTTAAATAACTAATAAATTATTCCACCTCATTTTTAGGGTTTCGTTCTATTACTCCCGCTTCATTGTCTGTCCGTTACAGAGCATGTTCTCAAAAACTATATAACTTACAGGCATGAAAATTTGTTTACTTATAGCTATTATGAAGGTCGTATTATCGTATTGTAAAATTGTATAATTTTAATATATAGAGATAAAAACCAAAAATCTAAAAGCCTTTTCCTATTTAATTTAAACATTTTTCGTTATAGCAGTTGCCAACAATTAAAAATCCACAATAAAATTCTTTCTACAATAATTAATTTTGTATTGAAAGATTTCCGCGTGAAAAATGAAAATGAAATAAAAAGTTTCACCAGTTGAAAACAGATTAATATGACGTCATATTGGTAATAAAACGGAATTTTTCGGACATTTCTCAATAATACAAGGAGTATGAATATGTGTAAGTACAGAAAGCAGGTTAATATGATTTCATTAGAGAATTAAAAAGAAAATTAATCTGACGTCAATTGGAAGTTTAATGGACTTTTTCAAATGTGTGAGAAAAATACAAAGAGAGTATCAATATCAGTAATAGAGAAAGCAAGTAGATATGACTTCAGCAAGTGATATCAGCAAGTCATATGAGCATCAGCAAGTCATATGAGTTTGAAGAACGTATTGAATCATGATAAATAGCCGATTATGGATATATTGGCATATTTTAACATTTTGAAGATCTCTATACAACATGTTTTATTTTGAAATGGATTTTTTTTTAAATATCGCATTTAGTCCACATGAGAGATATTATTATGACAGGGGATAATAGCGGGCTCCGCCCGCTATGGGACCGGTTTAGATTTTCGAAAAAACGAGAAAAATAGACCGGTAAATTTTTACTTTATAAATAACATGACTTTTTTTTTTCTTTTGAAAATGAAATTTATTTGGATTTATTAAAGTAATGATAAAGTGTTTTGAAAGCAATATTAAACGAAACCCTTTGTACGATCTTCGATCACTCTTACCCACTTGTTATGTATTTAATATCATTGCAAACATTTATACATTCAAAGAATGTATTATTATAATATTGATATTCGAATGAAGGGTTCGTTAATTTAATCGATTAATATTTTAAAGCTGCAAGGGATAGTCATAAAGTATATAATTAATGATTTTCCCTTTATTCTCTTTCACACTGTT
Source organism: Maratus michaelseni (assembly GCA_963931845.1). Classification (NCBI taxonomy): domain Eukaryota; kingdom Metazoa; phylum Arthropoda; class Arachnida; order Araneae; family Salticidae; genus Maratus; species Maratus michaelseni. The sequence continues at coordinate 58,013,118 of OZ007597.1, forward strand.
GCCATTCTTCTCAAAGCTTAAAAAGCTTTTTTTTTTATCATTGTGAAAGTGTTGAGAAAAGAGGTGTTTAGAACTATCTTATCTTTGGTTTTAAGAGGAAGGTTTTTGGGGAAAGCATATTTCGTTTCACTAGAAATTGAGATAATTTTACGTGTTTACTTGTAGAGTACATTTTGGTTTATTCATACAGATAAGAATGTAAATACTAAATATCAGATAATATGCTTTTTTATAGAGATTTCGAATGAAATATTCATAATACATACTTTTTACTTACCCATCATACGTAGTATAGGGTTAATTAATTTTTAAGTATTTAATATCATTGCAAAAATTTATACATTCAAAGTGTATAATGTTATAAAATTATTAATCGAATGTAAGGATCATTAATTCAATGAATATTTAGGATGTGACTTTTTAAAACTAGAATCGATTGATATTTTAAGTCTGCAAGGGATAGCCATAAAGTGCATTATTAATGATTTTCCCTTTATACTCTTTCATGCTGTTGCCATCTCTTCAAAGCGTAAAAGACTATTGTTTATTGTTTATGTATGTGCTGGGAAAGAGGAGCTTTGAAATATCCTTATCTTTGATTGTAAGAGGAAGGTTTTTAGTAAAAGCTTATTTCGTTTCACGAGAAATTGTGATAATTCTCCGTGTTTACTTGTAGAGTACATTTTGGTTTATTCATACAGATAAGAATGTAAATATTAAATATCAGATAATATGCTTTTTTATAGAGATTTCGAATAAAAGATTCATAATACATTTTTTTTTTTTTTTTTTTTTTTATCGTTGGTATATTCTGAGATTTGAAGATTTAAATAAATAATAAATTATTTCACTTGTGTTTTATGTATTGCAAAAATTTATGTATTCAAAGTATATAATGTTATAAAATTATTAATCGAATGTAAAAACATTAATTCAATGAAATTCAGAATGTGACTTTTTAAAACTAGAATCGATTAATATTTTAAGGCTGCAAGGGATAGCCATAAAGTACATAATTAATGATTTTCCCTTAATACTCTCACATGTTGCTGCCATCTCATCAAAACGTAAAAGACGTAAAAGACTTTTGTTTATTGTTATGCATGTGTTGGGAAAGAGGAGCTTAGAAACCCCTTAACTTTATTTTTGGGAAGAAGCGTTTTAGTGAAAGCATATTTCTTCTCAAAAGAATCACTATAAAAATTGATACATTAAAAGTATATAATGTTATAAAATTATTAACCGAATGTAAGGATCATTAATTCACTGAATATTCAGGATATGACTTTTTAAAACTAGAATCGATTAATATTTTAAGGCTGCAAGGGATAGCCATAAAATACATAATTAATGATTTTCCCTTTATACTCTTTCATGCTGTTGCCATCTCATGAAAACGTAAAATACTTTTGTTTATTGTTATGCATGTGTTGGGAAACAGGAGCTTAGAAACCTCTTAACTTTATTTTTGGGAAGAAGCGTTTTAGTGAAAGCATATTTCTTCTCAAAAGAATCACTATAAAAATTTATACATTAAAAGTATATAATGTTATAAAATTATTAACCGAATGTAAGGATCATTAATTCACTGAATATTCGGGATATGACTTTTTAAAACTAGAATCGATTAACATTTTAAGGCTGCAAGGGATAGCCATAAAGTACATAATTAATGATTTTCCATTTATACGCTTTCATGCTGTTGTCATCTCCTCAAAACGTAAAATACTTTTGTTTATTGTTATGCATGTGTTGGGAAAGAGGAGCTTAGAAACTTCTTAACTTTATTTTTGGGAAGAAGCGTTTTGGTGAAAGCATATTTCTTCTCAAAATAATCACTATGGAAATTGATGCATTAAAAGTATATAATGTTATAAAATTATTAACCGAAAGTAAGAATCATTAATTCACTGAATATTCAGGATGTGACTTGATAAAACTAGAATCGATTAATATTTTAAGGCTGCAAGGGATAGCCATAAAGTACATAATTAATGATTTTCCATTTATACACTTTCATGCTGTTGTCATCTCCTCAAAAGGTAAAATACTTTTGTTTTATTGTTATGCATGTGTTCGGAAAGAGGAGCTTTGAAATCTATTATTTTTACTTTTGGTAGAAAGCTTTTTGGTGAAAGCACAGTATTTCTCAAAATAATGACTTAAGAAACTGAGATGATGCTATGTGTTTATTTATAAAGGTAAAAATGTGAAAGTGTAAGATCATAAGTAAAGATTTTTCGTTGTTTTGATAATTCAAAAATTTTATTAATGTCCAGGGCATCAAATTATTTATTTTCAGAATTGTGGGATTATCGTCAAAGTATATAATTAATATCTATAGTTTATATACAACATTAATTTCCATATTATAAAGCAAAAACATATTTTAAAAATAAATGTACAACGTTGAAATAACACAAATTAAAAACATGTATACTGGCAAACAGCTGTTTCAAAGCCCTTAAGCTCCATCATCAGTGCCAATTCAAAACATTAAAACGAATTAAAAACCCCTAAGACATGTCAGTCTGCCTGCCGTCTTTCGCACGTGCCCAGATGAAATGGCGGCGAAATTTTCAAAACAACAGCGGAGACGGGGGAAACACATGTGACGGAGAGACCAATAGGAACTGTTCGCCCGACCGGGAAAGTTTAAGTGTGAAGGCGAATAAAGGGGGGGGGGGACGAAGAGATTTTTTAATTTGTGCTATTTCAACGTTGTACATTTATTTTTAACATAACGGCACAAAGTTTAATGCACCTTTTTAGACAAAAACATATTCATGACTAAATCTGACGTCATGTTAACGAAGGCAATAATTGACCCATAAATTTCGCTTTTACTGTAATATTTTTAACTTCTAAACATAGCACAATTTTAACTTTTACAGTATCAAATAGAAAAAATAATGTTTTTTTTTTTATTTATTTTTTTTATTTTTTTTAAGCATATTTAAAAAAAAAATCTATCTCTATATCATGCAGCCCGATTACGATAGATAAACCCGTTTGCATTTAAAACTGATATAAATAGTTCAGTATTTGTTTCCCGCTATTATTCCATAGCGAAATTAAAACTTCATCAACAAATAAATAAAATAATAGAATAATATAAATGAAACACAAATTTAACAGACATGTTTTCGAATTGCGTGCTTAAACTATTCAAAATATCAGAATAAAAAAGTCTGCTGTAATTAGTGAAAACTTTGGCGATGTTTTTGGTTTCGAACATTTGGCATGAGTCTAATACGAATAATTTTAAAACTCTATTTGAATACATTATTAATATTTTTCATATAAAAATGCTTTTTAAAGTTATTATGAGCAATCTAAAGATATGTATAAAATGTAACAAATCTGTTGTAGTTTACAATTAAAAAATTGGTTTTCAACTATATTTTGCAACCCTGAAAAGCTGTTTTGTAATTCCTAGAATGTATAATATCTTGATGAATAGATGGAAATCTCTTTTCTGACACATTTTCAATATATGTCCCACATATTTAAGAAAACTTGCAGCAGTGTTAATTCTTAAAAATATAAAATAAAATGAATTCAAGAAGTTTAAAAAGTTAGTGGTAAAAATAGATAATCGTCGAAGCTACCCGTTGTTTTTTAACAAGATTCTATTATATATATATATATGTATATAAAAAACCAGACAAGCGTCCCCTTCGAATTCAATTATTTCAACAGCTGTATATTCCTTTTTCATCAGGAAAAACTATAAAACTGCATATTATAAAACGAAAAATTCTCGCGATAAAAATTATTTTATTTCATATGTAAAAATTTTGTTTCATCTGCAAATAATAATTTCAATATAAAAATAAAATAACGGTAATAAATGAAATAGTTTCTGTTATTTTAAAAAAAGGAAAAAAAAATAAATGATAGTTTGATATAAATAAATATTGATATACATAATAAAAATAATTTATAGAATTAAAACAAAAAATAAAAGTAAATAAACAACAACATAAACAAAATAACCGGGTTACCATGTGAGGCATAAAATTGCCATTTTGTTGCAATAGCGCAAACGTGTTGCGTATATGACATCCGTGCCGTTTGTTTTAGATCTAAAAGAAAAATAATTTTCATAGGACTTCTTATTCAGCCCTATAAAAATGTTTATATTCTCTTTAATCATTTTGAAGAAAATATTCTTATCTTCATAAGTATTTTCTTTCATTTTCAAGAGACTATTTATTACATCTATTCAGTAAAACTTGATAAATCATCAATTTATTCCAAGTGTTTGAGATAATTAAATATATATATATATTAAGCACAGACTATTTCTTAGAGAACTGTATTATTTCTCGTCAGTCAATAAGGTATACCTTCTTATCTAAATGCCTCATTTATTCAATTTTTAAAGACATCATTTTTTAAAGCTATTCAATAACATTATGACAATCAATAATTTCTGAAAGGTGTTTGTGTTAATATAAAAGATTTTATGAATAATTATTGAATTCATTCAATACTGTTGAGTTCTACATAAGTTCTATAAAGAATATTAGCCTTATCGGGAGTGCAAAAGTATTTAAGATATTTTTAAATATTTTATATGAAAAAGACCTATTAATCAAACACTTTCCTTTTCATAATGATGATAATAATTCAATCTTCAGATAGTAGTTAAAGATGAAATAGGTATTCACTTATTTCATAATAAAATGCTATGAAATATGAATTTTCCATAATGGGAATCAAGTCTTTAGAGAAAATGATTAAAAATGATAAATATTTTAGAAAATGGGCCTTGTTATAGATTTTCGGCAATATTAAAATGTTGCCGAAGATAAAAATGAATCTTTTGGGTGAATATCAGCCTTTTGAACATGTCGTAAATTGAATATTTCAGACATGTGCTCTTATTAAGTCTACTTTATTTTGGAGAAAATATATAAAAAGGGAAAAAAACCCGATAAAAATGAAAATAAAGGGAAATGAGAAATGAGAAATGAGAAAAATAGCATAATAGAAGAATAGGGGAAGATGAATAAGCCTCTGGAAAATATTTCTTTGTTTAAAATTTCTCTGTCACATGTTGTGAAAGATGTTTTCTTTCTTTGAATTACAACACATAGGAGTTTAGCATATCTTAAAAAAAAAAAAAAAAAAAAAAAAAAAAAAAAAAAAAAACGTTTTATTTTTTAATTTCTAAATTTTACTTGTTGTTATCGGCAGTACCATTTCGTCTAATGATATCAAATAAAAAGTTTAAACAAGAAGAAGAATTCTAATTAGAATATATATACACAAATGATATTAGTTAAAGATAAAATATGTACCCACTTATTTTACTCTTTGTGGCAATACGATTAACCCTTGGATTTCGGACATGACTGGCGACTATTTTTACCACGATTTACAAAAATAATTCTTTGTGGTAGATTTATCTTGGAAATAATCTAGTATAAGAGAATGGCAGATATTATTTTTTAAAAAGTAGTGCGAATAGAATTTAAAAAAAAATAGTCCACTGGGACGTATATGAGCCAACGTGTAATAAATACTTAAATATATATATTTTTTAAATGACTTGCTATAGATTTTTTTACAATATTAAAATGGGCAAGAGGATAAAAATAATGTCATTTGACAAACCATTTGACCACAATGAAAAATAAGTATTTCAGATATGTGCATTTTGTTGACGTTGTACTGGAGAAAAAACATGAAAGAAAAAAAAATGATAAAAGTGAAGATAAAGAAAAATGAGAAATGAGAAAAATGGCAAAAGGGGAAAATGAATAAAAGCCTTTTGAAGAAAAATTCTTTAAAATTGCACTGTCACTTGTTGCCAAAGACATTTTCTTTCTTTGAATTACGACAGATAAGAGTTTAGCATACCTAAATTTTAATTTTAACTTTCAATATTTTACTTGTTGTCATCGACATTAGCATTTCGTCTGATGATATCAAGTAAAAATAATGTTAAAACAAGAAAAAAAGAAGAATTAGGAGTTAGAAGTAGCTTTGATGAGAGAATTAGGAGTATTAAGAATTAGGAGTAGCTCTGCGGCTCGCAGACCGCAGTTTGAGACGCCAGTTATTTATACTGTCTACAATTTATATAGAGTTTATGGGAAGATGGGTAATCTGTTAAATGTTCATTTATAATGAAATATCGTGAAATATACATTTTTTACAATGACAGTCCATACCTTAAAAAATATATAAATAAAATGCATTTTCCCCCCTTTTTTTTAAGAGATTTTTCTCTGAATACGTAAATTATCTCTGAAAGTAATCATTTTTGTGAATGCAGACGATTATTAAAATTAACAAGTTGCAAATTGTACGTTAAACGTGTCAAAAGAGGTGCGTTTGTACTGTAAGTAGTTTTACAATGTAAAAAAATATAAATTTCAGTGAAATGAATATCATCTCTTATGAGCGAAATAAGCATGCCCTTTTTTTTTCTTGCGTATGCCACGTTTACAGATGCGAATTTTTTTGCAAAATTCACCATGAAGATTTTGCTTTGCGAATGATTACCTCCATGGTTTAGCATTTCTATGACTCACGATGAACGAATCTCTTGTGTTTATTTACTTTAATAGATTGAAATATTCGGCTGTCAACCTAATTTCCACTGAAGTTATCTCAGAATCTATATATATTTGAATGTAAGTCATCTCTCAAGCAAACAATTTTTTTGAACGATCTTTCTAAAAATGTAACTTTTATGCAATTTTATTTGAAAGCATTATTTTGAATAAAAATGGCCGCTTGTCATATGAAAAAAGAAGTGGTTAGCCCACAAATTCTATGTTTTCTTCAGTCACATGACTTGCGCTTTTATTATGTAGATTGCGTCTGATAGGATTTGATATAATAAAGAAAATTTTTATTAATACCTTTTTAAGTTTTGATTCGATTTTCATAAAACTTGAAATGACTCGACAAAATCCTGCACCGATTATATATATTAAATTTCAAACCATGCTGTAGTTTTTGCGCTGTTATATGCGGACGGACGGACAGACGAACGGACCAGACGACAACTATAGGTGCTACGTATATATATATATATATATATATATATATATATATATATATATATGTTATATAAAAATTTATTTCCTTCATATCCTTCCATTTTATTCGCATTAATATTTTAAAATTAATCTAACTTCTGTCATAGTCAGTATTTCCTTAATTCTTAATAATATCTATTCCCATTTAAAGTCCTTTTAAAAGTAAATATCCGTATATTAATAATTATTTTATTCCAAATCTTAATCTAAAATTTAAGATCATTCGTAGCTTTTATCAGTTCCCCAATCTATAAAATTCTGAGACGCGTTCTCATTTCGAATGTTTTTTAAAAGCCATTTTCTTTTTATTATTATTATTATGCTAAATTTTTCACGCGCTGAGGTAGTTTCACTCCAAAATTAATCCGCTACCAGGTTCGGAATTCTTTACCGTCTTAGCTCCTCCTTCGCACCTCATTTGCTGGGCTGGAGCTAGCCTCTCACTCATTGGTTTGTACGCTCGTGACGTAAATTACTGTATGTCTCCGCTGAAGGAACAAAACCAGGTCGCATCGGTCGGAGCACTAGATTTTTGACGTTTTCGGAAGCATAAACAAATATGTATCTGGTGTTTTTAATTCCGTAGAATATTCAACTGGCGGCCCAATAACATCTTAATTCAATGAAGTGAAGCAACGTTAGCCCGAGGGCTATAAGTTTTAGACCTTTGGGAATTGTTTCTGTGTTGTTCGTCTTCTAATAAAATTATTTGTCTGGAGATTGGCTGGATTTATTGGAAAACTTTGGTGGACTCATTTCATTGCCTTCTACTTCGCCATACTCGCTAATATCGACTGCAACTTGCTATATCGTTGAAGGACTGCCATCTTTTCATCGAATATTATTCATCGTAATATCTCAACCTCGTCAAAATGCTATATATATATATATATATATATATATATATATATATAATTACGAAATGCTATATATATATATATATATATATATATAATTACGAAAGCACCTAAAAAGACATTTTAAAATCAGACATTCAATAAAATTAAAAAGAATAATAATATCACATAACAAAATAAATTACAGTGTAGACGTTTTAAGCTTTATACATTGTATAAATGTCAATCGCATACCAAATAGGTGATCTTTAAATATGTTCATGTTCAAGAATACGCCTTTAAAAAATATTAAGACACCAGGACTCCTTTTTCTGTAAAAAGAATCCTTGAATTCCACCTTCATCAGGTGAGAGACCCTCAACTGACTAGGCACCTCCAGAGGTATAATTCACAGGTAACTTGGAGGGCTTTGCACCCACAATGGATTTTACATGCACCAGGCGCCTTTAGTGTACATAGGTTTTCATATTTGTCGTCTCTGTTGACTTGTCACGCTCATGGTGGATTGTCGCTGTAGTGTTCATCGTCTTTTTTAAGGGCTGATTTCACTTTTCGCTTTTATTTGCCTCTGACAGGGTTTTTTGCTGTTTTTATGGACTTACCCTTGTTGTGGGTTGTTTCTGTCTGTTATCATTCGTTGGGTTTGAATATTCTTCAATGTGAACAGGCGAAACAGCTTTGCTTTTCGATTGACATTTGTATTGATGAGAAGTGTGTATAAAGCTTCAAGCGTCTACTGTAATTGCTTTTATTATGTGATATTATTTTTCTTTTTAGTTTTATTAAATGACTGATTCTCAAATGTCTTATTAATATTAATAATTTTATTCACGCGTAATATGTTTAGTTATAAATAAATAAAAAAAAAACATATGTATATATTACCAATTTTTATAAGCAGACATTATATAGGTAGTCATTAAAAACATAAGTCATTAAAAAATAACCAACAGTTTCCATAAAAACCATCACTACACAATAACGTTTTCGTCTCCGGTCCGGAGCGTCCTCAGTTGTAAATTCAAACACCTCTGTGCTGCCGTTTATTAGATCTTTGGGGATTGAGAGATTTTCTTTACTACGCCTTATTTTTCTCCTTTATTTGTTTTTCCTACATTTTTTCTCCCTTTATTTGTATAGTGATAGTTTTTATGAAAACTGTTGGTCATTTTTTAATGACTCATGTTTTTAATGACTATCTATATCATGTCTGCTTATAAAAATTGGTAATATATGCACATATTTCTTATTTATGAAATACAGACATTAACTCATTTTAAGATATAAATATAAATTTATATTCTTATGTTTAGTTATTTGGGAGGAAGATCCTATATATTATTTCTGTTGTCAACATCCATTTTCTATGAATTTACGAAAAGCACAACAACAAATGAGGTATCATTCCAAAGGTTTTTGAAGCGTCTTCTGACATAGTACACTCGCATTTCGTTAAAACATGTTTTTTGATTAAAAATTGTTGCTAATTAAAAAATAAATCCACATTATTTTCATACATGAAATAGAAAGTTTTCCTCAAATTAGTGTTGCTCCAAAATAAAATACCACCTTAAATGATGCTGAAGAATAATTATATAAAAATAAATAGTACAAAAAATATAAAGTAGGATTTTGCTGCACGGGTTTATTTTACATTTATGGTGAAAAAGCAAAATTAAAATTGAAGTATTCAGAATAAAAATACACCTATCGATCGAAGCTGTGATATTTCACGGGTAGAATAAAAGATATGCTTTTTTATATTTGACTGCAAAAAGGCTAGAGCATCCTCAGTTGTATACAACTGAGGATGCACTACCAGGAGTGAAGGTGCTTTTGCGTAATGGTGACTGTTTTATATGAAACTTTTTAACATTTTTAGGTACTTCTCTATTATCCCGTCGACCACTTTTCATAAAAAAAAACTACCGCCAAGCTGTAAGATTAAACGCCAAAAATGCCGTCCCATTTACTTGACGTCAGAAGTATTATCCGTGTTTGTTATGTCAGCAAGTGGTTTTTAATTCGACATTTGCCTGTACTTTTCATTATGTTTTACTGATTTATTAGTTATTTCATCAATTAAAATAACAATTGTGTCCTTAAACGGCCGAATTTCTAATATTTTATTTATTTATTTATTTTTATATTGCAATGGCAACGTTCTCCCGTTCATTTGGCGTTACAGTTTGGCGATAGTTTTTTTGTTATGAAAAGTGGTCGACGGGATAATAGAGAAGTACCCATTTTTAATAATGAAGGACTGTTTTTTATGGAACTTTTAACCATGTTTTTTTTATAGATAATATCTGAGTGTAAAATTGGTAATATGAAGAATAAATAGATATAAAATTATAAAATTTTATTTTCAATTGTCTGAGTGCAATTTTCCATTTGTTTACTTGTTGATAACAAGCAAAAGTTTCATTAGATTCAATGAAACAGGATGATTAAAAATAAATATTTTTCATCTTATCTTAATTTTATCTGCAAGTTTCAAACTTTCACCTGTTAGCACTAACATTTTTTTTCCCAATGAATACAAATAAAAGTCCAATTCAAAAGAAACAAGGTAAACTAAAAAACAATTTCACATTGGAATCTCAAATAAATAAATAAAAATCTGAGCATTGATTGCTTCTTAGGGTGCAGGTCAAAAATCTTTTCATCGTTTTAAATCCTTTCTAGAGAAGCCTTCGTATCTAAAAACTACATTTATTGAGTTTTAAAGAAACTATTTATTAAAATTTGATGTAAAACTTCAAGACACATTAATTTCTTCAAGGGGCTTGTGATAATGAAAAAAGCGGCTATGAAAACATTATGAAATTTATTTACTTGTTTTCTTAATATTGTTGAGTTACCAATTAATTTAATGAGAAATATTTATTGTATCAAGAATGCAGGAAAAATCGGTTATCCATTTTTTAAAAATTTATTAAGAAATATATCTTAGCGATAGCATATGTTAAAACTCAATTTATTTAGATTTAAAGGAACTTGTTATTAAAATCTGAAGTAATACTTGAAAAGCTATTAATTTTTTCTAGGTGCTTGCGATAAAGAAAAAAGCTTCCATGGAAAAATTATGAAATTTATTTTCTTTAAATCAAGAATGGAGGAAAAATAGGTTATCTATTTTTTTTATTTATTAAGAAATATATTTTAGCGATGTCATATCTTAAAAATCAATTTATTTAGATTTAAAGACACTGTTTATTAAAATCTGAAGTAAAACTTGAAAAGCTATTAATTTCTTGTAGGTGTTTGCGATACTGAAAAAAGTTTCATTGAGAAAATTATGAAATTTATTTTCATTAAATTTTCCAGATTTTCCTATTAATTTAATTAGAAATATTTATTTTATCAAGAATGCCTGAATCGTTTTTTAAGCATTTCTATTAAGGTTTTAAGCTATGACAATTTTCTTTGTTCTAAAGGTTCGCTCTTTATGTAATAGTTTTGGGTTGATTAGTTAAACTTTTGTTTTAAATAGCATACTTCAAATATTAATTTTCAATAATTGTAGACCATACTTTTAAATTGGGACTTTGATAAGCATCGGCCAGTTTAAGGCAATATTTTTAAGCAATATTTTTAAAGGTTTTCAATAGACTTTTTAAGGGGAAATGACAGAATTATCGTCAGCATGCTTACAATTAAGTTGAATGGACCCCAGACTTTTAAAAAAAATAATTAAAAATGATAAATGTCCAAAGGAAAGTATCTTTTCATACATTTTTGACAGTACTGAAAGTAAGTAATGATTTCCTTCTTTAATTAACACTTAAGTCCCCAAATAGCCAGAGCAATTTTCTTTTTTTTTCATATTATTTCATACAGTACCCTGCAAAATGCTAGGTTTTAAGATTTTCACTGAACTATTATATTACAATATTAAATTAGTATATTGTACATACTATAAAACTCTCATGAAAGCAAATTATCATGAACAAAAAGTTAAAGAAAATGTATTTACAAAAATGGAAGCAATAAATTAAAAATGGGCGTTGTAAAGTGATAGGTCCACCAAATGAAATATAATTATTTGTTTTTATAGGACATTTATTCTCCTTTCTTCAGAATCACTTCATAATTTTTTTTTCGAATTGATTTATTAAGTTTCTGAAAGGAATGCTAGACGATAATACGTCTTTGATACAAAACTGATTGTTTTAGTTCACTTGTGAAAGTTTTTATCAACCAGCATATGCATATCAGCGGGCATCTCGTTATATGGCAATAGTAGGAGAAAGTAAATCACTGTAGGCCATCAATAAAAATGAATTTTGTAATTTTATACTCAAGTCATGATTGTTGAATACAAGTATAATTTCTTTGAGAAAAATGTATTATTAGTTATGTAAAAGTATAGTTAAATAATAAATATTACATTATATTTGCACAAAAATATCGTTATATAAATGAAAATGCTGCATAAAATAAAGTTTGCGTGCAGATTTATGTAATTGTTTTATCTAAAGCTAAATACATAAGACGTTATACATCACAATTGAAAAAAAAACAACATAAAATCACCTTAAATTTATTTCCAAAGATGTTGCACATTTATTAATTTTTTTGGCGTTATTAAGAAATGTTTTCTCTTTATTTCTGTAAATAAATGTTTTAGTAAAAAAAAAAAATTGAGATCTTTCTAGAACTACTGAAATTGTTTGTGAAAATGTCTCTAAGTGAATTTTATTTTACTTATTTTATTTTTTATAGGATTTAAAGAAGCCAAATTAGAAAATACTTTCTCACTATAAAATATCGAAACAAAACAAAACAAAAAACAAGTAATATAAAAACTTTTTTTAAAAGTCAATTCCTACTTAGGTCAAATAGAATTTTTTTTCCAGCGATCTACACGCTTCGCCACTGACGGTATTTATTCCTAAATTTATATCCTGCTAAATATCTTACATAAGAGAAATTTTTGAAATGTATTAAAAATTAAATAAAAAATAAATAGCTAAAATACCAAAAATTAATAGCTCGAAAAGTATTTCTCACAAAATTGTTAGACAAACTGCGTTAGAAAGTTAAAAAAATTGTATTTTTCTTGATATAAATTTAAAATCCGTTATTATGCCGTTTTTCAAATATTGAATTTAAAAAATTACCAAACTTCAGAATAAATTGCCATAGCGATGTTACAGTTAACGATAATACAGTTTTTTTTCAAATATTAATTAATTAATTAAATTTTATTATTTAATTTTAGTTTTATACTTATTTCTGTTCAAAAGTATAGACTCACTCCACATTTATAGTCTCCTTCGCCCGCGAGCCGCCTGATCTTCGTCCGTGAACAGCCCCATTATCTCTTTTTACGTGTGAAGGTGAGACTATAAATAGGGAGTGAGTCTATACTTTTGATCAGAAATGAAATATAAAATTAAAATTAATTAATTAAATTTAATTAATGAATTAATATTTGAAAAAACTGTATTAACATCAATTGTCATCCAGTACAAGTTTAAAAAAATTTATTTGAACTTGATAGGATGAATAGAAAATATTTTATTAACGATTGAAAATTTGAACAAGATATATAAATATATAGAGAGTGTGAGCTAATAGTAGGAATTGAATGATAATCACTAATTGTTTCTCAGTATACGACATAAAATCTGTTCATCTTCTTCAATGATTTTGAAGTAAACATTTTTACCTTAATCTGCATCATTTATAGTTTTAAAAACATTCTTTTTAAAAAATTCAAATTAAAACTTGCACAACTTTTAATTTATGAAAGGTGTTTACGAACACAAAATAAAGTTTAATGAATTAGTTATCATATTAATTATCTTTCAACTTTTCAATGCTGATGAGAGGACCATAAATTTAATGAGAAATATTTAATTCTTCCACAGTGTTAAAAAATTATTTTACAATATCTATTGTAAAATGATTTTCATTAAAAAATAGTTTTAATTGAAGGGATTTTTTCTTCATTTTAATGGTTCATTCTTCATATAGAAATTTGAGACAAAATTAATATTCTTTTTTCTTAAAATAACATGCCATAAAATAAGGATTTTCCTTTATGGTAGCCCATAACTTAAAGAAAAAAAACTAAATTTATGTTTTACTTACCCATCATACGTAGTATAGGGTAAGTCTTGTAATCGTTTTGAAAATCGAAAAAAATTTTTTGACGGATTTACACGTTTCAGACACTGGAGATTCCGAAAAACATATTTTTAGAAAAAAAAATTTGCCGTCCGTCTGTGTGTCTGTGTGTGTGTCTGTGTGTGTGTCTGTGTGTGTGTCTGTGTGTCTGTAAACGCTCTATCTCCCGAAAAAATTGAGATAGAGACTTGCAATTTGGTATGTACTTAGTATGTAATAATGGGAAGAAGCCTATTTCATTTCAATAACCTCGATTAACCGGAACTATTTTTTTCGGACTCTCGAAATATTCGTTCTGATAAAAGGTATATAAAAATTTTCGGAATTGTTTATTTTAAGAAATGAATATAAAATACAATAAAAAAACATAAATTTTACATAAAGCATGAAGTCGATCGGATAATTAGTTGCCGAGATATTTGGAATCCTATTTTCCACACTCTTCGATTTTTCATGACCCTGTATTTCATCCAAATTTCACTTTAAAGATATATTTTAATTGGAAATTTGACGCTTAATCAGATGCAATAAACCGCTAGTTAATAGGATTATTATTTTTGGAGTTATAAGGAAAAACCTCTTTCAAGCAATTAAGTAATCGAGCCTGTAAAGTTTGTGACGTCATCAAGCCACGATTTTATTTGAATTGCAATGCGTTTTATAAGTAGTTTACACATTTTAATATTTTACATTATGCATATCCATGATGGGTAAGTATTACGGTGGCCCCCAACGACTAGTTTTTTTTATACTACGAAAATTGTCTCTTAAAATGATTTTAAGTGAAGATAGAGTAAGTCCGTCATAGTTTCCCTACTTAAGCCCCCTTCATTTTTCTTTTTTATAGTAATGATTTTTTCAGTGCAGATGTAACCTATCTACTCCAAATTTTATGTAGAATTTCATAAAAAAATATTATTGTTATATGAATATACCATATAAACTAGTGTTACTATCAAAAAACTTAATCAATGTTTTTAACCATATACCCGGAACTCAGGGTTAGACGCCTCACATGATAGAGATAGATGCCGCATTCATATTAGAATAGGGAGCCTAGATAATTAACATTTATAATTCAATATGTGGATTTGCATTTGATTTAATATCCTATTTACATCAAATTTATTATTATTATTATATTATTATTATTTTAATTGAGCTCACAGGTTTTGTATACTAATCCTGCATTACACTCCCACATCAATGGATATATTGCTATTCCCAATTCTTCGAATAAATAGGCATACAAAATTTGAAGCCAATCGGATGTTTCTAACGAAAGCAAAACTTGTTTAATCTAAACTAAGAGGGATTACCCCACCCCTTTTTTATAGTTGAAGTACAAACTCTAAAAACTAATTCAGGAAGGAAATTTAAAATTCTCAAATTAAATGAGTTAGATTTTTATGTTTCATAATAAATGAGTTTAACCCTCTCGTCACCCTGGGCCTCATATGAGGCTCCTACTTCGAATTGCAATATTTGAAAGAAAAAAATATTTTTGTTAATTCCAGCATCTAATAGTGATAGCATATGTCGATACATTTACTATTATGACGTTACTTATGTTTCAGCATTTAATAATAATAATATTAATAAAAGTTTTATTAATTATTAGTAAACCGTTGGCGTTTTTTAAAAATTTAAACATATGTTTCACTCTTTAAATTTAAATTAGGGACTCCTTTTCCGAATTAGTAATTTGTGATAAAAGATAAAAAATACTAGTAAATTTTTTATGTTTGTTTAATCTGGTTGTAATACGACATTTTCCAAACGTCTTAAAAAATTCTTCCTTAGACTATTTTCATAGGAAAAACACGCAACATAACTACATTCGTTAGATTTCTGTAAAGAACACATTCGTTAATTTTCAGTAAACTGCAAATTCTGTGATTTCGATAGCTACTTTTAATTTTGTTAGCGTAAAAGTAATTTTTCGCAAAATTGGAAAAAAAAAATCAGTGCCGAGAGGGTTAAAATATTTTATATATTCTACGGAAGGTTAAACTTGTGTAATTTAAGTTAATGGGGGTGGGGGGGCATAAAAATTGACAATAGTAAAAGAAATATTATTTAAATAAATAAATAAGCATAAACATGGATTATACCTCTAATAGGGTGTCCCGGTATATTCTTTCCAAATTTTACACAAAAAAAAAAAAAAAAAACAAGAGGGAAAAATTCTGCTATAAGGCCGAATATAGATTGCCACACACGGCTTTTATTTAAAAAATAAATAAACTAGCTGTAACTCAGAATAAAAACGCAATGACAACAAATAATTTTAAAATATCTTAACAAATAAAAATTCCCCTGTTAAAGTGTTGAGTTGTTCAATAACCATTCGATTTAGAAAAATATTTTTCTACCACTGAGCAATTTTTTTAATGAAATTTAATTCATGTCGCTATGGCAGCAGACGATAAAATGATATCTTTGGAATAAGGGAATAAATAGAAGAAAAAAATTTGTTGATGTTTGTGATAAAATGTTTTTCTTTATTTTTTAAAAATGTATATACATAATTCACTTTTATATTTTAACAGAATAATTAGTTTACTATAATTCGTTACTCATGCTATGGCCAGTATACACGATACACGTCGAGCCACAATGCCTTTATCATTATCTTTGTACGCGTAAAAGTTTCGCTACGGTACTCCATTGTGAAGTTTTGTAATTTTTGAAATCTAATATTTGAAAAACGACATAATCATTAGATTTGAAATTTATATCAAGAAAAATACAATTTTTTACCATTCTAACGCAGTTTGTAAAACAATTTTGTGACAAATACTTTTCGAGTTATTAATTTTTCCAGTAACTTCAAATGTTTCATTTTCCGAGATTAATCTGTGGCAACGATGGATTGCTGTGACTTTTCATAAACATGAAAAATGATAGAGATTGAAAGAATAAGCCACCCTGTGTGTGGCTAAAAAAAAAAAAAAACTTCTCATTGTAGATGTTTCTTTCTTTTTTTTTTTTTTTTTAATTCCGAAATTATTTTAACCAGCGGATAAAACTCGAGCTTTCCGGATTAAAGATAATATTGCTAGGTGCGCACAACATAATTGAAAATTTTTTTATTAAAAACTATTTAATAGACTTTTTACATTTAATATACATTTTTTTAGATTGCTCACTAACAAGACACAAAAAGAAGTTTTATATGAAAAATATCAGTTATATACTCAAATATAGTTTTATAAATTATATTAAAAAAAGGTGCTTTCATTTCAACCGCATGCCGGGAGTTAATAGCCGAAGAAATCATCGTGATAGCGATAGATTTTTTTAAAAGATGCTTGGAATTTATTTTCAAACAAATAAAATATCAGTAAATTAAGTTACAGTTTTCAAAAAAATTGCATTTGAATGAGCATTTTTAGCACTTTCCAACCTAGTTGAAAAGTGCTTATGACTTCGGTTTGTCTGGCCGTCTGTCCGTGCTCTAACTCCCGTAAATATGCTCGGATTGCTCTGCAATTTTTATATGTTATTGTCGTTATCTATAGCATGTTCCCTATTTCAACGGAAGTGTGTAGCACTTATAGTTTTATTACAGGGACACTCAAAAGAATTCCGTTACTTTGCGGTCTATGGGGAAAAATCATTTACGGTTTATTTAAATAATGTTTCAGTATTTTAAACGCATTGAAATTTATATATATCACAAAGGTGCATTAGAAGAAGCTTAATATGGAATAGGGTGTGCATAGCACTTATAGTTACTTTACAGGGACAGTCAAAAGAATTCCGTTACATGACGTCTATGGAGAAAAATCGTCTGCGGTTTATTTAAATAATGTTTCATTATTTTAAACGCATTGAAATTTATATATATATATCTAAGGTGCATTACAAGAGGCTTACTACAGAATAGTGTGTGTATAGCAGTCATCATTCATTTACAGGGACACACAAAAGAATTCTCTACTGTCTGTTAACACTAATTCCTGGAAGTGCGTTTTAAGTTACTAAACTCGATTTTAATTAACAACTTTTTGTCTATTACGTGGTGTGTATAAATTCTGTAGATCCTATACAGGGCAGCATAAAAGTTCGCGAACACATTTCCGTTTATTGACAGAAACTCCAGAAAGATAATTTTAAACTGTGCTACGCGTTTCCTAACTAAACTAAAATTTAGCATCCTAGCATATACAAATCTATAGATCATATACAGGGCTGAATAAAAGTATTCGGATATTTTTCCGGATATTGTATCTGTTGGAAATTCCTGAAATTATGTTTTTAAATATGTTATGCGTTTTCCAAATTGTTTACTTAGATGTTATCTTTTAGCTTATTAAACGGTATGTTTTGTAAAATTATTTTGGAAGCGTTGGAAAGTGCTACATAATCTATGCTTGACGCATGATTTTTCGTTCTTGTTGCCCTATTCTACGGTGCAAAACTTGAAATTGTGCGATGTTTATAAGTTAATAAAGTTGCATAAAAGCGACAGATTGTTTATATCGTCAATATGACGTCAGCGTTACACAGGGCAAGTATTTGCTTTATAATATGTAAGATACGATGATATATGATATTTAAGATATGAGTTAAACAAGTTGAACAAGAAGATAATATCACATATGATTATTAAAACAATCAAATAAGCAAAAAACGAAACATAAGTTCACTTTCTTACACTGTTAAAAATTTTCAGCAAACTGTCCAGTAATTTGACCGTTTTTGTAGAAAACGGTTACATAACCGTAATTTAACTATATTCTGGTCATACAATGATCAATAATACGGTCAGAATATAGTTAAATCACGGTTATGTAACCGTTTTCCACAAAAACGGTCAAATTACTGGACAGTTTGCTGAAAATTTTCAACAGTGTAGTATACATCATAAAATCATTTTATCGTCTTCAATCATTTTTAGGTAAACAATTTTATCTTTATACGCAAATTATTCAGTTTTAAAGACTATATTTTCATAAACTTGAATAGAAACTTGGACCATTGTCAATTTATTCAAGACGTTTGTGAAAGTTAGGAACAAAAAAAAATTGTAAAATTCACTCTTTTTCAATATATTGTTGACTTATCCATATAAAATATAAGTATTTGTTGTAAACACTTATATATATATATATATATATATATATATATATATATATAATTAATAATTAAATAAAAAAAATACTTACCCATAAATTTTTAATTTTAAGGATTTTTAAGTTTAAGCATTTATAATTTATTATTAGGAGTCTTAGAAACAAGGTTTTGAAATTTTTTTTAGAATAGGACTACTAAATTAGCCAATACTGTGTATTATTTTGAGTTTAAAAGAGGAAAGGTGGGGGAGCTCTTTATATTATTTAGGTTTCCTCAGGAACTTTTGGTCGGAATTGAAAGTTTAATATATCGAAAAGTCAGAAATTAAATCGACATTAAATCGGCAATAACTATAACGACTGCCCTTCAGTTCGTTTGGATAGATTTTCATTTAAAAATATAAAATCATTCAACATTGATTTTAGTTTTTTTTTTTTTTTTTTTTTTTTTTAAGGTTATTATCACGGGCCCGGGCAACGCCGAACATGTCAGATAGCGTGCTTATATTAAAATTAAATAAAAATCATACACTCGTGGCATCATAATACACTTTTGTATTTTAACAGAATAGTAAGGCTACTATAATTAGGGACTCGTGCTATAGCCAGTATACATCACGACACATGGCCGTTATCATTATCTTTTTACTCGTGAAGATTTCGCTATGGTATTCCATTGTGAAATTTGGTAATTTTTGAAATTCAATATTTGAAAAACGGCATAATCATTAGATTTGAAATTTATATGAAGAAAAATATAATTTTTTACCTTTCTAACGAAGTTTGTCTAACAATTTTCTGACAAATATTTTTCGAGCTATTAATTTTTTTAGAAACTTCAAATGTTTCATTTCCGAAATTAATCTGCGGCAACGATTATTGATAATCCCAGTCGTCAGCAACGCATAGCTTTTTATTAAAGAGGATTATTAGGAGGATCATTTTATCTTTAAAAGCAAATTATAAAGTTTATAGACAACATTTATTAAAACCTGAAGTGAAACATGAACACAAATAGAAAACATTAAAAATTAAATAACTTGTTAAATTACTTTCATTTCAATATTTTCCATTTTTCCGTAAATTTAATTAGAAATGTTTATTGTATGTAGAGCACAGTAGAAATTCAATTTATTTATTTTCTAATCTTGTGGAGTAATAAATAGTTCTTTTATGGAGGCAATTTTTTTTATTGTTCCATTTTGCTTGTAGTATTTTGAGGTAAATTGAATACTCCTTTCTTTTAAAATGATATGTTATGAAATACGAATTTTCAAACATAATAGACCAGGCATTTAGTAACAATGGCTAAATATATATGTAAATTATTCTATTTTAAAAACTATATTTATTAAAACTTGAACACTCTTTAATTTATACAAAATGTTTGTTATAATAGAAAAAAATTCAAATAATACTTCTTAAATTCACTCCTTTTCAATATTGTTGATTTTTTTCTATAAATATAATCAGAGATGGTTATTGTATCGCGTTTGCAATTTGAAATTCAGTTACTAATTTTTTAATCTTTTGGATTAAGGAATAGTTTTCTTATATATATATATATATATATATATATATATATATATATATATATATATATATATATATATATATATATATATAGATTTATATTTAAATGTTATAATACGAGGTGGCTACCGGTCAGGGAATTTTCAGGGAAAATACCAGTATTTTCTTCCAGAAAAATCCCCCTTACTTAATCGTTCGTTTAAGTAACCCGAATTTTTGTATAAGAAAATACTGGTGTTTTAAAAAAATATGCCTAATCTGTGCTCACCCTGTAATATGAGCTAAAGGAGATGAACTAGAATAAAATTTCTCACTGGAATGTCAAAATAAAGCAACAACAAAAACTGCTATTCACAAATTACTTGTTATTATACGGTTTTAATATTTTTATATTCTTCAACAATTTTGAGGAAAATATTGTTATTTTTTTACACATATTATTCAAATTTAAAGATACTATTTATTAAAATTGGAAGTAAAATTTGGAAAAACACCATTAACTTGTTCAATGTATTTGTAATAATATAAATGATTTAATGAATAATTTGTAAATTTCTTTCCCTTTTAGTGCTGTAGATTTCCCCCATAAATGTCATGAGGAATAATACTTATATTTTATATTAAATGTGCAATAAAAGTTCGATTATTTATTTTTTAAACATTTGGCGTTAAGAAATAATTTTTAACAAGGACAATCTTTTAGGAATTAGCAACAGAATCGAGCCCGTCGTGTTTTAAGATGACACACTATAAAATATGCATTTTTCATAATAGCGGGCCAGATGTTTATGAAAAATTATTTAAAATGAAGCTTTTGAAAAAGTATCCTTTTTATAAACTGTTCTGGAAATTTATTTCAGATTGTGAACAACTCCATGCACCTTGGAAAAACTTGTTAATTTTAACTAAATAGCTCTATAGATTTTTACTTTATTTTAATATTTTTCAACGTATTATTTTTTCTTTTTTAATTTCTTCATAGTTTTTACTTATTTATTTTTGTATATTTTCTCATTTCACCCGTTTTTTTTTTATTGTTTCCTTTTCCTTATTCCATTTGCTTCACATTTTTCGTTCAGTTTTGTAATGTGTCCTCTTTTGATTTGCGGATGCTTCCTGCTTTCCTATTGGCTGTTTCTATCACCTGTCTCTGTTTCTCCCATTTACTTTCAGTTCTGCTCCTGCTGTCCTGTTGGCTGTTTGTCTCACCTGTATCTATTTCTTCCATTTAATTTCTATTTTGCTCCTACTTTCAAAGTAGTATTTTGTATTGTATTCGCCTCGTTAAACATATAGCTTTCATTGGAAACGATTTATTTTAATGCCTATTTATTTTAATGCTGTTGTAAGTCGTTTTAACCTTATACTAAAGAACAGCTGCTTTAAAGAATGTGTTCGTCTTTATTATAATAATTAGAGTTCTTATTTGGATAGTAAACAGAGAGAGGCTGTTGTGATTTTCTTAATAATAAGTTGTAAGAGTTTCAGTAATATTTTTATAATTATCTATAGGAATATCAATAGCTCCATTCAATCGGAAAAGTGAGAAACAATGTAAAAATATAATACAAAAGACCAGAAAATAAGAAGAAAATATGGAAAATAGAGAAAAATATTAAAACTTATTTAAAGATCTTGTCTATATTATCCCTTTTACCTTAGAATATTTTCAACAAAATTTTACTTAATTTCAATTACGAGTAGAAGTTTAAATTTACTTAATTTGGTTTGCATGAAAATGCCTTTTAGCTTACCTTATTTATTTTTATTTAACTTTCCCCTTTTCACCTGTTGCCAAGCGAAGTTTTCATTTCTTCCGATAAAAATAAGTTAAAGTAAAAATTTTACACGAATACGCTTTATTTGAAAATAAATTCTTTCGAATCTAAAGAAAAAAGAAATTCTAAGAACTGCTTCTTATTGAACTGCGTAGAAATTTTTCATTTTGTGGAAAACTTTAGCTCCATATGCCATTTATTCAGTTTTAAAGACACTATTTATTAAAACTTCAGTAAAAAGAGAGAATAGTCATTAATTTATTTAAGCTGTTTGATATAATAAAATAAATAATGGATAAATTATTAAATTCTTTCTCTTTCAAAATTGCTGATTTCTCCATTAAATTAAATGACAAATATGTATTGTACTTAAAGTGAAATATGAAATTCCGTTATTCATTTTTAAAAATCTTTTGTGTCGGAAAATTAGTTTTTTACCGAAATATATATTTTCGAAGTTACCGATAGAATGAAGACTCTCGTATTTTAGAATAGCGTGCTGTAAAATGCAATCTTACGTAATAAAGAATCATTAACCTATCAAAAAATATTATAAAAGGAGCAAATTCCCTAGAAAATGTATCCTGTTATTTATTTTTATCAATTTGTCTCAGATAATGAGGAACCTTTTTATCAAATGTGTTCTTAACCATATAATATCAAAATATTATAATATTACACATTACAATATTATATAGGAATGACAACTAGAATGTTTAAAACAAGATTAAAAGAGAATAATGGCAGATATGAAATATGACAGAAGTACTACAGCATTGGCAAGACTACATAGAAAAGAGTTTTTAAAAATTGATTTTAAAAATAGAAAAATAATTTATCTACCAATACTTTATTTCCCATCCATTATCCGTGAAGCAATAGAAATCTATATGCGTAACGAGAACACATGCATTGAATCAACCTCTTTTGAATTACCTAAAATTTGGCACGAGGTATTTTTCAATTTAAAATAAAGCAATAAAGAAATATTAATTTTCACGTTTACAGTTGACTATTTTAAGTACCTTTTATTTCATACATGATCTCGTGGTTTATGTTTTTCAAGTTTATTTTCAAAAATATGGAATAATAGTTTGTTTATTGTTATTAGATCTTGATAATGGCGTCGTTTGTAGGTTGAAACATGTTGATCATTATATTAAAAGATTTTTCTTGAAAAGAATTCAAGAGAAAAGAACGGTTTCTTAATGAACTGCATTTTTTTTTCATTTTCTTCAATCATTTTGTGGGAAACTTTCACCATACGCCATTTATTCAGTTTTAAAAACACTATTTATTAAAACTTGAAGTAAAAAACGGAAAGCCATTAGTTTATCCAAGGTGTTTGTAATAATAATAATAAAAAAAAATGAATGAATAATTTATTAAATTTACTCCCTTTGAATATTTTTATTTGATGCAAAAATACTTGATTTGACAGAAAATATCTTTTAGTTTAGTTTAATTTTTTTTTTTTAACTTTTCAACTTTCACCTGTTGTCGTCGACAGTTTCATTTGTTCTGATGAAAACAAATGAAAGTAAAAAATTATAGGAACGCTCTTTACTAGAAAATTATTTCTCATTCAAATCTAAAGGAAAAAAGAAATTTTTCTAAAGGAAGAAGAACTGCTTCTTAGTGAACTCCATAGATTATTTTTTTTTTTTTTCATTTTCTCCAATCATTTTGTGGGAAATTTTATTCAGTTTTAAAGACACGATTTATTAAAACGTGAGGTAAAACTTAGATAGCCATTAATGTTTTCGAGGGGTTTGTGATAATAATAATAGTAAAAAATTATGAATAAATTATTAAATTTATTCCGGTTCAATATTTTGACTTGATGCAGAAATACTTGGTTAGACAGAAAATATCTTATAGTCTGCTTTAGTTTTTTTTTTTAACTTTTCAATTTTCATCTGTTGTCATCGACTGTTTCATTTGCTTCGATGAAAACAAGTGAAAGTAAAAATTTATAGAAACTCTCTTTACAAGAAAATTATTTCTCATTCAAATCTAAAGGAAAAAATAAATTCTTCTAAGAAAGAAGAACGGCTTCTTAGAGAACTACATAGAACTTTTTTTTCCATTTTCTTCAATCATTTTGTGGGAAATTCTATTCAGTTTTAAAGACACTGTTTATTAAATCGTGAAGTAAAAAGTAGATAACCATTAATTTTTCTAAGGGGTTTGTGATAATAAAAATAAAAAATAATGAATAAATTATTAAATTCATTCCTTTTCAATATTTTTCCTTGATGCAGAAATACTTGGTTAGACAGAAAATAACTTTTAATTTTCTTTATTTTTCTTTATTTTTACTTTTAAACTTTCACCTGTTGTCATTGACAGTTTTGCTTGTTCCGATGAAAACAAATCAAAGTGAAAATTTAACGAAGTGCGCTGAATTAAAAATGTTTTATTATTCGAATCTAAAGCGAAGACAAAAGTCTCAGCAAAAATGACTTTTCAGTGAACGGCATAAAAGCATTTTTATCTCTTAAAATCATTTTGAGGAAACTTTCTTATCTCCATACACCATTTATTCACTTTGAAAGATATTATTTATTAAATCTGGAAGTAAAACGCGGACAATCATTAATTTATTCAAGGTGTTTGTGATAATAAAAAAAGTTCAATGAATAAATTATTAAAAATTAATTAATTCTCTTTCAATATTGTTTAGTTTCTCATAAATATAATGATAAATAATTATTTTATCAAGAAAGAAGGAAAAAATCAGCTTCATTTTTGCTTGCAAAAAATTTTTTCAACAAAGACTTTCTTTTTCATTTTAATAGCACATTCTTCATGTATAAGTTATGGCTAGAATGGGTACGTTTTCTTTTGAAATGTCTTTCTATAAAATAAGAATTTATCATAAGGAAAGAGAAGACTTTTTGCAATTTTTTAAAAATAATAATTGTCTCAGTAAACGTGTATTTTCATATGTTTTTGTCAATACTGAAGTTACCTCTGAAAATACTCACCATCTGATTGAACATATACTTCTTTATTTAAATAATAAAAATAAGTTTAAGATATAAATAAAGCATATTATACTATCCATAAAAACATCATTTTATAAATAGGATAGTTTAGCTATGCTTTTCCAAGTATGGTTATCTCTTATTATTTTACTTTTATTTTACAGTAACCCCTCGATATATCGCGTTATTTGGTAGATAAGAAAAAAGCGCGATATACCGAGACAAGCGTTATAACGAGGTGGCGAGAAGAGTGTTTATAAATGGTAAAAAGAGCCTTAAGTTAAGATACGAGGTTTTCGATTTAATACTTGCTCAAACAAGCTACAAGTTCAACACAAAAGAGATGATAAAACGTTAAAAATATACAATACCGTACATATATAGTATACGTTTTCACTTACATTTTATAGTACAGTAACCCCTCGTTATATCGCGCATTCGGCTATTTCGATCTCTTTTAGTTTTTCCCCTATAAATTTAGTTTCTCGAAAAAGCATATAAATCTTTTAAAACGTCGAAATCTAAGCCTATAACAGAAATGCAATTAGTTCATTTTCATTCTTAAATTTCCAGTGGCAAGCATATAATCAACAAAAATAAAAAGCAAATAACTCTTGATTCTAATTTTCGGAAAATACTGTAAAATGTAAGTAAAAACGTATACTGTATATGTACGGTTTTGTATATTTTTAACGTTTTACCACCTCTTTTGTGTTGAACTTGTAGCTTGTTTGAGCAAGTATTAAATCGAAAACTTCGTAGCTTAATTTAGGGCTCTTTTTTTTTTCATTTATAAACACACTTCTCTCCCCCTCGTTATATCGCTCCCCTCGGTATATCACGCTTTTTTCTTATCTCCCAAATAGCGTGATATATCGAGGTGTTACTGTATTTTCCGAAAATTGGAATCCAGAGTTATTTGTTTTTGATTTTCTTTGATTATCTGCTTGCCACTGGAAATAAAAGAACGAAAATGAACTAATTGCATTTCAGTTATAAGCTTAGATTTCGAAGTTTCAAAAGTTTCATATGCAATTTCAAGAAACTAAATTTATAGGGGGGACAACTAAAAAAGAGCGAAATAGCCAAATGCGCGATATAGCGAGGCGCGATATAACGAGGGGTTACTGTATTTTCATTTTGTAGTGAAAATGACTGAAAGATGGGAATAGAGAGATGAATTTTCTTTATTTTGAAATTTGACTTTCAAAATTTGACGTTAAAAACTTTCGGTTGTTTCATTCAGTGGTGTCGTCGAGGGGGGACGCGGGGGGACGGCGTCCCCTCACTTTTTTATTTTATGTCGAGCGTCCCCTTACTTTTTATTTTCAAGGGGGACGCAAGAGACGCGAGAGGACGCCATCTTTTCAAACTTACTAATTTTTTTAATTATGAGCACACCAATAAATCAACAATTTTAAGAAATAAGGCATTGATTTTTAATACTTTTCAACAACATGGAAAGTGTTTACGATGTCAGATCGCTCATCTGTCTCCATCTGTTCGCATTCTACTTGTAACTTCCAAAAGATTGCTTGAATTTCGACAAAATTTTATGTATATTTTTTCAATGTAGTCTTATCACTATTGTGAATTTTCTGTATAGCATCAGTATTTCGTTTACGAGTGATCAAAAAAGAGTTCTTTCATATTACTGTTTACTGGGCGGAGATTGTTTGAAATACACATAAATGAAGTAATGCCATATGGTATTGAAATTCGTTACAACATATTCCCTATCAAAAATAGCATTTATCGTTCGTTTACAGGGACGTTAAAAAATATTTTGAAACACCAAAACACCATGAGCTATTAACAGTAATTGTTTGCAATGCATGGAAAACGGTGCACGAAACATTTATAGTTATTTTACAAGGCCAAAGAATCCGGACACATTGTCAGACGTGGGTTCAGTTGCTCGAAACGTGTTTTGGATTATATTTTGTATTTTTCAGCTGAATAAAATATCCATTTGCTAAGTGATACGTAAATGATATTCGTATACAGGGCCACACAAAAATAATCCAAATACACTACCGTCATGGCCGTATATTTCATTGAAATGCGTTTTGCAGCTGGTTTAAATTTTTATGTGTTATGTGATGAGCATATGATCATTAATTTCTATACATGACCACTCAAAATAATTCGAATGAATACGTTACCATTTATAGATAATTATTGCTTGGTATGTGTTTAAACTGAAAGAAATTATATTTTCGATTAAAAAAAACGCTAGACATGCTTTTCCTTCACACATTGTTGCACCAAATTAATTTTACAAACATTTGTGTGTAATGAATATAATATATATTGGCCGGTATACAGTGTGTCTGTGTATTATAAAAGTTGACACGCACTTTAATTTGTTACCTGCTGGAGATAAGTAGATAACGTAAACTATGAAAAAAGTTTTAAAATAAAGTAAAAAATAATATTGAAATAATATTGTCAATGAAATAATTATCTTATTAATTTTCAAACATTTATACAATAACTCTTTATGCGACTCTTCTATTCAAAATTTGTCAGTCAGAAAAATTTTCCTTTTGCTGCAATAAAATCATTAAAAATCTGCATATCTATAGATTTAAAATTAAATTAAAAAAATGAAGGAAGAAAGCTGACTTATAAAACCTTTTCGAACAATTTAAATATTACTTTATCAGTGAAAATGGTCCTGTGCACATGTTGGTGATAGCATTTTTAGAACAAAATTAAATATTAATAAGCGTAAAAAGGAAAAAAAAATTCATCGCAAATGTATCTAAATAAAAAGCTGCACGGGCAGAAATCATGTAAAGAGACAGTGTAGTTTTAAAACTTACAAATAAAAAAAATAATAAGAAGAATTGGCTAAGCATGCTCTATGTATTTTCCGTCAGCTGCAGTACATAACTGCGTCAACCGCACATGTTTATTATCATCCATGTTACTGTTACCGTCTTGCAATACCTCATAGCTTTTCTAATTTGATATATAGTCGCTATCCCCTTCCTCCCCCCTGCATATTTCTTACCTTATTTTAAACTTTTTTGCATCTTACATTGACTACTTATCTTCAAATTTAAATTTTTTCGGACGCCCTGTAAAAGTCGACCTTAGCTCAAACTTGAAGACTTTGTCAAAAAAATGCAATACTTTGATAGCAATTGCTATCAAAGTATTGCATTTTCAAAGTGGTTTTTAGTGACAAAACTTGATACTTTTAATTTATAATAGTAATTTAACTTTAATGAATAATAATCTGTTTAATCTTCTAATTCTAATCTTTAACGATTCATCCTTATCTAAGTGAAAACCATAGCCTTACTCAAAATTTGGAAAGCGATAAATCATAGAATGGCTACTGATACAAAATATAGAAAATATAAAGAGGTGAAAATTTTTTTTTTTTGAAAATAAGTATTTCTGTAAAGTTCATTGAAAGAAGGAAAATAATACATATTATTAAACTGTGAGAGAATTAAATATATTGCTGTTGTTTTCAACCCATTTTCCCCCTTTTATTTAAATATTTAATAAATAAAAGAAATTAACTTGAGCCATTTTTTACCCGCTTTCTTTTATCTTACATTTCTGTATGTATGTGACAGTCAAATCTTGTGATTCATTTTTCACCCACTTGCTGTTGACGTAGAGCTTTGAAATTTGGAATATATATAGGTATACCTGAGGAAATTACATGAATTGGACATTCATTTTTTAAAAATTAGATCCCTAAGGGGGGGGGGGGTCAACGTCGGCACAAAAATGGCATTTACCCCCATAGAAATAACATTACGATTGTTTAATTGAAAAAAAAAATAGCTCCATTGTTTCAAAATTCGTCCATTTTCACCACACTGCTGCCCGCATCAATATGACATCATTGAGCGACGCACACATTTGTGCTTTATAATATAAGTTGACTTTTTGTGAATTTTAATGAAAGTATGTTTTTTTTTCTATATATAATTTATTTTTATTAACGTTAAAAGTAATTTTATTAGGAAAGTGTTTCTTGAATAAGTCATCTGGCACAAGCATAAGTATTATTTGCCATAGAAACTCTACTTCAAAATTATATCTTTAAAAAATTTCCGCTCAATTCTTTAAACACTTATAGAATGGCATGGATTCAAATCAATTTGTAACTAGAGTAGTCTTTCATATCGCTATTAATAGTGTGGTAACATTCATTGAGACGATTCCCACATTAAAATTTCAATTCATCGTAGAGAATATTTACGAGTTAAATAACTTCTATGTCAAATTTGAAGTTTCTAGTACTGATAGTTTCAGAAGAATAACAACTTTAAAAAGTTTTCGGCTTATTTCAGCACTTAAAATTTCGAATATTTTAAAAGCCATTCTTCGTGAGCATCTGCATGTTAATAGCTACCAGATAAATCGTGATGAAACGAGTTTAGAAGATTTACTTAACAATCAGGGCTCCCAAATGGTCCGCTTTTTGAATACCAGTATTTTCTTAGAAAAATTTTATTTTTAGATTTTTCTTGTAAATTTTGCAGAAACAACCTTCGGAAGTAAATTTTTGCAGAAAAGTTTTAGAAACCTACTAAGAAATTTTCTGTTAAAAAATATTGGTATTCAGTTTGTGAACCATTTGAGAGCTCTAGACAATTCATCCTTTTAAAATGTAAATTAAAAAAATAATAATAAATAAGATTTTACGAGCATGTAAGTCCTGAAAGTATATGTGTGCCAAGTTTTAAGTCAGTTACTCTTGTTCAAATATTTCCACACAAATCATGATGAAACCAATATTTTTGAACGTCGTTCTCCATTTCATCCCGTAAAAATTCAATACTTACAGATTAGAAGTAACCTAGTAACTGATTTAAAGAGTTACTAATTCTACAAAAATCTTGATAAAACGCGACTTTCAGAAATTTTCTTTATAAGGATACTGGTCTATTTCACCCCTTTCAAATTCGTATTGGGATGTTCAGAAAGTTCCTTTCATTTGGGAAAACTAATTCGTACCGAAAAATTCTGCCCGTCAATTAACATTAGGTATTGAAATTAATGTCTAATAATTAAATGCTAGAATTTTCCGGTGCGAATTGGTTTTCCCAAACGGAAGAAACTTTCCGAACAACCCAATATTTTTACACGTTGTTCAAAATTTTGTATAGAGTTTGGGCAGTGGCATACATCATAAGCATACATCATTATCCATACATCATATAATCCAGAATGTTAAATAATCTTTTTTCATCTTTTTATATAACATACCTGCGTAATTTAATCTCAGCCGAAAACACCGTTTAAATGCTACTCTGCTCAGACACATACACATATTGACTCATTGCAAAATCACCAAACACAGACTTTGGGAATCTTAAAGAAAATACCAACTCGCACACATGCATACGCACATACATAGAGAATTGTTACAGAAATAGGAAAAGCGGACTCAGGGAACCTATAAAAGTAAAGATATAAATTTCATAGTCTTTTTTCTTGTCATGATTACAATATTTTCCTTACATTATACGTGTCCGTAATGTAAAAATGCAATAATTTTCAATGCTCTTAGTATACAATAGTTATTCTATGACTATCTCAAAAATAAACAATGTCTAACAAAAGTCTCGTTGCGTGGATTAGTGTTATTAAATTACGAATTCTATTTCAAATACGTATTTTCACACATGAAATAAGGTTAACAATATTTTAATTTATGGGAAGCTATGAACAACCAACAGATAAAAAACTTTAATTAATTTAATTTAAATAAATTTTAATTTAAAATTTAAAATTTAATTTTTCAATTACTTTTCTCTGCAATTCAAAATGAAAAGCAAGATTCATAATCAAGTTTGCCCTATGGGTGATACAGATACAGACCCTTATGATCGAGACTATGAGCGTCCCCCCACTTTTTTCCCCAGGACTACACCACTGGCTCTAACTCCCGTAAATATGCTCGGATTGCTCTGCAATTTTTATATGTTATTGTCGTTATCTATAGCATGTTCCCTATTTCAACGGAAGTGTGTAGCACTTATAGTTTTATTACAGGGACACTCAAAAGAATTCCGTTACTTTGCGGTCTATGGGGAAAAATCATTTACGGTTTATTTAAATAATGTTTCAGTATTTTAAACGCATAGAAATTTATATATATCACAAAGGTGCATTAGAAGAAGCTTAATATGGAATAGGGTGTGCATAGCACTTATAGTTACTTTACAGGGACAGTCAAAAGAATTCCGTTACATGACGTCTATGGAGAAAAATCGTCTGCGGTTTATTTAAATAATGTTTCACTATTTTAAACGCATTGAAATTTATATATATATATATAAGGTGCATTACAAGAGGCTTACTACAGAATAGTGTGTGTATAGCAGTCATCGTTCATTTACAGGGACACACAAAAGAATTCTCTACTGTCTGTTAACACTAATTCCTGGAAGTGCGTTTTAAGTTACTAAACTCGATTTTAATTAACAACTTTTTGTCTATTACGTGGTGTGTATAAATTCTGTAGATCCTATACAGGGCAGCATAAAAGTTCGCGAACACATTTCCGTTTATTGACAGAAACTCCAGAAAGATAATTTTAAACTGTGCTACGCGTTTCCTAACTAAACTAAAATTTAGCATCCTAGCATATACAAATCTATAGATCATATACAGGGCTGAATAAAAGTATTCGGATATTTTTCCGGATATTGTATCTGTTGGAAATTCCTGAAATTATGTTTTTAAATATGTTATGCGTTTTCCAAATTGTTTACTTAGATGTTATCTTTTAGCTTATTAAACGGTATGTTTTGTAAAATTATTTTGGAAGCGTTGGAAAGTGCTACATAATCTATGCTTGACGCATGATTTTTCGTTCTTGTTGCCCTATTCTACGGTGCAAAACTTGAAATTGTGCGATGTTTATAAGTTAATAAAGTTGCATAAAAGCGACAGATTGTTTATATCGTCAATATGACGTCAGCGTTACACAGGGCAAGTATTTGCTTTATAATATGTAAGATACGATGATATATGATATTTAAGATATGAGTTAAACAAGTTGAACAAGAAGATAATATCACATATGATTATTAAAACAATCAAATAAGCAAAAAACAAAACATAAGTTCACTTTCTTACACTGTTAAAAATTTGCAGCAAACTGTCCAGTAATTTGACCGTTTTTGTAGAAAACGGTTACATAACCGTAATTTAACTATATTGTGGCCATACAATGATCAATAATACGGTCAGAATATAGTTAAATCACGGTTATGTAACCGTTTTCTACAAAAACGGTCAAATGACTGGACAGTTTGCTGCAAATTTTCAACAGTGTAGTATACATCATAAAATCATTTTATCGTCTTCAATCATTTTCAGGTAAACAATTTTATCTTTATACGCAAATTATTCAGTTTTAAAGACTATATTTTTGTAAACTTGAATAGAAACTTAGACCATTGTCAATTTATTCAAGACGTTTGTGAAAGTTAGGAACAAAAAAAAAAAATGTTAAATTCACTCTTTTTCAATATATTGTTGACTTATCCATATAAAATATAAGTATCTGTTGTAAACACTTATTAGTTACTATTATAAGATATAATTAATAATATATATATATATATATATATATATATAATAATTAATAATTAAATAAAAAAAATACTTACCCATAAATTTATAATTTTAAGGATTTTTAAGTTTAAGCATTTATAATTTATTATTAGGAGTCTTAGAAACAAGGTTTTGAAATTTTTTTTAGAATAGGACTACTAAATTAGCCAATACTGTATATTATTTTGAGTTTAAAAGAGGAAAGGTGGGGGAGCTCTTTATATTATTTAGGTTTCCTCAGGAACTTTTGGTCAGAATTGAAAGTTTAATATATCGAAAAGTCAGAAATTAAATCGACATTAAATCGGCAATAACTATAACGACTGTCCTTCAGTTCGTTTGGATAGATTTTCATATAAAAATATAAAATCATTCAACATTGATTTTAGTTTTTTTTTTTTTTTTTAAGGTTATTATCACGGGGCCGGGCAACGCCGAACATGTCAGCTAACGTGCTTATATTAAAATTAAATAAAAATCATACACTCGTGGCATCATAATACACTTTTATATTTTAACAGAATAGTAAGGCTACTATAATTAGGGACTCGTGCTATAGCTAATATACATCACGACACATGGCCGTTATCATTATCTTTTTACTCGTGAAGATTTCGCTATGGTATTCCATTGTGAAATTTGGTAATTTTTGAAATTCAATATTTGAAAAACGGCATAATCATTAGATTTGAAATTTATATGAAGAAAAATATAATTTTTTACCTTTCTAACGAAGTTTGTCTAACAATTTTCTGACAAATATTTTTCGAGCTATTAATTATTTTAGAAACTTCAAATGTTTCATTTCCGAAATTAATCTGTGGCAACGATTATCGATAATCCCAGTCGTCAGCAGCGCATAGCTTTTTATTAAAGAGGATTATTAGGAGGATCATTTTATCTTTAAAAGCAAATTATAAAGTTCATAGACTGCATTTATTAAAACTTGAAGTGAAACATGAACACAAATAGAAAACATTAAAAATTAAATAACTTGTTAAATTATTTTCATTTCAATATTTTTCACTTTTCCGTAAATTTAATCAGAAATGTTTATTGTATCAAAAGCGCAGTAGAAATTCAATTATTTATGTACTAATCTTGCGGAGTAATAAATAGTTTTTTATGGAGGCAATTTTTTTTTTAATTTTATTGTTCCATTTTGCTTGTAGTATTTTGAGGTAAATTGAATACTCCTTTCTTTTAAAATGATATGTTATGAAATACGAATTTTCAAACATAATAGACCAGGCATTTAGTAACAATGGCTAAATATATAAATAAAATATTCATTTTTAAAAATTATATTTATTAAAACTTGAACACTCGTTAATTTATTCAAAATGTTTGTTATAATAGAAAAAAATTCAAATAATATTTTTTAAATTCACTCCTTTTCAATATTGTTGATATTTTTTCTATAAATATAATCAGAGATGGTTATTGTATCGCGTTTGCAAGTTGAAATTCAGTTACTAATTTCTTAATCTTTTGGATTATTGAATAGTTTTCTTTATATATATATTTAATGTTTTAATACGAGGTGGCCACCGGTCAGGAACTTTTCAGGGAAAATACCAGTATTTTCTTATAGAAAAATACCCCTTATTTAATCGTTTGTTTAAATAACCCGAATTTTTGTATAAGAAAATTCTGGTATTTTCAAAACATGTGCCGAATCAGTGGTCACCCTGTAATATGAGCTAAAGGAGATGAACTAGAATAAAATTCCTCACTGGAATTTCAAAATAAACCAACAACAAAATTCACAAATTACTTGTTAGTATTACGGTTTTAATTTTTTTATATTCTTCAACAATTTTGAGAAAAATATTGTTATTTTTTTAAGCATATTATTCAAATTTAAAGATACTAAAATTGGAAGTACAATTTAGAAAAACACCATTAACTTGTTCAATGTATTTGTAATAATATAAATGATTTAATGAATAATTTATTAATTTCTTACTCTTTTAGTGCTGTAGATTTCCCCATAAATTTAATGAGGAATATTTATATTTTATATTAAATGTGCAATAAAAGTTCGATTATTTATTTTTTAAACATTTGACGTTAGGAAATAATTTTTAACAAAGACAATCTTTTAGGAATTATAAATAGAATTGAGCCCGTCGTGTTTTAAGATGACACACCATAAAATATGCATTTTTCATAATAGCGGACCAGCTGTTTATGAAAAATTATTTAAAATGATGCTTTTGAAAGAGTTTCCTTTTTATAGACTTTTTTTAAATATTTATTTCAGATTATAAATAACTCCTTGTGCCTTGGAAAAACTTGTTAAGTTTAATTAAATAACTTTATAGATTTTTACTTTATTTCTATTTTATTTCTATTTATTATTTTTCTTTTTAATTTATTCATTGTTATTCATTTAATTTGTTCATATTTGTATATTTTCTCATTTCAGTCCGTTTCTTTTATTATTTCTTTTTTCTTATTCCATTTGTTTCACATTTTTCGTTCAGTTTTGTAATGTGCCCTCTTCTGATTTGCGAAAGCTTCTTGCTTTCCTATTGGCTGTTTTTATCACCTGTCTCTGTTTCTCCTATTTACTTTCAGCTCTGCTCTTGCTTTCCTGTTGGCTGTTTTTCTCACCTGTCTCTATTTCTTCATTTAATTTCAATTTTGCTCCTGCTTTCAAAGTAGTAACACGTCTTGTATTCGCCTCGTGAACAAAACAGCTTTCCTTGGAAACGTGTTGTGAATTAATTATTTTTATGCTGTTTTAAGACGTTTTAACCTTATACTAATGAACAGCTGCTTTAATGAATATGTTCGGCTTTATTGTAATAATTATAGTTCTTATTTGGATAGTAAACAGAGAGAGGCAATTCTGATTTTCCTAATATTAATTTTTAAGAGTTTCATCATGTTTTCACAATTATCAATAGGAATATTAGTAGCTCTATTCAATAGAAACAAGTTGGAAATTGTACGTCAAACGTTACAAACGAGGTGCGTTCGTACTATAGCTAGTTATATAAATATTCAGATCTTGATGATTTTTAATTCTGTGAAATGAATTATATCGTCTGCAGATTAATTTATGTAATAAAATAAGTATCTCGGTCGCTTGACGATTAAACTTCGAAAGTTCCTATAAAAAGAAAGAACCGATTTAAAAAAAAAAAATCAGTTTTCTTAATAAATGTTTTTATTAATATTTTCTAAAGTTTTGATTCGATTTTTAAAAAATTTGAAATGTCTTGACAAAATTCTGCAAAGATAATATATCTTAAATTTCAAACCATTCGGTTGGGTAGGTTTTGCGTTGTTATATGCGGACGGACGGACAGACAGACGGACGGACGGACCAGACGACGACAATAGGTGCTACGTATTTATATAATTACGAACGCACCTAAAAACGAGAAGCAATGTGAAAATATAATACAAAAGAACAGAAAATAAATAAAATATGGAAAATGGAGAAAATATTAAAACTTTTGTAAAAATCTTGTCTATATTATCCCTTTTACCTTCGAATATTTTCAACAAAATTTTAATTAATTTCAATTACGAGTAGAAGTTTAAATTTACTTAATTTGGTTTGCATGAAAATGCCTTTTAGCTTACCTTATTTATTTTTATTTAACTTTCCCCTTTTCACCTGTTGCCAAGCGAAGTTTCATTTGTTCCGATAAAAATAAGTTAAAGTAAAAATTTTACACGAATACGCTTTATTTGAAAATAAATTCATTCGAATCTAAAGGAAAAAGAAATTCTAAGAACTGCTTCTTATTGAACTGAGTAGAAATTTTTCATTTTGTGGAAAACTTTAGCTCCATATGCCATTTATTCAGTTTTAAAGACACTATTTATTAAAACTTCAGTAAAAAGAGAGGAAAGCCTTTAATTTATTTAAGGTGTTTGATGTGATAAAATAAATAATGGATAAATTATTAAATTCTTTCCCTTTCAATATTGCTGATTTCTCCATTAAATTTAATGACAAATATGTATTGTACTTAAGAGAAATATGAAATTCCGTTATTCATTTTTAAAAATCTATTGTGTCGGAAAATATTTTTAAACGAAATAAATCTTTTCGAAGTTACCGATAGAATGCAGACTCTCGTCTTTTAGAATGGCAAGTTGTAAAATGTAATCTTACATAATAAAGAATCATTAACTTATCAAAAAATATTATAAAAGGAGCAGATTCCCCAGAAAATGTATCCTGCTACTGATTTTTATAAATTTGTCTCAGATAATGAGGAACCTTT
This sequence comes from Maratus michaelseni, assembly GCA_963931845.1. NCBI lineage: Eukaryota > Metazoa > Arthropoda > Arachnida > Araneae > Salticidae > Maratus > Maratus michaelseni. The sequence continues at coordinate 58,050,405 of OZ007597.1, forward strand.
TTTATCAAATGTGTTCTTAACTAAATATAACTAATATCAAAACATTATAATATTTTACATTACAATATTGTATAGGAATGACAACTAGAATGTTTAAAACAAGATTAAAAGAGCATAATAGCAGATATGAAATATGACAGAAGTACTACAGCATTGGCAAGACTACATAGAAAAGAGATTTTAAAAATAGTAAAATAATTTATCCTTCAAGACTTTATTTCCCATCCATTAACCGTGAAGCAATAGAAATCTATATGCGTAACGAGAACATGTGCATTGAATCAACCTCTTTTGAATTAAATAATATTTAGCACGAGGTATTCTTCAATTAAAAAAAAAGCAATAAAGAAAAATAAATAATAATTTTCACGTTTACAGTTGACTATTTTAAGTACCTTTTATTTCATAAATGATCGCGTGGTTTATGTTTTTTAAGTTTATTTTCAAAAATATGGGATAATAGTTTGTTTATTGTTATTAGATCTTGATAATGGCGTCGTTTGTGCATTGAAACATGTCGATCATATAATATCAAATCATCAAATTTAAATTTGATCAGTATTAAAAAATCAATATTAAAAGATTTTTCTCGAAAATCCTTCTATATTAAAAATGTAATCTGGAACTGAGCCAAAAACGAAATGGACCAATCAAATTCTGCGTAGATATTCCGGGTTATTCTCATGGCTTTTTTACTAGGGACTTTTGTGAGGAGCTATTACTTTTTTTCTAGCCATCCTACGGATTCGGAAATCATACCACCAGACGCGAAATATAACAAGCTTTCAGAAATTAAAAAAATTATCACGGTCGGACAATAAAAACTCAAAAAATCCTTAAAAATCGAGTAAAAAATATTTTATTGAAAAAGTCATTTTTTTATATTGTTGCCAATTTCTAAATAAGCGCAAAGGATTATGTTTTATCTCAAATAAAAAATGTATTTGCGCGAGACTATTAAAAACAATACTGAAAGTTTAAAATAATAATTAAATGATCACGTGCTGAAAGCAGGAAATAAAGAAAATTACGTCATAAAAATTGTGTTTATACATGAATATTAAAAATAAAAAAGATGAATTAAATGAAAAGCATTATAACCAGTTAAATGAAAAAGCATTATAACCAGTTAAATGAAAAAGCATTATAACCTGATTACAGAAGAAAGTCGCCGTTCGTGATATCTTCATAATCATCTTTTTAAAACAGGATACATTATCAGGTTTTAAGAGGCTGTGAAATCAGAACGGGTGTTGGTGAGCGTAGCGAGCAGGGGGCAGAGCCCCCTAGTAAATAACAATAAAAAAAAAAGAACGGCTTCTTAGTGAACTGCATTTTTTTTTTTTTCATTTTCTTCAATCATTTTGTCGGAAATGTTATCACCATACGCTATTTATTCAGTTTTATAAACACTATTTATTAAAACTTGAAGTAAAAAATAGAATTTATCCAAGGTGTTTGTGATAATAATAATGAAAAAAAAAGAACGAATAAATTATTAAATTTACTCCCTTTGAATATTTTTACTTGATACAAAAATACTTGATTTGACAGAAAATATCTTTTAGTTTACTTAAATTTTTTTTTAAACTTTTAAACTTTCACCTGTTGTCTTCGACAGTTTCATTTGTTCTAATGAAAACAAATGAAAGTAAAAATTTATAGGAACGCTCTTTACTAGAAAATTATTTCTCATTCAAATCTAAAGGAAAAAAGAAATTCTTCTAAAGGAAGAAGAACTGCTGCTTAGTAAACTCCATAGATTTTTTTTTTTTTTTTTTTTTTTTTTTTTTTTTTTTTTTTTTTTAATTTTCTCCAATCATTTTCTGGGAAATTTTATTCAGTTTTAAAGACACGATTTATTAAAACGTGAGGTAAAATTTAGGTAGCCATTAATGTTTTCGAGGGGTTTGTGATAGTAATAATAGTAAAAAATGATGAATAAATTATTAAATTTATTCCGGTTCAATATTTTGACTTGATGCAGAAATACTTGGTTAGACAGAAAATATCTTTTAGTCTGCTTTAACTTTTTTTTAACTGTTCAACTTTCATCTGTTGTCATCGACTGTTTCATTTGTTTCGATGAAAACAAGTGAAAGTAAAAACGTTCTTTACAAGAAAATTAATTTTCATTCAAATCTAAAGGGAAAAATAAATTCTTCTAAGAAAGAAGAACGGTTTCTTAAAGAACTACATAGAACTTTTTTTTTATTTTCTTCAATCATTTTGTGGGAAATTTTATTCAGTTTTAAATACACTATTTATTAAAATAGGAAGTAAAAAATAAATAGCTATTAATTTTTCTAAGGGGTTCGTGATAATAATAATAAAAAATAATGAATAAATTATGAAATTCATTCCCTTTCAATACTTTTACTTGATGCAGAAATTCTTGGTTAGACAGAAAATATCTTTTAGTTTGCTTAAATTTTATTTATTTTTACTTTTAAACTTTCACCTGTTGTCATTGACAGTTTTGCTTGTTCCGATGAAAACAAATCAAAGTGAAAATTTAACGAAGTGCGCCGAATTAAAAATGTTTTATTATTCGAATCTAAAGCGAAGACAAAAGTCTCAGCAAAAATGACTTTTCAGTGAACGGCATAAAAGCATTTTTATCTCTTAAAATCATTTTGAGGAAACTTTCTGTTAGGGGAACCGTCGGTAGCGTAATAAATTTTCTCCTTTTTCGAATTGTTAAATTGGTCTTCTATATTTTAGTATACGTTTTCGTCTTTTAATAATGGTAAAGAAGGATAGTTCAGCTTACCTGAGATTTTCCTTATGCGCTGAATATACCCACAGTAATCCAAAGTGTTTGCACTGATATTTATCTTATCGACTGATTGAAGTATTCGCTATATGGAAGTAATAAGAACTATTATTATTAGTAAGTAGAGATGCACGAAATAAGAAGTAGATCCATTTTGAGTATAGTATTATAATTCTTGGCTAGATATTTACATTTAAATCGCGTTTTTGGAGACTGCTTTTAGATGCTCCAATTTTACATTATATTTGAGATATATATTTACAACACATATGTACAAGAGCGTTTTAACTGCTCGGATTCATTTTAGATTCTGAAGGGAATGTCTTTAAGTTCAGTTCACACGCGCGTGATAACATCTGTAGTTTTGAAGTAGGGAGGTCTGCACAGTTTTTCACTTAATTGGTTTCGACAGTTTCTGGTTTTGTTCACTATGTTTTTCAGCTGCGGCACTTGAAGTACTTATTGGTAATTGGGGTCTGGTTTTTAACATGTTCTTATTTCGATCATTCGCTGCACGTGGAGATTATTCACTGCATAAAAAAGGTTTCTCCGTCACTCCCCCGTAATCTCCTGTGTGGGGAATGGTTGAAGGTTCAGTTTCTTACGGTGTTTCTCGTACACAGGTTTGGGAGTGGGTTTCGTGAGAGTGTCGGCTATCATTTCTTCACTGGGGCAGTATTGTAAATCGATTTTTCCTTCTTCTTTCATCAGTTTGATGTTGTGGAAACGTATTTCGATGTGTTTGGATCGCTTAGTATCTTTATCGTTTTCAGTCATTTTTATACAGGACATATTATCCTCAAAAATCGTGATGGGTAATTTTTGTGGAATGTTGAGATCGCTAAGCAAGTTTGTTATCCAACTTAATTCTTGTGCTGCGTTGCTAGCTGAAACGTATTCAGCTTCGGCTGACGAAAATGCAATACAATTTTGCCTTTTTGTAATCCAGTAAATCGGTGATTTTCCTAGCATGAATAGATTTCCTGATGTTGATTTACGTGTTTTCAAGTCACCTGCCCAGTCTGCATCGGCGTATGCTGTTAGGATGGGCTTGCTGTTTGCGTTAAGAGTTAAATTCAAAATTTCTGTAGTTTTAAGGTATGAAATGATTCTTTTCACTGCTGTCCAGTCCTTTTGGCGTGGTGTTTCATTTCTACGACATAATATGTTGACTGCTGCGGATATGTCAGGACGCGTGATTGTTGATATGTCAAGTAATGTGCCTGTGGCTTGTCGATATTTCGTGTTATTAGGTAAAAGATTATCATCGTCCTCAAGTCTGTTGAATCCTGCAATCATTGGTGTGTAATGAGGTTTCATGTCGCTTAAATTCAGTTTTTTCACTAGTTCCTGTATTTTATTGTTTTGATTTATGTAATATGTATCATTGATTTTATTAATGTTTATTCCTAGGTAATTATTCACTTCTCCTAAGTTTTTCAGTTCATATTCTTTCTTAAGTTGGTTTATTGTTTCTTCGATGTCACTGTCCTTTCCTGCTATCAGGATATCATCTACATAAATGATGATGTATATCGGATTTTCTTGATTTGATTTAAAGTACAGACATGGATCATTTTTGCTCTGTATGAAATTATTGTTTTTGAGTGTTTCCGATATTTTGGTGTACCAGGCCCTTGCGGCTTGCTTAAGACCGTAGATGGCTTTTTGAAGTTTACAAACTTTTCTTTCATCGCCGGGTTTAATATACCCGTCTGGTTGACTCATATAAACAGTTTCAGTTAATTCACCGTGCAAAAATGCTGTGGTAACGTCGACATGTTTCACGTTCAAATTTTTGTGCAATGCGGAGATGAGAAATGCTCGTATTGTAGCGTGCGAAACTACAGGTGCGAAAGTTTGATCATAGTCAATCCCGAATCTTTGACTATATCCTTGTGCTACTAGACGCGCTTTATAGCTTTGAATATTTCCTAAATTGTCCTTTTTTAGTTTAAAAGTCCATTTTGAACCGATAATTTTTGTTCCGGGTGGTGGATCTGTTAAAGTCCAAGTGTTATTTTTTCTTAGGCATTGGATTTCATTTTGTGTTGCTTTTATCCAATTTTGTTTATCATTAGTATTTTCCATTTTTTCGATATCTTCCCAATTTTCGGGAATGCTTTCAGATGAACTATTTGTGAGACAAACATATCTGTCAGGAGGAACGCCTCTATTTGTCCTATTAGACCTTCTTGGTTCAATTGGTTGCTGTTTGGGCACGGATGGTGTCTCTTCACTGTCAAGTTTTATTTCTAAGTGATTTTCATGTCTATCCGGTAATTGTGTATTGTCATCGGATGTTTTTGTGGTGATTTGTATCTCCTCAATGTTATCTGAGTGTACATTTTCATTCTCAAGAAATTTCACCGTTCTCGCTATTATAATTTGTTTTCCTTGTGTGTGAATTCTATAACCAGTCGATCGTGTATCATAAGCTACAAACGTTCCGGTTTGAGCCCTGTTATCGAGTTTTCCTCTATTTACTTTATCGACGTAAAATAGCGCTTTACAACCGAATGTTCTTAAGTGTTTTAAATTCGGTTTAATTCCTTTCCATAATTCGTAAGGTGTTCTGTTGTTGTTTGCTTTGGTTGGGAGTCGGTTTTGTAAGTATGTTGCGGTGTTTATGGCTTCACCCCAAAAATGTTTGCTTAATTTTGCTTGTGATAGCATACTTCTAGTCATATCTAATAAACTTTTATTTTTTCTCTCCGCAACTCCATTCTGGCTCGGATTATGCGGGACAGTCAATTGGTGTAAAATTCCGTTCTGTTTTAAGTATTCATCTATCTCTTGATTTACATATTCACGACCGTTATCCGATCTAATTTCCTTAGGTTTTTTACCGAACTGATTGTATATCATCGTTACGTACTCTTTTATCTTTTCAGCAACTTCGCTCTTTTTAGATAATAAATATATCGTAGTATATCGGGAATAATCATCAATAAGAGTCATAAAATATATTTTTCCGCCTAAAGTCGGTGTATCTAGAGGTCCACACACGTCACTGTGGATCAAATCCGCAATATTAGTAGCTCGATTTGTTGCTGATTTAGGATACGGCATGTTAGTTAATTTAGTTTCGATACAAGTTACGCATGTTTTATTTTGATGTTTACATTTTCCTATCTTTATTCCGTCCGCAAGTTGATTTGTTATCATTGATTTAATCGCGTCATAATCTCTGTGACCTAGTCTGCGATGCCAGAGATCTATGCATTGTTTGCTGTCACAGTTATACGTTATGTTTATATAATTTTGTGGTTCTTCCACATCGTCCATTTCCTCAATAATGTATAAATTTTTCTCATTTTTCGCCCTAATATATATTTCTTCATCAAAGATCAAATCGCATTTATTATCGTCGAAGATTAGTTTACACCCGTTTTTAGCGGCTTTACTAACCGAAATTAGGTTCGACTCTAAGTCTGGGACATAAAGCACTTCGCGTAATTTCGTTAGTTTTTCTTTTCCTTCGGGGGTTAATGTTTTTATAAAAACTTCTCCTGAACCTAACGCTGTCAGTTTATTACCATTCGCGATCGTTACTGAAGTTTTATTATAATCAATAAATTTACTAAATAGGCTTTTATCGTTACAAATGTGCGAGGTAGATCCTGAATCGAGAATCCAGTTATTTTTGCCTACTTTTTGAGTGATTAATGCTTTATTTTGAGTCTGATCATTTGCGTATTTTCTTTCGTTTGGAACTTTATTTTCTCTACGAGTTTCGTTTTTTTCATAACATAATGAAGATGAGAAATTCTTTTTATTTTTGAATTGATTGTTACGAGGATTTCCGGATTGTACCGTGTTTCTGCTCTTGTAGTGCCAGCATTCGTAAGTCGAATGATTTTTCATTTTGCAGTTGTTGCAATATTTTTGTTCTCTTCTATTTTCAGTGTGTGTATATCTCCTATTTGTTTTAAATGCTCTCTCGCTGTTGTTATATCCGCTATGTGATTGTTCTGACATTTCCTGTCTACGATTATATTCATCCGTTAATTTGTTTTTGATAAAATCAGGGGTGAGCTCATTTTCTGGTCTCGCCTCCAACGCAGTTATCAAAGTATTGTAACTGGGGGGAAGAGAACACAGAAATAGCGCGGAAATATGTGAATCGCTAATATTTTCTCCAATGGCATTAAGTTTATCTATAATTTGCAAGATATTAGTGATATGTGAGATCATGTTTCCGCCCTCCGCTAATTTAGTACTGTATAATTTTCGTAACAGGTAAAGCTTACCAGATAAATTTCTTCTCTCATGTATATTTTTCAGAGCTTCCCATGTTAATTTGGCAGTTTCTAAGTTTTTTACATTTACGATTTGAGAATCATCAATGCTTAAGTTAATTAAAGCTCTAGTCTTGCGGTCTCTTTTGTGCCATGCGGGGTCGGGTGGAGCTGGTGGATCTTGTACTATAATATCGTCGAGTTCCTCTTTAATCAGGAACATCTGCATCTTGAACTTCCATGTACTATAATTTGTAGAATTGAGTTTTTCAATAAATTGAGTATTTTCTTTTATCGCATTCATTTTTTTCTTTTTTTTCTTTAGCGTTCTTTTATTTATTATTATATTTTAGAAATTTGTTAAATTATCGTTTTTGATACTGGGATAATATTCTTTTTTCAGAATCAGTCTTTCATAATCTTTGTTAGGGGAACCGTCGGTAGCGTAATAAATTTTCTCCTTTTTCGAATTGTTAAATTGGTCTTCTATATTTTAGTATACGTTTTCGTCTTTTAATAATGGTAAAGAAGGATAGTTCAGCTTACCTGAGATTTTCCTTATGCGCTGAATATACCCACAGTAATCCAAAGTGTTTGCACTGATATTTATCTTATCGACTGATTGAAGTATTCGCTATATGGAAGTAATAAGAACTATTATTATTAGTAAGTAGAGATGCACGAAATAAGAAGTAGATCCATTTTGAGTATAGTATTATAATTCTTGGCTAGATATTTACATTTAAATCGCGTTTTTGGAGACTGCTTTTAGATGCTCCAATTTTACATTATATTTGAGATATATATTTACAACACATATGTACAAGAGCGTTTTAACTGCTCGGATTCATTTTAGATTCTGAAGGGAATGTCTTTAAGTTCAGTTCACACGCGCGTGATAACATCTGTAGTTTTGAAGTAGGGAGGTCTGCAGAGTTTTTCACTTAATTGGTTTCGACAGTTTCTGGTTTTGTTCACTATGTTTTTCAGCTGCGGCACTTGAAGTACTTATTGGTAATTGGGGTCTGGTTTTTAACATGTTCTTATTTCGATCATTCGCTGCACGTGGAGATTATTCACTGCATAAAAAAGGTTTCTCCGTCACTTTCTTATCTCCATACACCATTTATTCACTTTGAAAGATATTATTTATTAAATCTGGAAGTAAAACGCGGACAATCATTAATTTATTCAAGGTGTTTGTGATAATAAAAAAAGTTCAATGAATAAATTATTAAAAATTAATTAATTCTCTTTCAATATTGTTTAGTTTCTCATAAATATAATGATAAATAATTATTTTATCAAGAAAGAAGGAAAATTCATTTTTGCTTGCAAAAAATTTTTTCAACAAAGACTTTCTTTTTCCTTTTAATAGCACATTCTTCATGTATAAGTTATGGCTAGAATGAGTACGTTTTCTTTTGAAATGTCTTTCTATAAAATAAGAATTTATCATAAGGACAGAGAAGATTTTTTGCAATTTTTAAAAAATAATAATTGTCTCAGTAAACGTGTATTTTCATATGTTTTTGTCAATACTGAAGTTACCTCTGAAAATACTCACCATCTGATTGAACATATACTTCTTTATTTAAATAATAAAAATAAGTTTAAGATATAAATAAAGCATATTATACTATCCATAAAAACATCATTTTATAAATAGGATAGTTTAGCTATGCTTTTCCAAGTATGGTTATCTCTTATTATTTTACTTTTATTTTACAGTAATTCCTCGATATATCGCGTTATTTGGTAGATAAGAAAAAAGCGCGATATACCGAGACAAACGTTATAACGAGGTGGCGAGAAGAGTGTTTATAAATGGTAAAAAGAGCCCTAAGTTAAGATACGAGGTTTTCGATTTAATACTTGCTCAAACAAGCTACAAGTTCAACACAAAAGAGATGATAAAACGTTAAAAATATACAATACCGTACATATATAGTATACGTTTTTACTTACATTTTATAGTACAGTAACCCCTCGTTATATCGCGCATTCGGCTATTTCGATCTCTTTTAGTTTTTCCCCTATAAATTTAGTTTCTCGAAAAAGCATATAAATCTTTTAAAACGTCGAAATCTAAGCCTATAACAGAAATGCAATTAGTTCATTTTCATTCATAAATTTCCAGTGGCAAGCATATAATCAACAAAAATAAAAAACAAATAACTCTTGATTCTAATTTTCGGAAAATACTGTAAAATGTAAGTAAAAACGTATACTGTATATGTACGGTTTTGTATATTTTTAACGTTTTACCACCTCTTTTGTGTTGAACTTGTAGCTTGTTTGAGCAAGTATTAAATCGAAAACTTCGTAGCTTAATTTAGGGCTCTTTTTTTTTTCATTTATAAACACACTTCTCTCCCCCTCGTTATATCGCTCCCCTCGGTATATCGCGCTTTTTTCTTATCTCCCAAATAGCGTGATATATCGAGGTGCTACTGTATTTTCCGAAAATTGGAATCCAGAGTTATTTGTTTTTGATTTTCTTTGATTATCTGCTTGCCACTGGAAATTAAAGAACGAAAATGAACTAATTGCATTTCAGTTATAAGCTTAGATTTCGAAGTTTCAAAAGTTTCATATGCATTTTCAAGAAACTAAATTTATAGGGGGGACAACTAAAAAAGAGCGAAATAGCCGAATGCGCGATATACCGAGGCGCGATATAACGAGGGGTTACTGTATTTTCATTTTGTAGTGAAAATGACTGAAAGATGGGAATAGAGAGATAAATTTTCTTTATTTTGAAATTTGACTTTCAAAATTTGACGTTAAAAACTTTCGGTTGTTTCATATGAAGCATGCAAGCATCAGCTATAAATTGTTATTGGGTACCACCACGAAGTAATTAAAATGTAAATATAATTTCCGTATAATTCAGTTTACATAGATCTTTTTTGTTTGTTTAATGAATATTTCTTCCTCATATATAGAATAAATGCAACAAAACACTTGCATAAAAATTAACTCAAAATCTCAAAAAGGCCACTAATAATTTTTACTACTAATCCTCTTAATTATAATTATTGAATTCAGTAAGTAAACTATTTTACAGATTTTGCATGGTATTTTGTATTTTCTGACTCTTTTACTTACTTGACTATTTTACCTTATCTACACTGGTGTTCAGAAATTAAGGGGCAGTGACCAATTTCAGACGTTTCGTCGAATATTTACTGAAACCGTGAGGACATGCCCGAAATGACCTTGAACTTTGAGGATGTAAAGAACATGTTTGACTTCATGTTTTTCAGTGAAGATTTTATCGCGAGGACAATTGAGGAGGAAATCCCATATAACCCTATGGGATTTACTCCTCAATTTGTCAATTATTGCTGTAACTTTTTGAGTTTTCACGATATTTCACTGGTCTTTCTATATGAGTTGCCCTATAGTATGGACTATCAAATAATGACAAAAAAAAATCTTTACTGTAGTTTGCGCATGCGCAGTTAAAATTTATTTCATAAAAATACCCTATCTCATCAAATATTCAATATATTAATATTTTAATTGCAGTATACTATTTCTACGTTATTTTGTGAAGCTTTTGGAAAGCGGTGTTAAATTCGGCTGAAAACTCTGCATGCTATTTAAAAAAAAAAAAAAAAACTTTTGAATTTTTTACAGAAACGTTAACATCTTCACGAATATACGTGGTATGCTTACACAAATGCACACAAATATTGGACAGGACCTATATAGTCATTTGCTACAGTGACAGACCATTTTTAGCATTTTCTGTTACTTGGGTGATCGAAAATATTATTTTATTATTAAAATTATTGTTACACCCCCCTAATTGTCTTCGTGACAAAATTTTCTCTAAAAAACATGAAGTTAAACATGTTCTTTACATATTCAAAGTTCAAGGGTATTTCCTCACGAGTTTCTGTAAATATTCGACGAAACGTCTGAAATTGGCCAATGCCCCTTAATTTCTGGACTCTTCAGTGTACTTCTGGTTCAAGTGGGATCATCAAGGGCTAGGGCATTAGGTTTTCAAATATCTTATACAGTATTTTTTTAGACAGAATAATACTTTTTCGCAAATGTTGATTGGTATCATATTTTACATTATATAAGCTAAATGACCATTACATTCAACACCTGCTATAGCTATTATGGTACATAACTGCAATGACTTTATATGCATAACATAATCTGTAACTCAGCAGAATTAATTACCCAAACTGCTGAAATATAATCTTCATTCATTGTTCGCATTTCATAATTACAAAGCGGGTAAAATTACTATAAGCAAATATCATCCGCAACTGAATCAGGGAGTTGTAATTCTATAAACTGATTGAAACGCAATTTTAGAAATGTGCATTTAATACGTGAAGTTTAATAATTTCTGCAATTTACCTTTTATGTGATTTAATAATTTATTACGAAAAATAAACGTTATATAATTTGAAAGATACATTTTAAAAGCACATTCAGTTGTAATTCAATAATTTCTTAATCTTTTCAAATAATTTTCCAAATTTTCACATCATATATTCTAATACGAGCGAATATTGTGTGTGGTTTTATATATATATATATATATATATATAAATATAAATATATATATATATATATATATATATATATATATGTATATGCAAATTTTATCTTAAAAACGGCTCTAACGATTTTGACAAAATTTTGTATCCTACCGTTTTGCGGCACCAGAAAACCATTGAGCTAGGTCACGTGTTCGAGAAAATTCGATTAGTGGGTCATTTTGGGTCATCAAGAGTAGGGTCAAGCTAATTCCATCTAAAAAACGGATCAAACGATTTTGACTAAATTTTGTATCTTACCATTTTCGGGTACGAGAAGACTATTGGGCTGGGTCACATGTTCGGGAACTTTCGATTAGCGGGTCATTTTGGGGTCAACCCGGGTAAAGCTAATTTTATCTAAAAAACGGTTGTAACGATTTTGATTAAATTTTGTATCCTACGAGTTTCGGGCACGACAAAATCATTGGGTTAGGTCACATGTCCGAGAAAATTCGATTAGTGGGTCATTTTTGGTCATTGTGGGTCAAGCTAATTTAATCTAAAAAACGGCTCAGACTAATTACACTAAATTATGCATCCTATGGTTTTCAGGCACGAGAAGACTGTTGGGCTAGGTCAAGTGTTCAAGAAAATTCGATTAGTGGGTCATTTTGGTCATGGGTCATTATGGGTCAAGTTATTTTATCTTAAAAACGGCTCAGACTATTTACACTAAATTTTGCATCCTATGGTTTTCGGGCACCAGAAGACTGTTGGGCTAGGTCACATGTTCGAGAAAATTCAATTAGTGGGTCATTTTGGTCATGGGTCATTATGGGTCAAGCTATTTTATCTTAAAAACGTCTCTGACTATTTAGACTAACTTTTGCCTCCTATGGTTTTTGAGCACGAGAAGACTTGGGCTAGGTCACATGTTTGAGAAAATTTGATTAGTGGGTCATTTTGGTCATGCGTCAGGATATCTGAACTCAAAGTTAATTTTGACCGTGCATAGCTCGGTCTTCCCTGCTCGTGGGAATATAATTAAGATATTAAAAATTTCTAAGATTGATCATTTTTTTGGATATCTATTAAAGACCTTTAATTTTTTAAATGATAAAGTTCCTTAAAAATTTTAATTAAATGTTTGATTGTAGCAAGAAATACATTTTAATCATGGTTTTATACTGTATGAATTTATTTCCCAGCTCTTTTCTATATTATTCAAACAGATGACCTTCTATGAACAGTTATTTCATGAAATGCTATTACTTGAGAATTGTTACATGACAATTTCTTTAGTCAAATAACAATAGTATTTTAAAGCCGTTCAGTTGGGCAAGGGGCACTGTCAAGTAAGGGCCTGGTCAGCGGTTCATAGAAAAATTACATTTAAAAAGTTTCTGTTTATGCATATACGGGGAAAACGCTAGTGTAGATGAACAGAACTAAAAATATCCCAGCATAATCAAAAATGTTTATTTATTTATTTTTTAAATATAATATTTATAAATTATTTTTTGACACTTTTCTTGATACAAAAACTGAAAAAATCGTTTTTTTTTTTTTAAATTAAAAAAGTGCGTTTTCTGATGTGATTGGCATTTTTTCTGATAAAAAAAAAACACACATATGAAATTTGCTAAGTTTCAAGAAAAAATACTTTTTAAAAGTTTCTGTTTATGCATATACGGGAAAAATGCTAATTTAGATGAACAGAACTAACAATATCTCTAGCATAATCACAAATGTTTCTTTTTTTTAAATATAATATTTATAAATTATTTTTTGACATTTTTCTTGATAAAAACTAAAAAAAAAATCTTTTTTGATGTGATTCTGATGTAATCGGAATTTTTTCTGATAAAAAAAAAAAAAAAAAAAAAAACACATACATGTGTTATTTGCTACGTTTCAAGAAAAAATACTTTTTCAAAGAGTGAAGGAAAAAATTATTGTAATGTTTTAAGAGAATCTTCTTCAAAGATTTAAGCACATGTAATGAAAAGCAAAAAGCATGAGCATGTATGTACTATGCGAAACGCTATTTGTTGTAGTTTGCATATTCATCATTATATAGGTATTTTATCAGAATTTCTTTAGCTAAATAAAAAACTATACAAGTTGAGAAAAAAAATGCAAAAATAATATTTTACTTGTAACCAGTCACTTTACAATAGTAAATTAAATTGAAACACGGGTCAACAGCTATATCTCCTTTTACACTAATCAATTACGCACGAACGAATGAGGCTCGTTTAAGCACACCACAGATTCGACAAAGTTCGGGGTCGCGTGTAACACAGTATCGAATGTTGGATAGTAATTATTCCTCTTCTTGAACTCGATAAATATCAAACAGTACAAACTATACCTCTTTTAACACGCAGCAATTGATCATTCACGAAAGCTCGTGTAAGCACGCTATAGATTCGGCAAAGTTCGGGGACGACACAGTATCGAATGGTGCATAGCAGTTGTTCCTTTTTTTTAACTCAATAGAAGTAAAAGAACATTTATACAAGTTAAAACACATTAAATTTTTTCTGGTTATCCATCTCAACGAGCGTTTTTCAGTCTGTGTTAAAGAAGGTTTAAAAACTTATTCGTAACTACAGTTGCTTTTAACCTCTCGAAGAGTAAATTGACTCAGACTTGAGGACTGCACAACTTAGCTTTTCAGGCCTGGGACCGATCTTATATAGAAGAAAGATATATTGGCTCGTATACATTTTCACAGTTCATGGTAAAACACCAGATCTCTTCGTATAAAAGATGCCAATACATTTTTAACAATGTTATACTACAATGGAAGAGATCTCATTAATTACTGTTCTCCATTTGTTGAAAAAGGGATTGTCATATGTATTATATATATTCAAAGTTGTATTTAAGCACGCGTGTATGTCATAAGGATGTATGTTACGGTATGTGTGCAAGGAAATGATGTAATTAGATAAGTAGATGATGTAGGTGACAGTAGTGTAAAACTGGGTAGGCAAGTCAAACCGGGGATGGTCCTAAAAAACGTCTTTTTTCCAAGTAGAGAAGAATTTGTGTGTGGAAACAGGGGTGGGTTTTTAATAGCCCAGATATTCCCAAATACTTTTGTTGGGTTTTTCGATTTTTCCGCCCTTCTATAATTTTGTCAACTGAGGAAATCTGTTACGTACCCGTTTTACCCTACTTTACACTACTACTTGTGGATTATTATAGTGCGATATCGGTAATTTAATAATACCGTAACCACTTTGGCGAATAATTTAAATATGACAATAAAGCATTTTTTTAAATCTTGTTTGTTGGTAATTATGTTTTACTCACAACGGATAAATGTTGTATTTGAAGATAAAAACATTTTTTTTTTTTTTTTAATCTAAAATTATTTGTTACGTGTAACTTTTTACATTAACGCAAAAATAAACTATAGCATGAAAATGCTTATTTCATTAAAGTACATAGTTTGGGATTTCTGAAGTCAGACAAAATACTTATATTTTATCGTGAACATAACTATAAATGCGTTTAATATGGAAAACATGGAAAATGATGTTTTGTGCATGAACTGTGCTGCATTTCGCTTTGATATATTATACACTATGGTGTGAGATATGCATGCAAGAAAGTTTAGAAATGTATTTTTATGTATATAATTATAAAATAAATGAAAGTAAACTAATATTAATTAAATATTTCGTTTTTTTTTTTTTTTGGATCAACATATGTCATGAATATGTAAACACAGAAAATCTTGTAATAAGGATTAATTTGACAAAATCTACCAAGTAAAATCACAAGTTGTGCAGTGATTAAAATAAACTTTAGTTACACATTCTCATGCGGTATTAAAATGTAACAAAACATTCTAGCATATTTTTATTTCTTATTTTAATTTTTCCTGGCACACGAAGAACTGAAAATATTGTTACTTTGCATATTTTGAAGACAAAAAACATATTTCTATTTTATTGAATCTAAAATTATTTTTATTCAGAGCTAAACATTCTTCCTACATTAAATAAAAACAAATTATATCGTTAAAAGGCTTTCTAAAAACTCGTTAAAATACATGTTTGGGGATTTCAAGCTTGCTGAAGTCAAGCAAAACCCTTATATTTTACCGCGAACCTAATTACCTACAAGGCACCCCGCTCCATTACAAGAACACTTAAGCAGTTTCTCAAACAACCGTCACTGAGGCGGGAGCCTATTTATTTGAAGACCGGCTTTGTTCCCTTCAAAGCAAAACCCATAATAGCGCCCAACTAAGCAGAAAAGCAGTCATTCACTAAGGTCAAGTTGCTTGGAAAATAGGAAAAGCAGAAAAAAAATCACAACCATAACCTTTTATATTCATCCCCCTTCCACTTATAATTGTATTTTTGCACATTTTCACCGTTTTTATTTGCAGTGAAAGTGTATTAAAAAAAATGCGGTTTTATTTTTTAATGTTTTATCAATTTGTTTTGCTGCTTTCTCTGTTTTTATTTTATTTTTTACATTTTGTAATTTATTTTTTTACTCACTTTTATTGAATTCGCTTACTGTATTTTTTGCATACTTACCCATGTTAAGGATATAGTTTTAATGCATTTACGAAAATCATGATTTTGTGATAGTATTTTATTTATTTATTTATTTATTTGTTGTAGTTAAAATCGTCAAGCTAAAAAGTACTTCTACCGTTTCATTATTATTATTATTATCAAAAATTCCCATTTGCATAAATTATCAGTTTTTCAAAATTAGCAACAATTATATATTTGTTCGTTTATTTTTATCCACTTTCAATGAATTATTTAATTTCTTGTTCTCCATGCATAATCATCGGTAGGTGTGATTTATTATAATACAAGAAATTATATTATTATTGCTATAAAGGAAACTATTACCAAAGTATTTTGCTTGGTTAGCCAAGGTATCTAGGTTTGAGTCCGTACGTTTTTCACTCGGTTGAAATAAATCTCAACTATGATACTCTAACCATTGGATATAATTTACCCTTGTTGTAAACAACTTTCCTCTCTTCAGAACAAATTACATGGAAGTTTTCATGTTATATCACAATTTCATCATATATGTGCCATAGTTACAGCTCGGATGAATAAAATTAGCGCAGCAGATCGCAGACATGTCCAACAAATAAGAGTGAATTATGGATATCGCTCGCGTAGCACAGTAGGAACAACACTGGCACGGCAAGCCAAGGTACTCAGGTTCGAGTACGGGCCCGAACATTTTTCTTTCTGTTGGAATAAATCTCAACTATGGTATTCCAACCATTGAATATAATTTAAATGTTGTAAAAAACTTTCCTCTCTTCATTATGACCAAATTACATGGTATACGGATGTTTTCATGCTATATCACAATTTCAATATATAAGTGCCCTATTTTTAGCTTGGATAAATGAAATTAGCACTACAGATCGCAGACATGTCCAACAAGTTAGATTGAATTATGCCAACTAGGATATCGCTTGCGTAGCTCAGTAGGAACAACATTGGCACGGCAAGCTAAGGTACCCAGGTTCGATTCCGGGCCCGAACTTTTTTCTTTCTGTTGGAATAACTTTTCTCTCTTCATTATGACGAAATTACATGGTATACGGATGTTTTCATGTTATATCACAATTTCAATATGTAAGTGCCATAGTTATAGCTCGGATAAATGAAATTAGCACTACAGATCGCAGACATGTCCAACAAATAAGAGTGAATTATGCCAACCAGGATATCGCTCGCTTAGCTCAGTAGGAACAACATTGGCAAAGTACCAGGTTCGATTCCGGGCCCGAGCATTTTTCATTCTGTTTTGAATAAACCTGAACTGTGATACTCCAACTACTGAATATAATTTTCAATTATAGTGAAAAGTGTTAAAATTATGTATAACTTTTAAGAAAAAAGAAGTAAAACAAATAATAAAACAAAATGTATATAAACGAAAAAAAAAATTCTCCATTTTAACCTTTTAATGATATATACTGTTAAAAAATTTCACTTCATGGCTTTTGATAACTGTATGTGATTTCATTTGATGATATCTCTTAAAGGTTAATTATACGTGCCCAAGCATTTCTAGCATTTTCTACGCTACAGCTATGATGATTGCAAGTTCAATATTTCATGGCATGAAGTCTATAATTGCAACATCTAAAGATAAGAGATATTTTCGAGATTCGTGATCTTGTATTACAGCGCAAATTTAGAAAGCAGAAAAGGGTATGTAGCTGGCAATTTATAAAGAATATTTTCGTCACAACATGGCACATAGCAAAGATAAACTTTTACATTTATATTAAAGTTATTTAAAAACAAAATTTTACAGAATGAATCAATATGCGTAAGATAATTTAGCATTTGGTTTAACTAAATTAATTATTTAATATGATTATATATTTTTTTTAGTTTTAGTGATTTTTTTTAGTGACTACCTTATGTAGATTTTTTATACAATGGTTTTACATATCATTTCTAGACATACTACAGCTGTTATGATTGCAACTTCATTGCATTAAGCGTGTAACTACAACATCTAAAGATAAAAGAATATTCTTAAGATGTATTTATAAAATGTACATTTTAGTACATGGGTAGTTATATTAAATTTATACAGGGTGATTCAAAACTTATCGCTCAAATTTCGTGAGGAGGTAGGCAATACGACAGGAAACCGATTTTACATAGGAAAGTATGTCCGCAAATGTACGCATGCGTATGTAGAGGACGCTGTGTGTACCCAACCTTCCATTGCGTCCCAATCATTGTTTTGACTTTCCTAAAGCTAGTATTATTTGTTCTCCTATTTCCACTTCTCATTTGGACTTCCACAAAGCCTTTTACATCTTTAAAAACTCCAAAAATCTCGTTAATAATCTTTATTCAACGCCTTCATTATCTGACGCCTGGAAACTTCTCGTTTAATTTTGTTCTTTCCGGATCTTTTAATCATTAAATATTTTATTTTAGTGGTTTGTTTTTTATTTTTGGTTTTCATTTTTATTATATTTATTTTTTGTTAGTTTGTTTTATTTTTTGTTTTTAACTTTCTTCGTTCCTGAATTTTTTAATTTTGGTTTCACACGAGAATTCCTTAAAAACCTTTTTAATGCACATTTCTGCTGCAAAAATGGAAATAGAAAGTATAAAACAAGCCAATTAAAAAAATAAAATAAATAAAGGTTAAAAGAACCGGAAAGAACAAATTTAAACGAGAAATTTCCAGGCGTCAGATAAGGAAAGCGTTAAATATAGGTCATTAACGAGATTTTTGGAGTTTTTAAAGGTGTAAAAGGCTTTGTGGAAGCCCAAATGAGAAGTGGAAATAGGAGAACAAATAAAACTAGCTTTAGCAAAATCAAAACAATGATTGGGGCGAAATGGAAGGTTGGGTATACACAGCGCCCTCTGCATGCGCATGCGTACGGGCATACTTTCCTATGTAAAATCGGTTTCCTGTCGTATTCCCTACCTCCCCACGAAATTTGAACGATAAGTTTTGAATTACCCTGTATATTCTTATTAATGGCCATTTATAATACATGAACATTGTGATCCTGCATTGAAGTGGAAATTTAGACAACAAAATATCTACAAATTTGGGGATTTATGGAGAATGGTTTACGGGCATACTTTCCTATGTAAAATCGGTTTCCTGTCGTATTCCCTACCTCCCCACGAAATTTGAACGATAAGTTTTGAATTACCCTGTATATTCTTATTAATGGCCATTTATAATACATGAACATTGTGATCCTGCATTGAAGTGGAAATTTAGACAACAAAATATCTACAAATTTGGGGATTTATGGAGAATGGTTTATTTTCCTTTTTTTAACATTTATTCTCATCATTGTACACTGTTAAAAATTTGCAGCAAACTGTCCAGTCATTTGACCGTTTTTATATAAAACGGTTACATAACATTAATTTAGCGCTTTTCTGACCGTATTATACTCCATATTATGGTCAGAATAGAGTTAAATTACGATTATGTAACCGTTTTTTACAAAAACGGTCAAATGACTGGACAGTTTGCTGCAAATTTTTAACAGTGTAATTATCGACCATTTACTTTTATAATTACATATAATGAAAGATTTATGAAACTTAATTTCATAGAATTAATGGAGATTTCTTAGCCTGATATTAATTGTAATTTCCAGAAACTTATAATTTTTTAACATCTTTATTGATGTCTTTTGAAGTACGTCTGTAAAGAGGATTTTGTCTATTTTTAAATTATTCACCAGAATATAATTAAAAAAAATTTAATATTAATCTTAGTACAATATACGCTTTTCGAAGCAAGTTGAGGATCGTGATGATGGAGCATATGAAAAATTCTCAAGCGATAGCTTGAAAAATTTTAACCTAGCAAGTGAATCCGAAATTAAATGTTAAAAAATTAAAACTATAAAGTTATTTTGAATTTCAATGAAAATTTAAATATTAATTAAATATTTATAAAAAAACTAAATTATGCTCTTTTTTTCTGTATTAAGAGTGTTGCTGTTTGAAGCCGCTAAGTACAATGTACCAATCTTAATCGGGTCAGGTATAACCCGACACAAGCCCGATAATTCTATTTAAAGTCAACCAGAAACCTGAACCGAACCCGACAAAAAGTAAAGTCAACCAGAAACCCGAACCGAACCCGACAAAAAGTATTTCGTCAACCCGAAATCTGACACAAGCCCGATACATTTCAACCCTAACACGAAATACATAAACTCCAACCCGAACTGAACCTATATAAAAAATATATTTTTCATATTTTAATGCAATTATGGAAAAATAGTCTAAAAGTATATCTTAAATATCAATTGTATCGCTTATGTTCAAAAATGCACTTATATTTACTCATGAATTTTCAAATATATAGTTTTATTCATCTGAAAAAATATTCTAGATTTTTTGAAAAATAGAGTTAACTCGAACCCTTTCCTCAAGAGTCATATCCCAACCCGAAACTGTCCCAAACCCGAAACATTTAAATTCAACACGAACCGAATCCGAACCGCAACAACAACAACAAAAAAATAACATCAATCCGACACGTCCCCAACCACGAGTCGGTTGGCTTCGTGTAAAATCGGGTTACCCGACCCAATTCAAGACTCTATTCCCCCTTTAGAACTTTTTGTCATCTTCTCTTTTTGCGGTCTCTTCCCTTGCAGCAACAAATAGTAGTCTGCCATCATGTTTAGTGACATCTGGTATCTTTATAACTATAATTATATAGCTTTCCATTTAGAAACTCTGAAGTCTTTATGATTAAATTTCCAGTTTATCAACTAATCAGAAATTATTGATTGGTTGAAAGTGTACGTGACAGATTTTTTTCCAGTATTAGTTTTTTTAAATCAGAATTTAAAAAAAAAAATAAAAAATTTTTACTTAGAAAAAAAATATTTTATGTCTTTAATTAAAGAAGAAAGTAAATTAGGCTAGATAGTTAGGCTCAGATTCTTTTTTTATGTAAAGAAAACGTCTTCGAGGAATCGTTTAATATGACAAAAAAAAAGTAGTTAAATACATTTTAATGATATAGAAGGTATTTTACTGACCATTAAATAGTGTTTTAATTCCTCAGTCATTAAGTTAAATTCGATAATTTTTTAACATGCTAAAGTTTAACTATGCATATTTTCTTTTAGTGAAGAACAATTAAAACATATTTTTTATTTACTGATCAGGTAATGTGAATAACATGACAAAATCTGTTCTATTACATGATTGTAAACCTTGGTAATATGTTTATATAATTTATCCATAATTAGAACATCCAATGTATAACAAAATTAATGGAAATAACTTTAATAACACGAAATTTAAATGTTTTAAAACGATGCAATGGGTTTTGAAATTAGTTTTTCAGAAACTTTATTATAAAGAAGAAATTGTAAACCATGAAAAGACAAAGCATTCAAAACACTGATACTGAATTCCAAAGTTGATGTACAATCGGTTTTTTGGCGGTCACTATTAAAAGAATGAAAATAAAGGTAAAAATTATAGTTTATATGAATGATTATAAGTTACTTCAATAAAACCTTATGAAACATGTATATTCGCCCCAATTTTTTTTTAATTGGACACTTATGTAGAAGTCGAAGGTAATTGTGGGTATCCCGCTTATGTAATTTGCGTGGAAATTGTTTGATGCTTGCTCAACAATTGTCTTCAATTGTTGGTACTAAGATGTGTTGGCCATGTCTAGCAGATGTCGCTTACCCGATTGGTTAAGATGGCGGGCAATCGCGTGTGTTCAAATGGGGTTATCACAAATTGATGCTGCTATACCTTTTATTGTGCCTTGTAGAGTGGTCCAAACAATCTGGGATGAATTTGAAACAGAAAATTAAGTAACATGAATACCTTTTTCAGGTCTCCCACGGGTTAGAAATCCTGATCGCTTTCTAACTCTATTAGACCCAAGGAGGAGGAACACTACTGTGACTCCTAGATCATTTCACATCGTCGTAACGCAACATGGATCACAATATCTGCTACTACATTGCTCAGACTTTTTCACGATCAGGATCTATATTTAAGGTGACCTGTTGCGTGTGTTCTTTTAAATTGACAACAGAGAAGTGCCGTGAAGAGAGCACGTTACCTGGACCAGACAGCAATGGACTTCTGTTTTCATCGGAGCGAGCCCCGGTTCGCTTTGGAGAGTGATTCAGGTAGTGTGTTGATCTGGAAAGAACAAAGCAACAGATGTGACCAATGTAACATCATTGAGAAACATAGTTATAGATGTGGGATCATCGTTTGATCTGGAATCTCTTTGAGTGGTCACACTGAACTGCATGTATGCCATAGAGGAACTCTGATGACTGCTGTGAGATATCCGGATGATATCATTGCTACATATGTCACATCTTATGCTGGTCCTTTTGGTGATGAATTGATCTTAATGAATAATAATGGCTATCTCACTGAATTAGGCATGTTGAGGAATAATCTGGGGATTGAAATGACAGTTCAATTTTCGGAACTTAATCAAAAAGAGCATCTTTGGGACTACCTCGGAAGACAGTTAGAGCTGTCTTAAGGCCTCTTCCGAGGTCTTTAAATGAATTGGAATAAACAATACTCTATGTATGGGATTTGTTTCCCATTCCAGTGTCCGACTTCTTAATTAACAGATGTAATTAGTAGATGCCGCCAATGCATTACAAGAACATATTTCTCATTAAAACCCATTTATTTAATTTTTTTCACCAAAAATCTGTTTGTTTTTTTCAGTAAGCAGTAGACTTTTATAAAATTATTTATTTTTAAACTATGCTTAGAGTTAAAATTATGTGAAATACAATATATAACTATTTAAAGTGCAGTTCTTCCAATTTCATGTTTTTATGTTCATTTGTTTTCAAATCAGACAAGTGTATAAGCTGACAAAATGTAATTGTTAAAACGTATTACAAATTATTTTATTTTATAATATGGCTTACATGAATTACTCTGAAGAATCATATAAAAAGTAGTTATATACACGTGGTATACACTATTGTTCTTTAAAAAATTTTCTTACCTATAATTTCTTACTTCTAGTTTCTTACATATATCTTTAAAAATGCTACTATTTTTTCCCACAAAAGTTTATATATAATATAAAAAGAAATAGTTTTAAAACTTCGTTACTTTCCAAAAATCAAAGACAAAGGATTTCGGTATTATTAGAGATAGCCATTGATTAATCTGATACCCTTCCTTTCTTTTTCTAAAAATAAATAAAAAGTAAAAATTTCGAACCAGGCACTGATATAAAGTGTGAATTCGTGATATAAAGGTTGAATAATAAAATCAATTAAACCAGAATTAAAGATTTCTACTAGATAGTTAGATTCAAGCTGTTTTCTCCAATGGTAAAGAAAACTTTATCGATAAATCGTTTACAATGAAAAAAAAACAGTTTTTAGATACTTTTTGATTATGTAGAATGTATTGTATTGGTTATTAAATAGCATTTTAATTTATTAGTCATTAAAGTTCAATTCGAAATTTTTTTGTTTGAAATTATAACGTGTCATAGTTTTCTTCAATGTAGAATAAAGAAGTTTCTTTTGTTATTAATGGATCATCGAGTAATGTGAATAACGAAATTAGTTATGTTTAACGGTAACTATTGCCTTTTATAATAAGATGCTGTGTAACATTTATATAACTTATTCATAACAGAACACCAAATAAAATGACGAAATAATGGAACTAATGTACCAAAATTTGTTATAAGACACCAAACTCAATGAGTTTTGAAAATCCTCTTCTTTGAAACTTTATTAGCATAAAATGTAAGCCATGAAGACAAATAAGCCACCCAACTTTTGAAACTGAATATTGGTAACTAAGGTAAATTCGCACTATATACACTTTTATGGTCTATGATAATATTTTATACAACGACTGTAATGAATTATGCCGAAGCATTGTGTAAAAAGAAGTTAAACTAAGGTACAATTTATTGCTTTTAAAAATTGTGTAGGTCTCTAAAGTATATATTTTTAAAATTGTCTTTAATTTTTTGCACATAGATACTTTTATACAATGTAAAAAGAAATAGCTTAAAATCTTTGTTACTTACCAAAATCGAAGATAAAGACTTTACGTATAATAAAAATAATACCCATTATCCCATATCTTTACTTTCTTTTCCTAAAAATAGGTAAAAAGTTTAAACTTCGAACCAGTAACTTATTTCTTTTCAATGTCGCATGTCAAAAACGTTTTTTAATGATATCTATTCATCATTTCTAACACCTTGCGGAAATAATTATTTTTGAAATTGTTCTTGAGTTTGTGATATAGAGTAATAATAAAACTAATTAAACCAGAATAAAAGATTTATTCTAGATAGTTAGTTTCATATTTTTTTAAAGCTAAAGAAAATGTTATCAATGAATCATTTAAATATAACAAATAAAAGTAGTTAGGTACATTTTGATGATGTAGAATGTTTTTTACTGATCATGAAACAGCGTTCCAATTTCTCGATCACGAAATCTAACATAATTTTTTGAATATGTTCGTAAGTGTGACAAAGCATAGTTCCTTTTGATTAAGAACATTATAAACATATACATATTTTGTTAATTAGTGAAAGATCCAGTAATACGAATAACATGTCAAAATTAATTTTAACCCTTTATATCCTGAATTAATTTTCCAGCTACTTTATAACATGCTCAGAGTCCTAGATTATTCCCACCAGTTTTTTTTTTTTTTTTTTTTTTTTTTTTTTTTTTTTTTTTGTAAAGTTTTCCTTATCTAATCATTGCATTTTTGCGATTCAATTAGGTGAAAATTTCTCATTTGAAAAACCGGTGGTAACAGATTAAAAATTCTGTAAAAGATGCTCGTCACGAAGGGGTTAAATTGGTACTTATAAGTACCGTCAGGATAAAAAGGGTTAATATTGCTCTCTATATAATTTTAAATATAACAAATAGAAGTAGTTAGGTACATTTTGATGATGTAGAAGGTTTTTTACTGATCATTAAACAGCGTTCTAATTTCTCGATCACGAAATCTTACATGATTTTTTGAACATGTTCGAAAGTGTAACAAAGCATAGTTCCTTTCGATTAGGAACATTTGATACATATACATATTTTGTTAATTAATGAAAGATCCAGTAATGCGAATAACATGTCAAAATTAATTTTGATATTGCTAACTATGTAATTTTAAAATAGTTGAGATATGTAATTTATCTGTAATAGAATAACAATACACATAACGAAATATGGAAGTAATTTAACGAAATTTAAATGTTGTAAGTTAATATACGTATTTTAAATGTCATCTAACAAGGTCTCCATAAGCGCATACTCCGAACATTTTGAAAAAATTTGAATATTCTTCTCATGAGGATATATACGTTTATAAAAAAATTTGCTGCGGAACCTCGATATAATGACCGTAAAAAAAATATAAAAATTTCGTGTTTTGGCGATTTATCGCTGGGTTGGCGACACAATGAAATTAAAAAAAAAAAAACATTCATTTACAATACATTCTCTTTTAGGAAAAACGTTTTCTACTCTTTATACTGAACTAGTTAACGGAAGTTTAACTTAAATAATTTCACTTTATAACTACGGTTTTGCCATATATATTTATAT
The DNA here is from genome assembly GCA_963931845.1 of Maratus michaelseni. Lineage (NCBI taxonomy): Eukaryota > Metazoa > Arthropoda > Arachnida > Araneae > Salticidae > Maratus > Maratus michaelseni. The sequence continues at coordinate 58,076,070 of OZ007597.1, forward strand.
GTATATCTAAAAGAAAATAATTGATCGCATTCTACGGTTTAGAACAAAATTCGAATCGATTAAAGTTGCTTTAAACTAAAAATTAATTGTCTGATTCTGAGCACTGTCAATTTGTCATCGATATTGTTAGACAACTGGAGAAAAGTCTTGTTGTCGTGGAAACAATGACTTATTCAAAGTCGAAATGTATAATGCAAGAGTGTTTAATCGGACATTTACTGTTAAAATACACTTAAAACTTAACCAGACTTCAAAACTGTATAAAATTAAATAACTTCAGCAATAGTTAATTTGTATATGTATTACATAACTTTATATAAAAAACTAATAAACTATTTAATCGTTGAAGTTTAAATTCATAAAGTGCTATGCATTTAAACACTCATTTAACCAGACATTTTCAAATACTGTAAAATCGCTTGCATTTGGCGACGAAAAGGTTTTGCTCGCCAAATCGCGTCTTTTTGCGTCAAATACTCGAAAGTATTTTATTTTTTTACAGATTTTCTGCTGGGATTCCGCAGCTAAATTTGACTGATCTCTTATTATGTACATGAGTAGCTTCATTAGCATTTTTTTCAAAATATTCTGAGTATGCGCTTTAAGGAGACCTTCCTTGTAATGCGTGCTCCTGATATGGTCATCCTAATGATTAAGAATTTTCCCTACCGTCATTTTGAAAAAATCAAAACTGGTTTATTTTTTTTTATGTTTTCAGGTTAATAGACTTTCATAAAAAAATATTGCAGTCCCCATTAAAATAGTTTCACTAGTCCATACAAAACGGAATTCCAAAAGTCTACCATGTGGCCATATCAGGTACATGGGCACTTGATATGACCACCATTGTTCTATGTTTCACATATCGTGATTTTCTTCAATTTAAAAATGCTGTTCTGCTAAATTAAATAATTTTGGTGTAAAATAAATAAACGTGATACCCAATAATTCTGTTTGTTATTCAAAAGTGGATTTAAAACAGGACTTTTAATCAAAAATGAAGTTGTTTACAAAATTGACATTACGATTTAAGTTTTTATTTAGAAAAAATGTGAAATCCTTTTAAAGTTTAAAAAAAATAGTTAAAACAAATTGCTTATCGCAATTGGGACAAATAAAAATGTATTTATCCCAGGTTTGTATGGTGTCCTTGATATGGCCACTTGAATGGCCATATCAGGAGCAGGTCAGCTTTCACGAAAATCGTTTAATTTTGAAGAACACGTAAAATATGCACCATCAACGGCAGCACCAATTGATAGAGCATTAAAAACTGAACAGAGTATAATGATATTTGTCAGGCTTTCACTGACAGCTGCGGTTTAGAACTATTGTTATGTGATATTATATTTTTGTGTGCTTATTTACTGTGTACTGTAAGCTTTAAACTAACGGTCCTTTCCTATCTGGAATCTTAATCCGAGTAGGGGAGTGACCTGAGATAAGTGGAAAGAATGTTTAGTATAGTGGAGGGAGTTTTTCTATTGTCATTCCAAGTTCATAGATAAGACAGACTTCACCCATTATCTAAGAAGACAGATACACATCATAAGGGGATTACGTTCTTTCAAGTGAACGAAACCCGTGCGGCAGGGGAATCAGCCCCGTTTACGAATGGTTCTCTCGTGGTGACAGGACAGAGAGAGATTAGTTTTAACGGGGGAGTGGAACGTGTAGGTTGTAGCAGAGCATTAGCTCTGGTACACGTGTGTTGAGGTGGAGATCTCTTGGTGGAGATCTCTTGGAGTGGAGAGATAAGGTGTTTGTGAGATTAATAGTAATCTCTGGTAACTCTGAGTTAATTAACGTAGCATGAGAGAGGTATAGAGTAGCTTAGCAGTACACAGAACGTATTTTCTGTATTTTATTTAATGTTGAACCGGATCAGCTATATACGAGTTTGTAAGCGTAAATATTGTCTTGTTATTTGTAAAGATTGTGTAAATAAATTGTTCGTTTAAGTTTAATTGAAAGAGTTCGTCTTTTTATCAATATACCTCTCATGACGTGACTGATATCACGTAGTCATATCGGTGGTGGCAGCATACTAAAAATACCGGATTATTCTTCAAAGTTGGGTGGATTTAGATGGAATCCGACAATATTCATAAAAAAAATCCTTTTAAAAACGTGCATAAAAAAGGATATATATCAGATAAAAACAAGAAGCGATTACACCAAAAACATAAAATATGAAATTGGCGTCAATTTCCACAACATAGCTAAATGGCAAGTGATCACATGAAACATTAGGAGGTTCCTTCACGGTGTGCTCATGCCATTTAGCTAATATTTTGGTTAGCTTATGTATAATAGGGGGATGGCCATAACAGGGCCACCTACCTTATTTTAAAACAAGTGATACAAATTTTTATACTGAATATATAATCTAAAGTAAATTTGCATAACGTACACTGCCAACAATTTTGTGCTGGTTTGAACCAATTTTTGGTGTTGCAGTACCTGCAATCATATGATGGTGAAAGGTCATTCCAACATATGAATATACTGTTAAATCATAGCTCCAAATTTTGGAACAAGGTTTCATCATATTATGGTAGCAGCTACTAGAGTACCAAAAGTTGGTTCAAACTAGCACACAATTTTTAACAATGTAATTTTAAAAACGCCATCTATATAAAACAAGTAATAAAATCTTTTATACTGAATATATAATCTAAAGCAAATTCACATAATGTACACTGCCAACAATTTTGTGCTGGTTTGAAACAACTTTTCGTGCACCAGTATCTGCAATCATATGCTGGTGAAACCTCATTTCAACATATGGATATACTGTTAAATCATAACTCCAAATTTTGGAACAAGATTTCATCATATTATGGTAGCAGCTACTAGAGTACCAAAAGTTGGTTCAAACTAGCACACAATTTTTAACAATGTAATTTTAAAAACGCCATCTATATAAAACAAGTAATAAAATCTTTTATACTGAATATATAATCTAAAGCAAATTAACATAATGTACACTGCCAACAATTTTCTGCTGGTTTGAAACAACTTTTCGTGCGACAGTATCTGCAATCATATGCTGGTGAAACCTCATTTCAACATATGGATATACTGTTAAATCATAACTCCAAATTTTGGAACAAGATTTCATCATATTATGGTAGCAGCTACTATAGTACCAAAAGTTGATTCAAACCAGCACAAAATTTTTAACAATGTAATTTTAAAACCATCATCTATTTTAAAACAAGTGATAAAACCTTTTACACTGAATATATAATCTAAAGTAAATTCACATACCGAACATTGCCAAAAATTTTGCGCTGGTTTGAAACAACTTTTGGTGCTACAGTATCTGCAATAATATGATGGTGAAACCTCATTCCAATATATGGATATACTGTTGAATCATAGCTCCAAATTTTGGAAAAAATATTTGATCATATTATGGTTGCAGCTACTACAGAACCAATAGTTGGTTCAAACCGGCACAAAAATTTTAACAATGTAATTTTAAAAACGCTATAATAATATTTTATAACATGGCTATGACATGAATTATTCTGAAGCCTCACATAAAAATAAGTTAAAGAAACAAAGTATAATTTATCGCTTTTAAAAAATATCTAATATTCTCCAATAATACCACATTTTTTGTGTATGTATTTTACAATGTAGAAATAAATAGTTTAAAAACTTTGTTACTTCCCATTACCTGAAACCAAGTTTTCTGTATAATGAAGATAATCATCCATTATTCCAATTCTTTGCTTTCTTCTGCTAAAAATAAGTAAAAAAGTAAAAATATCGAACCAGGCACTTATTTTCTTTCAAAAGTCACAGGTCAAAAAAGTTCTTTAATGATATCTCTTCATCATTTTCTACACCTTGCGGAAATTAATATTTTGAAATTGTTCTCTAGTTTTCGTCATAATGGCCGAATAATAAAACCAATTAAACCAGAATAAAAGATTTTTGCTAGATAGTTAGATTCAAATTCTTTCTTTAGTGTTAGATACCGATTTATCGAGGAATCGCTTAATGTGACATAAAAAAAAGTAGTTAAGTGCATTTTAATGATGTAGAAGATATTTAACTGATCATTAAATAGCGTTCCAATTTCTCGGTCATTAAAGTTCGATTCGGACTTTTTTGGAACATGATCGAAATTGTAGTTTTGCATAGTTTCTTTTTATGAAATGTAAGTCAGAAGTAGGTTGTGTTATTAATTGAACATATATTTAAATTGCAAAATTAGTTTATTACATGTTATAAAAATGCCCTTAGAAAACCTTGAACCTATGTATATGTATTTTACACACATTGGAATATTCAGAAACCGAAGTAATTAGGTAGATTTCGTAAGAAATCTACCCCTAACCTTACAACTATTACATTCTACACTATCTACATTTTGATCTATTACATCAGCCCTCCCCCCCTCCCTAAGTTGAAATTTCAGAAAAAAAATTTGCAGATCTACGCCGATCATGACTCCTAGAACCCAAAACCACCCCCCAGTTAAAAACTTTATCTATCTATATATATATATCACTTTTTTATGGACACGATAGCTTCCATAATTCTACACAAATATCTTCCAAACTGTTACATAAAATAAAGCGGCATAAAATCTCGGTCAAGTTCGTTAATGGAAAAAATCGGACCAAGAGGGAGGGGGATTGGGGGCTTTTTGTGAAAATATAAAGAATCCCATAACTTTTTAATTATGATACATATCGAATGCGTTTAAAGCTATTATTACTTCCAGGAAAAGGGCCAAAAATTTATGTATGGCATATTTTTGGTTTCATTAAAAAATCCTTCAAGGGGGGGGGGGATAGGGGTTTAAGAAGAAAAAAATGCACAACTTCGTCAATTCACAATATATCAAATTTGCTGAAACTTATTACAAATCTTCTTAATAAGTATTATCTACAACATTTATACTGAGAAGTTTTTTATAAGACCAAATCTTACAGCAAAAATTAAAATAAAATAAAATAAAAATTCTTTGCTGGCTCCGCCTACTTAGCACAAGAATATTTTGAAGTAGGCGGTCCTAAGTGTCGCATCATGGCAAAAAGTTCCTTTTCTGCAAATCCGAAAAAACAAGCGCCCCACGGTGTGCGTCTTCGAAATCTACCTGTGTCTGTAGGCCGATTCGTCAGGGATTTTTTTTCTAATATAAAGACTGTTTGAATGGCAACATAATTAGATTATAAAACCGCTTGCAGCAATAGCAAATTACGTTATGTTTTATACTTAATAAAACTAGGGGAACGAACCCAACCTTCTCGGTTGCAAGAACGTAGATAAAAACATTTTTCTTTTTCATTGAAAACTCTGAGATTTTTTTACGTTTAATATATATTTTAGACTGCCCCCTAACAATACCAGAAAGCCTTTTTATATAAAAAATATCAATAATGTATTCAAATAAACATTTGAAAGTTATTAGAAACGATACTTTTGTATTAGCCACTTTTCAGAAGTTAATAGCCTATGGGATCGCCAAAGATTTTGCAACTTACAGCAGCGTTTATGAGTCTGATAATTTCCGTGGTTGAAACCTGTAGTTCGATTACATGTCTGTTAAATTTTTGTTTTATTTATTTGATGATGAAGTTTTTAATTTCGTTTTGGAATAATATCTGGATACAAATGCTGAACTATTTATATAATTTTAAGTGTAAATGGATTAATATTTCGTAGTGCTGCACTTGATAGAGATAGATTTTTAAAAATATCATGCTTGAAAATTATTTTAAAAACCATAATAAATCCGTAACCTGAGATACACTTTTCAAACAAATGGCATTTTCAAACACGTTTTCCCTATTCGACGTTATAAAAATTGAAATTGTGTGATGTTTAGAAGTTAAAAAATTTCATTAAATGCGAAATTTATTTGGTCAGTTGTTGCTACCATCAATATGACGTCAGCATTACTCCCGGAGATGCTTTTGCTTTATTTAGATGTCAAAAAATCGAAGTTAATCACGAAATTTATAACACATAGAAGCCAACTTTTACGCTTTATTCTTACTACTAAAATTCAATAGTTAATTTTGTCTTTTACTTACCCATCATACGTAGTATAGGGTAAGTCTTGTAATCGTTTTGAAAATCGAAAAAAAATTTTTGACGGATTTACACGTTTCAGACACTGGAGATTCCGAAAAACATATTTTTAGAAAAAAAAATTTGCCGTCCGTCTGTGTGTCTGTGTGTCTCTGTGTGTGTGTGTCTGTAAACGCTCTATCTCCCGAAAAAATTGAGATAGAGACTTGTAATTTGGTATGTATTTAGTATGTAATAATGGGAAGAAGCCTATTTCATTTCAATAACCTCGATTAACCGGAACAATTTTTTTCGGACTCTCGAAATATTCGTTCTGATGAAAGGTATATAAAAATTTTCGAAATTGTTTATTTTAAGAAATGAATATAAAAGACAATAAAAAAACATAAATTTTGAATAAAGCATGAAGTCGATCGGATAATGAGTTGCCGAGATATTTGGAATCCTATTTTCCACACTCTTCGATTTTTCATGACCCTGTATTTCATCCAAATTTCAAAACAAAGATATATTTTAATTGGAAATTTAACGCTTAATCAGATGCAATAAACCGCTAGTTAATAGGATTATTATTTTTGGAGTTATAAGGAAAAACCTCTTTCAAGCAATTCAGTAATCGAGCCTTTAAAGTTTGTGACGTCATCAAGCCACGATTTTATTTGAATTGCAATGCATTTTATAAGTAGTTTACACATTTTTATTTTAATATTTTACTTTATGCATATCCATGATGGGTAAGTATTACGGTGGCCCCCAACGACTAGTTTTAATCGCCGAAATCTGTAATTAAACAAAGTAAAAAGTTCCATTAAGGTTTAGTGGTAAAAACAAAAAACGTAAAAGTTGGCAACTATATGTTAAAACAATTATTTTTCATTAAAGTCTGAAGATGTGTTATAAACAACACAAAATCGAATATACCAAAATAATATAATGAGATTTATTTTATAATGCATTAAGATTATGTCAAAAAAATATTTGCAGTAAAAGCAAAAGCAGATGCTTTTGCTTTATTAGATGTCAAAAAATCGAAGTTAATCACGAAATTTATAACACATAGAAGCCAACTTTTACGCTTTATTCTTATTACTAAAATTCAATAGTTAATTTTGTCTTTTTTAATCGCCGAAATCTGTAATTAAACAAAGTTAAAAGTTCCATTAAGGTTTAGTGGTAAAAACAAAAAACGTAAAAGTTGGCAACTATGATAATATGTTAAAACAATTATTTTTCATTAAAGTCTGAAGATGTGTTATAAACAACACAAAATCGAATATACCAAAATAATATAATGAGATTTATTTTATAATGCATTAAGATTATGTCAAAAAAATATTTGCAGTAATAAGTTATGCCTACCATTCATAAAGAATTAAAATACTTACTTAAATTAATATAACAAAATGAATTTAATCTTGTAACATCACTAACACATTTGATCATTGTATGTTCTGAAATTACAAAATTAACTTAAAATGTGTATTATATGTGTTTACTTTTTACTCAATAACTAGATTTTTTTTCCTTCTCCGTTTAACAAGCGCTGTGTAGTTTACAACAATTTTTCCTTGAAATATAAAGATTATACAGATGATGAAGTTCAAGTTTCCAGGAAGTTGTTTCAAATAATTCATATATACAGTCGAACCTCGTTAACACGAAATCGCTTAACGCGAAATTTCGGTTAACACGAAATAATACTGAGGTCCCATCAGATAAGTCTGAAAATCAATGTTAATTAATGCGTTTAAAACGAAATAGAATTTCGGAAAATCCCACTTAAGACGAAAACTTTTTTTGTTCTAAAGTAAAAACATGAATCCTTACGCAAATTTTTTGATATTACAAACTTAAATGTCACATCCTCTTATTAAAATGGAATTTTTCTCATAATTTGAAAAAGATCTAAAGTGGCAAAGGGTTTCAGAAAATGGTGAAAATCTGAATTCTTGACTAATCCCTGCTTTTCTTTGTCCTCTGATATGTGGAAGTTTTCCCAGGTAATTGCTGCATTAGCTGAAATAAAAGGTGACAACATCGAAGTGTCAGACGAGGATGAAGAAATCGACACAGAACGGAAAAGTTTAGTGTCATTGAATGAATCTACCGCAGTATTGAAAATTGTACGTTTCCTTATGAAACAAATGGATGCTTTGTGAGATTTGGACAAATTAGATGAGATCCATACGTTCTTAAAAGAAGTACTCTACAAATATTGTAGCAAAAGTCAATAAAAAAATAAAAAAATGATTAGCAAGTAAATAAATTTATTATTGTCTAAAATGACGATACATTTTTTTTTTCTTAATTAAATTTTCTCTTTCTTATTAATTTATGATTTTAAGAGCAAGGTTATATTTCTGGGTTAATTTATTTAGTTTTTATATCTAACACAGATAGCACTAAATTTCGGATAACACAAAAAAATTTCGCAGTCCCTTTGATTTCGTGTTAACGAGGTTCGACTGTATTATATTTTCTAAAAATCCATTGAAAAAAATATCCTGGTATAAAATAGCGTCATTTATTAAAATAAAGCTGGCAACATTTTGTTCTTATAATTGGCTATTAACTTGGTAGATATCTCAAGACTACATTATGAAAAAAGGAAGATGTCTTTTTTATATGCTTTTACTCTTTAATATTTTTATATCAACATATTTCTACTTAAAAATTACTGTTTACGACTCTAATGTATATCAGATTTTCCGCTTTTAAAAAATAAGTTTAATTCAATCCATAGACTAATATTTCTTGTATTTTGTAAATGGTTGCTAGATGATAATAAAATAAAAGAATTGAGAATTATTTTAATCTATAATAGTTCTGTTACTTAACTTAACTTTGGAAACTAATGGTTTCATGGTTTTTTCCCTTTTGTTAATTAGGGCTCGATAAGTATATAAAATGAGTTCTTTCTATTTGCAAATTTTTCAATTTATTTGTTCTTAATTTTATTAATATATGTATTTGGGTATAAAGAAAATATTACATTTTCAATAAATATATTTCCTTATTTTCTTTTATCTGTGAATGTTAATTAATATACTTTTAGAAGTAGAACAATCTTTAAATTTTACCTGTGGTCTTTTACGTTTTTAAATTATGGAGTTTAAATTATCTGTATTTATTACATGTGTAATAAGCATTTGTTGGTCGTTTACATAACAGTACTTCACGAAATATGTTGATTTAGATTTAATCTTTGAATATTTCAAATTATAGTATAGTAAAAAAGTTAAGAAATTTATATAAATTAACAAATCCATTAGCTTGTTAATTTTTATAATTCATTCATTTATTTTTAAATCAAAAATATTTATATTTCCAAACAAGATAATTTAAAACATTTTTAATAAAATTTAAAATATTTTCATTAATTACCTTAAAATTTGAAATTTACTTCAATGATTTTCGTTTATTAACATCAAATATTTTTAAAGATATACAATTATTATACAGACATACATACGTTAAATACAATAATCCAAATATTTTATTTTCTTCCATCAATACAAAAAGAAAAAAAAGTATTTGATTCTTGAAAAATGTCGATTTGCGGTTTCTGACGGTTTAATACGTTTTAGTAGGTCCTGAACACGGTATGACTTTTTTTTCGAATTTGAAAAGAACGTTGGTGGTTGGTTTACCAATAACTTGCCAGAGACTTTGCACAACAAGCGTAAACTCTTAACCATTTGAAGGGTTGTGGTATATTTTTTACACTATATAATTTCAATCACCAATAGCAAAATTTGCACCATAATTTTAAAATAAATTTTTGGTTTTACAATGTATGTCAAGAAGAGCATTTATTCATTTGCAAATCGATTTGTTTGTAAATTCTGCTGGCAGACAATCATTTTTTACATCATAGCAACATAATTACTTTGCTCCTAAAAGGGTTAAGTCACTAATAAAAAAATCAATGTTTCAATTTAAAGGCTTTTTAAAAATTATACAGGGTGTCCCAAAAATCCTTGACGCATTTTAAAATTTAATAGAATATCAAGCAATTGGCGGTTTAGACGAAAATGCTTTTTATAATCTGAAAGTTTGATTAAGCAAATAATAATAATAATAAAAAAAAATAAAATTCTCTCATAGATGGTGCTGCTTCTGGAAAGTTATCGAATAGGTTGAATGCCTTTATACATAACAATGGCAAAAGACGCACAATGCGTTTACACAGTTTTTGTACAAACTATGTCAGCCCAAATTCCAGAACTTAACAATACTCATCTTCCTGAGTTCGAATAGACGAGTGAGGATGGATATAAGAGTATTGTTAACTTCTGGAATGTGGGCTGCCATAGTTTGGACGAAACTGTGCATAAGCGTTGTGCGTCTATCGCCATTGTTATGTATAAAGGCATTCTACCTATTCGATAACTTTCCAGAAACAGTGCCATCTATGAGAAATTTTTGGAACTAACTTTTTTATTTTCTTAAATAAAAATTTCAATCATAAGAAACATGTTCATCCGAACAACACTCTCGTACGCCAATTGTTTTTTTCTTTTATTGAATTTTAAAATGTGTCAAAGGCTTTTCGGACACTGTAATTATATGTTTTTTTACATCAATTAAAGAGTATCAAGTAGTGTTTTTTTGTAGCAATAGAAAAGAAAAACCATACAGCAAAGAGTTAAAGTTAGAATATGTTTATGTAGACTGGAATAATCAGATTATAAAAGCACCCAGCTTTTTTTTGTTTGTTTGTTTCGATATCTAAAAGACAACTGTTAACTGATAAATAAACTTTAGAAACCTGTCAACACAAACTTAAAGCATGTGCTGACAACTTACGTATTTAATTCGTATTCAACACCTAGATTATTTTTTCTTCGCTTAAACACAGTTTACTCTCTGTGTAATGGACAGAATTCTAAGAAAAAATAGTTCAAATAATTGGTGAAGACATTTTTTTGATAGATGTCTCGTAAAGTAAACATATTATTAAAAATCGGCGCCATCTTTGAAAGGTCACACTGACGTTGCTCTACTAATAATTGGCTGTTAAACCGGGTTGACGCCTTGACAAGATAAAAGAAAAGGAAGATATGTAATTTATATGTCTTCGCTCGTTAGCTTCTCTGTGCCAAAATACTTCTAATTAAGAATTTACTTACGACTTCACTGTTATTTTTTTTATACGGTTAAAAAAGAAGAGAAAGAAATGTTTATTTCAATCCCTTAAATTTGATAAGATATCATCAATTTCTCGTAATTGTTGTCAGATAAAATTCGAGATAGGAATTGTGCTTATAGACTTTTGGTGCAGTTTTTTTATATTATTGGTTAGCTGTTACTTCACGTTAAGCTCATGAAGAGCTTATTTACTGTTGTTCTTATTATCATCAAAAGTTCATTAGGTATTGTTGAGTATATGATACGTCTCTTTATTGGGAGACCTCTTAAACTGATTAATTTAACTGATTATTTCTAAGTCTTTATATATTAACTTTATATTACCAATATCTTTATAATTAATAGTTCTGTTATTGGCAATTTCACTATGTTGTTTTTTTCTGAGATAGAAAAAAGAGAGAATTGTTTATTTCATGTTCCTATATTGGGTAAGATGGTACTTATTTCTTGTTACTGCGATTAGACTAAGATGTAAGAATTACGCTTATACACTTCTTTTACAGATTCTTTTAGGTTATTAGATAGCAATTTATTTTTAACTAATAAAAGGCAGATTACTATTGCTTTTACTATTATTGTCAACAATTTAGGGATAAAATTCGAGATAGGAATTATGCTTGTAGATTTTTGTTGCAGATTTTTGTATATTATTGGTTAGCTGTTACTTCACGTTAAACTGATAAGAGCTATTTACTGTTGTTCTTATTATCATCAAAAGTTCATGAGTAGTCGTTGAGTATATGATATGTCTTTTTATTGAGAGACCTGTTAAACAGATTAATTTTAGTGATTATTTTTAAGTCTTTATATATTAACTTTATCTTAGCAATGTATTGATAGTTAATAGTTCTGTTATTCTCAATTTCACTTTGATGTTTTTTTAAGATAAAAAAAAGAGAATTGTTTATTTCAAGTTCTTATATTGGATAAGATGATACTTATTTCTTGTTACTGCGGTTACATTAAGATGTAACAATCATGCTTATACACTTCTTTTACAGATTCTTTAAAATTATTAGATAGCAATTTATTTTTAACTAATAAAAGGCAGATTACTATTGCTTTTACTATTATTGTCAACAAATTAGGGATACAATTCGAGATGGGAATTGTGCTTGTAAATTTTTGTTGCAGATTTTTTTATATTATTGGTTAGCTGTTACTTCACGCTAAACTAGTGAAGAGCTATTTACTGATTTTCTTATTATCATCAAAAGTTTATTAGGTATCGTTGAGTATATTATATGATATGTCTTTTTATTGGAAGACCTTTTAAACTGATTAATTTTATTGATTATTTCCCAGTCTTTATATATTAACTTTAACTTACCAATATAATTAGAATGACTGTTCTGTTTTTCACAATGTCACTGTGGTGTTTTTTCTGAGATAGAAAAAAAGATAATTATTTATTTCAAGTTCCTATATTGGATAAGATGATATTTATTTCTTGTTACTGCCGTTAGATAACGAGGTAAGAATTATGCTTGTACACTGCTGATGCAGTTTCTTTTAAGTTATTAGATAGCAATTAATTTTTAACTAATGAAAGGCAGATTACTAATGCTCTTACTATTATTGTCAACAAATTAGGCATAAAAAAACATAAAAACTTCTTAATAACACCATAAAAATAGGCAGTGTTATTAAGAAGTTTTTATGTTTGAAGAATTGATGAATTTTGATGAATTTATTTGATGATGTTTGATGTATTGAAGATTAATGATGTTATTAAGAAGTTTTTATGTTTTTATGGTATCACACCAGTTTGTTCAATACTTTAATGAAAGTAGGCATCGATTAGTATGTGATACTTGTCTTTTATTGCTGTGTTAAATTAATTGATTTATCTCTTTTAAATTTTACTGTAATAACTAAAATGAATGTTTTTTTTTCAGTGACTTGACTTTTATGTCTTATTTTCAAACTTATTGATGAGTTCAAATTTCAAACACTTTAGAAAATATAGACCGGTATGGCTTATATCGTCAATAATATCATCATCATCAATAAAAAGTTAAAATTTCAGTGCAAATTCACCTTGTTTAATAACTAAAATTCGTAGAGATACAACTAAATGTAAATATATTGCTTGAAGGTGCGTAAAAACATACATAAGATATTTAAAAGCACATTAAAGTCCTTTTAAAAAATTTAAAACGTTTTCAACCGAACTACTTGGTCATCATCAGTGAAAAACTAATTGTTGAGTTGAGTTGTTGTTCATATTTATAAAGTTTTTCAACAGTTTGCCACTTCCTACTATCAAGCATCGATCTTAGTTCAATGAAAAGTTAAAATTTCAATGCAAATTCACCTTGTTTAATAACTAAAATTCATAGAGATACAACTAAATATAAATATATTGCTTGAAGGTGCGTAAAAATATACATAAAATATTTAAAAGGACATTAAAGTCCTTTTAAAAAATTTAAAACGTTTTTAAACGAACTACTCGGTCATCATCAGTGAAAAACTAATTGTCATGAAAACGTTTTGAATTTTTTAAAAGGAGTTTAATGTGCTTTAAAATATTTTATGTATATTTTTACGCACCTTCAAGCAATATATTTGCATTTAGTTGTATCTCTATGAATTTTAATCATCATCATCGTCGACAGTTTGAAGCCACAGCTGGATGTAGATCTCTCCAAAATGTTTTGGTCTTTTATTCTTTAGCGTTTTGGTCATTCAATTAACTCCAATCACATTTCTGATTTCATTGCTCCAGATGTATCTCAGGTTGACTTCTCGGTCGTTTTACATCTCTGAAATACAACTGTAGGTATTTTGCTCCATCTATTGTGTTTTCTTGTACTGATGTGCCCGTAGGTCATGCCGAAAAGAATCAATTTTTGGATCTAATAGTGAGGGAAAGTTGCATTATCCCGTCAATACTAACTGTGGAAAATTTTATTTTCATTGATTAATATTTTTTTTACTCCTCAAAACAGCCAAAGTTTCGAAATATGCACCCAGAAAAAGGAATTGATTAAAACTACTAAACATGTTTTATTGAGTACATTTTCGTTGTTTTAGCAAAATTAAAATAAAATTGAACTATTTTACTTGAATTAACAAAACATTTTTTGCTGACGATAATTTTTTTTTTTTTTTTTTAGAATTGCAAAAAAAAAAAAAAAAAAAAAAAAAAAAATTGTTGATTCAAACAAAATTTCCATTGAGCTATATTTAAACAAAAATTTTGTTTAAATATAGGTCAATGGAAATTTTGTTTGAATCAACAAAAAAAAAATTTTTTTTGCAATTCCAAAAAAATTTTTTGTATCGTTGCCATTCGTTACTAAAAATAATAAAAATTAGGAAAAGGGACAATTGTTTTCTAATAACAGGCAAATGGTCTACCAGTACATCATAATAAACTGCAAAAAAAAAATTAACCAGATCGGATAATAACTTTTGTCTCCTACAGACGGCCAAAGTTTCGACAAACTTCCAAAAAGCTGCCATTTTTTACTAAAATCAATAAAAATTAGAAAAATGGAAAGTTGATTTCTAAAAACGGCTAAATGGTGTACCATTCCATCATAATTAACTGTAAAAAATTAACCAGATTTATTAATAACTTTTCCCTCCTCAAGACTGCTAAAGTTTCGAAAAACTTCTAAAAACGACAATTTTTTAAGTCTAAAATTAATAAAAATTAGAACTAATAAAATTAATAAAAATTAGAACTAATAAAATTAATAAAAATTAGAAAAAGGGCAATTGTTTTCTAAAAATAGGCAAATGGTCTACTATGCCTTTATAATTAACTGTAAAAAATTTTAATCTGATCGATTTATAACTTTTATTTTCTCAAAACGGCCAACATTTTTCCAAAAACCGCTCTTTAATAACTTTTCCCTCCTCAAGACTGCTAAAATTTCAAAAAACTTCTAAAAACGGCAATTTTTTAAGTCTAAAATTAATAAAAATTAGAATTAATAAAGTTAAAAAAATTAATAAAAATTAAGAAAAAGGACATTTTTTTCTAAACATAGGCAAATGGTCTACTATGCCTTTATAATTAACTGTAAAAAAATTTAATCTGATCGATTTATAACTTTTATTTTCTCAAAACGGCCAACATTTTTCCAAAAACCGCTCTTTAATAACTTTTCCCTCCTCAAGACTGCTAAAATTTCAAAAAACTTCTAAAAACGGCAATTTTTTAAGTCTAAAATTAATAAAAATTAGAATTAATAAAGTTAAAAAAATTAATAAAAATTAAGAAAAAGGACATTTTTTTCTAAACATAGGCAAATGGTCTACTATGCCTTTATAATTAACTGTAAAAAAATTTAATCTGATCGATTTATAACTTTTATTTTCTCAAAACGGCCAACATTTTTCCAAAAACCGCTCTTTAATAACTTTTCCCTCCTCAAGACTGCTAAAATTTAAAAAAACTTCTAAAAACGGCAATTTTTTAAGTCTAAAATTAATAAAAATTAGAATTAATAAAGTTAAAAAAATTAATAAAAATTAGAAAAAAGGACAATTTTTTCTAAAAATAGGCAAGTGGTCTACTATGCCCCTTTATAATTAACTGTAAAAAAAATTTAATCAGATCGATTTATAACGTTTATTTTCTCAAAACGGCCAACATTTTTCCAAAAACCCCAAAAGATGATATTTTGATACAACATTTTATTAATAATAAAATACATTTAGTTAAGCACTTACATTGTTGCTTGTTTATTATTCGTTAATAAATTTTAAAAAATAACAGATGCTCAAAACAGTCAACGTGCACTTTCAAGTAGACACTCCACTAATGTTGTTGTATAACTACATGGAGACGCTGCGCGCTCACTCTACTCCTTCCACCCAAACCTCTATGTGCGCAATCTCTCCTACCGCGCCATCTCTCCTGGCTTTACCTTAAATAATCATACGGGTTTTATATAAATTACGGGCAAGGTTTCAATGTTTAAAACATTGCAAAAAAAAGATTTAAAATCTTATAAAAAATTCAAAAATTTGTAAAACATGTACATAAAATTTGGTTCAATTCTAGGCATAACTTCATACACTTTTCAATGATTTAATAATTAAAGTGGCACAAAAGTCGTTATCGCTCCGGCGGAATATCATCAAATTCAAGGAGGACCTGCTGGCCATAGTCACAATCCTGTAAATCAAATTTGGTTCAATTCTATACATAACTTCATGCACTTTTCGATGATGCAATGAGGACAGACACACGGACAGACGGACAGACAGCCATTTTGTAAAAACATGTTTTTCGGAATGCCTGACACCTAAAACGTGTAAATCGAAAACCGGGCCCCACCAGTGGCTGAGAGGTTCTGCTCTCAAAGCTGGTAGACGGGAGGTGCTGGGTTCGATCCCAATCGCGCCCGTCGGCCTAATCGTTCGGAGTTTTCGTGGTTTTTTTCGAGCCGTGGATTTATCCATGCGTAAATACGGGTTAGGTTCCCTTAGAAAGACCCCCCACGAAGGGCACTATCCCCGGGCCTGTATCCCAAGTGTAGATAATTGACCGTCAATATTCAACTCAACTCAACCCGTCGAAAACCGGAAGTCGAAAAAATTTTCGATTACAATACTTTTTCCTATTATAAATAGAAGAAAGTAATAATACTTGGTGATTTATCATCTGCAGACGGTTAATGAAAAAAAGATTTTAAATTAAATTTTTAAATTTTAATTAAGGTTTAAAATTATTAAAATTTTGTATTGCCTTCAGAAAAATATCTGTATATATATATATATATATATATATATATATATTATTCAATAATACATCCTTTAATGTAATTCGATTTTCTATTTATTAATTAATTTCATTTATTTATTATTTAACTAATTGGTATCAATTAAGATAGTAATTTGGTTGAATTATAAAACATTTATTTCCATCCAATTCCTTCGATTCAGATTATATTCACTTTTACTAATAGATGGCAGCACTAATGTTCCTGTTTGTTTTATAATCCATTATATTTTAACATTATTTCTGGCATCACTGCAAAGCAATTTATATTTCTGAGCAATTTATATTTCTAAAATTGGCAACATGTTATGATTTTTTATGCAATTCATTCCCCAGTCATGTTGGAGTTTTCATGATGGTTCATGAACTGCAAGGTATCTGATTTATATCTCTTTTCATCTTTATGGATTTTATACTTAATGTCTCTATTAAATGTTCTCTCTCTAATTTATAAGTATGGCTTCTTTCCTTTTTAATATTGTATTTTATTTTTTATTTTATCACTGATTTGAATCATTGTATTTGAGATGTAGTCCCAATATCATATTTTTTAGCAATGTATGGCTAATATGATGATGAAACATCTGATTTCATTTTATTTGTGGTATTTAGGCAATTGGGACTTGATAATTCTGTCTAAATTCCACAAATTTCATTTCATTTAATTCCATTTATTCAATTTTTATTTAATTTCTTATTCTTTCAATGTTTTTGATTCCATATTAAGTGTGTTGGGGAATCTTTCATTGTCAACTAATTATTTCATTGTTTAAGTTGGTGTTATGATAATGTTTCATTTATGGTTATATATATATATATATATATATATATATATATATATATATAGAGTTAATATTATTGGGGTTGTAACAAAAGTTAAAATTATCAAGGATGTTACAATGGGTTAATCAATACAATATAATATTAATATGTTAAACATATTTAATTTTAGTAAATATTAAATATTTATTAATTATAGTACACTAATAAACATATCTCTTAGTTTTATATTATTTATTTTATTTTATTATTAGATCATTTAATTTAATTAATATTTATGTTTTTTATATATTTTTTTCATGGTAGATATTATTTAAATAGCTGGATTTAAATTATAACAAGTGCATTACCATATTGAATAATCTATGTTATTTCTAAGTATAATACTAATTTATAAATTGAAAGCATCATATGGATTCTACATTAATGTTTGGGTTAAATTAAAATATATTTTAAATGGGTTAGTTAAAATATAAATTATATTATACTAGTAACTCTTATTCTCTATATATATCATTAATATTAACTAGTAAAATTAATATATTTACACTACATTACAGCTGCATATAAGTAATTATACATACAATATTAAAGTTTTAGTAGAATATCTGTACACCAGATGTCAGCAGCAATGTATTTGATAGTATGCTAAAATAGTCTAATATTTTTACAATAGATAGCAGTAGTATAGCTTATTTAAAATATTAAAACTTGGAAATTTAGTATGGAGGTAATAATATCTATGAAATACTTTCAAATTATCAAGTAATATTATATATTTTAATTTATTAAATTAAAATTAAAATAAATAATTAATGGTTTTTATTTATATGTATATCATAATTTTTTTTTCTACATTTTTTAAAATGTTGTAATCTATTTAGTTAAATAAAAATAACTGTAACTGTAGGTTACAATTTATGATCTGAAGGATTCTCTATTTAACTGTGAATTTAACCTCTTCTTTTGGATACAACTTTGTACATGTGCTCACAATATACTAAATATCTTGGGATATTATTAATATAAGTAATATATATATTTTTTAATTTTTTTAATTCTTTTTCACACTCCTTTTCAAATTGTATGTATAATTTATAATATTCCATTGTAAAGGTCTTGTTATTCAATATTGTTTCAGCGATTGTTCGGGCAAGATATGGCACTATATTTAGCAAAAGCTGGTGTCATATACAGAAAACAATCGTTCTTTGCTTATAAATGTGATTTTCTTGCCCTTGAAAAAGTAAATTACTTTATAAGCTTTTATTTGTGTATATACTCGTGTGGTTTATACAGTAAAATCCCGTTACAACGAACTTCACGGGACCGCAAATTTTATTCGTTGTAACGGGAATTTCGTTGTAACGGAATTCAATAGAAAATTAAACATTTCAATTCAGATCCTCATATCATAGTTAATTATAAAAATATAGTAGTATAATACAAATTAGTAGATAATTAATTATTAAAAATAGTAATAAAAATTAGTAGTACCTTCTAATAACGTAAAGTTAGTATAATACAATGTATAATATTTTTTATAGAACTGAAAAATTGACTTACCACCATTTCAATGATCTTCAAATTGTACAAGAAAAAATTTAATGCAGAAAATCAGTGATTTTTTTTTTGTACAAGGGAGTTTGAAGCTGCGGACAATACAAAATTATGTACATGATTAATATTAGAAAAAATGTTATCTGGTACACTGCTCTGTAAAGAAATAAAATTGCGCACTCTTTCTAAGCTTTCTAAGGCTTCAGCAGATGTAACTTTTGAAACCTCATTTTCTTCATCTTCAGAACTTTCTTCATCATTTTCTAAAATGCGATCATCAACAATAGACTGCACAATATCTGTCTCTGTTAATGAATAACAAGTTGCAGCATTGTCATCTGCAGTTAAAAAATCTTTAAAGCTTATGCTTTGAGACACACCAGATTTTTCTTTTACTAAGTTCCAAGTGGATTCGATCTCATATTCGACTGTCTGCTCCTCATCATATGTACTACATCGCTAGATCCTTGAGCCGTCGATTCTTTATTTAAATCCTGGTCAATCTGCGCGTGTTTCCAACAGTGGGCTATTGTTTTCTGGCTTATATCATCCCACGATCCACAGATCATATCAATTGTCTCTTTCATGTTGCACTTTCTGTTTACGTTATTTTGCAGATCACAGAGAATGCGTTTTAATAACATAGTTTTGTATCGTGATTTTACGGCTCTGATAATGCCTTGGTCAAGAGGCTGAAGTATTGCAGTACAGTTAGGCGGGAAATACTCTACACGAATGTGATTCAATATAGGAGGATCATTGTGTGCTGTGCAGTTGTCTATGAGTAGAAGAATTTTACGTTTTTGTTTTTGCATATCTTTATCAAAATTTATCAGCCATTCATTAAAGAATCCTTGCGTCATCCATGATTTTTTGTTGGCTTTTTAGATGCATGGTAAGGACTTAAAATGTTTGAAACAACGGGGTTTTTCAGATTTGCCGATTATGAGTACTTTTCGTTTTTCTGTTCCTGATTTGTTGCAGCAAAATAGGGCTGTAATCCTTTGTTTGGAAAGCTTTCCTCCAATACACTTGTCTCCTTTTAACGCTAAAGTCTTCCTTGGTTCTAACTGAAAAAATATTCCGGCTTCATCGGCATTAAAAACATCGTTAGGACTATACGTCTTGATTATTTTTTGTATTTCACCTTTACGCCATTCGTTTACAAATTCAACTGGGACGTCTTTTGCTTCTCCTGAAATGCATTTTGCCACTATACCGTATCTTTCTCGGAATCGATTCAACCATCCGACACTGGCTTGAAAATTTTCAATGTTTAGCATTCTTGCAAATTCCAAACCTTTTTCTCTAATTAAAGGGCCACTTAGAGGAATGTTTCTAGAACGAACATCCATAAACCATTTGTAAACAGCACTATCCACATCTTGAAACTGGGCATTTCGAATTCGTTTTCTGCTTGGATCAAAGACTTTAACTTGAATTTTTTTCAAAATGCTTTCTTTATCTTTTAGAAAAGTGGATAAAGTAGACGGCGAAATTCCATATTTGCTAGCAACATCAGATTTTTTCATTCCTTTCTAAACTTCAGAAATTATGGCTTTTTTTTCTTCCAAACTAAACTGTTTTCGCTTAACAGCCGCCATTTTATGACCTACTGGTAAGATGAAAATTTTCAAACTGATTTCGAGCTTTGGAAATTCCTTTGCGAAAGTTATTCAGGTAGGGAGGAGAGGGAAGGGGGAATGTGCAATACTCATTTCACGTTTTGTTAAGTTTGCCTACATTGGTTACAGCTTACTTGGACTTCCAAGAAAAAGGGGTGGAGAAAAGGGGAGAGCGAACAAAGGAAACATTCCTTCTGCAGTGAAATGCCTATGCACACCGATTTTACAACAAAGCTCGGAGAAAAGCGATTGCTTTAGAGATAAGCTTGATTGTCCCTAAGACTAGGCATCGAAAACAAAAATTGTCAAGCGATAAAAATGTACAACTGAAAGTATTTGCCGTGTCATATTATTTCGTTCTAACGAGATTATAAAAAATTGAATATTTCGTTATACTGAGATTATGTTAACATTATTTGAATACATTTCAAAACGGGACTCGCTTGCATTTCGTTATAACGGGATTTTTCGTTGTAATGGAATTCGTTGTAACGGGATTTTACTGTATTTCATTCCTTATTTTCTATTTATTTAATTTTTTTTTTCTTCTTCTTCTTAATTTGAATTAATAATGTTACTTTTATTAGGACTACAATTTTAATTTGTAAATTGACAGGGCTCTGTGGTATCGGGATTTCAGTGTATGTGGTCAGTTTCTTATGTTTCAATGGTTAAATTTTACTTAAAGTTATATATATATATATATATATATATATATATATATATATATATATATTTTTTTTTATAATTCTAATATATCAGGAAGCGAGTAAAATATAGATTAAAAAATCCCATCTTTACATACCAAAAACAAGTTGAGTTAAATAAAACAGTACAATAATAATAATAATAATAATAATTATTATTATTATTATAGTAATCCTGTCCAAATATATCAGAAACATTGTAGTACATTGTAAATAATTTCAATTTATTGTCAGTTTTATTAGAAAATTTATATTTGCCTGGCTTATTTTCATTAAAATTCACAAGACAAATACTGATAAATTTTTGGGACGATTATTTGATGCAGTGGTACACATTAGTTTTCAAAGAAAGTCTAAATTTAATACGGGAAAAAAGGCACCTGTAAAAGAACGCAGAAAAAATTTTCTTTACGAAATTTCTAAGCACACGGAATGCAGAAACCAAATTTATTTTAATAATGTTCAAGTTTATTGGAATTAACCAAAAAATTAAAATACTTGGAATTTAAGCTGGGATTCTGATTTATCACTAGGCTATACCAAATTTCAAAATAATTCTAAAATTTATGCGAAAAGAGAGAGTAAAAAGTAATTTGGATACTTTCCTTAAAAATAATCTTCTAAGCTCACGGTATTGAAGAAAAAAATCAATCATTTTGACAACTCTCCCGTTTATCGAAACTACTGAAAAGCCAACTAATTTAAACACCCTCACCGACTACTGAATTCCCGCTTCAAATTCTTCCAGTATAATTGCCTATAACATACGTTTCCACACTTCATCTAAAGTTCATTTTGCAGTCAGTATTTACTTTTTTACCTTTTCTTTATGAGCTCCTCAAAATCCCTCTTTCCTCTCTTTCTCAGAACACGAGTTCCACCATGTCTTCCCCATCTATTAAATCACCTCTCTCCATTTATTTCTTGTTACCCCGAGGCCCCCAAGATTACCCGCCGCTTCTTCATTGATGGGGACCCGTTTGAGATACCCGCTTTTTATCGTACAAGTACCATCAAGACAGAAAGATATAATATTGCGGATTCTCAAGATATGTCAAGCAGTTTTTTTTAATATAAATTGAGGGTTTACTTCCTAGAGTTTTATTTCAAATATTTAAGTGCTACTTGGATCCGTTAGATCGTCAATGCAATAAGAATTTGATCCTAGATTTATTGCGTATCTATATTTATCAATAACGTAGTAATTGTATTTTCTTGTCATAAAAGCTTGCTATTTATTGCTATAAAAATGTAATTTATTAGTGTTTATTTCATTTATTTATTGCTTGAAACTCTATATTTATGTAAGAAAAATCAGAATTCTCGTTGCTTATTTGCATTATTACGTAACCCGAAATCTCCCGTTTATTGCTGCTATACACAGTTTATACTTACTATAATAAAAACGTATTGTTCACTGCTATAAGACTCATTTCTCAGCGTTTATATTAGGAGTATTTAAGTACTTCTTGGAATTGCGTACAAAGATAGCCAGTGCAATGAGAAATAGATTTTAAAGTTTAATGCCGGTTTATATTTTTCCATTGCCTATCTTATATCTTTTTTTTTTGTATAATAAAAATGCATTTTTTTCTATAAAAGATTTTCGCATTTTATTTGAGAGATTTTTAAGTATTACTTGAAATAATAAACATAGATTTTAAATATCTTTTCAAACTATAATAAAGCTTTGTAATCCCTAGAATATGACCACACAAGTAGTTGAAACTACGCAAATTTTTGTACAGTCTTTTAATGTGAATACCACTATTTTTACTAATAATATTTGACTTATTTAATGACAGAAAATTTTAGATTAAATAACACGAATATTAATATACAAAAATACTAATATTTAAATATACAAGCTCAACGATTCCTGCTACATCGGTTTCAATTTCGGCGTAATCAAGGTATAATAATATAAACCACGGTATCTAGAATGCAGTATATACGAGAATGTATTCTAGATACCGTGATATAACTGTAAAGCTTTAAATAGAAATATAATAAAAAGTTTATTTTTTGTAGTAGATATAAAATTTGTAGCATTACTTATGTCCTCGCTGGAAGATTTTTTTTTTTTTTTTTTTTTTTTTTTTTTTTTATTATTTTTTTTTAAGTAGATTTAACTTGTTGGAAGATATATATATATATATATATATATATATATATATATATATATATATATTTTTTTTTTTTTTTTGAAGTAGATTTAACATTTGTAGCTTTACTTAATCCTCGCTGAAAGATCCTTTTTTTTTATTATTATCATTCAAAATATAATTAAAAATAATAATTTGTTTTATGCTTCTTTAAAAAAATATATACCAGTATATTATTACTATCAACATAAATTTAACCGTTAAATGCATAGTGTATCAAATTTGCATAACTTTTTATTTAACTTTTAATAAATAAATCAAGTTCTTTACCACCACTATATTTATATAAAAATATTAATCCTGTAAAAATCACATAAATATGCTACTAAACGAATATAAAAATCTATTTTAAAATTTCCGGTGTCTAATCCTTAATATAAATATAAAAACACAATCCTAAAACAAAAAAATGATGCAGTTAACCCTTAATTGCATAGTGATGTAAATTTCCATCACTGTTTATTTTACTTTTAATAAATAAATCAACTTCTTCGCCACCACTATATTTATATAGAAATATTAATCCAGTAAATTTCCCGTGAACTATGTTGCTGAGCAAAGTTAAAAATCTATCTTAAAATTTCTGGTGTTTAATATTTAATATATGTATAAAAAAACACAATTATAAAAGAAAAACTCATGCAAAAAAGGGTTAAGGGTTAAGATGATGCAAATTAAACACAATTGGTGTAGATATTTTTAATAAAAGATACAGGAATACAGAATAAAGCTTAAAAGATACCCATTCACTTATTTTTTTGAAAACAGAACAGTATAATGAATGATCGTTTTTGGATAGGAAGGGAGGAAGAGAATTAAGCTTATAATAATTGTATGTGACTTTGTATGCCCCACCCATCGGTAGATATCAAGGGCGTGTTAAATTAAGGGAAGTATTGCCCTGAAATTTCCGTGGCAAAAACATTGTCCATGTCATGTTGAATGAGAGTGATATAAAATTGATGAATCTGACTGATTAAAAAATAAATCCTTTAAGGTTGCATTTAGATAGCATAAAAATATTTCTAAATTTAAATTAATAACATAAGTGTTCTGTTTTGCAATTTGAAAATCTATGCAAATTTGTCTCAGAAGAATTTTCTCATAATTCATGCAGAACAATCGTAAGCTAGTTCAAACAAAATTAAAACGGTTTTCAGCATAATCAATACAAGCAGCGTTTGTGTAGGAAATCAGGATCACAACTATTAATTTAGAGTGAGATATCCTGTATTTATGATTAAATAAATGGGGCTGCGTCCCTGATTTCCTATACAAAAAGTGTAAGTACTATACAGATGAGCAATTTTTGCGTAGGAAATCCGGATCACAATCCATTTTATATAGAGTAAGATAGTCTGCATTTATGATTAAATAAATGGATTGCGTCCCTAATCTTCTATACAAAAAGTGTAAATACTAAGACGAGCAATTTTTGTGTAGGAAATCAGGACCACAATCGACTTATTTATAATGAGATATCCTGTTTTATGAACAAATAAATGGATTGCGTCCCTGGTTTCCTATAGGAAAAAGTGTAAATACTATCAAGATGAGCAATTTTTGTGTAGGAAATCCAGATCACAATCCACTTATTTGGAATAAGATATCCTGTATTTATGATTAAATAAATGGATTGCGTCCCGGTTTCCTATACAAAAAGTGTAAATACTATCAAGATGAGCAATTTGTGTGTAGGAAATTCAGATCACAATCCACTTATTTAGAGTAAGATATCCTGTATTTATGATTAAATAAATGGATTGCGTCCCTGGTTTCCTATACAAAAAGTATAAATACTATCAAGACGAGCAATTTTTGTGCAGGAAATCAGGATCGCAATCTACTTATTTAGAGTCAGATATCCTGTATTTATGAAAAAAAATAGCGAATTGCGTCCCTGGTTTCCTATAAAAAAAGTGTTTGTCTTGATAAGTAGACTAAAACTCTTTGTATTGCCTGAAACAGTTTACTATCGCAATGCATTACTTATGACAATGTCATTCTAACTGAGATATTTTTATATGAATATTTTAATTACAAAGTAGGATACTTTAATTTTGAATTACTATTTAAAACAACGACATGGTAATATTGAAAAAATCAACACATTTTGATTTAATTAATTAATTGATACGTTTTAATAATATTAGCGTTTCATTGGAAATGTAGAGCAAGTATTTCACCATTAGCGAGTGACAATATGAGGATTTCTCAAAATTGGCAATTTATTTCCGACCTATAAATAACTCACTGTTATACCAGTGTGGTCATTTAACTGCGCCAATATCATTTACTACGCGGAAATATCAACCTTATGACCACAAGGGGAGGGACATATATGCTCCCTCAGATTTGGTTCCTAGTCTAAGAGGTCCCTCTCGAGCAGTAAAGTAACCCTCTGACCGCTTATCCCGCGATTTCCATGGGCAATTCATTTGTAGAAAAATTTATATAATACACAATTTTTAAAGCAACTTTTTTTTTTTTAATTCCACAACGAAAAAATGAAAATTCAAATGATAAATTTACTACATATTTCGAATGATTTGAAATATGTAATAACAGAAGAGAGACTGGTCGATTACATATTGGTCGAAAGGAATTTGAAAAAAAAAAAAAAATAGCGGTGAGAGAGTTCACATATTCGAACATCAACAAACAATTTTCATAAAGTTTCTGAAAAAAAAATATTTACTAGCATTTTCAAAACCATAACAGGTAAAGTAAATTAATTGCAAATAAGTTAAATGAATTACTTTGTGACATTTGTTTTATTTGACAACGTGTACCATCTTTTTTTTCTATTTTTAGAAAATCTGTGACATGAAATGAAGATTCAAAATAAAACAGCAGATCGCGAACATTCTGTGCAAATGAGGAGGGGTGGTCGACATCCATCTGGAGAATCTCGCATTCCCAGATTGACACCTGACCCCCCAAGTCGAATCAATAATCGTCATGGAGATCATAAGGGAGAAAAATCTTATGGATATAGAAGAATACCCACTCCTATGCCTAAAGTCATACCGGCATCTGTTGGATATGGATCAAGGTAAGTCTATTAGATTATTATAGTTATTCGATGAAAATTCCAAAACGAAAATTTATAGTAATTTTCAGTATTTTATAATGCAATAAATAATAGCTTCAAATTTGTCAATTAAATCTGCACGATAAACACTAAAATATATCACGTAGTTTAATTTTCGATGTCTGTAAATGAAAAATAAATGACATTATTCCCCGAAATGAAACGAAGATTCAAACTAAAACAGCAGATCGTGACCATACTATGCGAATGAGGCCGGGTGATCGACATCCATATGGAGAATTTGAATTCTAAAGGTTGATGCTGGACCTCCAAGTCGACACAATAATCGTCATGATAATCACAACGGAAAAGCGCAATGGTGCAGTGACCAGCGAGTTTCCACGCACTACCACGTAACAGTCCTAGAGTCGAACTATGGGCTGGACAAGATTCCTCAACCATTCATCCCTTCAGGGTCGATAAAATGAGTACCAGGCTTGTTTTGGAACTAAACACTGAGGGTCATGCGTTAGGCTGACCACCTGACCGGGACATATGTTTATAGCACCTCAGGGCCCATGGTCCAAAAAACAGTCCTGGGCGCTACAAGCCATGATGCTTAATGGATCGTAGTGTCGCAGGTTCTTCTTTTTAATCAAAAGGGAGAAACAGCTTACGGATATAGAAGAATACCCACTCCTAAAAATCATTCCGGCATCTGTTGGATATGGATCAAGGTAAGGCTGCGTTTAGAAGCGATCCAGAGCATGGTATAAATGGTATAAATTTTGTGTCTTCCCATTCTTCTCGAATCATTTTGTGGTTATCTATAAAAGAAAAGGAAGTTTAAACAAAAAAGGGAAGTTTCTTAAACTGTCGACGGCTCCTGCTCTTGAATTCTGACCTTAAGACATGCTAAGAATAAGAAAGTCATAAAAGAACGAAGGGATCGCTTTACCACTTCAAAGAAAGCGCCAAGTCAAACCGCAGTATGTTTGGATCTTAAGTATATACATTATATTAAAGTATTTCGATGATAGTGACCCATAACAAAATTTGCTAAAAGAGATTATCGGTGTGTATTATACAGTTATTATATTGATGTGTATATACAACGAATGATAGCTTGAAATTTGTAATTTTAATCATCAAAAGAAATACTGAAAGTATATCAAGTAATTTCATTGTCACTTTAAATTTCGATACTTGGAAATAAAGACACAAAATTAAACAGCAGATCGCGGACATCTTGTGAAAATAGGGCGGAGCAGTCGAAATCCATCTGGAGAATCTCGCTTTCTCAATTTGACATCTAACCCTACAAGTTAAGTCAATAATCATTATGGTGATCATAAGGATGAATTTATGTAGAAGAATACACAATTCTATGTCTAACGCTATACCGGCATCTGTTAAATATAAGTAGTTAGTATTGGAGTGATTCGATGTAATACTTTTAGTATTGGAGTGATTCGATGTAATACTTTTAGTATTGGAGTGATTCGATGTAACACTTTTAGTATTGGAGGGATTCGATGAAAGTGCACCAAAATGCGGAAATATAAAGAGTATATTTTATACAAATTTTTAGTATGTTTTATACAATGAATGACAGTTTTGGTATAAATACTCCAGAGATCCAACAAGTACAAAACGGATTTAGTTTGAACTCAAGCCAATAACGTCTGTTGCAGATAATTGCAATAACATCAGCGCTGTAACTCCCGGACATTTCATCCCTTGCCATCCAAATCACCTAAAACTGTGCTTGCTGCCATACTAGACCCATTATGTCAAACTCCTTGTAGGTCTGGAAGATTTGTTGGACCACCTACGCGTTTCCAGCATTTTGTTCCCCATTAGGAGAGAGGAAATTTGTAAGCATTATAAGAAGAACACATACAGGGTGATTATAAAAAAACTATCCCGATATATGAGCCCCTAACTATCATACCGTTCACAGAAATTGAATGAAATTTTGGTTTAAAGTATTTTGAGGTATGCGCTCAAGAATCATATGAAAGACAAAAGTTAAATTCTAACAGTTACGGTTACAGAGACAAAATTTCGAAAATTTCAAATGGCAACACCTATTTTTTTTTATTGGAATGTGATCTTCATAGGGAAAAACCATAAAAAGCGTTGGAACGGTACCTGTAGTACGAAAATCGCCGCGCTAGACAGACTAAGAAGAATAGTGAAAACAACCAATAAGGACAGAGAAGCAACAGAAAACAAAACATTTTATTGTGTTTCATACATTTTCCATTTCACACACGACGACACTTTACATGCGGCAGATGGTGGATAGCACTGAACAATAAAATGTTTTACTTTCTGTTGCTTCTCTGTCCTTTATTGGTTGTTTTCACTTTTCTTCTTAGTCTGTCTAGCGCCGGCAATTTTCGTGCTACAGGTACCGTTCCAGCGCTTTTTATGGTTTTTCACTGTGAAGTTCACATTCCAATAAAAAAAAGTAGGTGTTGCCATTTGAAATTTCCGAAATTTTGTCACTGTAACCGTAACTGTTAGAATTTAACTGTTGTTTTTCACATGATTCTTGAGCGCATACCTCAAAATACTTTAGGCCAGAATTTCATTCAGTTTCTGTGAACGGTATGACAGTTAGGCGCTCATATATCGGGATAGTTTTTTTATAATCACCCTGTATTTAGTATAATGAAACTGCACAACGACAAATACAGAGTTCGAAAGAGAACAGATGTTTACCTTTTGAATTGTTTGTAGAAATCTGTTACGTCATTTATGTTTAAAAAATATATTTTTTTATAAGTACAATTATTTCAATTCTAAAATACAATTTCAAGAAAAAGGCAAAAAAATTTCCTGGAAGCCACATTGTTAAATAAATACGTATATTTTAAAGCCATAATTGTTTGTAGGATATGTGCATGTCTTATGTAGCTTCACTCCATATTTGAAGCCGATAGATTAATTATTAATTTTCCCACAATGCACACCAGCTCAAAAATCACTATTTTGAGAAAATTGCATTTAAAAATTTTGGAAGAGGTATAAATGGTTCAGGAGGTATCCATTGTCTGTTTTTAACTGAGCGCTGAGTAAAACCGATTTGGAAAGGGGGAAATTGATTTTTTTTTTATTATCTTTATACCTACATTACTGATTAAACAACGATTAAACTGAAAAAAAAGATTAAAAAAAATTCATTAAAGTGAGATAGTTCGTAATTTTTTTATATTAGAAAAGAATGAAATTCTTCCTGCAGAATTTCAAAGGATATTGGTTGTTCATTTCTATAGGGTTTTTTTATTATTTTTTTTTTTAAAGAGATGATTGGTTTTTATAAAATTATTAAACACCAGCAATATCTCGCATTTTGCTGAAATTCCTCCCAAGAATTTTGAAATGAGTCCATCAATCATTTATATTATGTCAAAATGAAAGACATTTTTTTTTTTTTTTTTTTTTTTTTTAAAAACAAAAATGTAATTTTTGAAAATTAACTCGAAATTTTTATCGAACTTCATTTTTTTTTTTTTTTTTTTTTTTTTTTTTTTTTTTTAGTGGTTGAGAGGTTGTGCTCTCGAAGCTGGTAGACGGGAGGTTCTGGGTTCGATCCCAATCGCGCCCGTCGGCCTAATCGTTCGGAGTTTTCGTGGTTTTTTTCGAGCCGTGGATTTATCCATGCGTAAATACGGATTAGGTTCCCTTAGAAAGACCCCCACGAAGGGCACTCCCCCCGGGCCTATATCCCTAGTGTAGATAATTGGCCGTCAATAATCAACCCAACCCAACTCATTTTTTTTAATTTGGAGTTGAATGCATACAGCATTATCACGCACACACAGACACATACACGCACCAAAAAAAAGGGAAAAAAAAAGAAAGAAAGAACTTTAGAATATGGTAATACAGAACATTCAGACTATACTAAGGGTAAATAACAGAATTTTGTAATTTGAAATTAATTGTATCAATTATTATATTGGGTCTAATAAAAATGAAAATTTAATTTGTAACAAAACAATGAAAGTATCCAAAGTTAAAAACGTACTAAAAAGATATAAAAGACAAATTATTGTCCGTTAGAAGATGCTTCTGCATCGTTTCTACTTGTGGTTTGTTGGTACGATGGTTCAGTGTTACCCTTGTTAATTTTTTAATTTGTGGACGGCAATAATAATGTGGCAACGGACGGATTGTTTTTCGCGTTTGAAACTTTAAAAGCAATATAAATTTTTCTCCTGAAGATGACTATAGATGTGGTCGAAATATTTTTAATATTAATGTATGCATAACATTTTAAATTTGTATACACCATTCAGTAAAATTTGTGATGTTTTATACTCACTTCTTTAATGTTGTACTAAAAAGATTGTTGAAATTTGAATAGAATTACTCAATGCATTAAAATGAAGTTAAAACAATGAATTCTATTCTGTTATAAAATAAAAATAAAAATATCATTATAAAATATTTATGCAATTTTTTCATGAAAATATTAAATAATTTTATCAAGTGTCGCCCAAAGATAACGTTTTTTTTACCCCAAAAGTCACATTCTGAAAATAATCTCATCATTTAAACTTTAACTACATTTATATTTAGCATTTCTACATATTTTTCCAGGCTGACGTAATCCAACGAACTCATATAAAGCGTCAAAGGTTGACAAAGGTTACAAAAAGGTTACAACATTATATTTACTCTTCAAAAAATGAAAGTTGGTATAATTTTCAGTATCTAGACAGCCCCTAAACGATAATTCATGCTTAGCATTTAAAAAGTAGACACTATTTCTATTTGAATGGTACCTAGAATTTTTTCATACGATTATTTGCAACAGCGTTAGTAGGGGGTGATTACTTTTTCCAGTATTGCACAGTTATGTGTGACAATTATTTAATTTTAAAAAGGGCCAATCTTACATTTACAAAATGAAACATTTTATCTTTCATTTCTCAAATTTAATGTATAAATAAAATTTAAATCTCATTGAAAATTAAAATTTCAGTCGGAAACCTAAGCAAAAATTAAATAAACAAATTAATAAACATATATTAATTAAAAAATAAAGATTAACTGAATTTACCTTAATGTTTTCTATTAATTTTGAAATGAGCTAGTCATTTATTACCGCAGTAAACTCTACAACAAATAACAATGATATAATTACAATGTGAAACAAAGTGTTTAATTTTGCAAAATGTATGAAAGCCTTCATTTAAACAAATCCAATCAATCGAATATAAAGCTTATAAAAAATTCCTTTAAATCATAGAAACTTTAACTGGGCTGAAGTGCTATTAAAATTTATTCCACAGTATCTAAAAAAGAGTTTATTCTTATCATTACAGTCAATTGTTACTATAGGAATATTTTCACGAAAAACATTTAATTTGCTTAAAAATGTCAATTGTTGAATTTATATTCCATTAAAAATATTTGTTTTGAGTTTGATGTGCTTCTATCAATCGTAAATATTGCACAATACTGAACAACAGTTTTTGATTTCGTCTAAAACATCATACGTTGAAAATTGTTGCGTCTAAATCTTAGTAAAATTGTTGTTTAGAATTACGTAGTGAATCTTTCAATCATTATTGTAGGGCAATGTCGAATAAGGCCTCAAGGTTTTGTCAAAAATATGCTGAAAGTATTCCACATTAAAATGTAAATAAAATTTTCTATTTACATTTTTTAAAGTAAAGCAATACATTGTTAATACAAAACAATGAAAAAAAACTTTTTTCTAAAAAATTCAAAAAATTTCCTTGACAAAAATCCAATAAATCAAATTTAGGAATTACCGAAAATTAAAATTTCTTTTAAATTTAAAATCAAAAAGAAAAAAATTAAATACGCTTAGGATTTATTTTCAGAAATCTTTTTAAGAACCAGTCATTATTTACTACAGAATAATGTTCAGCCAATTATTTAATCCGTTACAAATGTCTGACGTTCAAAATTACAAATTACCTGCATTTACAGATCATCGTACAGTGCTTTGATATACTTCCATCAATCATTGTCGTAACACAATGCTGAACGAAAGTATTCGATTTAGTCAAAAAACATTTCGCATCAAAATCTAACTGTGATTCTCTGTTTAGAATATTGAAGCGAATACATCAATCATTATTATAGGGCAATGTCGAACAAGAGCGCTAAATTTTGTCAAAAACGTCAAAGCCTTCCCCTGAAACAATGTACATAAGCCTAACGGAGTGATGATGACGTTCATTTCTCCTTGATCTCTTTGGAATGATCCTGAAATTCCTTCATTTGCGTGAGCTTAATGAATCATTCCGGTTCGTCCAGAACACTAGAGTCATTTGTTTTCATTTTGAACATGGAATGTCTAGAGGGTTGGAATGAGCGGAAGATGAGAAATCAAATTAGTTCTGGTGTTTAGGGAAACATGCCCACCAATTTCTCAGAGGGGATGCTTGGGAATTTCAATCCGTTAGTAGAAGAATGCATACATCTTTTTGAATTAACAGTTAAAAGGTTATTTTTATTTTCTTGAATCATTAGTTATTCGTTTTTTTCTTGTATATTATTTTAAATATGATTTACTGCTTGTAAAATTTATTTTTATTTAAATTCATGGGTCTACTGATGGGGAACGTAATTGAATAACTCCAGAACATTTGTTGAAATTGAAAATAATCGTTTGGTGGAAATAAATGGTTTTGTACATGATTGCTCATATTTTTTAAATTTTGTGAAAAAAAGACATACAAAAGAATAATGCGTAAATAAGTATAAATGAGAAATTGATAGAAACTTCAGAAAATTTATTTGAATATACAAAGCTTTTCTGGAATAAATAAAGCTTCCATAGCACTTTAATTTTTAAAACTATTCACGAAAGAAAAAATACACTTAAAATAACAAACAGAATCATGCAAGTTTGAAAAAAAAATCCCATAAATAATTTTTACAAAAAGCTGCAATACACACAATTTCAACTAATAGGAATATTTATTAAAATAATCTTTTATTTCTCAATTTTTAGGTGCATTCGTAATTATATAAATACGGAGCACCTATTGCCGTCGTTTGGTCCGTCCGTCTGTCTGTCGGTCCATCCAAATATAACAGCGCAAAAATTACCCACCCGAATGATTTGAAATTTAATATATATAATAATTGCAGAATTTTGTCATTTCAAATTTTATGAAAATCGAATCAAAACTTAAAAAGATATTAATAAAAGTTTTCTTCATTCTATTAAATCCTATCATACGTAACGTATATAATAAAAACGCAAGTCATGTGACTGAGGAAAACAAACGGGCTGACAATTTCTTTTTTCATATGCCAGGAGGCAGTTTTTATTAAAAATTATTTTTTCGAATAAAATTGCATAAAAGTTAAATTTTTAGAAAGCTCGTTCAAAATAATTGTTTGTTTGAGAGATGAGTTACATTCAAATATGTATAGATTCTGAAATAACTTTAGTTGAAATTAGGTTGACAGCCAATATCTCAATCCATTAAAGTAAATAAACACAAGAGATTCGTTCATCATGAGTTATAAAAATATTAAATCATGGAGGTAATCATTCACAGAGCAAGATCTCCATCGTGAATTTTACAGCGCTGTCTGGTGTCGAAAAAAAATCGTATCTGTAAACGTGGCATTCATAATAAGAGAAAAGACCTGCTCATTTCGCTGATAACAGACGACATAATATAATTCATTTCACGGAAACAATACCGATGATTTTTTTTTTACTTTGTAAAACTAATTATAATACGATCACACCTCATTTGTCACGTTTAACGTAGAATTTCCTTGTTTCTGTATTCCATAAACTGTTACAGTACTAACTAAAACGTATAAAAAACATACAGTATTTGGAATAATATTGTATTTAAAGTAATTGAAAGTGTAAGATCCCGATTTCACAAAAATAAGCATTCAAATAATAATGAAATTACATACAAGTAATACAATAAGGCTATTCACGTTCCATTATTTTAGAGAAAGTGTTAATCCAGAATGTGTGATTTTTTTTACATTACATATTTACACTTATAGCTATGTCAGTTGAGCATCAAAATAATTAACTACATATCAATAATTAAAATTAAAGTATCTGTAAATTATGTAATGTATCTGTTAATTTTGCACCTTTTGAGAGAAAACACTAATGTCTTAATTTCATAAATCTACAGGATGTTCCGTCAAAACCACATAAACTGTGCAAAGTACGAATCCGCGCTCGAAATACATAAAAATTAACCAAAGAACCACATCTGTACTAGAGATGAGATGAGCTCACCCCGAGCCCGAGCGGACTCGGGCTCATTCTTTCTGAAACTGACAATTTTATTTATTCTCGTATAAAAAAATAAAAATAACTCCCCCCCCCCCCCTAAAAATTACATATTCTACTTCAAATAATTTTATAATATTATTTTGAATAGAATTAATAGAAGTGGAAACAGAAATCTTATTTTTCTTTTCTAGTATTAAAATGTTACTTTTTAAAAAAAAATACGATATTTGCGAAGCGACTGACGACTGGGTGATATGGTGCAAATACAAAGAGGCGCCAATAAAATTTGTTGCTAGATTTTCGTGCATTTATTCATAAAACGCACTCCGTTAATGTTTCCATCAGATTTGCTTGTTGGGAGAGAAAATTATTTACATCCTTTTAAGGAAGTATATTTTTATTTGATACCAAACTTCTCTTTTGATATGATTAAATGCAAATTTCCATAAAATTAATTATGTGCACGGGATAAACAGTTATTTTCCCGTACGAAGTTCTTTAAAAATGAGATATTACTTTTAAAATAATTTTTAAATATTATGCAATTTTTTTCGGTATCGGGCACGGGCTCTGATGACATAAAATGTTTCTGGTTCGGGCGGGCTCGGATTTAAAATCATCGGGCTCGGGCAGGTCCCGGCTCCAAAAACAAAGCCCGAACTCATCTATAATCTCTACGACATATTCTTTTTGAGGAACAAAAAGGAAAATGTGTGACGTCACATCTGGTACACTGAAAATGAACTTTATTGGAAATATGAACATCGATACTTGCATTATGATATCATGTTTGGATGAGTGGATGCTTGAAAAAAACTTCTGGAATTAAAGTTTGACGCGTGCTCTGAGGGATCGGAAATGTAGAAATTAGCTTAGAAGAAGCTCTCATTTTTGGTAAGAGGGAATTTTAATTATCATTCAATAATGCTCTTCGGCAACAAACGGTTGCTAATTTTAGTGACTTTTATACAGTTATAAAAATTGTAAGCTTATTGATTACTTGCAGATATAGTTGTTTTTGATATCGAAGCTCTTTGTGATTGTCGTTTGAGCAGCCAGACTTCTATACGTAAGTTTGTTTTAAATTAAATAACTTTACATTTTTTGTATTATTGTGTGCTGATTTAAGGACTAGATTACCTTTAAGTGCAGAGTAGTATAGGCTAAATTAAAAATCTTCATCGCATCCCTTCCCTATTTGATTTAAATTAACTCTTTGCCTTCCGCATGTCTCGTAAACATACTTCTATTCGTAAAATGTTGAAATGATTGATTGACACCAGAATTTGGAAACAAATTTATTCGAAAATAAGTGAAATATTTTCTTCATGTACTTGATAAAACGGAATTTTTTATTCCAAAATTCTGGTGCCAATGTAGCATTTAAGGATTAAAATTAAGTTACTTTACGTACGACACCACTGTGGTGTCACCGGACGAAAAAGTGTTAAAAGTTATTTAAATCTAAAATCTGACTATGTCTCAGTTACAACGTGGTGGTCCATAGGTATGCTCACAAGATTACACTCGTTCACAGCCCTTTAACATACGTTAACACTTTAACTGTACTTTACTATGTACATAGTGTGTCAGAAATTTAGATATTATTTGCAAGACATTTTTATAACTTTTTAAATTCCTCTCCTTTTTTTTTTTCATAATCAGAAAGCGCCTATAAACTTTTAACGCTTCGATTGGTTTCATCGATTCTATTGCAAATGAAAAGAAAAATCATTTCAAGAAAAACCATTTCCATTTCAAGAACTATTTTATATCTTTCATTTTATAATTTGTTTTATTTTCATTTACTGAAATTTATTTTGTAAAAATGAAAACACCCTTAATAACTGTAACACCAGTAAATCATATATAATACATTCTTGAGAAATGATTTATATTCACTGAAAATTTACAAATTTATTTCAAGCATTAAATAAATAATCTACCGTTGTCAACAGCTGTTGTTGCTGCAAACACCCACGAATATCAAAGCCCTTAATCATCGAAAATTCGATCGACCACGTATTAGATAAATTCTTGATACGATAAGGCCATCAAGCTATTTTTATTTGGAGCAAAATTTGAATTTGAGAAATTTATCTGGTGTTTTAGGAAAGATTGATTTGTACGATACATTTTGCAATAAAGCTATTGCTTTTCAATTACAGTTTCATATTTGCAGATTTAGATAAATATATTAAATTCTACCCCAAAAACAATCGACGTACATATGTTTAAAATATCAATGTGGTCTAAAAATTCACTATAATATGTAACTGAATCACTGACACTGTCTTTCATTCTTCTTTTTACTTGTGTTATTTTTATTTACTGAAAGTAGTTTTTATGAAAACGAAAACATCCTCTTAATAATCGTAACAGAGAAAATGAATCATACATAAATATATTCTAATACATAAATATATTCCAATTCACTCAAAATTGAAAAAAAAAAATCAAACATTAAATAAAAATACTAACAATGACAACAGTAGTTGTCAGAGTATACACTCACAAATATCCTAGCTTTGTTCAACCATGTATTAAATAAATTCATTATGCAACAAGGATATTCTATTTTATTCTAGGCAAAAATTTAATGTAAAAGGTGGTGAGTTATTTACGATTTACGAATGATTTTTGGTTTGCACTATTTGACTTGGAAAGTTGGTTTTTTTTCTCTCTTGTTTTCCAGATTTACAATCATTTTGAAGAATTAGTTTATACATTTTAGGGAAATGAAATATTTCATATGTCATGCAATTATGCAGAAACAGTATAAATAATATATTTTTATATTTGAATTACAATTTAACTCCAATGGTTGGAGAATCATAGTTGAGAATTTTTCGAACAGAGAGAAAATATGCCGGGACCAGGACTCGAACCTGGGTACTTTGGTTTGCCGTACCAACGCTCTCCCTACTGAGCTAGCCCGACGACAACCTAGCCGTCATACTTAACTCTTATTTGTTGGACAAGGCTGTGAACTGCAGCGCTAATTTCATTCATCCGAGCTATAACTATAGCATTTACATGATGAATCTGGAAAAAGCACGGAAACTCCTGTATACCATGTAATTAGGTCATAATGAACAGAGGAAAGTATATTCAACTAGATAAATTATATCCAATGGTTGGAGTATCATAGTTGAGAATTTTTCCAACAGAGAGAAAATATGCCAGGACCAGGACTCGAACCTGGGTACTTTGGTTTACCGTACCAACGCTCTCCCTACTGAGCTATCCCGACGATATCCTGGGCTGGCATATTTCACTCTTTCTTTTTTACAATTTAACTCTTTCTATTGTTATTTTATTTTATTTTAATTTATTGAAAGCACTTTGTGTAAAAATGGATATATCAGTTTAATAATTGTATCATAAGAAGGAAATCACATTTAAATACACCAGGACATACAACGCCGACTTCCCGATAGAATACATTTCCTGGATTCAGAATACAGTACAGAATACACTTCCTGGTGTACAGACATATTGTTTTAAGTGCAAATGGGCTAATGTTCTGCAATATTTCTGCACGCGATAAAAATAGTTTAAAAAAATATATTTCTTGAAAATTATTTTAAAATTCACAAATAATCAGTAAATTGAGATTCTACTTTCAGACAGATTGCATTTGATAATAGATTTTTTTCTCCTATTCGACAATGTAAAAGTTAAAATTGTGCGATGGTTAGAAGTTAATAAATTAAAAAAAAAATCGAAATATGGTTCGTCAGGTCGTTGTCACCGTCGATATGACGTCAGCATTACTCACGGATATGTTTTTGCTTTATAATATAGATGCTTGAGTAATGATTTCTAGGCACTGAAAATTCCTAAACTTGATTCAAGAATTAAATAAATAGTTCTACGCTGTCAACATCTGTTCTCACAGCATTGCACCTACGAATATTGTAACTTTTAATATTTTGAGATTCGATGGACTAGGTATTAAATAAAATCTTTAAAGATCGCTAAATATTGAAATCTTTAACAATAAAGATATGCTATTTTATTTGAAAAAAAAATGAATTTGAAAATGTATCGTGTGATTTGCGTATAATTAGTTTGCACTATGTGACTTGAAACACTGTTGCTCTTACATTATAAATTTTGATGATTTCAAACTTCTATTAATATAAAAAATTCTATACCCCAAATACATTTCACATACATAAGTTGAAAATACAATTTTCTGTATCAAGCTTCAATTTTTACATTACTTACTACAGGCTATAATTCCACAGAACTTGCATATATATATATATATATATATATTTGCATTAAAATCAAATCCGTTTTTGTATTAAAAAAAATAACTTTTTAATAATTTTAGCAAATAATTAAGTCATTAGTAAATACATTTTTAAGAAATGATTTATATTCAGTGAAAATTTATAATTTATTTTACGCATTAAATAAATAATGCAACACTCACAATGCTGTTGTCATAGTATACAACCACGAACTTCTAGCTTTTAATCGTTGGATATTTTTTGAACCGAGCATTAAATAAATTATTTATACGACAAGAATAAGCTATTTTATTAAAAAGTTGGTATGGAATTGCACTTTTAACATATGTAACTGGAAAGCATTTCTTTCTTTCGTTTATTTTAATTTTATTCATTGAAAGCAGTTTTTGTGTAATTAAAATGACTCTTTAAATAAATAATAACACAGCAACTAAGTCATACATACAACCATTCTTAAGTAATGATTTCTATTCAATGAAAATTTACAAATTTATTTAAAGCATTAAATAAATAACCCGAAGTTGTCAACAGCTTTTGTCGCAGTATATATCCACGAATATCCCAGCTTTAAATCGTTGGAATTTCGTTCGGCCGCGTATTAAATAAATCTTTTATTCAACAAGGAATGTGCTATTTTATTCGGAGCACAATTTAAACTGTGAACATGTCGGTGATTTACTAATGATCAGTTTGTATGATTTCGCTTGGAAAGCTGCTTCTTTTATGTTACATATTTAGATTGATTTTGAAGAAAAATTGAAGGGTTGAATTCAATGGTTTCATACCTTTTAAAATATTTCCACCGCCAATAAAAACTGATGTGGTTTCGTGTTTTTATGATTTTTTAAATACTTATTAAAATTCAATAAATCTCTGTAGGATATTTAAGCCATATTTGAAGCTTTATTAAATGCCAAAATAAACATTTATATAATTAAAATAATGTATTAAAATCAAATATAACATTTGCTAAATGGTACACACATTAAAATCGTGAATTTACATACACATTTAAAATAATCTACGTTTCGTTTCGCGTCTGCGAATGTCATCAGGATGTTACAAACAAGTCTAAATAAACAATTTGTCCTGTTTTTAATTATAAACATTTATAATACAGGGTGTTTTTTTTAAACTGACGCTATTCAGAGCCGCCTGTAGCTCGTTCTAATAACCGGATTGACACAAAATTTTGTGAATGGACTAAGAAAACCATGAGAAAAAAGATTCCAACAACAAAAAAATTAGTTCCAATCACCGCCGATAGGGGGAAATGTGGCGCTGTACATTGAAAAAAAACATCAGAAACAGACAAAATTAATAATTTGGATAAAATGCCCTGTTTTATTCATCATTTTCGCTTTCCCTTTCGTTGATCGCAGTTGAAACATCCATTATCACTTTTTCTGCCACCGGTTTACGTCCTCTGCCTGACCGAACTGCTAGCGAGCCTGTTTCTTCGAATTTCAGAATTATTGCTTTCAATACATTAACGGATAAAGGTCCTTTGCGCAGTTTATGGCGTGTTCTAAGTAAACGAAGAGCGGCTGGTGCATTGCACTGGTTACCATAATAGAACTTCACAAGCAACGCGCGCTGCGGTAACTTGAGATTCATTTTCAACCTGAGCTGAAATTGTTTCTCGGTGTTTTTCGCATGCATTTATAACTTAAACTATTGGCGCTACTGTCGCTTGCGTAAGTAAAAATTTGCATTTTCATTTATTGTCCGTATTTTATGCTAATTCTCAGTTGCATAAATTACCATAGCGCCACATTTCCCCCTATCGTTGGTGATTGGAACTAATTTTTTTTTGTTGGAATCTTTTTTCCCATGGTTTTCTTAGTCCATTCACAAAATTTTGTGTCAATCCAGTTATTAGAACGAGCTACCGGCGGCTCTGAATAGCGTCAGTTAAAAAAAAAAAACACCCTGTATAATAGAACAGAATATACAACAAATAATATGACAAAATGTTTTCACATGGTGTGTCACAATCCGCACGATAACTTAGAATTGATATATGAGCATACATCTTACGCTACAATGACCTCTAAACTATCTTTTATAGAATGTATTAATTTTATTGAGATAATTAAATGTTTTCATTATATTTTTAATGATTAATTAATTTTTTATTCTAACTTTTTTATTTTTCAAATTGAATTGAATTTTTTTTATTGTTTCTGTCAAAGAATATATACCGGGTGTTTTAAAATGGACTGACTGATTTTAAAATTCAATAACTTGAATACGGTGAAAGATATTTAAATAATTCTTGCAGGAGAGTAATGTAAGATGTCAGGAGTTTTTTTTTTTTTCTTACTGCGATTTTTGATTTTAGTTCGATTTACCAAAAATAGATGGCGCTGAGAGCAATACGAGTGCAATCCAGGCCAAAACTAAAATCACCCAGTATTGATGCGGAGGAAGGAGGTTCAATACATGGAGTGGGTCTCATTCGCTAACACAATATTGTTCTTAGGGCTCGATTCAGAATAAGATTTTATTGGTGAATCAGACCCACTCCATGTATTGAACCTCCTTCAGTCAAATAAATGCCGGGCGATTTCTGCTTTTGTCTCGGTTGGATGTCTATTGCTCGCAGCACTATCTGTTGCTGATAATTCGAACTAAAACCAGGAATCGCAGTAAAAGAACTCCCGACACAATACATTATTTTCGTCAAGAATTTTTTTTATATCTGTCACGGTTTGGAAGTTATTGAATTTTAAAATCAGTCAGTCCATTCTAAGACACCTGGTATATTCTTAATTAATTCAATAAAATATAGTTTAGAGGTAATTTTAAAATAAGTTATTATGTATTTATATCCATTCTGTCTTAAGTTATTGTGCGGATTGTGACATATCTTATGAAAAAAAAAATTGGATTATTTACTAAATTGCATTTTTTGTTATATTATATTATAAATGTTTATTTTTACATTTTATAAAGCTTGAAATGTGGCTTAAATATATTTATGTAATTTTAATAAGTACTTAAAAATGTTTGAGAATTCAAACCCACATGACTTATTACTGGCGATGGAAAGATTTCAAAAGGTATCCTTTACAAAAAATTCTTATAGAATTCTATAAACAATATTTGTAGAAAATGCATTATAGAATCCTATAGAATTATGGGACGTTTTTCTATAAGCTTATTTAACCTAAATCTATAGAAATATCTGTAGAAGTTCAATAGAAATGTCTGTAGAAGTTCAATAGAAAAGTCTGTAGAAGTTCAATAGAAATGTCTATAGAGCTTCTATAAAAAAAATCTATAGAAAAAATAGAGAGCTTCTATTAAAATATGTAGATAATTTTATATAGAATCCAGGTGGTCCCCCTCCCAAGCATTAACCCCACTCGATGCTGCTTGACTTCAGTGATTGCATGAATAACCAATACTTTCAGTATGATAAAAACGTGGACAGTTCCAAAACTCTTATTGCACTTTTTAAACTTAATTTCTTTTATGATTTGCATTCCCAATCATATATAGTCTTGTAAAAATACTTAAAAGTCTAATAAATTATTATTTGTTTAAATATTTATACTTCAGATTAAAATATTTGAATAAAAATTACAATACTATTACAGTGAATAAAGTTTATTAAATTAGATGGATGGTTTTATAAATTTAACAACAAATTAATAACTTATTATAATATTAACAAACAAATTAATGAATTATACAGAAATAAATTAATCATGATTTAATTCCGTAGTTCGACTGATATATTATTACATCGACAATTGAATCGCAATGTATTAGAATTGAATTAAGTTATATATATATAATCATATTAAATCGATGGAGTACTATTATATATTAAACTGATGTATTGCAAAATTTATTATTATTTTTTAAATTGTAATATATAGTTATAAATAAATTACAACACACATAAATTTTAAAAGACCAAGAAATCAAACAAAAACAATCTATAGAATCATTAGTCTGCACTGTTAAAAATAAATCCGTTAATTCACGGTAAAAGTACTGGCAGCGAAGTTGCCGGACTTTTTCCGTTCCGTTAGTAGATTTTCCGTTTTGAAAGATTGAAGAAACGGTAACTTTCTGTTATGAATGACCTCGGTTAAAAAAAAAAATACCGATCTGTTTGTGCTGCCATCTGTTGACTATAACGGGAGTATATAATATTTGGTATTTTATTATTATTAAATACTCGCTGGTACAGATTTTCTGGCTGTCCTTGGGGTTCGAACTAGGGATGATAGCGCCTTGAGCCGAGTGTTTTACCGCTAGACCAGCGGGCCCTTGCTAGAATAAGAGTTTGAAAGGATGCTAAGGGATTTCTTCAAATCGCTGCTTGGAACTTAAACAATCTGGGGTTTAGAAACCTGGTAACTTTTAAATTAAGTGGGGGGATATTTTGTTATAAGATTATGACGGAAAAATTTAGTATTAATAGAGGATTGAATCATGAATTATATTAATTCTTAATTTGATTGTTAGATGGAAAATATGAATATTATATTTTGAATTAAATTCGATAAAGTATGTTTGCTGTTTTGAGAAAATCGATTTTTTTTTCAACTATTATATATTTTTAAAATGTGTTCTGTTCTGTTAGAATATATTTTCATTGAGAGTGTCTTTTATAACTTTAAAAAGCAAATTACGAATAATTTCAAAGGAATGAGAAAGTTATTTGTTTTTTGTTTTTAATTCGAAAGCATTATTTTTGTTTGTTGCTTTTTTGCGTAAAATCGATTTTTTTTCACTTAATTTAACTATTATATATATATATATATATATATACTAAGCTATTTGTTTAGAATATATTTTAAGTGTGAATATTTTTTTTAACTTTAAAAAATAAATTGCTAATAATTTTAAAAGCATGAGAAAATTAATTGTTGCTTTTCAAATTCGAAAGAACTATTTTGTTCTTTTAAATAAACTCGAATTTTTAATTTATTAAATTTTTAGTTTTTCTGTGCTGCAACATGTCAGTTTTTTAAACATTGGAAATAAATATGCAGCAGATAACGGAATATCTCCGTTGGCCACTTTCTTCTCCTTCTGTTCCGTTATTTTCAGGAAATATGAGGAATTTTTCTGTTTTTAACGGAAAATGCTCTTTTGTCGTGAAAAGGGACTTTTTCTGTGAAATTCAGGAAAAAAATACCCGTGAATTTCAGATTATTTTTAACAGTGTGTAAAATAGTACTGTTCTAGAGAAAAAAAATCTACAGAACTACTAAGAATTCTATAGAAACATTTTCTTTAGAAAAAGTATTCTATAGAACTCTTCAAAACTCTATAGAGATAATATTCTATAGAATGGTTATTCTATAGAACTTGTAAAGAACTCTATAGAGTTCTATACAGCTCCCTTAAACTACAATTGTGTCCACCCCTATTAACTTCAGGCTATAATCATAAATAGTATTGCCACGTGTTCCGGTTTACGTGGGATATCCCGATTTTCAGGTGTTCCAAGATCCGTCCCACGGAGCCACTATACGGAGTTTCAAAAGTCCTTATTTTTCAGGATGCAAAAATTCTCTTAAATTTCTGTTTGTGCCATGCCATCCATCAAGTCTGCATCGAGTAGAACTTAATACAATAAAACCTGT
The DNA here is from genome assembly GCA_963931845.1 of Maratus michaelseni. Classification (NCBI taxonomy): domain Eukaryota; kingdom Metazoa; phylum Arthropoda; class Arachnida; order Araneae; family Salticidae; genus Maratus; species Maratus michaelseni. The sequence continues at coordinate 58,121,041 of OZ007597.1, forward strand.
GAAAACATAACTTATCTATATAACGAAATTCTTTTAGGATTCCGTCGAAAGGAATGCCGTATAAATGTATCTTTTACGAAGGATACCTGTTTAAGACGAAATATTTTTTCGGTCTCTAGCAATTACTTTCTTTACAGGTTTTACTGTACTTCGTTTGATGAAACCTGCGAAACTAAAACTGTTTCTAATGGAATCTTGTCTTAAGCGTACAAATTTAATGGTTTCTATGGAATGGAATACTATATAATTTTAATTGTTCAGTACACAACCTCTCCTAAACGGAATTTTATTTCGGTCCCCACTGATTCCGGTTTCACCGATTATACTGTATTATTAAACCCTATTAAGAAGGAATCTAAAGTAACCAGAGAAATAGTCCGTCTTAGCAGGTATGATTTTTAGCATGTGTTCTTTTCGCCAGTAACACGGAAATTAATGTTTAAGGTAAGATTTCGTTATAGACAAGTCTCGTTTTCATAGAATTTAATGTAATGTTATGTCCCAATTTAGAAGCCGGTGTCCCACTTTTTTCTTTCTCCGTCCCGCTTTTTGGTACGGTGGATTTGGCAACACTAGTCATAAACGTGATGTCTAACTATATTAAAATGGTTATGTGCTTTGCGATGAGACTAAATGCAACGCCACTTAGCGGAAAACTGCAGAGTTATCGCTCCTACCTCAAAAATGGTACAAATGGTATGTGAAACAGAAAAAGTCAATTACAAATTTGTAGGGATGATCCAATTTACTGTTAAATGATGTCTTATATGTAAAAACAATATTATTACGCTACAAATTGCACGCAGGCTGCGTGATATTCTAAGGCAAACGCACTTTTACTAATAAAACTAATACATGTAAGCAAGGTACAGTTTATTTTAATAAGGAAGAAATCAAGTTAAGCTTGTTCAATGTGTCAACTTTATGTTGTATGTGTTTCGATGGTGGACACATTGGACTACAATAAACTGTATATATCATACCTGTGTTAGTTTTATTTGTAAAAGTGCATTTGTTTTACAATGCAGTGCAATTCATGGCGTATTTAAGCTGGTGATAGGATATAAAAAACCTGATAAATATTAGGTAAAGGCTTTAAATAATGTTATTATTTCGTGTAAGAGATGATTTTATACTAAACCGAGTATGATCTACAACTTTCTCTTTGACTCTCCCCCCATAATTCATACCGTTTTCGAGATAGAAACATTAACTTAGAAGTTTGCCGCTAGGTGGCGCTGAAAATGGTCTCATCACGTAGCACATAGTTACTTTATTATGCCTAGATACCACGTTTATGACAATAGCTGTCGCCGTAGGGGCACATCTCTTCACTATATATTAGAGTGCACTCTCACATCAACACATCATATAACGAAACCTGCCTCCATGTCTCTATCCAATCAGTTTAGCTATGTTACGAATGACTCCCTGGCGCTAGCCAGACGATTTTTCGTCTGTTACCAATGGCAACGGTTTTTTTTTTGTTTACTCTGATTTTGTTCTTTCAGTAGATGATGATGTAACTTTCTGAACCGATTTTTCGGTAATAATTTTGAGCGCTCAAACGTGTTATAAAAGAATAATATCCTATATTTAAATGTAAATAAATAGTTATTTAAGTTTTTAAGAAGATGTTTGTTCAATTTTAACTGCTGTGTGCTTATATTTTAACGACGCTTTCTTTCTCGATTGATTTTCATGAAAAGAATTTTAGAAAGACATTTGATTTGAAAAGAACCTGCATCTGATCTAAAATGGCTTGCAACAAGCTATGTTCTTAAAAGTGCAAATTTACAACTGAACATAATAGTGTGTATTAATATTTTGGAAAAAATCCAACTCATTTTTCAAAACGTGGCAGTTGCAGACCAATTTGTAGATTAGTAGAACTTTGGGTTGCTGAAGAATGTGATATTTTACTGTAATTAGGATATTTTGCTGTAATTTTGTAAAAGCCTAATGGCCTTAATTGTAATATTTTTTTAAAAATAAACTTTCCAAGTAGGGCTTGTAGAGCTTAAGCCTCCCTGCTTGGTTGAATTTGAATTTGTTAATGGGGGTGGATGAGAATTTAGTGAGCACCCTGTATAATATGTTGACAAAAGAAATATTTGATAAGTCATCTAATTTTACAGAAAAATTATACAGGGCAGTTTTTGATATTGAATTTGCATTTTCTTTCTTTCTTTCTCTCTTTCATTTGATTATTTTGAAGAAAAAACATCTCCTAAATAATTTTAACCCAACAACTAAGTCATACGTAAATACATTCTTAAAGAATGATTTATATTCACTAAAGATTAAAAAATATATATTTCAAGCATTAAATAAATAATCCAACAGCAACTGCAGCTGTTGTCATAGTATAAACCCACAAATATCTTAACTTTTAATCACTGGAATTTTGTTCGACCGCGTATTAAATAAATTCTTTATACGACAAGTGTATGCTCTTTTATTCCTAGGAAAATTAGAATCTGAAAACGTGTCGAATGATTGTTTGTACGATTTCACTTGAAAAGCTGTTCCTCTTGTATTAGAGAATTATGTTAATTTTGAACAGTTTGTTTACGATATGTTGACAAAAGAAAATATTTGATATGTCATCTAAGTTTATTGAAAATTTAAATTTAATATTTTCGTTATTTCGTTAATTTTATCTTTCGTGTCCGTAGCATGTTGTATCTTCTTCTTTCATAAAATTACGTAAATGAGTCTGTGAAACTAAGCAGTAAAAAATAAAACTTTCGTTGCTTATCATGTAAAAGTAGTTTTTTCAGCATATGTAATATACAGGGTGTTTCAAAAGTCTTTGACACATTTTAAAATTCCATATAAGATCAAGCAATTCGCGTACGAGAGTGTGGTTTAGACGGAAATGCTTCTTATGATCTGAAGTTTTGCTTAAACAAATAAAAAAATAGTTCCAAAAACTTCTCATAGATGGCGTTGGTTATGGAAAGGTACCGAATAGGTAGATTTCATTTATCATAATAATTGCAAAAGACGCGTATGCACAGTTTTTGTCCAAACTATGGCAACCCACATTCCAGAACTTAACAATACTCGATATCCTAAATTTGATTAGACAAGTGAGGATGGATAGACGAGTATTGTTAATTTTGAGTAATGTTAAGTGAAAAGAAATTCACATCCTTTGTCAGTGTCGTTAACGTTAATAATATTTTATCACTCTTATATGAATAAATTTAGTTACAAAATTGAAAATCATTAATTGATAATTGATAGAATCCTAAAAACCGATATTACATTTTGAGAAAATTGATTAATACACTATAAAAGCTACGCGGTTCCCAGAAATTGGTGGCAGCAAAACGAAGTTGTTTGTTGAAGTGCTTCTTTAAATCTAGAAAATGTATTTGTTTCTGAGGTTTCTAAAGATAAAGAACTCTTTTCGGAACAGAAATTATTGTATATTTTTGCACGTGGTTATATTTTATTTTCATAGATTAAGAAACGTTTGTTTTATTTACAGAGTACTATCATTTATGTGTATAATATTAAAGCACATAAAAGCAATATGTAATTAAGGACCGATGTATAATTGTTAATTCGTAGTTGGTTTGATTTATTTAACACATACATACCTGTGTGCTTGACATCAAGTGCCCGCTTGTAAGACATCATCAACAAACAAGGTCGAGATAGATACAAGGAAATTTGCAACACCAGAGAATTACAACCAAGGGGCCCTATTAAAGAGCGTGCAACGGAGCCGATGGGAGTCGAACCCGCAACCCCCCTACGCTCTCAAGCGATTAGCGATGTGATACCTTAACCAATCAGAATTCATCTTTATTGTGTCATCTGAAGCTGCTAAACGTTAGCCGGTGACTCTCTCCAACATGTATAAGTGTGGGAAATTGCCGGGCTAGGATATCGACCAGGGGTTGCTCGGTAGCAGAGCCAGGGCCCGACTTAGACTATCTGGGGACCCGCAGCAAGCACCATTCTGAGGGGCCCCCTTCTATCTGCCCATAGAAATTGTTTGGGAATTATGTTGAAGTGACTAGTATTAAACTTCATACCTATTGTTTGTATACATAAATTTCGAACCAAGTACTATTTACATCTGTATGCAGGGTATCACAAGAAGGATGGTGACAACTTGAACAGATGACAGAACACTATTTTTTCATATATGACTATAACTACTCATGCGAGCTTTTGAAGTATAAATAGAGGTCTTTCAGTCACTCTTGGTTATTTGTTATAATGTAAAATTTTCTACCGCATTATAAAATTTAATCTTTGTATTGCATCAGCATGCTTTTGGGTGATTCCATAATATGGAAAAACAAGTGAAGGCATGCACTTATACTAATAGCAAGAAATTTCAACACTTGTTATGTTTTTTTTTTCATTCCTCATGCTCTTTAAAGTACTTTTGTATAAAAATTTATAACAATAGTTTTATGATGATGTAGATTGTTCCTTTTGGGGGAGGAGGAGGGGACATGGGGAAAGGAAGCAGATCGTGGAAGTGGAGGGATATAGTCCCTTCCTAATCTATGAAAATGTAAGAATTTTGGTCACTTTTGGCCAATTTGAACCATTTTGCACCCTTTTAACAAAAATCCCGACTAAGCCCAGAGGGGGGCTCTCATATGGGGGCCCGGGGCAGCTGCTGCGTATGCCCCTGCATAAGTAGGGCCCTGGACAGAGCATCAGCACGCTACACTGAAGGTCCCAGGTTCGAGTCCTGGCCCCGGTCAATTTTTCAATCATGTTGGTTCTGTGTATTTAAAATTGCCTAAGTTAAAAAAATTATTATCTGTATAAATGTATTTTTATTTATAATAGAAATGAACACATGTGTGAATTTTTAAGGAAAAACAAACTTCTATGTTTTGTAATGAAATTTCGAGTTTAAGATAAAACTATAGCACTCACTGTTTCGCTCTTCGTTTTGCCCAAGGAGCAAATCTTTTCGAAATAATACTTCTTATAACCCCTCTTCCTCCATTCCTTAACGCTATTTGCCTTTTAATACTTACTAATTTTAGTATCCAAACATTTATATTTAAATATTTTATAATGGAACTATATTTATTTACTGAACATTTGTAAATTTATTTCAAGCATTAAATAAATAATTCAATGTTGTCAAGAGCTATTTATACAGTATTTCCAAAACAGTCTTAATTTTTAATTGCTGGAATCTATTTTGACTACATATTAAATAAATATTTTATAAAATGCGTTCTTGCTGTTTCATAATGAGCAAAATTTAAATTTGAAAACGTATAAGTGATTTAAAAATTATTAGTTTATAGTCATTCATTGAAAAGCCGTTGCTCCTGTATTAGAGATTAATTCATTGTGAACAACTTGTTTATAATATGCAAGTTAAAACAAATATTTGATATGATATTGCAGTTTACAGATTAATTTATCTGGGTGTTTACACTATTCTATTATTTTTTCCCCTCAAATATGTATTACATTGTGACGTTGTTTATTTAACATTAGGCAAATCTGTCAATGGAAAATTGAATATAACTTTAAAAGTTTGTTATTTATGATGTAATTAGTTTTATTTCGTGAATTATATCAGAATTTTAAACAGTTTTACTTAAAACAATGTCTTTTGCTCTAATCAATGTGATAAAGTTTCTAATTCTACCTTATTATAAATTATGCAACGCTTGATCTAAAGGGCTAAACCACGCTAAGATTAAATGAAAATCGTTTTAAGATATAATTAAAATACAAGGATTGTTTTTTAAAAATAAAATTTTCAAAATGTGTTGCTTCCGCTATTTTTTCTTTTAACCCCAGTGTAAATTAGTATAATTTTTGTGTATATGTGCCCCACATATCTCGGTGCTGTATTATTTATTAAATGCATGCAGTTTAACCGTTTATATGCACCCATGATTTCGCGTTTTTGATATTAAACTTTTTTGTTTGTTTCTTGAAATGCCACTGTGCAATAACAGTTGAAAAGTATAACTGGATATGTTTGGCATTTAGTTAATTTTGTTTCAAATATGTGACGAATCGTATTTTATTCTTTCCAAATTACATAAATAAGCTAGTGGAATATTAAGTACACAATAAATCTTTTTTCTTTTATCGAAAGAAATATTTTGTGAAAATTAAAATACCCCTTAATAATTGTTACACAACAACTAAGTCATATATAAATAAACAAATACATAAATACATAAATACATACTTGAGTAACAATTTCTATTCATTGAAAATTCACTAATTTATTTCAAGCATTAAATAAATAATCCAACGCAGTCAACAGCTGTTGTCAAAGGATTCACCAATGGAAATACCAGTGTTTTGACTCTGGAATTTTTTTCGATTATGTATTAAACAAATCATGTTTGCAAGAAGGATGTGTTGTTTTATTCCGAGCAAAATGTGAATTTGAAAACGTGTCTTGTGATTTACGAATGATAGGTTAGTACAATTTCAGTTGAAATGTTATTTCTCTTGGATTCCAGATTTAGATTAATTTTAAACAGCATGTTAACGATATGATAACAAAAGAACTAGCTTATAGATTTTCCAAGTTTATTGAAAACTTAAACAATATTGCTTTGGAATTTGATTAATCGTATGTTAATTATATCTTGCATAGTGTGGTTTGTTTTTCTGCATTTTACATAAATAAATTCATGAAATACTAAGTACAGGATAAATTATTCGTCACTTATCATGAAAAATAAAATTTATTTCAGGTATGTGACATAAACTAAGTTTTATTTTTTTTTATCTGATAGTTAGCATAAATGTTTACAAAAAAAACAAAACAAAAAAAAAACAGGTAATTTTATATCATAAATCTATTACATCGTGTTTTTATTTCTTTAAATTGCATAAGTAACTCTGTGAAACAATTAAGTACAGAATTAAATTTTACTCATTAACAGGCTTTATTACAGACATGCATCTTATTTCAAACAAAATTAATGCGCTGGTTATCTCTATGCGACAATGTAGCAATAGTTAATTCATCTATAATTAAAATAAGATAACAGATGCAATGAGAATTCCCGGTGCGAAAGAATATGCATCTTAAAAATATTTAATAAAGAGAGATCCAATTTGATTTTTGAAAAAAACTCTTTGAATCTGGATGAGTTTTTTGTACCCTATTTCTCAGCTGTGAGCCTTATTGTCAAATGTTATATTGTTTCCAGGTAGACGAACAAACATTTTCTTGTGTTATTATTATACACTAGCAGACTACGCCCGCTGCGCTGGTCGGTTTCTCCAAAAGAACCTTGAATCAAACTAAATATATCGGTGAATTTAACCTTGTATTTTAAAGTAACCTGTATCTTTACCTGGAATATCCTAAAATAACATAAAAATTGATACTCATTTCACTTTTTTTAATACGGTTTTTTTATTACGTTTGCAATTTTCCATTGATTTATATATTTTATAGCTACATATTTTAATAACGTGAATTAACCTACATTATTCACAACTGAAAAGAAATGGCGCATCTAGTATTTGTCGAGAATTAAATAAAAATCATGCACTCCTAACATCATAATTCACTTTTATATTTTAACAGAATAATAAGGCTACTGTAATTTGTGACTCGTGCTGACATATTGCTGTTATCATTATTGTTTAACACGTGAAGTTTTCGCTCTGGTAGTTTATGATACTCCATTGTGAAACTTGGTAATTTTTTAAAATCAATATTTGGAAACTGGCATAATTAGCGGATTTGAAATTTATATCAAGAAAATACAATTTTTTACCTTTCTAACGCAGTTTGTTAAATAATTTTCTGACAGATACTTTTCGAAAAATTAATTTTTTCAGTAACTTCAAATGTTTCATTTTCCGAGATTCATCTGTGGCAACGATTATCGAAAATCCCAGTCGTCAGCAACGCATACCTTTTTATTAAAGAGGATGTGTTTATATCTGTCTATTAAGCAATAAACATATATACATCCCTAATGATTACACTACACGCGTTTCAAAAGAAAATGAATTTGCATGTTACGAAATTTAACTTTACCTTTAAAATGCAAGTGAAACACTTATTATTTATGTGTTTCTTCTTTTCTAATTTTTCTCGGGAATTCATTTCCATATTTAAATTAATTTTGAACAGCATATTTACGTGGGAACAAAAACATATATATGTTATGTAATCTAAGCTTAAGGAAAGATTTCAGAGTATATCTTTGGTATTTAATTAATTTTTCGTTAAATATGTGTTGAATCGTATCTTTTTTTTTTCCAAATTACATAAACATGTTTCTGGAATATTAAGTACATAATAAATCTTTCCTCTTTTACTAAAAGAAATATTTTGTGAAAATTAAAACATCATCTTAATAATTATTACACAACAACTAAGTCATAAATAAATAAATTAATAAATAAATACGAAAATGCATTCTTGAGTAACAATTTCTATTCATTGAAAATTCACTAATTTATTTCAAGCATTAAATAAATAATCCAACACTGTCAACAGCTGTTATCAAAGGATTCACCTCGAAAGTACTAAACTTTAGTTACTGGAATGTTCTTCGACTATACGTATTAAACAAATCGTGTTTATAAGAAGGACGTAATGTTTTATTCGGAGAAAAATTTGAATTTGTAAACGTGTAGGGTGATTTACGATTGACAGGTTAGTACAATTTCAGTTGAAAAGTTATTGCTTTCGTATTCCAGATTTAGATTAATTTTAAACAGCATGTTTACGATATGATAACAAAAGAAATAGCTAGTTGGTTTTCTAAGTTTATTAATAACTTAAACAATAGTGCTTTGGTATTTGATTAATTGTATGTCAATTATTTGTTACATAGTGTGGTTCTTTTTCTTCATTTTACATAAATAAATTCGTGAAATTTTAAGTACAGGATAGATTCTTCGTCACGTATCATGAAAAAAAAAATTCACGTATGTGACATAAAATAAGTTTTATTTATTTTATTTTTATCCGATAGTTACCAGAAAAGTTTACAAAAAATAAACGAACATCTTAGGCGTTTGTTTAATCATATATCTCTTACCTCGTGTTTAGTTCCTTCTTTAAACTAGTACTTCCCTCAAAGGGATTAGTCTGAGTGATATTGCTGAGAACATAAAGTTAACAATTACGATATAAAGAAGATATCAACAAGAATCTAAGTGAATATACAGCATATGATAGACAAGAGATAGATAAAGATACAATATAAAGAAAAAGAGCAAATTAAAGGATATAATTACAAAATATCATATATAAATTCATATACTGTTATGTTTTCATATGCATTTTTTTATAACATTTGGCAAATAATCTCATTTTCTTAAGCGGGAATTGCTCAAAACTTAAAAAAAAAAAAACGCCGGATCTTTTAAAACGATATTTTTAAAGTCACATAATCAGATTTGCAGCCAATAGCGTATTTTAGCAAGCGTAGTTTAACGCAAATTTAATTTAATTTTTGCAACATTTTCTTTGTGACAAATATCTAAATAAAATATTAAAAAATAAAATATTAAATATTGAAATATTAAATCAAATATTTAATATTTGAATTAAAAAAATTTCCTTTGTTTATTTGTATAACTATTTATAGAAACTCGTATACTTCAAACCACATTGATAACATGCTTTGCTACAAACGTGTCTACCAGTCTAACTACTCGTATGTCTTAGCTGTGTCTCTCTCCGAACTCATCTGTCTACTGTCTCTCTACTCTTCTGTATACCCGTCTCAGTATCCGTCTGTCTTTCTACCCGACTCTTTAATCGTGTCTCTACCTGTCTCGCTTCCAGTTACACTACTCGTCTATCAACACGTCTGTCTGTCTATATACCCCTCTCTCTACCCGTCTGTCAAGTCGTCTCTGTACTCGTCTCTCTATCCACCACGTTACCCGTCTCCCTACCCATCTCACTACCCCTCTGTCAACCCTTTTTTGCACCTGCCTCGCTACCCGTCTCTCTATTCGTTTCGCTACCCGTTAGCTTATCTCTGTCGCTATCCGTCTCTGTACCCGTCTGTCTACCCGTTTGTTTACACGTCTATCTATCTCTCGCCAACTTTTCCCAATATTTAAACAATTTAGTAAACGGAAGCCGTTTATCTGTTATTAAATGCAAACAGGGGTAATTTATCTAAAGAGTGTAATCAGATGCAATTTTTTTAAATACATACATAAACCAGCATAATAATTCACCAGTTTTATTTTCATAGTAGTTTATGTCATTTGACAGTAAATCTCAACTTCTTCAACCCGAACTGCGTCAAGCTTTTTAAAAAAGCCCCAAAGTCCGTATAACTGGGAAGGGGAATTGTCCTCAGGGCTATTAGATACATGTTATTAAGTTAAGTGAAAGTTTCGTAATCGGGTTCGCAGCCAATTTCTTATGTCAGAAAGGGTGGCTTCACGCCATTTTAAATTCATTTCTGTAACTTTCTTTTTCTTTTTTTGGTGGGTGGTTGGGGGGGGGGAGGGTTCCAAATATATACACTTAAATTCAAACTGTTGCCCCCATGTTAATATTAGTGTTGTTTGTATTATCAATTAATACTTTGTTGATCGAGCTTCATTCGAAACAAATGTAAAAGACTTCTACAGTTTTTTTTTTCTAGGAGAAAGTTCCGTAATCGGGCCCTAAGCTAATCGGGGAATTTAATATCATTATTGTTTCTAACTCTTATAGAGTTAAAACAATATTGCATTACTCTTGTTTGTGACCAACCTCTTCTGTGTATCTGAATAGGGGAAAGTTCCGTATCATGTACTGGTTGGTGCCAAAGGCAGTTGTAGAATATTACCAATTTTTCTAGAGAGCGGAAAAACATGTTTTTTAAAATATTTACAAATATACGTTTATTAAATCATGTTTTTGAGCCATTTTAAAAAATTAAGTACGGTGCTAAAATAAAATTTTATTGCCATTTTCGATATTTTAATAAGAAATGAAAATACATAACAAACAAATTTAACAAAACTAAGCCATTTTTGGGTACTTCTCTATTATCCCGTCGACCACTTTTCATAACAAAAAACTATCGCCAAACTAAGATTAAACGCCAAAAATACAGTCCCATTTACTTGATGCCAGAAGCATTATACGTATTTGTTATGCCATCAAGTGGTTTTTAATTCGACATTTGCGTGTATTTTTCATTATGTTTTACTGATTTATTAGTTATTTCATTCATTAAAGTAACAATTGTGTCCTTAAATTCTTATATTTTATTTATTTTGATATTTCAATGGCAACGTTCTCCCGTTTATTTAGCGTTACAGTTTGGCGATAGTTTTTTGTTATGAAAAGTGGTCGACGGGATAATAGAGAAGTACCCATTTTTTGTGATAAATATGTTATTGCCAGGGGGACAAATTGTAAACAATTAATAAGCGAACTAAAAAAATTACCGGAAAAAACTTGTGGGAATCTCAAGAAAGAAATATCTGATATAAATAGCATTTAAAATCTTAAAATGGAGAAGTGGTCCGTATAAAAATGCAAAACATTATACACCTGATATAAGAACTTTTTAATTTTTTTATATTTCCGAAAGCACAGATAAAAGGGTAAAAATCCCGGCACAGATGCCATATACTCACCACGTTGGCGCGATTTTTCCCCCGCCCCTTTGGCGAAAACTGTTTGTTGTGTTTGTTTACTTTTATTTTTTATTTTAATTCTATAGATTATTTTTATATGTATATCAATATTAATTTAGGCACAGATGTCATATACGCACCAGATTGGCGCGATTTTCCCCCCGCCAATTTGGCGAAAACTTTGTTTTTGAATATTAGTTACAAATACCATACAATAATAGCATGTAATTTTTTATTTCAATATAAAAATAAAATAACGTAATAAATGAAATAGCTCCTATTATTCAAAAATGGGAAATAAAAATAAATAAATGATAGTTTGATATAAATAAATATTGATATATATAATAAAAACAATTTATAGAATTAAAATAAAAAATAAATGTTAATAAACAACAATTGAAACAAAATAACCGGGTTACCATGTGAGGCATAAAATTGCCATTTTGTTGCAATCGCGCCAATGTGGTGCGTATATGACATCCGCGCCTTTATTTATATCAAACTATTATTTATTTATTTTTATTTCCTTTTTTAAAATAATAGAAGCTGTTTCATTTATTACGTTATTTTATTTTTCTATTGAAATAAAAAGTCACGTGTACTATTTGTCACACTATTTGTAACTAATATTCAAAAACAAAGTTTTCCCCAAGCTGGTGGAGGGAAAAATCGCGCCAACGTGGTGCGTATATGACATCTGTGCCTTGTTTCATTTCACATAGAGGTACTGCTCTATTATCCTGTCGACCACTTTTCATAACAAAAAACTATCGCCAAACTGTTAGATTAAACGCCAAAAATGCAGTCCCATTTACTTGATATCAGAAGCATTATACGTGTTTGTTACGTCATCAAGTGGTTTTTACCGCGACATTTGCGTGTATTTTTCATTATGTTTTACTGATTTATTAGTTATTTCATTCATTAAAATAACAATTGTGTCCTTAAATTCTTATATTTTATTTATTTATGTATTTTGATATTTCAATGACAACGTTCTCCCGTTTATTTGGCGATAGTTTTTTGTTATGAAAAGTGGTCGACGGGATAATAGAGAAGTACCCACATATGTATTGGTACTTTTATGTTAACTTGGCGCAGTTGATAAATCGCCAAATATTTTTCTCATAGCATCTTCATATTGCATTCATTTCATTTAAATATAAATCTTTCACTGATTTCATTTGAAATACATACATTAAAAATACACGTCTTTCACTCATTTAATTTAAAATACACGCCTTTCACTAATTCCATTTAAAATACTAAAAAGGAAAAGAAAATAAGAAATAATGCCACAAATCGAAAGCTTTTATTTAAACATCAAAGAATTGTTCCTAACATACACACGCGAAATAAAAAAGCTGCTAATGGTGTGATTTACGCCAAATCTCTAATACTAATACTACTCTTACTAATCTCTAATACTTTTCAAACAGAAAAAATTCCAGATTAACTTTCCATTTTTATTAAATTGAAATATATTTTATTGTGCTGAATATTAGTGCTTGCATATTTTTTTGCTCCATGTATTCCATGAACTTTTCAATTCCGATTGTCTACGAAAATCTCCCGCCGGTGAAAATGACGTACGCACAAAATTTAGTGACGTATGTACTTTAATTGTGCTTTTTTATCTATTTTTTTAATATAACTTCCAAACGATTTGACACTTATTCTTGGTAATAAATAGACGACGTTGTCACCTTTATAGGTACCTGCTGTAAAAATTTGAACGAAATCCGTTAAATATTTTTTGAGTTATGCTTGACGAAAGGTTTTAATATCCATCGTAGCTATATATGGGGCAAAGTAATACTGCGCTGTGTATGAGTCTTCGTTGCACTCAGACAATTACATAAGTAACTCTGCGAAACAATTGAGTACAGAAGTAAAATTTACTCATTACAGACATGTATCTTATTTCAAACAAAATTAATGTGCTGATTACTTCTCTGCGAATGTAACACTAGTTAATTCGTCTATAATTAAAATAAGATGACACATGTAATGAGAATTCCTGGTGCGAAAGAATATGCACCTTAAAAATATTTAATAAAGAGAGATACAATTTGATTTTTGAAAAAACTTCTTTGAATCTGGATGAGTTTTTTGTACCATATTTCTCAGCTGTAAGCCTTATTGTCAAATATTATATTGTTTCCAGGTAGGCGAACAAACATCTTCTTGTGTTATTATTTTACATGTGTTTAATATCTGTTTATTAAGCAATAAACATATATACATCACTAATGATTACACTACACGCGTTTAAAAAGAAAATGAATTTACATGTTACGAAATTTAACTTTACCTTTAAAATGCAAGTGAAACACTTATTATTTCTGTCTTTTTTTTTAATAAATTTTCTGGGGAGTTCATTTCCATATTTAAATTAATTTTGAACAGCATATTTACATGGGAACAAAAACATATATATATGTTATGTAATCTAAGTTTAAGGAAATATTTTGCAGTATATCTTTGGTATTTAATTAATTTTTCGTTAAATATGTGTTGAATCGTATCTTTTTTTTCCAAATTACATAAATATGTGTCTGGAATATTAAGTGCAGAATAAATCTTTCTTCTTTTACTAAAATAAGTATTTTGTGCAAATTAAAACATTCCCTTAATAATTATTGCACAGCAACTAAGTCATAAATAAATTAATATATAAATAAATACAAAAATGCATTCTTGAGTAATAAAATCTATTCATTGAAAATTCACAAATTTATTTCAAGCATTAAATAAATAATCCGACACTATCAAAATCTGTTATCAAAGGATTCATCACGAAAGTACTAGACTTTAGTTACTGGAATATTCTTAAACTACGTATTAAGCAAATCATGTTTACAAAAAGGATATGTTGTTTTATTCGAAGACAATTTTAATGTTGCAAACGTGTCGGGTGATTTACGATTGATAGGTTAGTTAGTACAATTTCAGTTGAAAAGCTATTGCTCTTCAATTCTAGATTTAGTTAATTTGAAACAGCATGTTTACGATATGATAAGAAAAGAAATAGTTGGTGGGTTTTCTAAGTTTATTGAAAACTTAAACAATAGTGATTTGGTATTTGATTAATTGTATGTGAAATATGTATTACATGGTGTGATTTGTTTTTCTTCATTTTACATAAATAAGTTCGTTAAATATTAAGTACAGGATAAATTCTTCGCCACTTATCACATAAAATAAAATTTATTTTAGGTATGTGGCATAAAGTAAGTGTAATTATTACTTACCCATCATACGTAGTATAGAGCAAGTCTTGTAATCGTTTTGAAAATCGAAAAAAAAAAATGACAGATTTGCGTGTTTCACACACTGGAGATTCCGAAAAATATATTTTTAGAAAAAATTTTTTTGTCGTCCGTCTGTCTGTGTGTCTGTGTGTGTCTGTAAACGGTCTATTTCTCGAACAAATTGAGATAGAGACGTGAAATTTGGTATGTACTTAGTATGTAATAATGGAAAGAAGCTTATTGAATTTCGGTAACCTCGGTTATCCGGAACTATTTTTTTCGGACTCTAGAAATATTCGTTCTGAGAAAAGTTATATAAAAATTTTCGAAATTGTTTATTTTAAGGAATAAATATAAAAGACAATAAAAAAACATAAATTTTGCATAAAGAATGAAGTCGATCGGATAATTAGTTGCCGAGATATTTGTAATCATATTTTCCACACGCTTCGATTTTTCATGACCATCTGTATTTCATTCAAATTTCAATACAAAAATATATTTTAATTGGAAATGAGACGCTTAATCCGACGCAGTAAACCATTAGTTAATATGATCATCATTTTTGGAGTTATAATGATGTTTCTTTTACGCAATTCAGTAATAGAGCGTTTAAAGTTTATGACGTCATCAAGCCACGATTTTATTCGAATTGCAATGCATTTTATAAATGGTTTACACATGTTTTATTTTCATATTTTATATTATGCATATCCATGATGGGTAAGCATTACGGTGACCCCCAACGACTAGTTTTTCTTTTTAACCGATATATAACATAAAGTTTACAAACAATAAACAGGACATGTTAAGTATTTTTTTAATTTTATATTATATAGCTATTACATCGGCTTTTTTTCTTTCTTTAAATTACATAAGTAACTCTGTGAAACAATTAAGTACAAAATTAAAATTTACTCATTAACATATTTTATTACAGACATATAACATATTTCAAACTAATTTAAAGTGCTTTACCTCTATGCTGTAATGTAGATAAGCTGCAATATAAGAGTTAATTGGTCTATAAAATAATGATGATACATACAATGAGAATTCCTGGTGCGAGAGACTACCCTTCTTAAACATATTTAATAAAGAGAGATCTAATGTTATTTTAGAAAAAATTTCTTTGAAATCTAATTTGAAAGCGTATTTTGTCTCAGCTGTGAGCCTTATCGTTAGATATTATATTGATTCCAGATAGACGAACAAACATTTTCTTTTGTTATTATTATACATGTGTGTAAATATGTGTCTATTAAACAATAAATATATACAAAACTAATGATTACACTACAAGCGTTTCAAAGGAAAATAAATGTATATCTTGCGAAATTCAACTTTACCTTTAAAATGCCAGTAAAACATTTTTTATTTCTTTGAGAATTCATTTTTGAAGATTAGAAATAACTTCTTAATAATTTAAACATACTTATTAATACATATGTAAATAATTTATGAAATAACGATCATAGTGTACAGGAATGCACAGGCCATTTTTATATAGCACACCATAAACTACACTTACATTATAAACTTTTCGAGTCAGTTTTCACGTCTTGTACCACAGAAAATAATTGGAAAATACAGTTTATCTGACTGAAAGGAACTTAATTGAAATATCTGTCTATTAAACAATAAATATATACAAAACTAGTGATTACACTAGAAGCGTTTCAAAAGAAAATAAATTTATATCTTGCGAAATTTAACTTCAGCTTTAAAATGCCAGTAAAACACGTATTATTTCTGGTCTTCTTTTTAATTTTTTTGAAAATTCATTGTTGAAGAATAGAAATAGCTTCTTAATAATTTTAACATTCCTTCTAATACATATGTAAATAATTTATGAAATAACGATTCATAGTGCACGGGAAGGCATAGGCTATCTTTA
Organism: Maratus michaelseni; assembly: GCA_963931845.1. Lineage (NCBI taxonomy): Eukaryota > Metazoa > Arthropoda > Arachnida > Araneae > Salticidae > Maratus > Maratus michaelseni. The sequence continues at coordinate 58,137,790 of OZ007597.1, forward strand.
TATAGCACACCATAAACTGAGTAACTGTATTTACATTACAAACCTTTGGAGTCATTTTTGACATCTTGTGTCTCAGAAGATTGTTTGAATTTGCGAATACAATTTCTCTGACTGAAAGGAACTTGTTTGAAAGGGAGGCTAGTTATGGCCTCTTTTTTTTCAGAATTTTCCGAATCCATAAAGGAAATTAAGAAAAAATAATTTTTATTTTATATAATTACAAAATGTCGTCATTAAGTAAAGAAAAATTACTATTTGAAATTTTTTTTTGAGAATTTTTTCTGAGATTTTTTCTGCCAAACTGGCAATTTTGGTTTGTTGTGGTCCTTACAGATGCTTACAAGACATGTATGTTGATGTTTAAACTGCAAGGAATGGCAGTGAGCAAAGATTACGGAAGACTAATTGTTGTTATTTTGAACAAACAAATAAACGAAAAATATCCCAAATGCGAACATGTGTAGTTTCTTCATATTCATTTCCTGCACCTGATTACGAAATACTGAATTCCAGAAAATGATTATTCCAGAAAAGGAACATGCCCTACATTTTATTTTCCTTAGTTTATAGATAATTCTAAATAGAACTTGGCTTTTTTTATGTACACATGAATCCTTTTTATCTGATTTATATTTATTAAAGTTTTTCATTTTTATCTGAAGCATTAAATATAAAATCCAAAGCTGTCAACAGCTGTTATAATAATATACACCCACGAATGTGCCAGCCTTTATAATTGAAATTTTGATCGACCTCGTATTACATAACTCCTTTATACAGCAAAGATATTCTATTTTATTTGGAGCAAAATTTGAATTTGAAAACATGTTGGGTGATTTATGAATGATTTGTTTATACGATTTCACTTGAAAAGTTAATGTGCTTATTTTACAGATTTGAATTCATTTTGAACAAAATGTTTACGATATGCTAACAAAAGAAATGTTTCGTATGTCTTCTTAGTTTACCGAAAGCTAAAGAGCATATTTGTAGCATTTTATTTATTTTATATGAAATTTGTGTCACATTGTATCGTTGATTTACTTATGTAAATATGTCTATTTAAGTCAAATATGCGTTGCATTGTGTCATGCGTTTTTCTTCAAGTTACTTAAAATGTATTTTTATAACTAATATATGTTTAATTTTGTCGTTTTCACAAATTACGTAAATAAGTGTGTGAGATAGTTAAGTACGGAATTAAACTTTCGTTATTTAGAATGCAAAAGTAGATTTGTTGCACACATGTAATATATTTCAAACAGACATTTTATTTATTTTTCAATCTGATAGCCTATTGGTTATAATTAATCGAAATTCGTGAGTCATTTTTAACACTTTCCAACATAGTTGTAAAGTATTTATGAATTCGGTTTGTCTGTCTGTCTGTCCGTGCTCTAACTCACGTAAACATACTCGGATTGTCCCGCAATTGATATATGTTATTGATGTTCACTATGGCATGTTCGGTATTGAAAAGGAAGTGTGTCGAGCTTTTAGTTGCTTTACACGAGCACGTTAAAAGAATTACGTTGCAGTACGGTCTGTAGGGAAAAATCATTTGCGGATTATTTTAATGATGTTATACTATTTAAAACATATTTAAATTGATATATATCACTAATATTCAATATAAGAGGTTACGATAGAATAGGGTGGGCACAACATTTATAGTTTCTTTACAGGGGTACTCAAAAGAATTCCGTTACATTACGGTCATTGGGAAAAAAATCGTTTTCGATTTATTTTAATAATGTTGCAATATTTCAAACACATTTATATTGATATATATCACTGAATTGCATTGCATGGGGCTTACTATAAAATACTGTGAGCGTAGCAATTATCGTTTATTTACAGGAACATACAAAAGAATTCTGTTAAAGTACAGTCTGTTAACAATAATTATAGGAAGTTCGTTTTCAGTTGCGTTGCGGTACCCGTTTTTAAATTTATCTAGTTTTTTGCCTATTACTTTGTGTGTATAGATTCTATAGATAATATACAGGACAGCACAAAAGATCTCGAACACATTTCAGATTATTGACGGAAATTCCAGAAGGGAAATTTTAAACTTTGCTATGCGTTTCTTAACTGAGTTCAAATTTAGCATTCTGTGTAGTATATATACAAATCTATTTATCATCTACAGGGCCACACAAAAGAATTCGTATATTTTTCGAATATTGTTCGTAATTCCTGAAATTGGGTTTCTAAATATGTTATACTTTTTCCAATTTGTTTACTTAGATATCATTTTTCACTTTATTAAATGGTAAAGATTTGTAAAAGTACATTAATTAATGCAGTTTATTAATTTTACAAGTACCTTGGATGCGTTAATTAATCAAGTACGTAGCTTTTATAGTTCAATTACAGTGACACACAAAAGTAAAAAGAAAAAAAAACATACAAAACGTATCATCACGTTAACCTCCGATATATTGCACCAATTCGAATATAATTTGGACAGTACATTAATTTTCCAAGTTTCTTGGATGATTTAATCAAATATGTAGTTCTATAGTTCGTTTACATAGGTAGACAGAAACAGAACATGTCAAACGTGTCATCACGATAACGTCTGAAATACTGAACCAATTCAAATTTAATTGAGAGAGTATATTGATCCTGCAAGTATGCTGGATGAATTCGTTAATTCAAGAATTTTGCACTTATATTTCGTTTACTAGGACACACAAAATATTTCAATGGCATTCATTGACTGGTCTGTGTTATATTATAGCTTGCGGACGATTTTTAAGCTATGATTTGAACACATTTTTAACAGTTTAGATATAATTACCTCATATCCATTCAATTACAATTGTTAAGACTTATAAAAAAAATATCTATAAACGATCTTCCTTGCTAAATTAGCAAATTTAGAAGGAGTGCGACAATTTTGTTTGATTTTTAATATATCTGATGCGTACGTTATACAAATAAAATAAAATAAATCAACAAACTCGAGAATTTGTTTTATGTTTGTTGGGAAGGATTTGTTTTCTTATATAAATATTTTATTAAAATATTATTCTCATTTACTGAAGATCTGCAAATTTATTTCAACCATTAAATAAATAATCGAACGCTGTTAACAGCTGCTGCCAAAGACTACCCCGCAAATATCCCAGAGTTTAATCATTGGAATTTCGATTGACTGCATATTTAATATATCCTTTATGCAACGAGACATCTTGTTTTACGAAAGGCGAAATTTAAATTTGAAAATGTAGAATGATTTAGAAAGGATGAGTCTCTACTCATTCAAAGAAAAGCTGTTGCACATGTCCTAGAGCCTTAGATTAATTTTCATCAACATGTTTATGATATACTAGCGGACATGCCAGGCGTTGCGCGGGCCCGTGATAATAACCCTAAAAATACCTAAAATCAATGTTGAATGATTTTATATTTTTAAATGAAAATCTATCCAAACGAACTGAAGGACAGTCGTTATAGTTATTGCCGATTTAATGTCGATTTAATTTCTGAATTTTTGATATATTAAATTTTCAATTCTGACGAAAAGTTCCTGAGGAAACCTAAATAATATAAAGCGCTCCCCACCTTTCCTCTTTTAAACTCAAAATAATACAGTATCGGCCAATTTATTAGTCCTATTCGAAAAAAAATTCCAAAACCTTGTTTCTAAGATGATTATATTAAAATTTAATAAAAATCATGCACTCGTGGCATCATAATTCACTTTTATATTTTAACAGAATAGTAAAGACTACTATAATTTGTGACTCGTGCTATAGTCAGTATACGTCAAAACACATGGCCGTTATCATTATGTTTTTACGCGTGAAGATTTCGCTATGGTATTCCATTGTGAAATTTGGTAATTTTTGAAATTCAATATTTGAAAAACGGCATAATCATTAGATTTGAAATTTATATCAAGAAAAATACAATTTTTTACCTTTCTAACGAAGTTTGTATAACAATTTTCTGACAAATACTTTTCGAGCTATTAATTTTTTCAGCAACTTCAAATGTTTCATTTTTCGAGATTAATCTGTGGCAACGATTATCTAAAATCCCAGTCGTCAGCAACGCATAGCTTTTTATTAAAGAGGATTAATTAAAACAAATAATTGGCCTGCGCTACAAGATGACAGATAAATTAAGTTGGGTGTCTTCTTCATTCGTCAAGTTTTGCTTCAAATATGTGTTACACTGAGACGTTATTTTTCTTCATGTTATGTAAATAAAATTATAAAACAATATGAATGCGGCTTAAAAATTTTGTGAGATCTGTAAAATGATGCTACAATATTCAATATTTTACACTTCTCTCTTTTTTTCTCCTTTCATTTTCCGGAGATTCATTTTTAAAAAAAATCAAGCAACACCATAAAATGGTTTACACGTGAAACTAATATATTTTTTAAATACTTTACTAAATAATTATTTCTATTTACTGATAATTTCCAAATTTAATTCAAGCATTAAATAAATAAACGAAATACGTCAACAGCTGTTGCCAGAGTATCTACCCACAATTACTCAAGCTTTTAATCATACAAATTTTGGTTGACCGCTTATTAAATAAATCGTTTATGCTACAAGGGGATGCTGTTTTTTATGGGATAAAATTTGCATTTAATAACGAGAGTGACTAACAAATGATTATTTTCACAAATTCATTGAAAGGCGTTTACATTTGTATTCAGATATAGATTCATATTGAATGACATGTTTACGATATGCTTCTCCAAATAAATATTCGATTTGTCATTCAAAGTTTATAAGAGATAAATGAATTGGTGTTTTTTTGTTATTATTGATTTTGTTTAAATGCATTACATTAAAACGATGTTTTCATAAAATGAATTAAAACAACAAAACAACTGAATGCAACGTAAAAAATTGCTTTTTAATCAAATAATTAGCTTTGTTTTATTGACATTTTCCAACATAGTTGAAAATAAATAAACGAAATACGTAAGCAGCTGTTGCCATAGTATGTACCCACAATTACCGAAGATTTTAATCATATGAATTTTGGTTGACCGCTTATTAAATAAATCGTTTATGCTACTAGGGGATGCTGTCTTATATGGGAAAATTTTGAATTTAATAACGAGAGTGACTAACAAATGATTAATTTCACAAATTTATTGAAAAGCGTTTACATTTGTATTGCAGATATAGATTCATATTGAATGACATGTTTACGATATTCTTCTCCAAATAAATATTCGATGTGTCATTCAAAGTTTATAAGAGATAAATGAATTGGTGTTTTTTGTTATTATTGATTTTGTTTAAATGCGTTACATTAAAGCGATGTTTTCATAAAATGAATTAAAACAACAAAACAACTGAATGCAACGTAAAAAATTGCTTTTTAATCAAATAATTAGCTTTGTTTTATTGACATTTTCCAACATAGTTGAAAATAAATAAACGAAATACGTAAGCAGCTGTTGCCATAGTATGTACCCACAATTACCGAAGATTTTAATCATATGAATTTTGGTTGACCGTTTATTAAATAAATCGTTTATGCTACTAGGGGATGCTGTCTTATATGGGAAAATTTTGAATTTAATAACGAGAGTGACTAACAAATGATTAATTTCACAAATTTATTGAAAAGCGTTTACATTTGTATTGCAGATATAGATTCATATTGAATGGCATGTTTACGATATTCTTCTTCAAATAAATATTCGATGTGTTTTCCAAAGTTTATAGATAAATGAATTGGTGTTTTTTTTATTTGATTTTGTTTAAATGCGTTACATTAAAGAGATAATTTCATAAACATAATTAAATAAAACAACAAAACAACTGAATGCAACGTAAAAATTTACTTGTTTATCAAATAATTAGCTTTGTTTTATTGACATTTTCCAACGTATTTGAAAACTGTTTGTGACTTCGGTTTGTCTGGTCGTCTGTCTGTCCGTCCGTGGAATAACTAGCGTAAATTTACTTGGATTATCATTTAAATGATATATGTTATTGAGGTTTCCTTCTTTGTATTCTATAGAATCTGCCCACTAATTACGTAAATATAAAGCCTACACATAACATCGCTTTACAACTTGTTAACTGAAATTTCAGCTTTTAAATGCAACTGAAGGGTTTTATATTTTCAGCTTTTTGTATTTATGTTCTTGTAGTCGTAGAAAGGCATTTTTAATACACATTTATAAAATTGTTAAGTAAAATTATGGTAATTACTAATTAATACGCAAATGACTTTTTCAGTTCTAAGTAATGATGTCTAGGTAGTCATTTAAAAGTTAGAATTGTATTTCAATTATTAATTAAATAATCAAATGCTGTCAGCAACAGCTTCACAGAATGCACCCCATAAGTATCCTAAATTGTAATCATTGAAATTTGAATTGAACACATATTAAATAATTTTTTTACACAGCAAGACATGTATGCTATGCAACAAGAAAAGAAATTTATTAATAACGTAGGAATGATTTACAAATAATTAGTTTCTATTCATTCATTTGAAGGTTGGTCCTTGCATATTATAACTTGTTTCACAGTTGCTAATTAAAGCAAATATTTGTTATACCATTAAAGTTTACACATAATATAAAGCGATTCGCAATTCGATCATTTTTTATAAACATTACATTGTAACAATGTGTTCTTAAATGTAAATAAAGAAACAAAACATTCGGACATAGCTTAATTTATTTTTATTTATCAAGTAATTAATTTTGTTTCAAAAATTATGCTGTCAATACCAGACACGTTTATTTAAAAGTATATGTCCTTTGATATATTTGATGCTTTAAAGTTTATAACTTTGCTATATTAAAAAAAGTGTTCTCGTTCATGAAAAAAAGCCTTTTTTTAACATTTTTTAAAATCTTATAGTATGTAAAAAAATTTCTAGAACGTTTAGGTGAAATTCGAAATATTTAAGAAGTTACATTCAATTGAAAGCGAGCGCGAACCGGCTGAAAAATGGATGCGCGGGACATGGCGGGAAAATGCTGCACGCGTGCTGAATTTTTTGCTTCTGAAGTATAAGTCCAGGAATCGCGGACTGTAAATTACAAAATATATAACGATTAAATAAAAATTTTGTATTATTTTCATTAGTATACCTTAAATGTATTTTTCTTGAAACGACATTTTGCAGCGCGCCGTGTAAAGTAGAGTATAAATGGATCAACCAATCAACACTTTTCTTTTTGGAAATTAAAGATTATTTATTTTTTGTGTCTATGAACCTTTCATATTTAAATAATAATAATAATAATAATAATAATAATAATAATAATAATAATAATAATAATAATAATAATAATTTTTGAGCCAAGTTGGAGTTAAAGAAGAAAGGGCGAAAACGTCACACTTTTTCCAAACGAGTAACATTCTTCCGAATTTCGTTCAATTTCACTAAAATAGCTTCATTCCCCCCCCCCCTAAATTTAATAAATTGAAAAATTTTAGTTGTTTATTTCATATGACTTTGACAAATACACTGTGCAGGGTGATGCTCGAGCAGCATACCCTTATGCAACTGACAATATCTTTTGTCAATTTTAATAATTATTGTATAATAAAAAAATAAAAAATAATAATAATAAAAATAATTATAGTAACACGATAAAATAAGTAGGTAAATTCATTTTTTTTGTACTTTATTCTTTCTATGAAAAAATAAACCCGCAGTTGACTTACTTTTCAGGCCGATAACTGTAATCCCCCCTTTAGAAACATAACATGTGCGATAAAAAATTACCGAATGCGCGAAAATCCGGTAAAAATGAATTTAAGATAAAATTAAAATATCAAGATTAATTTTTTTGGGGTGGGGTGGGGTTAAGATGAACATGGTTTGTCATCTCCGTACCCTAGAATAACTGTCTTCAAATTACTTAAATATAGCCGTACATATGACAGTGCTTTATTATCTAAATGAAATTTAGTAACTTTTAGAAACTCTTTAAATGCAGCACTATTAAATGGTGTGCTGTTCTGTTTTTCATTGGCTTCATGTTTTATACATTAAAAAATTTGAAGACCTGCGTAAATACATTTTTAATAAGTATTTTTTTCATTGAAAAGTTAAAAATGTATTTGAATTTTTAAATTAATAATTGAACGCTATCAACAGTAGTTCTACACATTACAAACACAAGTGCCCTAGATTTCAGTAATTGAAATTTTAATTAACCGCATATGAAATAAACCCTTTATACCACAAGGATTTATTTGTACAACAATATTGTTTCATTGAAATGAAAATTTAAATTTGAAAATGGAGGAGGGATTTAGAAATCATTAGTTTCTACCCATTCTGTAAAAAACTGTTGCTCTTGTATAACAGATTTGTATTAATTTTAAGCAGCATATTCTTGATATGCTAATTCAAACAAATATTTGATATGTCATCCAATTTTACATTTAAATTAAATTAGCTGTTCAGCTAATTTTGTGTTAAATATGTGTTGCATAGAGAGGTTGTTTTCCTTCAACCTACAAAAGTGAAATAAATAATGGAATGCAGCTTAAAATATTCATCATATCACTTTTTTGATAAAATATGTTAGAGATATCAAACAAATATACTCATATATATGTTTTTTGATCTTTGCAATGTTATAACGGTCTATATAAAACTAGTCGGATGTGAAAATCCCAAAACTTTCTTCTATCTCATATAGGTTTCACTTACACCAAAAACGAATCAGCACCAATTTATATCAAAGTCTAACTGAATTAAAAGTTTTATTAAATTCAGTGCATTAGTTCTTGAGATATGACTATCGCTAAAAGCCACTTGTTGGGATATTTACACCAAAACAAAATCAACAACAACTTATGTCAAGGTCTACCAGAAATCGAAGTTTGATCAAATTCTGTGCGTTAATTATTGAGATACAGTTATCGTAAAAATAATGAAACAAGTGGTATAAAGTAGTGTCACCTGATGGGATATCTACACCAAAACGTAATCAGCGTCTATTTATGTCAAGATCTAACAGAATCTGAAATTTGATGAAATTCCGTGCATTAGTTCTTGAGATATAGCTATCGTAAAAATAATAAAAAAACTGGTATAGCAGTGCCACCTGCTGGGATATCTACATCAAAACGTAATCAGCGTCTATTTATGTCAAGGTCTAACTGAATCTGAAGTTTGATGAAAATGAGTGCATTAGTTCTTGAGATAGAGCAATTGCGGAAATCGCGAAAAATGCAGCATAGCAGCGCCACCTGTCGGGCGATTTTCACCAAAAAGTAGTCAGAACCAATTTATATCAGGGGCTAACTGAATATAAAGTGTTATTAAATTCAGACAGACAGACAGAGTCACAGACAGACATTTTCTAAACACAGTCAAATCGTGTTCAGGACCTTGTAAAACGTGCAAATCCGTCGAAAACCGGAAGTCGAAAATTTTCATGAATCCAATACTTTCTTCTTGTAAAGATAGAAGAAAGTAAAAAAGAAAGATACACTCGTTTATATTTCCAGATCCTTTGCACTACCATGATAACAAAAGGTGTCATTAGAGTTAATATTGGAGGCGTTCAGAGCTGAAGTGGATCAAGTCCATAAATTATAGTGTCCATAAATTATAATGTCGAGATAATCAAGGTTAAAGTTTAATAACACTAGTTGAATCCTGGAGTAATTTAGAGGATAATTTTATTTTTATAGTTGTAGTATGGAGACTAACTTAAATATGGGTCATAATTTGAAAATTCATAAACAATAATTAAGGTGGCAATTCAATTTTAAATCAGAATTTAAGGATTTGTTCTTTTTGCCCATGAATTGTTTTTTACATAAAATCGATCAAATGAATACGACCCAATGAAAATGGAACTTTGTTCAATATAGCTCGGAAAATATACTCCATTAATAAGTATTAATCCGCAACAGTCAATTTTTAGGATTTCGTTCATCTCACGAAACCCTATTACTCCCGCTCCGTTGCCTGTCTGTCACAGAGCTATTCTCAGAAACTATGTAACTTACAGAGTTGAAACTTTGTGTATATAGCTGAATACCAGCTATAAAGAGCTCAAAATAGTAACATTTGAAAAATTTGTACTATTTTAATATATAGAGATAAAAAACCAAAATTCTAACAGCCTTTTCCTATTAAATTTAAACATTCTTCGTTATAGCAGATGCCAAAAATTAAAAATCCACGATGAAATTCTTTCTACAATAATTAATTTTCTATCAGACGATTTCCACGTTATAAATGAAAATGAAATAAAAAGTTTCACCAATTAAAAACAAGAACGTAAAATCATGCGTCAAGCATAGATTATGTAACACTTTCTAACGCTTCCAAACAAATTTTTAAGTTCATTACCGTTTAATAAGCTGAAAGATAACATCTAAGTAAACAATTTGGAAAACGCATAACATATTTAAAAACGTAATTTCTGGAATTTCCAATATATACAATATTCGGAAAATTATCCGAATACTTTTATTCAGCCCTGTATATGATCTCTAGATTTGTATATATACTACATAGGATGCTAAATTTTAGTTTAGTAAGGAAACGCGTAGCACAGTTTAAAATTCTACTTCTGGAATTTCTGTCAATAAACAGAAATGTGTTCGCGAACTTTTGTGCTGCCCTGTATATGAAATTCAGAATTTATACACACCAAGTAATAGACAAAAATTTAAAATCGCGTTCAGCAACTTAAAACGCGCTTCCAGGAATTATTTATAACAGACAGTAGAGAATTCTTTTGTGTGTCCCTGTAAATGAACGATGACTGCTATACACACAATATTCTGTAGTAAGCCTCTTGTAATGCACCTTAGTGATTTATATAAATTTCAATGCGTTTAAAATAGTGAAACATTATTTCCTTAAACCGCAGACGATTTTTCTCCATAGACGTAATGTAACGGAATTCTTTTGACTGTCCCTGTAAAGTAACTATAAGTGTTATGCACACCCTATTCCATATTAAGCTTCTTGTAATGCACCTTAGTGATATATATCAATTACAATGTGTTTGAAATTGCGTAACATCATTAAAATAATACCCAAATGATTTTTCCCCATAGACCGTAAAACGGAATTCTTTTTAGTGTCCCTGTAAAAAAACTATAAGTGCTACACACTTCAGTTGGAATAAGGAACATGCTATAGATATCGATAATAACATATGAAAATTGCAGAGCAATCCGAGTATATTTACGGGAGTTAGAGAGCACGGCCATACGGCCAGACAAACCGAAGTCATAAACACTTTTCAACTAGGTTGGAAAGTATTAAAAAGATTAATATGAAATAAAAATGATTGACGTCATAGTGGTAATAAAGCGGAAATTTTCAAAGATTTCTCAATAATACAAGGAGTGAGTATGTGTATGTACACAAAGCAGATTAATATCACGTCATTAGAGAATTAAAAAGAAAATCTGACGTCATACTGGAAGTTTATCGAATTTTTCAGATGTTTGAGAATAATACAAAGCGAGTATCAATATGAGTAATAGAGAATAGTAAATATATGAGTTTGAGAAACGTATTGTATCATGATAAAAATCCGATTATGGAAATATTCGCATATTTAGCATTTTGAAGGTGTACAACATGTTTAATTTTGAAATTATTTTTTTATATCGCATTTAGTCCGCGTGACAGATATTATTATGACAGAATATCATAGCCGGCTTCGCCCGCTACCGGGCTGATTTGGATACTCGAAAAAACGAAAAGTATAGGCTGGTCAATTTTTACTTTATAAAAAACAAAAAACATGACTTTTTTTTTTCTAAATGAAATTTATTTGGATTTATTAAAGAAAGAATAAAGTGTTTTGAAAGGAATATTAAACGAAACCCTTTGAGCGAACTTCGATCACACTTACCCACTTGTTTTATATACTTTTGGACTTGACCCACGCTTCAGTTCTGAATGCGCCATTTATTCCATGCCTACTTTGAACGAGACATAAAGAACAAAACGCATAACATATTTAAAAATGTAATTTCTGGAATTTCCAACTTATACAATATTCGAAAAATTATCCGAATACTTTTATTTAGCCCTGTATATGATCTATATACTCTATATGATCTATATACAAAGTATATCTCGTACGCTTCGCGTGCGAGATTATCCACATATTGAAAATAGCGCACGTATCTTCCTTAACTCTTTTTAATTTATCAAAAATCAAATTTTAGAGGTGCTAAGGTTAAATTTAATAAATGGAACTTTATATCTTCCCAAAAAAGACATTCCGGTTGAAATATTTTTTTTTCTTATAACAACCCTTCATTATTTGTTATCGTTACACTGAAAAAAAAAAAAAAGTTGATTTTACAGTATAATACTGGCTTCCTAGCTGCCAGTATTATACCGTAAAATTAACAATAAAAAAAAGTAAAATAAGCAGTAATACGCTGTTTTGCATGCTCGGTAGCGTATTACTGCTTATTTTACTGCTTATTACTATTAATTATTTATTACTGTTAATTTAGGAATGCCAGATCTATAACTATAGTTCACGTATTTGTTTCGAAGGAAGGTGAAATTTTTATTCTTTTGTCAACCAGTGTTGTTTCTAATTAAAATTGTAGCATAATTTTATCCAAAAATAATCAACCGTAAAATTTGTGCGTATTTTTCCTTTTTCCTCTGACGTATTCTTTCGTAAAAATAAAAATTCTGTATTATTCTACTTCTAAACAAAAGTACTCATTTACCGCCTTTATTGCGGTGTTCTTTTTTCCGTTTCTTCCGACTACATGAAGTTTTCTACTTTGTCTGCAATTCCATTTCTCTTTTGTTGACTTTGCTTGAAGGCAGTGGAGTGTCTGTTAAACAGTGTTTCATTTTCTCCACTTTTATGACGTTTTTGCGGTCAGTGTCAAGCAGTGGTTAATTGAAACGGTTACGTGGATTGCTACTGACTTTGATATTCACAGGTTTTTAATTAATCTTTCTTTATTGAGTGTGAAGACGTTATTTTTCTTTTGGACTTTTGTTTTGAATATTCTAAGGATAAGAAATAATTATTCTATATTTGTTTCGTGGAATAACTTAAGAAATTAAAGAATATATATAGATACATTTATTTTTAGTAAATAAGGATATTAATTTTATGAAAAACTCTTTTGGGTATTATTTAAGGAGGCACGCTACCATTCACTTTGCGAAATATAATGAAAATATAATTTTTCCAATTTTGCTTAACCTTCGTAGTACGAGGTTTTAAATTTTGACGAGCGTTCTAAGTTTTGCATTATTTAAACCAGAAATTAATTCTATTATTAAATTTAGCTTTTTCATATGAAGTGTTCTATTTAGTTTTATTTATTAAGTTTAATAATAATTTTTTTCTGGTTCGAAACTTAAAAAAATCCAAAAACAAAAAATATCGGGGTCAATAAAGACCCCAATAGTACTAGGTGGGTTAAAAAGAATCTATTCATCTCTAGTATAATCTGGCGAAGTTTCCTAAAGACCCGATAATTAGAAAGACGTGAAAAATTCTTTTAACTGCATCTATTTCCATTTAAATGTATCAGAATTGTGATACTTAAATTCATTTTTCACAGTTTGTGTTTTTCACTTTAACAGTACGATAAAAATGCTAAAAGTTCTACACATAATTTTCAGTTGACTTGCAAATTTTTTGGGCGATCCTTACGGTGCTTTCATAAAAATCGGATTTTTAGTAATATATATATATATTTTTCTTTTGTACGTAACTAGGTGATTCTGCTTCGTACGAGACAAGCCCATTCAGATACAGACCCTGCAGAGTAAAAATAAAAGAACCTGTTTCGGAAGTGAAAGTATCCATATAAGAAAATCCTTGCAAATAAAATCTAAAAATTAAAAAGCGGCGATCGACCTCAGCTATCCAATGAAAAAAAAAGTTTTAAAATGTTGAAATGCAAACGAGATATTTTTAAAGAACTGACCCATAGGATTAACATTATTGAGCGGGTTTTTTCGCGTTAGTGAAATGGCCCCTTAACCTGTTACCCGCCAACGTTCCGCAAATGGAACATCAATTTTGTGATATTGTAATTTTTTAAGTATTTGTTTAATCTGTTTGAAAATTTGAATGTGTCCTTTTGAAAACATGCTAAAACATGTTTTCAAACATTATTTAACCCTGTTAGTGCGGGAGTCGACTAATGTCGACATCTAGGAGTTGGGTGCTGTAGACTACATTAAGCGTCGACAAAAGTCGCCTAGGTGTTCACGGCGTGTACTGTGCTCACTGTAGTGCGTCATGGGCTTAGCAGTGATGACGTATTGCGTCTGCGTAGTGCAATAATTTGGCTATAACCAAAACCAGTAGCGTGCTTTTCGTATAACCATAAGATATTATTTTTAGTTTTGTATTGGGTCGTTCGGAAAGTCGTGTCCCTTTGTGAAAATCAATTCGTACCGGAAAATTCTGCCCGGTAATCAGATAAATAAATCGCTTTTTAGTCATAATATTCCGCAGAGGTAATAACCCCCCCCCGCCCTCCCAAAAAATTCCGCATTGAAAGGGTTAAAAATTTTATTTTAGTTTCAAACTTGATGCTTGGTGAATTGTAGAAAAACTAGATCATGTAGTAGGCTCTGTTTTTTAAGCTATCTATGACTTTAAAATACAAATGCGTGTGCTCTGCTGATCATTATTGTGCACTGTTTTTTATGCATAAACTAATGATTTATCTTATGTTATTCTTGGTTTACGCTTCTTTGAATGCCGATGTTCCACATGTGGAACATTTGTAGTCCAGAGTACAAACTTATATATTTTTTAGGATACTGGTAATTTTTATGCAGTTTGCATCCAATTATTAGTCGCCCCACCAGTGGCTGAGAGGTTCTGCTCTCGAAGCTGGTAGACGGGAGGTGCTGGGTTCGATCCCAATCGCGCCCATCGGCCTAATCGTTCGGAGTTTTCGTGGTTTTCTTCGAGCCGTGGATTTATCCATGCGTAAATACGTGTTAGGTTCCCTTAGAAAGACCCCAACGAAGGGCACTGCCCCCGGGCCCATATTCCTAGTGTAGATAATTGGCCGTCAATAATCAACCCAACCCAACCCAACCCAATTATTAGTCAAAGATACATGTTAAAAGGTGTGTTACAAATTTGCAGCAAACTGTCCGGTCATTCTACCGTTTTTATATAGAAAACGGTTACATAACCGTAATTTAACATTATTTTGACCATATTATTGCCCGTATTATGGTCAGAATGCAGTTACATTATGGTTGTGTAATCGTTTTCTATAAAAACGGTCGAATGACCAGATAGTTTGCTGCAAATTTTTAACAGTTTACAGTTGAAAATGCTCTAGTTTTAATTGTTTATAATTCACATACTGAAAGCGAACCTGAAATTGATATTTTACCACGAATTGATAAAGCAGAAAGCATCCGACATTGAAGAAATTAATGAAAATCAATTAGAGATCCAGGTGATGTATGGATGTTCTTTTCCACATTTTAGAGAATACCTGTATCTACACATTTATTTTACATAACCGCTCAAAACTTTGCACAAAAGCTTAGAATTAATCTAAATTACAAACATAAAATTCCCAAATGAATCTAACAAATAGTTCATGGTGTGGCGGGTTAAAAGTTAAGTAGCCAATAAAATGCTAGCAATTATTGCTCTTACTCTTACTATTCCTCTACTTGTTCATCATTTCGTAAAATCTAATGATTAAGTATTAAACGTTTCATGGAACTAACAGCAATTTTCGTATTTCATCGTAAACTTCACTTAAATGTCATAAAGGAGTGGAAAATTTACAAATGTTTAGGTATGTTTGTTTTCACTGCACACAACTTAGCGATCCATTTTATAAAAGTTCAGTGAATATATTTGCTAAGGTAACATTTGAGTCAGTCTTTGATTTTAGATTTGAAATCGGAGCGAAATTTTTAACTTTAGCCTTATAGCATTTTGCTTTTAGTAAAAAATTTTTAACTTCTAAACATCGCTCAATTTTAACTTCGGAGAGGAAATAAAAATGCTTGAATGAAATCTCAAGTTACTGATGTTTTTATGATTTACAAAAAATGTTTTCAAGCATAAATTTCTTTTTTAACCTATCTCTATATCGCGTGAAGCCCGATTACGATACATTAAATGTTTGTATTTAAAACAATATAAATAGCTGAGCGTTTGTTTCCTGCTAATGTCCCGTAACGAAATTAAAACGTTATCAATAAATAAATAACATAATATAAATAAAAAACAAATTTAGCAGACATGTCTCTGTCGCCCTCTGTCGCGATTACCGGTGGGCTCAATTTCGGCTATTTTTATAATTTTTTAAATACCTCAATAAAGGAGGGACATCTTTGCTCTATAAACTTGTTTTCTAGTCTGAGCAGTCCCTCTCGGGCAGTAAAGTAAATTAAAGACATGTAAACAAACTACCCGCTTAAAACACTAAAAATATTAGAATCAAAAAGGCTGCTGTAAGTAGCGAAATCTTTTGTAATTTCTTCAGCTTTTAACTCCCGGCATGCGGCTAATACGAAAGGGTTGCTTTTAATAAATTAAAAAAGATTATTATAATACATAATGTATATTTTTTATATAAAAAGGCTTTTTTGTGTTGCTAGTGAGATATCTAAAAAATATATATCAAATTAAAAAAATCTATTAGAGTTTTCATTAAAACAAATATATATATATAAGTATATATATTTTCCACCTATATTTTGTTAGCTTGAGACGCTTCGGTTGGGTTCCCTAGTTTAAATAACAACATTTTTTATATTTAATAATAAGTTGTTAATATATTTTTCTCGAAGTTTTCAGTAATACGTGAAAATTTCAAACATTATACCAAGAAAAAAAATATTTTACTTCAATTTTCTGTAAATTGAATATTCAAAAAATTTCTATACACAACACCTACTTGCACTATTGTATTCATTTCATTTACTGTCTTTTATTTATTTATTTATTTTTCTTTCTTTTTTTTTTAAGAACAGTAAGTAGTATATAACTTAATTTTCATCTGAAAGGAATTTTGATAAAAATGGTATCATATATTGTAGTGCACATAGTGGGATAGGAAATCACATATGAAACATCAAAAATGAGTCTCTAAAAATATATATACTACATAAAAAGGCTATAAAAAAACTTTACTGGATATGACTTTTTCAGACATATCTTTAACTATTTTAGCATTTCAAAATTCCATTATTATATCTTATTTCCTAAAAAATGATAACACTTTTCTCATAGGACCGTAATTTTTTTTATGAACTATGGGATACAAGTATAATATTCGATCCAGATTCTTACATTATTCCGCAGCAATTTTAAGCTATATTTCCGCGAATAATAAAAATATCTCTGAGAATTCCGCAGTTTTTAGTGGTAAAATTTTCCTCGAAATGTATCATTTGATTTTGCTTTTTCTAAAGAAATTATTTTTTATGTTTTCTGCACAATACAATATAAGGATAGAATTCTATTTTCTATAAATATTAAATAAAAATGCAATCAGTCATAATGGATTGCAGGGAAATATTTCGTTTTATTTAGAGAATTTTCTTTACTTATTCCTCATGCAAGAAAAATAATACATAGTGTACTTTTAAATCAATACCCAAGACAATATTAGTAAAAAACGTTAATTTAAGCTGAACATGTTTTATTATTATTATTATTATTATTATTATCTTTTTATTTCTGATATAGACGGTTTAATATCTAGCCTTTAAAATAGAGTAAAGAAAATACCCTTTTGTAAAATAAATAAATAAATAAATAAATAAATAAATAAATAAATAAAAAGTTTAAAAGTAAATCAGAAGTAAGTCAAAAGTAAGTCAAAAATGAAATGAAAAGACCACAACTTGTTCTGATAATGTAAAGATCGTTTTCCTCATATCAGATATCTCGAATGGTAGCAAAATCTGCAAAACCTCCCACGATTTCCGCGAATTGAATTCTACCAGTTGCTAAAGCAATGATCACAACAGTGATAGAAGAAAAAACAGCAAAGGATTTAAATTTCATTTCATTATTTAATGATACTGGTTAAGAGCAGAATCATAGACTTGTGTATCAATTTGGAAAACTAATAGAATGAACGTGTAAAAATTAGTCCTTTTTCCAAATTGCACCTAGATGAGAGTTTAGATATTTCCAATGATATTAATTTGATAGTTTTAGCTTGTCATAAATTTGGTACTAAGATATGTGCCTTCCAACTCGCACAACAAGTGCTCTGCTATTCACATGTTTAGACGGTTTCATACAAGAAAAATAAATAAACCGGTCAAAATGCATTGCAATAAGTGCAGATGAGGCTTGTGCTATGAGTGGAACTGTTAATGATTTGGTGTTTGATAAGCTTCGTTGAAGCTAAAACATCACATATAATTCGGACACACTGTTGTATTAACTGTGAGATGCTGTTTGCCTGAAAAGTCTTGAAGATTTGAAGTCTACATTCAACGAAGTTGTTTCAGTAGTTTATTACATCTAAACAATATATTATACTAGGTTTGATATAATTTACTACTGAAACAGCTAAACTAACTTGAATTCTACACCAAAATTTTGTGACAAGAATTTGGGAGTAAACACAAGCAGCTATTTATGAATGCATTAAGTGGCTGTCAGAAGGAAAAATGCAATTTAAAAATTTTGATTTTTACACTGTGTGATGCAGTAAGACTGTTTTTAATGAACTCCAAATTCCATTTGAAAGATCTTTTCAATTATTTCTTCTGGGCTTTCAAGGTGGCATATTTGACAGTTATTTTAAATTTCCTGAATAATACACATTTTCAAAGTTCAAAAAAAATTACAAGCAACAATAAAAAAAAAGTATTTGCAAGCTATAGGCTTGAAAATTATATTTCTGAACCATATCCAACATTATTCGATATCTTACAAACTTCTCTTTTGTCGATACATAAGTTCCCTCATATTATTGAACATTTCGTTCTACACCTAAAACACTTGAAAGAAACTTTCAGGCTTTATTTTCCTCCCTCGAAGTCAGAAACAGAGTGTATGCATTTAATTTCCAAGAAATTAGTGAAATCAAAACATTATCATTTTTATAGCAAGAACAACATTCTAA